>JAHDVE020006083.1:0-633022 GCA_022606495.2 Halesus radiatus | reverse complement strand
ATTAATTTGTATATGGTTTGGCATTTTCGTAATATATGTACATATTTTTTTAATCATACAATTTATAATTTATTATCACATATATCAATATATAATGTATTTTTACAATTCTATTATAAAAGTCTAATAGGTAATAAATATATATCTTATAAAATATATATATATTATAACAAACATATAATATATATCGAGGAAAGGGCGTGGGAAACGGGAGTCCCAAAAAGGGGAGAGCCGCCAGAATGACCAAAGAGTCATACTCACATATATATATATATCTTATAGATGCATTTATAAATAAATAATTAAAAAATTCAAGTTTATTATGAATATACTAAAGTAAAAAATATATCTAAATATAAAAATAAAAATTAACTTTTATATTTTTTTTATTTTTTTATTTTTGTACACATAAAAAAAATACCTATTAAATAATAAATATTTCTTATAATAATATATAAATTAATTATAAAAATATATATACATAAATGCAATCAAAAAGAGTTCTTTAACTTCAGCGATTGAAGTAGAAACACAGATAAGTTTTTACTAATCTTTTACTGTCAAACGTCAATAAAAATCACTAAGTTTTGGAAAGGTATGTTATAGAGTATCTCGATACTCAAGATTCCATAAATGCTCAAATAAATAAAAAACTCGACCGTGAAAAAGAATAAAGAATTTAATAATCAAAATAAAATAAATGGTGTCAACCTACACCAACCAGTAATTTATTTGTTAATATAATATATACACATAAATTTATATAAAAATATAATTTTAGAACATTGGTGGAACATTATCTCAATTGCATTGTCGCTTTTAGGATTGTTTTTTTTGCTCGTGAACGCATTAGACTAGAAAAAATACTATTAAATTACAGGAATATGTTTTGCTTTTGCTCTACTCATCCAATTGTGCATATATTGTTTTGAACTTTGGAATTACCGTAAATACAAAAAACAAAAATAGGAATTATAAAAAACAAACAAAATAATACATAAAACAACACAAATCAAATATTGGTATAACAATCAAAACTTGGCGATGAAGAGAATAATAAGCGAAATTGATTAAGAGTGTGATCAAGTAAGAAGGAAAATTTGATAAAATTGATAAAAATTGTATATTTGAAAAAATATATTTTTAAATGAACAAAGTTCAACAACAATAAAAGAATACAATAATCATGCCAACTTATTTAAAAATATAAAATAAACAAGCTTCAAAGAATATCCCTATATTTATAAATGTTAGAGTTTCATGCACTAATATATGAATGAGTAAGATTACCTGTGTTGTCCTTGGTAGATTCGCAATTATAATTTACGTTGAACAGTAACACCGGGTTTTAAGACGTATTAGGTATTTATTTATAATATTGATTATATGTTCATAAACATACGAGATGTTCACTTTCGTTTTTTCATTGTCGTTCAAGTTCAAGTTTTGGATTTTAAATATATTTTAGATTTTATATTAAGTGTGATTTACTTTCAGAAAATTTGACGATAAAATTAATATGAATCTATTTTGCATTATTTTTTCATTTAAATTTTTTATTGAATATTGATTTATCTCCGTTATCCAAATTTCAATATTGAGCTAAAAAAAAATGCACTAATCGATAAAGACGATTTTTTTATTAAATTATATTCCAAATGAATACACATAAAATAAAATAAAAACAAGCATAGTTTTATATAATTTCAAAAATCTCCGACCTGATGATAAAAGAAATGAATGAAGAAGACTGAAGTATAAACATTTGAATCACGTGGCTTTAGCAGAAAGGAAGACAGAGACTATTGAAAAAAGTAACCACACAAATAACAGCATTAATCATATCCACAGTTCAAAAAGAAAATATTGTCGAATAAAATATGAATATCAATATAATGATAAATATCCAAAATCACATTCAAAAGATTATGTCAGAGCAAATGAGTGTTCAAGACTCAGTTTTTATTGTTATTTGATCGGATCACTCATATTAGCAAACCTCATTAGATTGGATTTTAATTATTAGAAAAAATAAGGTAAATAATGTATTTTTATTATTATGTTTTTATTTGATGTTAAGCAAATACATCAAAAGTTTATTTTAAGATAACTTTAAAATATGTATTTGATATAATTTCTTCTTTCATATTTTTTAGATGTTTATGTTTCGCTTTATTTATATACGTGTAGATCCATACCAATGAGGACGGGAATAATCGACTGTCGCTGGGTCATGAGAAGTAGTTCATAGTCTGTTAGCCCACCAACAGCAGTGCTCTTGCGATCTCGGAACACTTCGACTTCGGACCGGTACCTAAAAAAGACAAATACACTTCTATTGAATAACTTTATACACACTAAAGCTGCAACAAGTCGAACGAATACGGTTCGTCATCACTATCGAACCAGCCCCGTCTCGGCTGGCAGCCTCAATGATCACTTTGAGCGAACACCCAGCCTATTTCGATGAGATGCAATGTCCCCACTACCTCCTTCGAGCCTACCCCACCCAACCTCTACCCGTGCTAACCCCCAGATCGTTGCGTTGTCCTCGCCTCCCATTTGCTCATCAGCAACTCAGACTATAGGTTTACCCGGTCCTCCGTAAACAGTTTATTCACTTCCATCGCAGGGTAGTGCCGCTTCAAATTCATCAACGCCGTGATCTACGGGATGAGCGGCGAGTATGACGAGGGTAACTGCTACGAATAGACTGGTTATGTCACTTAGCAAAAAATGCTACCAACCTGATTTGCTGTGCTGATGAAAAGGAGTTTGAGGACACGCCTGAGAGAAAGCTTCCGACAGCCAACTTCAGAATGACATTGAGCGTCACGACTAAAGCTGTGCCTGGACAGCTTGAATAAAGAGTAAAAATGGAATGGCGGAACATCAGCTTCTCTGGAGGTTCGAAGAAGGCAGACGAGATGGTTATCGAAAGTTAAGATGAAAGAGAGTCAAGGCAATGTCTATAAAATTGCGACCTCGATCGTGACGAAGCCCCACAATAGTCTCTGGGTGTCAGTGCCCTCAATTCGGGTTATTCTTGAAATCGTCAACTAATCTATGCCATGGACATCCATCGGATATCGAGACTGTATAAAATAAAAATAAATTTAATATAGATACCCTTTTTATGATCCAATGCCCGATCCTATCGCTAATAATAGTCATATTTTACTTTTGAAGACGAACCTCTGCGCCAGTTCAGAAACATTCAAGACCCAGTGCTCGGAACTAGTCAGACAAACATTTCTCGAAGGCAAGCACATCGAATTTCGCAACCTCACCCGCATTCTCGACATAATCTATGGACATCTTTTCGAGAGCTTTGAAGCCGAATACAAACATCTGCAGTTTTGCGAGCAGTTCAGTATCTACAAAACCATTCTCAACCTCCGGGTGGAGGCAGAAAAAGATGTGTTTTCGCTAAACGACATCCTGCGCGAGGCGGAGTCGGCCAACTACCTGCAGGCTGAGATCGCCAGGAGGGCCAAGATGGAGCAGTCCGTGCAGAACTTCTTCCGCAACTGGGGCCAGCAGGGCTCTAACCGAGTCTTCCTGTCCAGCCTCGTCGAAGTGCTAAAATCCAGTTACCTCCGACACCTCGGTCTAACCGAGTAGCCATCCAGTAGTCGAGCAGGAAGGCGGTGTTCCGCGACATCAACTACTTCGAGAACGCCAAAGAGATGCGAGTCGAGGGTGCAGTTGGGCAACGAGAAGAAGAACCATCTGAGGGACTGCGTGCGGTTGGCGGAGAAGTAGTTTTAGATTATCGACAACTTGTATAGCGGGTTGCTGCTGGAGAAGAAAAGGCTGAGTGAGAAGATGGACGACGTCGGCAAGAGAGACGGCGGGCAGAAGTAACAAAAAAGTAGGGATGTTGGAATGGTACGAGTGATAATTCTTTTATAATATTAGTGATTAAAAATATTTATTTTTATCGATCTATTTTTTTTTTCAATTACTAAATATTTTGCAGATACACAGATACATTTAAAAATATATACATTTTTATAATAATATGCTTTTTAAGGCCGTCGCCGGCACGCCTCGATCAGGCATGCCATATATAAATATACATATATATAATTTTCCATTTTTGTTATCAACTTTTATGTTTAAATCTAAAATATATATGTGTTTTTTTTAAACAATGAATCATGTGTTTTTCTATTTCATACTAGATGGTTGATTCAAAGGAATCTGCTATTATTATTGGGACCCAGTTTTAGACTAATACGCGGTAGGGGATTTAGAGAAGATTCTTCCGCACCAGTCTACGAAGGTTACTATTATTTTTGGAGTGTGCCACTCCTCTTCTTTCTCCCGAGCTCGTTTTTCTGCTTTTTTTCGTTGGTATTCCTACTACTCTGCCCTGAGTATGGCCAGCAATCTTAGCTGCGGAGCCATTAATCGTTTCATTATTTATGCTGTTTCGGCACTGCGAGGAGATGGTGTATTTTACATTTCTTCAAAATATGTATTGTATTATCTAATAAATCGATTATAAACTAAATATCACTGTAATTTTTTATTATTTTAGTTGTAAACGTGCACAAAATATATCAGTAAGTTTTATTAAAAGAATAGTTATATTTACTTTTTTAAAGTCGTAGGTAAATAGTTGTTTTTATTTTATAAACATATATTGAATATCCATAAAAAATATGTAATCATAATAAAAACAGATAAATAATAGTTGATATATTATTAGTTCCTTGAACACAGTAAGTTGTCTAGCCACAAAAAAAATATTGTCAGACTCAGCTCATTGACGTTTTGGTCAGTTTATTCTTCAACAAATAATTATTTAGGAACATTAGCCCTCTTATTTCTATTAATATCTTCTATATCATATTCCAATTTTCGTTTATAAAAATACACAACCATAACATAGACTCCATGACTATTTTTTAATAAATTATCGCTACTCGTCTTCTTCAACTACTTAAGTTACCATGTTTCGTCGATTCAACACTGATTCTACAAGAGTTTAGTGTGTAGATTTCTTATTGCCTCGCCAGTCAATTATTGCTGTTATTCTACGCTACAAAATGTTTATTATCCTCTGATCTCCTGTTCCATCCTCTTCTTTAATCTGTTCCAAACCACCCTGCTATCGACCATCCTCCGAATCTTGAATTGATTTACCGAATGTCCAAAGCTTTGGTACTATTGTTCGTTTTTCTGTTAATTGGGGTAGCAGCAACGGCATTGGTTATTTATATAAAGAATCAGTAGGCATATGGACTGGGATATTGTTGCTGGAAGTGGAGATTTCTTTGGTATTGGCTGGTCTGCGCGAGTCGATTTGCTTGTTGGCTCGAGTCAGTCAATTATTTTTTAATGTAACTATAACTTGAGTTTTTACTTTATCAGCCCCTTGCATCCTTCTTTTGATCCTTTTTTGCCTCTCAGGATGAGTGATTGATTGAGTTTTATGACCGAATTTTCTTCATCAATGTCTGCACTTTTCTTGCATAATTACCTTTTTCAAATATATTTTCTTCTGACCAAACAAAAATGTCTGTTATTATACCGTCCTACCCATGTTTCTCCAGATACTACCTGCAAATATACTAATCATTTATCCCTCATTTTGTATAGATCTCATATTTCGGAGTTGTATCTGATTTTACTTTAAAATCCATAAAAAATTGTAGAATTATCAGCCAAAAAAAAAGTATAATTTATTCTTTATTTATTTAAGTGGTTCACGATAAAATAATAATAACTTTTTTAAGATTTAAATCGACTATATTTCAATGGAACAAATCTATATTTTTATCTAGCATAAATATATAGAGAAAATATATATCATTCTTCTTTATTTATGTTTTTTTATTAATCCATTTATTCTAATCTTTAAGTAAATGTGAATGTCGGTGCGCAGATATAAGATTGTTATTGGTATAAATTCTTTGAAGCTCCTCTTAATATATTTTATATTTAAATTAGTTTTTTCCAGTTCAGTTTTTTTAGATCGAAAAGAAGATTCGAATTAGATATATTTTCATTACATTTCAAGAGAACCGCTATAGTTTTTGTTCTGATCTATTATGTTCTTTTATTGTTTATATTGTCTTCTTGGTTTTGATGTCAGTGTCGGATAATAAACTAATATGTTTTTTAAGTTGAAGGGTTGGTGTTATTTTAAGTAAAATTGGCAGACCGACGAAATTAGTGATGTTTAGTAATAGATAAACATTAAAAATATTTAGCCTTCTTTGAGTCGTTAATAACTTTAATATATACCTGGCCCAACAAGTAACCCAAGAGACTAGAGAGAGCAAACAAATAATATCTGCTTATGTATTTCCTTAAATACTTGAGCTGTAATTAATGTGCTGCTCCTAAATTAATATAATATAATATTCCATACCCGAAATACCATCTTTTATTTAATAATCTCATGTAAATTAATCATTAAAATATTTTAATTAATTAATTAATTAATTAATTAATTAATTAATTAATTAATTTATATATTTATTTTATTTAGTTAATTAATTAATAAAATATAATCTTAATTTAATTACGTAATTAGGTTTGGTTTTTCCCCTAATTTTTTTTTTTTTTTAATATATGTTTAACTCGATTGAGTTAATTGGAAATACTACAAAGTACCTACATTT
This sequence comes from Halesus radiatus, assembly GCA_022606495.2. Classification (NCBI taxonomy): domain Eukaryota; kingdom Metazoa; phylum Arthropoda; class Insecta; order Trichoptera; family Limnephilidae; genus Halesus; species Halesus radiatus. The sequence continues at coordinate 626,384 of JAHDVE020006083.1, read as the reverse complement.
CTACTGTTATTCACTTAAACTTTATGAAATATTTTATTCTATGGCGCCATATAAAATTCCATACGAAAAAATTCCGCCGCGCGCTGGTCACGAGATTTCGCGAGAGCGGGTCATTCACGAGCTGACTCCAGAGGCGAGAGCACGTATGTATTTACTGTCATTATTTTCTACGCGGCTACGAGATATTTAATTTGATTAGTACTAGGAACGCTGAGGAAACCGGTGTTATTCGATCGGAGTAAGCAGAAATTAAATCATTATTATTCTCCAACTAAATTTATTTGAAATCGTCTTTTAATAAATTGTTTTCTTTTTAGTTATTCAAAATGGGAAAAAAATAAAGGCAGACATGTGTATAATATACAAAATAAGAGACCTGTTTCCTGGAAGAAAAAAAAACGACTAAGGTAATAATAATAACATTATTGAAATATATGTTTTCAGGGGACACTTCGAACTTTTTAAACGATTTCTATCAAATCGGGAACAATGGAGTTCAGGGGTACACTGAACTCGAATTTAACGACAAAATGCATAATTTTGGTGGCATTTTTGAATTTCTTGAGTTCTTTGCCGATTTCGTTAAAAAATTGAATAAGGATGTTATGAGATGCACTGAACTCGGCTTGAACATCAAATTGCACAATTTCAGCGGTCGCTTCGTTAGATTGTTTAATTGTGAAGAAATAAACACTTAATAGTAACAAAAAATAAAAATAAAAGGCACTATGTATAGGTACTGTCAATTATTAATATGTTATGTAGGTACTAAAAAGCAAACAATGTGTTACTTTCCTAATATCCGCATATTCTCATAAGTTACATTATCCTATACCAACAGATTGACATACTTTACTTACATATAGTCGGCGGTGTAAATTTTGTGAATTAAAAATAAACTTTATACTTTCGCTTTTCCTCTTTTGTCCGACTGCAAATTTAAGTTTGTCAACCTTCTATTAATTTATTTGTATGCACTGAATAAATAATAAATGTATTCAGCAAATGTCTTTTATTTTGTATTTCATCAATTGCCAATACGGCGCGGGCGTGTTTTACATTATCCACATTTCCCCCAAAAAAGTCGGCGGCTTGCGGTGCTCCGTTCTATCGAGTTTGGCGGCTAAAATACCTAACGGCGATGAGTACGTGGTCTTATACTGGACCCTTAAAGAAACTGTTGTCGCCAATTTACATACGACCTTTCGACTCTCAGGCTCCAGAGGGACCAATGAAATTGGTTATTTTTGCTGAAGAAATAGTTTCGATATTTGAAAATGTTTGATCAATTTCAACAGAAATAGGGAAAATCTATCTTATTTTGGGAACACGTACATTAACACAGCACAATTCTACCGGTTTATTTCTTTAGTGTATTCTATTTTATATAAATTTGATACTAGGTTTCTACCGTATCTGCCGAACTAATCACAGCACTTACAAACGCTGCCTCACAGCTTAAATCCGCCATGGAGATGAACTCCAAACTCCTCTCAAATTTCCAGACACTCCTCAACTCCATTCAACAGCAATAATAATATTAAATCGTATCTATTTATTTTATCCTTATCTTTATCCTTATATCTCCTCAACAACGATTAAAATCTTTCTCAATGTCTAGACAAACTAGAAAACCGCCAAACCGTCAAGCTGCATACTGGAATGCAGACGGATAAATAAAAGGTTTCCGAGGGGAAATCCATCAATTCCTGATGAATTTCAATCTCGACGTCCTCCTCATTAATGAAACCTGGCTTAAACCCAGTGTAAAAATTAATTTTCCGAACTACATAACTTACCACACCGACCGCACCCACACTTCTGGCGGTGGCACCGCAATCATTGTTAAATATTCCATCGACCACTGTTTTGTAAATTGTCCCACGTCCGAAAATATTGAAACCACCGGTATCGTCATCAACACTCTAAATAATGGTCCAATTAAACTCATTTCAGCTTATAGTCCCCCCAAAAGAAAATTAACTGGCCCGGACCTCGATAAACTCCTAGATAGCCCTTTACCTACAATAATAGCTGGCGACCTTAATGCAAAGCATGGATCGTGGCACAGCCGAAAGACTAACCCAAAGGGATTATTTCTTTCCAACTACGTCGCCGAAAAATCCCTCATCGTAAACGCCCCCGACATTCCCACATTACTCCCTAAAAACGCGAACAATGATCCCGATGTCATAGACACCATCGTTATGAAAAATTGCCCTCTCCTCTACACCCTTCAAGCAGTAAAAAAATTATCCTCAGACCACGATCCGGTCCTTTTGTTTCTCTCTGACGGCTCCCTACCTTCAATACCGTCTCATAGATCCACTCGTAAAAAAATTCAATGGCATAAAATCCCCAAACTCCTAGAATCAGTAAAAATCCAAACCTCAATAAACAACGAAGAAAGCCTAAACTTAGCCACAAAAAATTTCACAAACGACATAAAATCTGCCGCAGACCTTGCCACCGTCGAAGTCGCGAATGATAAACTCCGCCCCGACTTACCCGCAGAACTGAAAGAACTAATTAGAGAAAAAAACTTCGCCCGAAAAGAATGGCAAAGATTCTCAAACCCGATCGATCGCATTCGCATGAACCACATCGCACACCAAGTTAAAGTGGAACTCCAAAAGTACAGAGACGAGCAGTGGCACGACTTTATCTCCACTCTCGACGACGACAAAACAGGCTTCTGGAAACTTTCAAAATCCCTCAGAAAACCCCCCACCAGAATATGTCCCCTCACGGGCCCAAAAGGCACAGTATACTCCTCCAGAGACAAAGCCGAGACTTTTGCAGACAGCCTCAAAGAACAATTCTCCCCAACCACAACTTACGACGATCCTCAATTTGTTTCAATCGTAGACTCAAAAGTCTCATCGATTTTGTCAGATATCCCAACCGACAATCCAATCCCCTTCACAACCCCTCAGGAAATCACTAAAATCATAAAATCACTTAAAACAAAAATATCACCAGGTCCCGACTCAATCTCAAACAAAATATTAAAATGCCTCCCCACCATTTGCGCTTTTACAGCCATTAGCAACGCGTCTCTTAGACTCCGTTTATTCCCACAAGCCTACAAAATCGCAGACGTTATTCTCATCCCCAAACCTGGTAAAAACCCCCTTCAGGCCCAAAATCACAGGCCAATAAGCCTCCTTCCCAGTGCAAGAAAAATACTAGAAAAACTTATCCTCACCAGACTAAAAAAAATAGTTGACGAACTCAAACTCATCCCTGATTGTCAACACGGCTTTAGATCGGGCCATTCCACGCTCCACCAACTTCTGCGGGTGGTCGAACAAATAACAAACGGTTTCAATTGTCGCCAACACACAGTAGTTCTCTCCCTAGACGTCTGCAAAGCATTCGACAAAGTCTGGCACAGAAGTCTCATTTATAAAATGTACCTCCTCGGTATCCCCCTATCAATGATTCAACTCATAGCCAATTTTATTAAAGACCGTAAATTTAAAATTAAATTAGATTTAATTTTTTCCACCGTGAGATTGCTAAGAGCCGGTGTCCCTCAAGGCTCTATTCTCTCACCAGCCCTATTCAACATCTACCTAAGCGATATCCCCCGCCCCAGTATCTATGATTATCGCACAAAAAAAACAAAAATAGGTAAATTTGCAGACGATACTGAAGTCATGTCGACTTCAGTAAGCGAAATAACCGCAGCACGACGCGTCCAAGCCCACGCCTCAGAACTAGAATCATTTTTCAAAAAATGGCGAATTAGTATAAATCCTTCCAAAAGCGCCGCTTGTGTTTTCTCCCGTAGACGCCCTAAAAGACCACCCAATATCCACCCATTCGGAGAACGCCCCTTGGAAAAAAAATTAAATACCTCGGCATTACCCTTGACAGTAAATTAACCTGGAAAAATCATATCACTGAAACCCTAAACTCAGCCAATAAAACCCTTGCAGCCCTTTACCCCATGACATGCAAAAGAAATAAGAAATTATCTCCAAGAAATAAACTATTAATATACAAATCCACGATAAGACCAAAATTAACCTACGCAAGCCCAATATGGGCCCACGCCTCAAAAACTCAAATAAAAAGACTACAAACTTTTCAAAATAAAGCTATTCGCACAGTCCTGGGAGCACCCAAGTGGATGAGGGTTTCTCAGCTCCACCGGGATTCGGAAATCCCCCTCCTTAAAGACCACTTCTTATGTCTCGTGGAATCTTTTTATTCGGGTATTCCCACCCATGAAAACGCGTCTATCAACTGCCTCGCGCAGTACGATGTAAACATTAAAACCACATATAAAAAACCGAAACAAATCTTACGTAAAGTTTTAAATATCCCCTAACTGCAGCCATGTACCATTGCAAAAAAAAAATCTCCACAAAAACTAAATCTATAATCCAACAACCATAATTCAAACTCATGATGAAAGAGAAAGGGGCCCTTTGGCCCGGAGCTCTGTATGCCATTATATCAAAAAGTCAAAAAACTAGGTTTCTTACTTAGTCAATAGATGACAGTTTTGTATAAATTTAATACAAAGTTTTAATTTATGTCAAGAGATATCACTCATGCAAGTGGTTTACTCACCGATATTTCATTTAGTATAGCTATTTATCAAAATGTTCTTTCTTTACAGAAAACTATACAACAAACCTTGAATGAATGATATCTTGTAAATCTGTGCAAGGGCTCCTGGCCGTTGAACCTAAACAATGGAATGAAGGATGAGTACACCTAGACCATCATTATAAATATAATATATGAGTAGCATTAAAGACGGACATCTGTGGTTTCGAAAAAGTTTTTTTTCAGACCCACCTAATTCTGTTCAATTAACAAAAATAAAATAGCATAGCCCATCCAACACCATTGACAACAGTGGCAGCCAGCCACGGGCTTAGGGATCCAGGGCCCTAGACAATTACGGATTCGGAGCCCCTTTTTTCGTAATTTACCACAAAAACATATTCCACCGTTTTTTACATAGGTCCAGTGGTTACCGAACTGTTTGGGTAAGGCTATTTGGTTGTTGACGGAACCCCGGCAAGAATTCAAACGTACATTTTTTGTGTCCGTTCCCAAATAAATAAAGAAAATCCAGTACATAAAAAAAGCTTCTTTTTATTTTTTTTATGAATACCACATATTAGTGCCAATTCCCCGGGCCTGTGAAACTATTACATCCCCATTTGGGGCATGTATAGCGAGGGTGAAGAGAGTTTAAAATTTTGGTACCCAGTCAGGCCCCCCTCCGAACTTAGGGCCCTAGGAAAAATTTACATAATATTTTCTATATTCTCAATATGTATAGTTTTGATACCTAGATGGGGCCCCTCCAAAGTTGGGGTCCTCTTAAAAATTGACAATTTATTTTGTTAGTCCCGTGTCTTCAATGAGTACCATTTTGGTACCTAGCCGGGGCTCTCTCCGAAGTGGGGGCTCTAGGAAATGTGTTGAAATATTCCCGTGTCCTCAATGAGTACCATTTTCACAGAATCCCCAAAGGTGATATATACCCTATGGAATTTATTTCCTGTGCGGAGTTTAAAAATTATTATTTTTATAAATAGGCTCCTGGCCGGGGCTCTCCTCGACGTTGGGGTCCTAGGCCCGGGCCTCTCGGACCTATAGCGAAAGTCCAGCACTTGTGGCAGTATTGCTATTCGGCTAACCTATTGGCTGTTTTGGTAGATGTCCGTTTTTTTTAAATAAACCTCCACGACTGGAATTCGTTTTTGAAACAAATCTTTAACTTTAAACCTAAAAATAAAATAGTTCACTTTTCAATAAAGGTCACAAAAATCCTATAAGAATCAACTGCTAACACAATTTCGATTCAGTGACAGATGTCCGTTTTCATTTCTTCTTCTCTTTGTATGATGGAGGAGAGTTTGTGTAGGTCATAGTGGGATGCTGAGTTTATTCAGCTTGCCGACAGCATCGGGAGTCACTCGACTCAGCGCAGAAGTGCCTCTGGCAAACTCGTGGGAGTTCCTGGACTTTATTTAATGGGAGATATTATTCGCTAATAATGTTAGTCAAGTTGTAATAAGTGTAACAAAGCGGAATCTCTCGATCCGGTTCGTAAGGATATTTGAATTGTAATCTTAGTAAAGTTCACCAATAGATCTACTATACAGATTATTCCCGACTAGCTCTATTTCAGGGTATATGGATGTATATAAAGATACACATCTCGTATATATAAATCGTGTTCTCAGTTCGTTCATAGACAATTTGAGAAATCACCGCTTCTAGGTTGATATAAATAAAAACACATAGGCAGGTAAAGGTAAACAAAGTAAAGGCAGGAATAGGGAATTCAAATTCAAATTTGACGGCCTCCATGGTCCAGGGGTAAGGCTCTCGACTACGAATCCGAAGGTCACGGGTTGAAATCCCGGCGTGCGCAAGTAAATTTTATTTAATTAATTTATGCTGTTTCACAATTAATTAACTAAAAATTATACATGTTATATTTGCGCACGTTCCAGAGTGGAAGATACTCTCAGTATCGCCCTGGTGAAAGACCACCATTCAGAATCGAAACGTTGCTTGAAATGGCTTTTAACCGTGTTTGGTGACCAGATCTGAATAGCCAGGCATATCCCCACCTTCCCCTTCCCCTTCTCCTTCCCCTCCTCAATACCTTCAGCCTCACAACGTTCCCCAATTTAGTTTCACTGGCTCCAGACGGTTGGGAGCAGTTGGGACTCTTGTGCGGTATTCATGTAAAAAAAAATCTCTTTTGCTATTTAAAAATACCTGGCAGTTAGGTCTATATTTTTATAGCCGCTTCTAATGCTCTAGGAAAAGCTATAAATCCCTCTGTGGACGCATTTAGATCATTAAAGGATAGCATGAAATGATGACTGATTTTAGATTATTTCTATTTTAGCAAAAAGGAAGGGAAATAAATAAGTAATAATCGTTAAATAATAATAATAATAATAGTATCGTTCCAAATATACGAAACTAAAGTGAGCTCGCAATCTGTCCTCCGAAGCCGCCTGGCGGCTTCTTCTTGTTCCCGATTAGAATTCGATTAGGCCTCAACCAATCGTATGAAAGACTAGTGCTTGTTTATGAATAATCCCGGGGTGGTTTGTCAACCTGAGTTGTTAGGGACTTGCTTCATAACATAAGTTGAGTTTTTCTCTTGTTGAAACCACGCAAATTTCTAATGTCGTTGAGCAAATATCGATATTTTCAAAGAATGTCAGTCGATGAATGACAGCTGTCATCCGAGAGAACCGGAATCGCAGTTAATAATAATAATATTTGTTTATTTGAAACGCACATTATTTAACAATAAAATGTAAGAAAGCTTTGACTCCTTAAAAAATAAAAATCCTTTTTTGGACAGTCAAATTGACAAGTTTAGTTCATATTAAGTGCCATTATACAAAAATAGTAGGGAAAAAGCTAGTATCGACATAGTATGTTAATATAATATATCTAGAAAAAAGTATAATAATTAAGTATAAAGAAATGTGAAGAATAGTATTGAAAAAATAATTGTGTATACCAGACAATTTGAGAATAGTTAGTGTTCAAAGAGATAAGAAAAAAAGTATAGAGCAATCGTTTACGTATACCAGATAATTTGTGTATAGTATAATAGTTAAGTACTTATGAAGAGATGAGAAAAAAGAATATTATATAATAAACAATTGTGGATACGTGTTTGATAGGTACTGGTTGGTGATACGAGGAAAAGTTAAGCAAAATGTATTTAAACCTATGAATAAGGACAATGTCTTATTCTTAAAAAGAAGCGTAATCGGGTTCCTGGTCCCACCGGCTTCGGATAATCGATACCAATTACTCTTGTGCGGTATTCATATAAAAATCAGGGATCTTATTTCTACGACATTACGTCTACTTTCATCCTTCCTCTGCCAGTTCCATGCCTCACGGGCATACGTCAGGGTTTGTATCAGCACTCGTGGACAACAATAATCCTGTGAGAATAAACAAAATAGAAAGTATGTTTGTAATATTTAACGAAAAATTCGTTTTTTCAATCCATTGTTCCAATTTCCCAATAAAGGCACAGCTGTGGCTCAGCGCTCAGCTATATAGAATATACGAGGTGTTCACTTAGTGTTATTAAGGTAACAGTAATTTAACATGGAGCATGTTTACTGAAGCCATTAAGGCCCGCTAATAGACGGTGGCTGTTTTCTTGAGAAATTAGCACCTCATTAGAAAGCGTACTCCATTTCGTACTGGACAGTATTGCCGTGAAATACTTGGGTCACGCCTTTTGGGATCGTAATATCCCATGCAGATTCTTTCAACGTTTTTAACTTGTGTTATAATGACAATGGTCCTTCACCATCTATGAACAATTTACAGGTACAAAGACTGATTTAATATTGTCAGAGTATGATGCACAAATAGGGTCTAAGGCAGTTTAGCACAACCCGCGACTGCATTTCGTACGGCACAATTGGTACAAAGACTGATTTAATATTGTCAGAGTATGATGCACAAATAGGGTCTAAGGCAGTTTAGCACAACCCGCGACTGCATTTCGTACGGCACAATTGACTAAATAATATAATAATAATATATTTTTATTATCTTCTTTTTTTTATAACAAATAATTATATCCACATTGGGCTTTCCTGTGCTGAGGATTCCATTTACAAAATTTTAAATTACATCATATTAAATTGATGTGCTTGATGAAAAAAATAAATTAAAAAAATAATAAGGAAATACAGTCCAATTTTTTTTTATCAATAAAGACGTTCAAAATTAAATACCAGTTTATTTAGTTTTTTATTTCTAAAATTAGTTTTTATGATTAAAATAATTTTCAAAGTTTCAATTTTTCAAAGGCCGCCAAAACGCTCCAAATCTATGGCCGGTCGGTTTTGATCAGTTTTGAGGTTAGAATGTCAAATGTCAAAACAACGATGAGCTTTACCGTACATAATTGTATATGCTATTCATGGTAAACCATAACTAAACATAAGAAATAAAATTATGTACCTTTTTAGAAACTAACTCAAAGAATAATAATAAATAGTATTGACCATTAACATTATCATAATATTCGTATTGATAATTGGTTTGATCATGAATATTCTAATTTTTTTCATGAATAATAGTTGTTTTTATTGAACAACATTTATAGAGCTCAAAGTCACCCAAATCAAGTTAAAATTTTGACAAAACTAAAAAAATACGTATTTAAAATACAAACAAAACAAAATTGGAACATAATTTTTTTCTTACTAATCCAAAAACAGAATGCTCACGTGACGTCAGATGTTCCAAATTCAATATTACCAACATAACACGGTGTTTTGATGAGCTGAGTTTTTATTCACTTTTAAATAATGATTTATAAATTCTACGTATATATATATATATATATATATAATGAAAGTTATATTTTCAGAATCGGCGTTTGCTGATCTAAATTAATATATATTTTTAAAGTAATTATATTTTTCACTGGAGTTCCGTATCCTAAAGTGGGGTGTTTCAAGTGCAGTTGAGTGGTTTAGGTCTGTATTTGGTGTTAATATATATTCTATTTCAGATCTCCCTGTGTAACGTATCCAGTGTTTTATTTGATTTTTAAATTTATTATAGTTGTGATTTTTAAAGGGTAGTGGGATTTTGTTGTTGAGTTTAGTACCATAGTATAAGAAGTTTTTTGTCCAATGTTGTGTTTGTGGTTCCTTGTTGTACTCGTATGTGTTTTTAACTCTGAGATCTAGTGTTTCTAATGTGTGTGATTGTTGTTATTTCTTGTTTTTTTTTTGTATTTATGAATGTAAAGTAGTATGGTTTTAGAGTATAATTATTTTATTGACATAATGTTAAGTCTGTTGAATATTTCGTCAGTGCTAGTTCTTACAGGGACCTTAAGTATAATTTTCATGATGGGTTTTTATGTTCTAATGAGTAAATTAAAAATATTATCGTTAGCACTGCCCCATTCGATAATACCACATTCTAATAGTGATTGGCAGAGAGCCATAATAAAATATTTTAAAAAATGCGGTAAAAAATATTCAATGGTCTGTCTTTGAAATTTTTAAAATAACGAGCTTTTATTAGGTTTTCTTAAAACGATAGAATTTTGTGGTAGGTATAGGAAGAGACCAAACTCAATAACGTCTTCGGCAACGGGGCACAGTTGAAACAGGTTGACCAATTCAAATACCTCGGGGTTGAATTCTCAAGCGATGGGCGACAAGACGGCGAAATTGATCGCAGAAAAGGTACTCTTTACATATCAGTGATCTGAGCCAAGTATCGAGACAAAGTTGGCAGTGTACAAATCCGTATATCGCTTCACACTTCACCGGAGGTCGATTCCAGTTCTTTTTAAGAATAAGACATTGTCCTTATCCTTAAAAAGACATTTTTCTTAATTGCGTTTCCGATTCCATGTCAATGACAAAACATTTTTTCAACGAGTTTGTGGTTTAATTATCACAATATTATTTAAAAATTATATGTGCATCACACACACACAACAAGTGTAGTTTATTATTACTTACTTTGCACGTTTGTTATTATAATTTTTAGAATTTAAATCACCTTTATCTAACATTTTGGGTTTTTGGCAAAGGTACTTTACAAATATCGCAATTTCTTTAATTCGGTTAATTTAATGGCATTATTATGCGACAAATAACTCACTAATATTGTTTAAAGACAATACTTATGACAATATTGGGTTTTTCTATTGTTAAAACTAGGTAATAATCGATATTAAAGAATGTCATTCGGTGAATGACAGCTGTCAACCAATAGAACCGGAATCGTAGTTAAGCAACAAGTCTTTAACCCAGAGGATAAGGACAATGTGTTATCATTAAAAAGAACCGGAATCGGGTACATGATTTGAATGCTGAACAAGGGAACATGTTCCAGGGTCCAAGCTGCCGAAATGAGATTGTTGAGAGGAGTTACAGGAGTCACAAGATGGGATCGAATAAGAAGCTCGATGATCCGAGAGGAGCTAAACACCAAACCACCTGCTAGTCTTCATTGAAAAGTCGCAACTGAGGTGGCTTGGGCATGTATTAATAATGCCAGAAGGTTGAATTTCTAGGAAAATTATGAGTGCTCTTTCAGAGGGAAGACGTCCAGTGGGTCGTCCCAGACACAGGTGGGAGAAGCAACTCCAGAGACTGCGAGAAGAGGGGCCCACTTAAGTGTGGACGGATGCCGTTGACGTAGTGCAGGACAGGGACGTCTGGAGGCGCTAACTCGAGTAGGACAAGGGGGAGAAGATGTATGTATTTATATGCAATATCAGATGATCGCCTACCACCATAATCTTTTATTTATTTGGATTCAGTGGTTCCGGATTCGTATCCAATTTATTCAAAAGCGAATTATCTTAAAAGTCTGTAATTTGATAAGTTATTTTTAGCAATACTTAAATATTTGTTTTAACTGAAGTGCGGAGATTGAATGTATGATTAGTGACGTGTTTAATTTATGCCCCCACGTGAAAACGAAATGCTTTTACCTGTTGGAAATGGCAGGTGCGACGGTAGCGCAAGCATATTATTCAAAGACTTCCTTATTAATATTTTAATGCGGGCATCCTCAGATTGTTCAGCATTTTTTTATACAGTTACTTCACACAGGAGGCCCTTGTGGAAATAATTTCTTTTAAGGCCTATATCATATTTGGGGATGCTGTGTGGAGGGTCTTTTAGAGGATAGGAAGGAGTGAACCTGGGTCTTGAAGAGACCCATGTTGTAGGAGGGAGAAAACACACACTGACGACATAATTAATATACTTGTCATTACTTTTAGAAGAGCGTTTATCCTGATGTTTGATATACTCAGTATCTGGTCATTAAACACGGCCAGTGCTTTTTCAAGTAAATGATCGTTTCTGACCAATAGTTTTCTGCGGGAGGTAATGTCATTATGATGTTAGGATCAGACTGCTCTGTGCATGGTGAGTGGAACACTTCTCATCACCCCACTACAATGGCTCCCTGTCCTCTCGATCATCGCACCTCCCACTGTAAGACGAGAGACAGCAACCCTCAGGGAATACAAAAAGGCTGTGCATAATATCTTTCCATTTCAAGGTGACCCTGCAAACCTCTTAGCCAGCCGCCTGACGTCCACATTGGACAGAAAACGAAATACTGCTTTTATCACGACACTCCCCCGAACAGTTGTAGCGAACGCAGTGGCAGACCTCGGCCGTGAAAAACAAGCACTTTGTTGTGGATCCCATTATTAAATTGCCAGGGTTCTTTCTCCCTTGCAAGATGTGGAAATCATTAACATGAATCCGTTGTGCGTATATGAAGAATAGAAGGGGCCTAAAGGATTCCGAACGTTGTGAACGTTGACATATTCAAACAACAGAACATATCGTTGAAGAATGTCCCCGTCATCAATTTCCCTATGGCACATATGTGCTGAACCGAGAACTCCCGATGCCGTCGATTGGCTGAATAGCCTCAACATCCCACTATGACCTCCACCAACTCTCCTTCACCATACGAAGAAGAAGAATAATAATCAAAACGTTACCGAGAATATATATCAGGAACGGCTTTCCAAATTTACTATAAACTGTACCTGTATTAGTACCTATATATTTTTATTCAAATCACATGTGAAATAACACACGTCAAATGAATCATATTCAATCAGTACAAAATTCATTGGTTAAATTATTAGCCAATAAAAGTTTATACGAACAAAGGCATAATATTCCATACTTTTATCAGAGAGTCAAAATTCTTTCAGTAAGAGCAATTCTGTGATACAAAATTATATTTCAGCACATTAATAACCCTATATTTAATACAAATAGACTAGAGCACACTTACAATACTCGTCTGAATTTTAATGAAGGTTTAATGGTTCCTAAGCATACAAACAAATACGGACAAAGAACGTTAGATTACATGATTCCTACTTCTTTAAATATTTCACCCGTTGAAATTAAAAATTGTATTAAAATAAATCAGGTTTTGAATGACAAACACCCGTTAGTCAAACTACTAAAAAGGAGATTATCGGGACTTTTTAATTTTTTTTAATATATATCGTAAAATTAAATAAAACAAAGTAACAAAGTTAAATTTAATAAATGAATTGAAATTATTTTGTATTCACCACTTTATTAATAATATACACATACAAACATGTTTCGAAAGCGGTGCTTTCTTCATCAGCAATATACAGAATGCTCAAAAATAATAATAATAAAGTATAGGCAAATGATAAACGTAGAGCACAATAATGAAAGAATAGATAAATTATAAACATAAATAAAAAAAGATTAAAGTAGGTATGTATATTTTCCCCAATTTTCTTTCTTTGGTTTTCGATTTATTTTATATTATTACAAAAAATCTTTTATTTAACTTACCTTCAACATCCATGTATTAATACAAATAAACTAATATAATGCAACTAACTGTTACCAGGTATACCCACGCACTGGCCTAGCCTATGTGGGATTTTTTATTTTATATACATTACACGTAGGTTATTTAAATGTATTTATAATTTAATGTAAAAAAAAATGTTTATAATCATTGTACCTTGTTTGTGTGAATGTATGTATAAAAAAAATTAATAAATAAAAAATAAAATAAAATTAATCAAAAATGTCAATAAAAATTATTAGAATAACAAATTTACATTAGAAATATTTTTATTTTATTTTTATTATTAATATTAGTATGAAAATAAATTCGAGTGATAGGTAATTTAAAAAAAAATAAATTATTAATTAAATTTAATTCACTATTAACGCTTTTTCTGATTTCTAAAATTTTAAATTAGTCTAATTGTAAACCGGTTGTATTTGGATATAATTTTTTTTAAACATTATTTATATCAAAATAATGATTGGTTTCTATAATATTATTGGCAAATTCAAAATATTTGTTAAAAAAAATTTGTTAAAGTTAAATTTATTTGCGCTCGCCAGGTTTCGAACTCGCCACTACTAGGTCCGGATTAAAAAGGCTTTACCGCTCTCCCACGAAAGCCGAATATAATATTTGTTGAATGTATCTTCTCGGATGCTCTATGATGGTGATCATTAGTATTTGTACAGTTCCCACTTTCCCAGTAGCTGTTAATTGTGCCAGTTAACGAGAAGGTTACAAAGTAAACTGTCAGTGTTGGAATGGCCCACGTGGAAAGTGGGAAAGGGGAAGGGCCAGCGATGGAACCATACGCACACCATAAATCCACGACCCCGCAGATGGTAACGCTGAAATTTACCCTTTTCATGCGGGTAATAATGTACTCAGTTGCCTACACGGTGAACCGAACTCTTTTAAAATAAATAATATCTATAATTAAAATAATAATACAAAACTAGCTGGTGCTCGGGTTTTTTTGTTGTAATAAAGTTATGAATTCTTGCTTGTCGTTTGGGTGCCATAATTGATTTTACAGCGAATGTAATGCATTTTGACGACTGTACCAGACGTATTGGCACACAAACAAACTGTATGAGGCGGCTGATCCCGATCTGTGGAGCCAGGCTGGGAGGGGAGGTAGCACTCCCTACCGTTCCCTCTGCAAGGAGGAACGGTACTAGCGACAAGACCTTTATTTACGACTTTTGCGGGCCTTGTCCTTGTGAGGTTGCTTATTTGGGTCCAGTCCGAGGCAGTAGTCCGATGGGAGGTCCAATGTAAGCGGTAGTTAGAATAAAAGAAGGCGGGTAGATCAGAAGTCAGAGCGGGCAGTGGAGAGAGAAGATCTTGTCAGGCTTGCGGTCGAATGCTTACTCCCTCAAACTGGTTTTCGCTGGCTACTTAAGGCGGTCTACCACGCGCAGACCCCCCGTGCCCTGCGCATCTTCGACAAGTCCTTCTCTTTCCCACCGCCGCACTGCTCTAACGTTTTTATTCAAGTCATTTAAGTCTGAGCGGTCTGTGAGAACACGCTCGTCACAGACCGCCCGTTACATATATTAACAAAGGCGCTGGGAGTCGGAATCGTTTACGAACAGTAAAACAATATATATTATTCGATCCGACTCCCTTACAAATTACAACAATATTTATCAATCAAAGAGGCGGCAAAGCGTCCGACACAACGACTATTACTATCTCTAAATAAAAAAATAAAGAAACATTAATTTCAAATTTTTATTTCATTCAAAACATTTAATTTTTCAAACTTGCGTTTTCCATTTTGAAAATATTCTACCCAAAACCTTCTTCTTTTGGATATGTAATCTGTGGCTAACCAGAGCCGTATATCTATGGTCTAACCTCAATCCAACATGGCGGTTTCAATGTTTTTCATACTCATTTTAAAACGTTATAGCAACAGTTTTACATATTGTATTTTATTCAAACTACTCTGTAAACTTTCCCAACACTAATAAGAACAAATTGTGCTATTTTCAGCGAAACCGGTAGAGTAATTTTCAAGAAAATCGAGGACAGACAGACAAAAATTAATATGTATAAATAGAGATAGAGATATCGACCGGTGTCGGTTAATCTTAACCCCCCTTATCTGAAATCACTCAACATATGTATAAATTCAATAAAGTGATTTTAAACAGAGAACTTTTTTTATTTAAGTATAATGTCAAGTCCATCGACAATAGTTGTATATCGATGGTCAAGCCACAAAGTGATTGCTTTCTTCAGTAATTAAATAACATCGTATGGCGAGGAATGAGAAACAACACCCCGTAAACGACAAATTATGAACTTTTAAAATGTGAGTGAAAAAACTTCTGTGTTGAATATTTCGTGATCAAATAGTCTGCGAATCGCGAGCAATATAATTTTAACTCTCTTCGGCAGATCCCATTAGCACCATTGTAATAAAAAAATGCAAAAAAGCCTTATTTTGACAAAAATGTCAATTACGAGGTAACGTGTCTCAACCCTCGATAGGCAATGTTGCTTTAGGTAGGTACACTTAAGAGATAAAACCATAGAAATGTTTTGTGAGCGTGTCCGTATGGCCGAAGTAAGCTCAGTTATTCCTTACTTATGTTGAAATTGATCAAACAATTTCAAATATCGAAATCATAATACAGGCTTGTTGTTATTAATAAAATGTTAGTTACATAATAACATCTTATAATTGCTGGAAAGGCTGCAGGGGGTTGATCCTTCTGGAAGATTTTTTCGGGGTTTTAATTTTTTTTAGACACTATTTATCATGCCGTATACCTGTTTTTCCTAAAAGAAAAATTGGAATGAAATTCCACTATCTATTCAAAGATCGACATCGCTGCAGTGCTTCAAGAAGTTCTGCAACAAATGGTTGCTGACTGCACAGTCAGCCTCACAACATCATTATTGATAAATAATGAGATGGATACTTGCGTTAGTGATTTCGTAATTTACATATATTTATTTTTTCGTATTCTATGTATTTTTAGATTTTAAAATATTTTTTTTATTTTATTTTATGTAATTTTAACTTTATCTGATTTCTAGAGGCACTGCTGAAAACCAGCTGCACTCCGGGCTCCGGAATGTATAGCTGAGCCTTTTGTCAATTGCTAAAAGTATATAATATGTAAAAATAAACATCAGCATTCAGCGCCATTTTGATTTTTTAAACATTTAAACGGTTTCACTCAGCCAGCGGCTTGCAAAATTTTGATTTGGTTTATTTTATCAGCCTTGAAGTATATCGCCCATCAACATTTAACCAAACGCTGACGGGACCAGAATCAGCGGTTATCGTGAAAGATTCAATTTTTTTTAAATATTTCAAATGTCGCTTATAAGGAAATCCTGTCAATTTTTCATTTTTTTTATTAATGACGTTCAAACTTAAATACCAGTGTACATGTCGTTTTTCCTGAAGTTAGTTTTCATAGTTAAAATAATTTCCAAAGTGTAAATTTTTGATAGGCCCCCAAAATGCTCCAAATCTATAGCCGGTCGGTTTTGATCAGTTTTGAGGTTAGAATGTCAAATGTCAAAACAAGGATGAGCTTTACCGTATATAATTTTATATTCTATTCACGGTAAACCATAACTAAACATAAGTAATAAAATTTTGTATCTTTTCAGAAACTTTAACTCAAAGAATAATAATAGTAATGAGCATTAATATTATCGAAATATCCGTATTGATAATTGGTTTGATCATGAATACTCTAATTTCTTTCTTTAATAATAGTTTTTAATATTGAATAACAATTATAGAGCTTAAAGTCACCTAAATTGAGATTAAATGTCGCCAAAACTAAAAAAAAAAACATATTTAAAATACAAAACAAAAGGGAAAAATAAAAATGTCCATACTTATCCAAAAACAGAATGCGCACGTGACGTCAGATGTTTCAAATGCAAAGGTACCAATATAACAAGGTTTTTCGATGAAATGATTTTTAATTAATTTTTAAATAACAATTTATACATTCTACATATAATTAATTATATATAATAAAAGTTATATATACAGAATCGGTGTTATAGCCATTATATTTTTCACTGGAGTTCTTTATTATCGATTTGATGACAACGTCGCATTTTGGTTTCAAACAACTAGGCGATGCTTAGGTTTTCTAGTCTTTCAGTAGTGCAGCGATTTTAGGAACACCTTCTAAGTATACTAAATTGTAGTAGTGGCCATCACGTGTACACTTAGGTTGCACTTACAAGCGGGGGGTGTTAATACATGTTATGTATCTGTACTCAGTCATTTACCATAGACACGACACGACATAATTGCATTATCATTGAATCATGAGAATGATTACAATAAGCGCCGCGAGTTTTCAGCAGCCTTGTCTATCTATGTACCTATATAACTTGGCAATAGACATTTAAAAGAGTGGAACTACATTTTTTCAAATATGGCAATACCAAGTTGCTAACTAAGTTTTTGAAATTTTATTCCTGAAATTCAATTTCTTTCCCATTTGAATTTGAGTGTTCGAAACAATGGAAAACATTATAATTCGTTTTATTTTTATTTGTATTTTTGGTCTTTAAATTTGATTTTGTCTTTATTTATTTACTAGGTGATGTGAACCCGGTCTTCCTCAAAATTTTTTATTTTTTGGAATAAAGTTATGATGTTGTGAATTCTTGCTTGTCGTTTGGGTGCCATAATTGATTTGATAGCGAAAGTAATGCCTTGTGACATCTATTACTATCTTTAAGCAAAGAAACATTCAATTGAAAATTTTATTTCATTCTAATAATTTATTTTTTCATAATATATCTAAATAATAGAGTTCTCATGTAGGTACCTACTTGTGTTTCTGTTTTGAAAATATCTTACCCAGACAAACCTCCTTCTTTTGAATATGTAACCAGAGTGGTATATCTATGGACCAACCTCAATACAACATGGTGGGTTCAAAGTTTTTCATACCAATTTTAAAACGTTATAGCAACAGTTTTACCATATTGGATTTCATTCAAACTACTCTCTAAACCTTCCCGGCACGAACAAAATGTGCTATTTTCTGCGAAACCGGTCTAGAAATTTTCGAGAAAATCGGAGATAGACAGAGAAACATTGATTTTTATAAATAGAGATCTAACACTAATACATGGTTATTTCGATACACAAATTTCAGAAACACAAAAAATCGCTCTCTCCATGTAATTGTCTTCCTTGCAAAGCGTTAAATAGTAAAAAAAATTCTTAAAATTATATGTAGAAACATCTCATTTCGGAAAGTACCACTTATTGGATATAGTTTGGTGAAAGTAAAAAACATGCACTTGGACCAATGTGTTTTTAAACTTACAGTAAGTAATCTTCCTATGAGCCATATTGGTATTGTAATTTAAAACGTTTTAAAAGATCGCAGCGCTTTCATTTTTTTATCTACTATAAAATGTCACACTGTACTCAAAAACAGAACCCTGCAAGTGAAAAAAACTATTATTTATTTCCGACTTTCGTTAAATTTGATGTCATTCAAATTGTCGATCAGCGACATTTTAAATTTTTTACGTTTGAATATTTTTCGTTCTCGGTGCGTTTGAACTTCGTTCAAACAAATTTAGCTGAGATCCACCTAGAAACGGCGTTTAAGCCTTGGCATCCAATGCACATATTAAAAATTTCCCTCGAAAACTTGAAGTTTTATGCACTTAAAAAAAATATATACATGCTCGTATGTATTTTTTTAAAAATATTTTATATATTTTTTAAATAGAGTTTAATTGATAATATCTTCAAAATATTGGTATTCACTTTGTGGCGTCATTATTAAAAAATACTTTGTAATCACCACTTTATTAATATATACATATTAACATGTTTCGAAAAGAAATTAGATACATTGTTAATAATCAATTAAATATAATTAATTATCAAATATTTTTTTGAATAGCTATCTCTTGAATTTGTTTTCATATTAATATTAATAATGAAAATAATTTATTTTATTTTATTTTAAATATAAATTTGTTATTCAGTGTTTTAAAATAATATATTATTGACATTTTTGATTAATTACTTACCTACTTTAATATTTTTTTGTTTATGTTTATAGTTTGTCTATTCTTACATTATTGTGTTATATATTTATCATTTGTCTATACTAGACATAATTATTTTTTGGTATTATGTATATTCCTGATGAGGAAAGCTTCGCTTTCGAAATATGTTGATATGTATATATTAATACAGTGGTGTATACGAGGTAATTTTTAAATCATTTAGAGATTTATTTATTTATTTCTTTGATACACGAAATTCCCTCGATATAAACAAATCGCAAAGTATTCTCCGAAAAATATAAATAACACGTCTGGTTCTGTTATTTTACAGGTATGAAAAATTCACAGCGTTTCATTAAATGATACTTAAGTCTTAAGATTTTTGCTGTATTCTAAATATGTAGTGTTTTATTAAATAACGACTGTGTACGCCCTATACCCTCTATTCCATATTAACATATCTCCCTTTCAAATAATATTCAGTTTCCACTTGGAGGGCATTGTTGGAGGACCGTTCAAATGTAAAATATTCAAAATGGCGCTGAATCGACGATTTTATGGTCATCAAATATGACAAAAGTTTGACATATCGCAACCTAAGCAGGTAGGCACATGAATTAAAACTCTAGAAATAAGTACCTACCCATAACGCAGTGTAATGGCAACACATAACCCACCTTTCGCAGTACGAAACTAACTTTTGAAATAGATATGATCACATTCGGCGATAAATAATTTCAAATATGAATGGTCAATGGTCGCCAGGCGCAGGCTTAACACAAAGCAGCAATAATAAACGTTGTGTGGTGTCCATTTTTGATAAGTCATTTGTATGCGAGACAGCGCCGCGTCGCCGACCAACTTTTGGAGAAGAAATCGCCTCGGCGATCTAACTCGAAGACGGATCGTGCCGAGACTTAGGGCATTCAACACCACAGGCACGTAGGTACCTACCTAGTATTTGCTTTTCCTAGCTAAGGAACTCTAAAAGATTATGTTTTTTTCAAATTCTAGTTATAAAACTTGCTACCTATTTATTGCTTGTCAATTTCAGAATCCAGAGCGCTCCAGGTCATCTGATCAGAGGTATGCCTGTAGTATATGCAAGTTAAAGCAACAAGTTCTATTGTATTCATTTATTTAATAATGCAGAAAAACATATTTTACAGTAAGAAATTTGAGTGTCCAACTGGGAAGTTCCCGTTTTAGGACAGTCAAATTGACAAGCTTAATCTATATACATAAAAATCAATGTTTGTCTGTCTGTCCTGGATTTTATTGAAAATTACTCTACCGGTTTCGTTGAAAATAGCACAGTTTGTTCTTATTAGTGCCGGGAAGGTTTAGAGAGTAGATTGAATGAAATCCAATATGTAAAACTGTTGCTATATAACGTTTTAAAATTACCCATGTTGAATTGAGGTTAGCCCATAGAAATGCCACTCTGGTTAGTCACAGATTACATATTCATAGAAGAAAAGGTCTGTTTGGGTAGAATATTTTCAAAATGGAAAACACAAGTAGGTACCTACTTAAGAACTTTATTATTAAGATACATTTTGAAAAAAATAATGTTTGGAATGAAATGAAATTATCAAGTGAATATTTCTTTGTTTAGAGATAGTAATAGTTGTCACAACGCATTCCTTTCGCTGTAAAATGAATTATGGTACCCAAACGACAAGCAAAAATCACAACTTAATAACTTTATTTAAAAATAATAAAAAATCCCGAGCAAGACCGGGACACATCAGCTAGTAATATTGTAATATATAAGAATAAAATAAACACAGTACAATAGAAAAAAATATATAGATATATTTTGGCAGAAAGCAGTCACTTTGTGGTTTGATATATTAACTGACATAAACATTATATATCCAATAGCCCAATATTAAGTATCTTTCCCATAAACTCATAAAATTCCCATTATCCCTTAATCAGATGTTCAGGTGACGCTTTGTCTCTTCAGATGGTAACCATGGAAGAAAGAATCTATTCTTCCATGATGGTAACGTATTATGCACACATCTGTCTCTTTCTCTCTGTTACCATGTTAGATTAATTTCATGCTGTCTCCACTGTTCCTTTATTATATGTTATGTTTTATTTCATTCTATATGTACATATAAGCACACACAATGTATTCTTTGATTAGTTTAATTCTGTACCCTGATGATGCTTGTGTTAAGCGAAACCGGTCGGTCCTAATAAATTAAATAAATTCCGTGGGTATAAACAAAGTAATCGTTTTATTTAATTATAGATATACATATTACATATTATATAACATTTAATTTAATTAACGTGTGAAGTTAGATAGGTAATGGTTATTTCTATGTAAAGAATTTAGAGTTCCATATCTCAAAAAACAACATTTAAAAATAGCAACCTTCTTGCTCATGTACATTGGTACAGTACATAGTACATGTACATAAAGACATGTATACATACGCAACGAATACATACACATACATACACATCAGTGGAGCGCAGCCCATAAAGGCTGAACAGCTGTGGCTAGGTGTTTTTTCCAGATTTCAGAAAAAATTTCACCAAATTTCATAAAATTCTTTTTTCATATCGTTCTACAGAAAGATATTATTTTACTTTGCAAGTTTTTAATATTTACTTGCAATTTGTCTTGAGCGCCTTATCCTTCGTGTTTTGATGAATAATGATAATCAACACCTAAAAATCTACAGCCTACCCCTTGGTTAAGAAACAATGCACGCCACTGATGGATGTATACTGTGTAAACATGTAAAGTGGACTTAAGTAAGTAAAATATCAATAAAAATAAAATTAAAAAATATAACCTTGAATAGAAATTTATTATACTTAATTGTAATACATTTAGTTACTAGGTACGCGGGAGTTGATCCTATAATTATTGTGATTAGCAATCACACAGCTGAATAAGGTTCGTAAAATTGAACGAGTTTCCTGCATAATTATAGAATGCAACAATAATGGCAAATTCAAATACAAATATTACAATAAACTTAATTATAATAATATTTCGAAGCCTAAAAATTTCTAGATGATATAATATAATGTAGGTATGTACTTGTAATAAGGAACTCCAGTACATTTTTTTTTTTAAATGTTGACATCCTAACTTAATTTTCTGTTTTTTTAATGTTCGTTTTCATGGTTAAAATAATTGTTAAAGTTTCAATTTTTAAAAGCCCACCAAAACGCACTAAATCTATGGCTTGTTGGGTGTGACATCACACGAGCTTTCGGATTAGCGGCTCAATAGGCGGTAATCGATATTGTATGGATTCCATCCAAAACTTCGAGAACTTTATAATCAATTTTAACTGCTTTTAATTGAAGGAAAAATTGTAGAATGTCAGCGTCTAGTTACTATTGTGGGTGCATTGTACCAAAGTGCAAAAATACATTCATATCCGCAACTGATTAACAATTTATCAGCGTTCAAAGAAAGTCCATATCCAACTTTTTTAAAACCTAAACTGGAAGACTAGGGCAGATGTTGGTAACAGAAATGCGTATTATGATACCGCCGCATATCTGATATATCGATACCGGGTCCACAGATATTAGCGTTCTGACCGTTCCGAGAAATTAAACGATATTTTGGTATTCATATCTATTGAATAATGATTTGGTACGTGATTCGTTTATTATAGTTTTTTTCATTGTTTGTCAACAATGACAAAAACTATAAAAATAGCTAGAAATGACAAGATATTACGAAATTTCAAACCGTCCCAGACACTATTAGGTCTACAGAGACCATTTGTATTTCAAATTGTACGCAAATTATATCTACTTCAAAAAGTATTAAATGATTTATCCCGAAAAATTAGTCATTCGGGATTCAAAATCGACAAAAACGGAAGAAAATTCGAAATTTTTTTTTTTTTAATCTCGACTACAAATCCGGAGGTTGTGGGTTCAAATCCCAGTGTATGCATGTAAATTTGATTTAATTAATCTGCCTCGTTTTACAATTAATTCGTTAAAAATAATATATATATAGTATATTTATGGTGCGTTCCAAAGTGAAAGATGCTTGAAGTGGCTTTAGCCGTATTTAGTGCTTAGATCTGAATAGCCCGGTATTTCCCCACCTTCCTCTTCCCCATCGCCTTCCCCTCGCCATACCTTTTACCCTTACAACATACCCCAATAAGGGATGTTATAGTACCATCGGCTTCGGACAGTTGGGACTCTTGTGCGGTATTCGCATAAAAAATAGGAGTGTCAGGAGAATTCATAATGCGAAAGTAAATGACAGAAGAATTAATCAATCAATGCAAAAATGATATGAAAAAAGCTTTATGGACACCCACCCCGAATAACATAATACCGACAGACTAATATATCAATATTAGGTAATATCACAAAAGAATAGGTGTGTCACAGAACTATTCCGAAACCCTCGAACTTTGATATCATTTGGCTTGAATTTTTTGGATACGATTTTAACCTTTAGTGCTTTGAATTATATATGAAAAGGAAATCAGAATCGCTTGCGTTAATAGCCTTTATCTGTTTTCTGCGCACGCGCAGTACGCAGAAAGCTGACGCATGCGCATCTGCGGACTTGAAAAACAGTCAGTGACAGCAGTAGACAGGTATTAACTTGGGGTTATAGGTTGAATAAATTTAATAGTTTTGAAACATTGACGTAATGGCTTGAAATAAAAATAAATATATTATGCATTGTAAGAAATATTAGGTTTGAGGTATCATTAGAAATTCTTCGCTTCCAGAATAACTGAAGAAATGATCACCAAAGTGCCAATGACATTGTCGCATTGTACAAGGGCGATTATTACCTAGACAAATTCGTTAAAATTGTTATGAATTTTCAAGCAAAAACTCTCAAGTAGTCGCAATAAACAATGATTTTACGGGCAAAATGAACACTGTAAGCAGCGAAATTATAAGCCGTAAGCAATATTAAGAGCGGAAAAAAACTTATCAAGTTAAGTTGGGCTAAAAAATGGCACGTGTGACGTCAGAAGCAGTGGTACCAACAGAACATGGTGTTTTGATGGTACGGTTTTTAGTACACTTTTATATAACGATTTATAAAATCTACGTATAATTAGATAAAATAAAAGTTCAGAATTCAGAATTGGCATTAGCTGATCTATACGAATTTATATTTTTAAAACCATTATATTTTTCACTGGAGTTCCTTATTATGCGTAGATTTTATAAATCATTATTTAAAAGCGAATTAAAAATCATCTCTTCAAAACACCTTGTTATGTTGGTACTATTGCATTTGGAACATCTGACGTCACGTGCGCACTATGTTTTTGGCATAATAATTTTTTTTTCGTTTTTGTTTTGTATTTTTAATATGCATTTTTTTAGATTTGGCTAAATTTCAACTTAATTTGGGTGACTTTAAGCTCTATAAACGTTGTTCAATATAGAAAAAACTATTATTACTGAAATAAATTAGAGTATTCGTGAGAAAAAAAATTATCAATAAGGATATTATTATAATGTTAATGCTATACTATTATTTTTATTTGAGTTAAAGTATCTAAAAAGGTACATACTTTTATTATTTATGCTTAGTTATGGTTCACTATAAATAGAATATAAAATTATGTACGGTAAAGCTCATCCTTGTTTTGACATTTGACATGCTAGATTTGGGGCGTTTGGCTTTGAAAAAATGAAACTTTGAAAATTATTTAATTATGAAAAGTCACATTAGAAAAAAAACAAAATATACTGGTATTTAAGTTTTTACGTCATTTAAAAAAAAAACACTTTGCCAAATTTTATACCCGCCGTAAACCGTTGTTACAAAACGCTTTCTCCCGAAATTGTAGAAGCAAATGTTTTTGATCAGTTTCGAGTAACCGTTTATTTTGAGAAACCGATACGGTTTCGGTTATTAAATAAACGGAAATGCCCACCTCTACGGTGTAGGTTATAGTTTTTAACCTGGCAGTCTCCATGCGAACCCAAACTTATTGAGTTGGATCCTAATTTTCGTTAATCAAAGTAACCAGGTGATAGTATGGCGAAAATTATGACTGTGTAGATGCGGATGTCCCAGTAGAAGGGACCCGGAGGCAGACCGAGGAAGAGGCGAATGGACTGTGTGGAAGAGGAGTACAGTAGGACGGAGAATATGGAGGACTAGAGGCAAATGGCTAGGGACTTCTGCCACTGAATTTGTGAAGGAGGCCAATTCCCATCATGAGATGTAGCACCGTGATGAAGAAAACCCAATAAGGAACTCCAGTCCAATTATTAGGTTTACGTGAGTATTTTGACCTCAAATCCAAAATTAAGTTTTATATGAAACAGGTCGTTCCTTTTAACAAGGTGTTTTCACGAGGTATTTTTTTATTCACTTTTAAATAACGTTTTATAAATTCTACGTATAATAAAAGTTATATATTCAGAATTGCTGTTTGCTGATCTATATGAATACATATTTTAAAGCCATTATATTTTTCGCTGGAGTCCCTAATTGACGCATTGTTCGTTACAAGACACCTGAAAAATTCGCTTTACTTTTGGAGACATTACCGTTATTTTTGGGAAAATGGCGTTATTTTTCAGTAAGCACGGTGATATTTTGCAATAATAGTGTTGTTGTGTTCAATTTTAGGTATTTTGCAAAAAGGTTGGTGCATGTTTATTTTTTAAAAATCGAAACAGAAAAGACACAGACAATAAAAAGGTAACAGTCGCATCTGGGACATGAACCTAGAACCTCTCGGTCTATCCGGGACCATTGTTCTCCGTCATTTTGATATTAATCACCTTCAATTTTTTTTTCAATTAATTCCCATTTCAAATTTTTTTTTTTAAATCGTAAAAAGAATAACACACGGCGTTTTCGGCATGAAGTTAGCTGCGTTCCATTGTATGGATTTTCAAGCTTGTCAAAACAATAGACAAAGAAATATTTAGAACGTAGAATATTACTGTCTTACTAGAATATCACGTAGAAAATACGAAAATTCGGTGTTATTAACCCGAAAATTACGAATTTCGTGTTATTCGTATGATAATGACGAATTTCGCGTAAGAATTCGTTCTATCGAAAATGTGAAAATTTCAGGCCTCTATTCGTTACTGATTTCAACGATTTTTTAATGTTTGCGCCGCACAAGAGTCCCAACTGCTCCTAACCGTCTAGAGCCAGTGAGACTATGGCATCCCCAATTGTAGTATGTTGTGAGGCTGAAGGCTGTCGGGAGGGGAAGGAGATGGATAAAAGGAAGGTGGGGCTATTCAGATCTGGTCACCAAACACGGCTAAAGCCATTACAAGCAACGTTTTGTTTCTGAATGGTGGTATTTCATAAGGGCAATACTGAAAGTCTCTACCACTCTGGAACTTGCCTAAAATATACTACATATTTATTTATTTATTCTTAAATTTAATTATGAAAACAAAAAACATTAGCCACCCATCTCACTAGGACAATCCTGTGTTGAGATGAGCGGTATTATTTTAAATTAATAAATTGTGAAATAACACAAATTAATCGTGGTTTGAACCTGCGACCTTCGGATTCGTAACCTACGATCATAACCACTCAACCACGGAGGTTGCTCAAATTTTCAGGCTTAGTTTTTGAAATTTATTTCTCCCTTTTTTATTGTATAATATTAATTACATACATTGGCAACTTGTACCCGCTAAGCCACTGCAAGTAGCTTCTCAGCAGGAGTTTAGTTCAACGATATTATATAATACAACAATAAATAACAATCATTAGAACAATATAGGTGCATGCATGTTGTGATCAATGTACACAAGTTGGAAAAAATATTTAAAAAAAAAACAGAAAACAGCATGACAGTTTTATTATAGAGATATTAGAGTTTAATTTCATAATATCGATTTAAATAATATTATAAAACCATCAAAATATCAGCAAGTATTAAACAGATTGAGAAAAAAAAACAGCAGTAACAGTTTTGTAAACATTTTCAAATCATTGCATGATCACAAGGCACGCGTAAATATGATTGTTACTTGTCGATTTATCATCATCCTTATAAGAGTCTTGTCCGGCCATCTTGCAGCTCAGTTCAGCCAATAGCCCGATGTATTTAATATTCCACCTGACGGGGCATTCAGTCAATTTATTGTGTGTATTTTTTATATTTGGTCAGGCAGACGATCCACCATTCAAATTACAATCACGTATTTTAACACTTCCTTCCAATGGGCGTCATAAATGGAAACTAAATGGCGGTCTATTATTTCATATCCTCGATGGGCTAGCTTTAAAATTATGTTTTACCTGTCCAATCTTGTCGGGCCAAATGAAAACTAAATGTTATTTATCTATCTAATTAATATTTTATGTGCAGATCGACAAACTTAACTTTGCGGTTGATGGCGTCATCGCTGTGGATATTAAGAATACAAGTGCGAAATAAATTCCTAGACGTATGCTTTATTTTTTGTACCAAGTGAAAAACACTGTTATTGTCGCCCTGTTTAAAGACCACCTTTCAGAATTGAAACGTTGCTTGAAACGTTGAAGTGTGAACAGATCTGAATATCCAGGTACTTCCTAACCTTATTGCCTCGCAGCATACCAATAGGAAATACTGGTTCCGGACAGTTGGAGCTATTGACGTCAGAATTCATAGACTTGCCCTACGTACGATTTCGACGGCTGGCGGCAAAGGTCACGTGACACACATTTTGTCACCAGCTTAGTTATCTGCCGTCCTAGTTTGTTTCACCCGATTTTGACTGCGGTAAGCAAATTACAAAACAAAATTAATGGAAAATATTTTGTTTAAACTACTACATACTCGTACGAGTATAGTGATTTTACTTTATTTTTATGCCTTGTTTTTTCCTTGATTTTTAATTACTATAATAAATTTACTATTTAATATTTTTGTTTTTTCAAATGTTTTAACTTTTTTAATTTATTACTTACCTACTTTCATCACTTATTGTTTGTGTTTGTAATTTGTAGATTCTTAATTTTTTTTTTCCATGATTATTATTTGTTTATTCTTGTCATTATTTCTGAGTATATTGTGTATCCTGATGAGGGAAGCTTTGCTTCCGAAACGTGTTAATGCATATTTATATATTAAACAGTGGTTTAAACTAAATACTCTTTCAAAATGTTTGGTTTTTGTAAACAAGCCGAACCATTTTATTTATTTGCTGTTTTACTTAAATTGGCGGCACGCCTAACTCACACCATTTTATTTCGGTTTCTTCCCCTTGCGTGTTATGCCATCTCTATATATTATTTTCTCTGTGGTTGGGACCCTTGTGAGGAATAAAAAAAATGTTTTCTGAACTTTTTCATTTTATAGTAACAATTATAACAAATATGTTACCTAATATTTATTTATTGCACACATTGCTACTCTAAAATTGCACATCATCAGTACCCACCTATAAACCAGCGACGCGCAGCCCATAAATGTTGAAAAATTATGTCTGTAGATTAATAAAATATAGGGCAAACCGGCTAATTTAAAATGCGAGTAAAATATACTTCTCGTTTTCATTCTGGGGTTAAACTGGCAACCACTCCAAATACCTACTGGTTTCATCCGAACTTTTTATATGCTTTCAAAGTTCATTAATGTCAAACCTTTGAATACGGCTGCGTGTATCATCACATCACTTTTTTATTAATTGTTTTTGTGTTTAATTCGTAGAACTCCATTTATTTATTTTTTTAAAATCGAATGTAAATCAAATTTAATAATAACATTATTAAATTTGATTGACATTGAATTAAAAAAAAAACATCACTTCTCATTGGTTATCCCATAATCAATCTATCATTTTCTAGCTGTACCTAAACGCATTTGCTTAATACATTTTTCTTAAAAAAAAAAAAAAATTCTACACGTATACAATATAACATCAAAATTATACCATATATATTAGATAGCTATCACTCTCTCTAGGCACCATGTTAATCGTATTATATTATATTATATTTGTTTAGGTTCTCGGAAAGAAATGTTCTCATTTTCATATTTAAAAAAGTACGCGGGGTATTTAACAGTTAAGATGCATACAATATTGCACAATGTTACTATTAATGTGCCGCCAGGTCCGTCGCATTCTTAGTTATATGATGTGTGTGGCGTACGCGGGCGTGATAACCTAGGGGCGGCCGAACTGAACTGCAGGTACCCATAAATTAGGTGACGCGACTACTCAATGAAGTTGCATCTACGCTAAACAATTTATTTATCTGCGATTTCTCTTAGCATCCGTTCAAGAGAAAACGTAATATGTGGTTTTCACATGTGTATCGCTTTTTGAGATATGAGATACTGACATGTTTCTCACACCACTTTTGATTAATGTTTCGGCTTTCGATGCTTACCTAATATTAAATGTGTTTTTTAAAGCATTAACCGGTATCTATCAAATTTCACAGATTAATTAAATTATCTTTTGTATTTTATCGATTTTATTTTAGGAGGCCCTGAGGGAAATAATCCCATCATAATTCCCTCAAGGCCTATATCATCTTTGGGGATGCTGTGTGGAGGGTCTTTTAGAGGATAGGAAGAAGTGAACCAGGGTCTTGAAGACACCCATGTTGTACGAGGGAGGAAACACAGAGGTCGGCAGATCATTCCACAGCCGAGCTGTTGAACGCAAGAACGAGTTGTAGAAGCGACCCGTTCTCACGTGACAACTGTCAACCGTGTACAAATGTTGGGTGCACGTTTGGCGTATTTCGTGACTATGCACCGGTGCCAAAGGGATTAATGACGCTAGTGCCTCAGAGCATCTTCCATTAAAATACCGGTAGAATAAGGACAGCCGTCCCACCTGACGTCTGTGCTCCAAAGATTGCAATGCGTTTTTTAAGATAGGCGAATCTATCAAACGCACCGTCCGTTTCTGCACAAAATCTAGGGTTTTTTTAGATATATTTTAGGGCTCCCGACCAGAGGTGGCTGCCAAATTTTACAGTGGGGTGCACTTGCAATTTGTACAGGGTCAGCAGTTGTGCACTATTAAAGTATCTGCGGGCTTTGTACAATACGCTCAGCTTCTGACAGGCTAACTTTACTCGAAGATTGCTTCCATTAAAGGAGACTAGATTGTTATTTCGTTCCCTTTTAGACATGATTGGGTCTTTGAAACATTATTATTATTATTTATTTAGTTGTTTATTTATTTATTTATTGATTTATTTAGTTATTTATTTATTTATTTATCTATTTATTTATTTATTTATTTATTTATTTATTTATTAATTAATTAATTAATTAATTTATTTGTTTGTTTATTTGTTTGTTTATTTATTGATTTATTTATTTATATTTATTTATATTTATTTATTGATTTATTTATTTATTTATATTTATTTATTTATTTGTAAGAAACAAACAGCTTTTAATACAGATTTATATAAAAGGAAGTTTTACAAAAGGTAAGCCAACAAAGTTTCTTATGCTAAAAGTGGTTAAGTAAATATGTTTTATTACAAAAAACAAAATAAGAAGAAAGGGAGGAGAGGAAGAGGAAGATAGGATCGGGACAGGAGATTCTCTCAATACATTTTAGAGGCATGCATCACAATTTGTGGTCGTACGTATTACTGCGGTTCGATATTTTGAAAGGGTAATAAGGAACTCCAATGAAAAATATAATGGCTTTAAAAATATATATTCGTGTATATCAGCAAATGCCGATTCTAAATAAATAACTTTTATTATATAAAATTATACGTAGAATTTATAAATCGTTATATAAAAGTGTATTAAAAACGGTACCATCAAAACACCATGTTCTGTTAGTACCACTGCTTCTGACGTCACACATGCCGTTTTTAAAAAAATTGTAAAATCATTATCTTTATTTATTGCGACTAGTTGAGAGTTTTTGCTTGAAAATTAGTACCAATTTTAATGAATTTGTATATGTAATAATACTCTATACCCCTTCCAACAACAATGTCAATGGCACTTTGGTGATTATTTCTTTAGTTATTCTGGAAGCGGGGGATTTCTAATGATAACCTATTATTTCTTACAATGCATAATATATTTATTTTTATTTCAAACCATTGAAGTTACACCAATATTTCAAACCTTTTTAATTTATCCAACACATTAAAGTTAATATCTGTCTACTGCTGTCACGGATTGTTGAAGTCCGCAGATGCGCAATGAGCATGCGTCTGTTTTCCGCGCATGCGCAGAAAAATTAAAGAGGCTTAACGCAAGCGATTCTGATTTTAAGCTAGTTATTAAAAAGTTTGCCATGGACTTTCTTTGACCGCTGATAAATTGTTAATTAGTTGCGGATATGAATGTATTTTTATACTTAGGTACAATTCACCAACAATTGTAACGAGACTCTCATATTCTACAATGTTTCCTTCAATGAAAAGCAGTTAAATTTGAGTATAAAGTTCTCGAAGTTTTGTATGAAATTCACACAATATCGATTACTGCCTATTGAACTGCTAATCCGACTGGCTCGTGTGACGTCACACCCAACAAGCCATAGATTTCGTGCATTTTGGTGGGCTTTAAAAAATTGAAACTTTACCAAATTTTAACCATGAAAACGAACTTTAATTTAAAAAAAAAAAAACAGAAAATTATGTTAGAATGTCAACATTAATAAAAAAAAATAAAAAATGGACTGGAGTTCCTTATTGTGAATAATGTCGATATGGCCTGAATGCCTGAAATTGGTCCTGCATGCGGGCAAATAAAAAACATCATGTTTGTAGGGTTGGTCTTGATGGTATGTGAAAGTTTATAAAGTTAAATAATACGTATAAATTATATGTACACTGTGTTTTTTTTCTTCTCATACCTACTTGGCAGTGGCATGCAGTCCATAAAGACTGAAAATCTGTGCCTACCCCAGGAAAACCGAAGCATAATAATAATAAATTAACAGAAAATAGAAAAATACGACAAATTTCTAATCAAATTTATTCCCACCATTTATTCACCTCGCCAATGATTGGTAATGATTAGTAATAATTGGTAATAATTTAAAAAAAAACTTGATAATAATTGGTACAACTTGGTAATAATTGCTAGTAATTGAGAGTGCCGTGCAATTCATAAAGGCTGAAAAGCTCTGCCCACCCCGAGAAAAAACACCAAATAACCGAAAATAGAAAAATACGACAAATGTTTTTTTTTCCATGAATCTGGTAAGGAACCTCTACACCCATTTATTCAGTTGGTCACAACATGATTGTTGTGGCCAAAGATGATGATAAAATACCCATTTTTAAATATTCAATGAAAAACTGCACACATCCTACCTTTGGTCATAGAGCAATGCACGCCACTGGCTAATTGGCTGGTTATTAAAATAATAAGGAACCAGCGCGTTTAACGTTGTGTCCCCAAACTTCGTAACGGTCATACGAGAGGGCAAAAAATATATACGTCATTGCTAGATATTGAAAACCCGAGACAGGTGTTTCAGTCATATACATATAATTAGTAGGTAGACTATTTCAGGCGATTATCCCCCTCGTGGCGGCCCTGTGCGAAGTGCAATGGATCAATGCGTAAAGTTACGAACAAGTCGTTACTCTAAAAGTGTAAAACCTAAAGAACGGTGTTTTTACGTGTTTTGATTACAAGACACGTCCAGCCGCGAGCTGGAGCCATGTTCTACTTTCAATTGAGCAGCTACCTACCGTGTTAGTTTCGTTATCTGATCCGTCGTACTCACCAACGCATCTTGCAACGGCGAATCGGGATGTGTGCACACAACAATGCAAACCCTGCATTCATTCAAATAGGGTTAACTAATATTTAAAGGTTTTTGTAGTTTCAATTTGTTCGCGGGCTGCAGGGGGTGGGGTACACACAGCTTGACATGGTTAACTTTGCAGTCGGTGGGGTTGCTAACCCACTAAAGGGTTAACTTGTTCTTACATACATTTTCGGTTTTTTTTTGGAATAAAGTTATGAAGTTGTGAATTCTTACTTTTTTTTGGGTGCCATGATTGATTTGACAGCGAAAGTAACTGTGTCTAAACAAAGAAAAATTCACTAAAAAAATTTATTTCTTGTAGGTACCTACTTGTGTTATCCATTTGAAAATATTCTATCCTAACAAACTATCTTCTTTTGAATATGTAATCTGTGGCTAACCAGAGTGGTATATCTATGGGCTAACCTCAATACAACATGACGGGTTCAATGTTTTTCATATCAATTTTAAAACGTTATAGCAACAGTTTTACATATTGGAATTCATTCAAACTACTCTCTAAACCTTCCCGGCACTAATAAGAACAAACTGTGCTATTTTCAGCGAAAGAGGTCTAGAAATTAGATACATACACATTTAGAATAAAAAAAAATCCTTTTTTAATTTTTCCTTTTCTCTCTTCACAATCGAAGCTAGCAGTCCACAATGGAGTGCTGATACCAACGCTGTATGGCATTGAGGCATGGGACTGGCAGAGGGAGGACCAAAGTAAACTGCATGCTGTAGAAATGAGATCTCTCGTATCATGTATGATCGTGTGAAAAATGTTGTGAGCAAGATGAAGAAAGGGACGCTTACATGCTTATAGAGCAAATGAACGAAGAATGGAGTGAGGAGCGAAGAAGAATATATGACGCAAATGTGAAAGAAAAAAAAAGCCGGGGACGCCCGAAGAAGACATGGTACGGATAAATGAATCAAGTAATTGAATCGGGCCATGTCAGAAGTCAAAATGACAGGAGAGAATGTATGAGGCGTTGAATGGATGTAAATGAAGCAAGAATTGCGTGCCAAGACCGAATTGTTTGGCGGTTCGTCCTCTCTGACTACCCCTGCGGAGAAACGGCGCGATGATTTGTTCAGTAGTAATATACAAATGGTTCTACCGATAGAACCATTGGCAGATTAGTTCCACAGGTACGAAAATAAAATAGTCTATCCGTACTATCAGTCAGCGCTATCTTCGATAGCCACCCCTCATCAAATATATGGAAATGTATGTTTTCCAAAATAGAGTTCTTGAAACAACCCCGGGGTAGTCTGTAGAAATAGGCTGCAGAGGGTGAAATACAAGAATGGATTCTTCACCCTACTAGCCGGCTTGTACGCACAGGGGAAACGGCTGCGCGCCCCGTTTCATACAAAACTCAAATTTGGATTTAAGACCCAAACGGAGTGATCTTTTTTGAATTAAAGGTATAGTATATATCTAGCACGAATTAGAAGTATTTTATTTTATTTTCGTTTTAAATAATGAAATATATATAGACCATTAAAGAAATCAATTTCAACAGTATTTATGGTTTATGGTCATTTATTTTTAAATTGTCATATTTGCTATGTAAATATGATTACATAAAATTATAAAATAAAAAACAAAACAAAACAAAATATCTCTAAAACAATCGTTTTTTTATCGATATTTTAAATTATGTAGGGCAAATATGTTCTCCAACGTAAATAGGTCGTTTTTAATTTAATTTTAAGTCCATCGGAATGCTTATTTTATTTTTTATTTATTTTGTATTTTAGTAGTAAATGGTATATATATATATATATATATATTTTAAATCACCATTAGTCCCCAAATAATTATTTAAAGTTGCCTTAGAAATTGCGCAAATTCTTTAAATTAATTTCGTAAGTTAAATACATCTAATCGGTACTAGATATTTGCTATACCCTTTGATGAAAAAAATCATCATTCGGTTAGGCGAGTATTTTGGCTTCAAATCCATAATTAAGTTGCCGGCCGTCCTCTTAGGCATCTTGTACATGCTGAAAGGTTATGTGGGTCGAATTCACATGATTTCAACGAATGGGAAAAACAAAAAAAGCTAAGTATAAGGAACTCCAGTCCAATTTAAAAAAAAAATTATCAGTAATGACGCTGAAACTTAAATATCGGTATATTTCGTTTTTTTTTTTAAATCTAAAATTAGTTTATTAATAGTTAAAATAATTTTCCATGTGTCAATTTTTCAAAGCCCGCCAAAACGCTCCAAATCTATGCCCGGTCGGTTTTAATCAGTTTTAAGATTAGAGTGTCAAATGCCAAAACATGAATGAGCTTTACTGTACATAATTTTATATTCTATATAGTAAATCATAACTAATCACAAGTAATTAAATTATGCAACTTTTCACACTCAAATAATAAAAATTTAATTCAACGTTAACATTATCATAACATCCATAACATGACAAATGGTTTGCCCATGAATATTCGTATTTATTTCATTCATAATAGTTTTTCTTATATTGAACAACAAGTATAAACCATTGTATGAAGCTATCACTTTGCGGTTATCCATTATAATTAAATAAAACAATAAAACTTTGTTTTAATCATTTTTATTTTTAATGCCGACCGGTTTCGGAACAACCGTCTCATCATCAGGGCAACATATACTGAACAATATTACAAAATTATGGTAGAACATACATATTAGGTGTCACAGTGGGGGTGGGGGCGTGACTAACGATTAGTATTATTAACAATCAAAAAAATCTATCTTACAGCCCCACTTTAAATATGTTTCCTTTCACTCCTCCCTCAATCTCTATCTCTTCCCCCACTCTTTACTAATCCCTAGTCACGCATCCACCCCCATTGTAGCACCTAATATGTTCTGCCATAATTTTGTAATATTGCTTAGTATATATTTTGCCCTGATGATGGAACGGTTGTTCCGAAACCGATCGACGTTAAAAATAAAAAAAAAGTGGTCTAAACAAAGTTTGATTGTATCATTTTTTAATAATTATAGAGCTTAAAGTCACACAAATTAAGTTAAAATTTCACCTAAACTAAAATAATACAAAACAAAATCGTCAAATAAAAATTTCTATACAAATTCAAAACCAGAACACCCGCGAACTAGGCCCGTGACGTCAGATGTTCCGAATGCAATAGTACCGACATAATAGGGTGTTTTTATGAGCTGATTTTTTATTTACTTTTGTTATGTGCACCTTTTTTATCGTTGTATTTATTATGTAATATTTCTATAAAACACCCAATTGGGAATAATAAAGGTTTGCTGTATTATAAACACGCTTTACAACTGTTCACGTTTTACAACTTCATAACAATTATTACCCACTAGCTACTTACATGGTCTCTACCTTCTTAATTCTTTTAGACTTATCTTTCTATATTATGTACTAAGGCACTTATACTCTTTTGTATAACCTGCAGTTATAATGTAACCGCAGGTAAAACTGTTATTCAATGTGCTGTAACTACTTACTTATATTGTACCTGCTTACTTCTTTTTTTATTATTTTATATACTATATTATTATACTCCTTATTATAACTATGTTATAAATGTACCAACAAAGCCTTCTAGGCGAGAATAAATAAATAACCTTAAAACTTTTGTTGTATAAATATCTCCCCAAATGTTAAGAATATTAAAATAAAAAAAGCTTGTACTAACTGTAAATGGATAAGTAATCTGTCATGCATTAAAACAGGATTAAAAAATAAGTAAAAGAGGTAGTTGGCAATTTAGTGGTGGGCGAAGCGGCTCGGTTTAGTGAGCCGGATCACTAAATCAGCTCTCTGTAAAGACAATCCACATGAACACTGGACGAAAAAAAGTATCGTATATGGTAAGAGCGTCTTAAGGACGTTTTTGGGAGGGTCAAGGGAGTGAGGGCATGGTGCGGGGGGACGCGAACCGTCATTCAATCGAGCCGGATCACCGAACCGGTACCTTACAAAGAGCTGATTTAGTGAACCGGCTCACTAAACCGAGCCGATTCGCCCACCACTACAGCATTATAACATGATTAGAACTTACTATCTTTGTTTCGAAGACTTCTCGAGAGTTCAGATGTGTAAGCGGGGAAATTACCTGCTTATTTGTCCTAAAATATATACATTCCACATGTTTATAATGTATGTAATATTATGTTGTTACCAACCATGTAATCCAAGTAAAGTAGCCAGCGTTATTTGAATAACACACGGCGATTGTCCCGCGTATGTAGGTAAGTGGTAACTGGTAACTGGTAACTGGTAAATATTTTGATTCACACGTGACAGTTTTATAAATTAGCCAGTCACGTAAGAGCGCGGCGGATGTTGGACATTTCATGGGATTCTCGAAACTAGCGTATTCATGAATATTTACTGAGGTCTTACAGGGGCGGATTAAGCGGCAGGCGGATCGGGGGCCTGATTCCGGTTGTGTTTAAGGACAAGGCATTTAACTTATCCTCAGGCTTAAATACAGCTGTCATTCAACGGATGACCTCCTTTAAAAATATCGTTATTTGCAGCAAAAGAAAAAAAAACTCTACATCATCATGAAATGCCTTCCAGACGAACGGGTGGCCCAGTAGTGTGGACCACGGAAAAAAAATATTAACCGAGTTTTTATTTTTTGACTTGGCAATATTGGCAATACACCTTGTCTCCGCTGAGCAAAGCGGTTTAGAAATTAGAAATTTCGCTGTGGAAATCGCGCTTTATTTATTGTTAAGTAATTTCGAAAGCGAAATTTAAAATTTCAAAACCGCTTCGGTCAGCGGAGACAAGGAGTATTTCCATTATTGCCAAGTCAAAAAATAAAAACTCGGTTAATATTTTTTTTTCCGTCGGCCACATTACTGGGCCACCCATTCGTATGGAAGGCACTATAGTATTGAATTTAAACATTATTAATGAGTGATTTGTTGCATGATAATGCTATTAAATTAACCGAATTAACGAAATTGCGATGTTTGTGAAGTAACTATGTCAAAAGCCCGAAATATCTGATAAAAGCGATAAATTCTAACAATTATAAAAAAAACTACCAGTGTAAAGTAAATAACAATATATGCACCTATATTTTTTTTATAATACTGCGATAATTAATCTTACTGTATTAACTTCACTGTTTTTTTAACAGGATGGCAAAAACGACAGCGTTTTGTGGTTTCGCCGTAAGTGTAGAGATTTAATTCGCCGGCGGCACTTTTTTTTAAATACATTCCGCATATTTGAAATGTTCTCGTTTAAAAACATTTTGAATATTCTTTGGAAACTGAATTTGAATAGTCTGCCGGAATGATAAAAATCGACATAATTTATTGGTTTGACCTTGGACCTAGAATTTTTTTCGCCTGTGGCGCTTACTTCCTTCCCGACTGTTTAACTCATATTCCCCTCCCCCTAGCCTCGTAACATACCCCAATTGGGGATTCCATAGTCCCATCGGCTCCGGGAAATTGGGGCTAATGTACGGTATGCATTTTTAAAAAACCTAACCGATCTCCGGCAATTTAAAAGAAATGTTTTTTTTTTTCAAATCGCTAATAATTTTTTGGAGGTGGGACTGAAGTTCAACCAACATCCGATGGGCTTAAAAAGGCGGTGGAATATTTTCTGATACCGCTGGATTAAGATCCTCGAAAAATTTTCCGCTAGGGGCCTCCAATAGGCTTATTTCGTTTTTATATTTTATTTTATTTTATTACATTAAAGAGGCAATATGCCCAAAACTTACATATATGAATGTTTACATAGCAATAATAATCAATAAGTACAATAAACAACAACAAACATTGCCTCGCAAAAATGATAATAAGAATGAAAAAGAAGTGAAAGGTCGCAAACATATTATAAAGTAGGTGTATAAACTAACTCCTTATTGTCACCTGTGCTGATGGTACACTGTTTTGGAACTTAATAAAGGGCATCATCACGTTATCAATTTGATATAAATGGTAAAACTTTTTTTTTTAAATTGATTAATTGTGTCATTAAACATGCCTATTTCATTATCAGATCAGTGTATAGTATTGTAATTTCTTAATATACGCTGTAAAAGAGAGAAATATCCCATATTCATGTGGTAGGCTTTAATATAAAATATGTCGTTTATCCTCCTTGTTGATTTTATTGTTGGTGTATTAATGTTGATTTGTGATAAAATGTGTAGTGTATCAATTGATGCATGCATAATTTTGTACAAAGGGAAACATCAGAAAGTTAACGTCTGACTGACGGAGATTGTAGTTTATAGTGCGAAATTCGATCATTATACGTTCCAAATTGCTTAATCCGCCTCTGTGTCTTAAGCAAACCTCGAACCATTTGAAACATTAAATGTTTCCTGGGTTACCTACCCGTAATTCTTTGCTTTTCGTAATAGAATAACAACGTTACCTACTTAGAGATGTTTTTATTTAAAGAAAGACAAACCTTCTTAGGTTACGAATAACCTGACAATATTTTAATTCCTCTTACTAATATCATTGAGTAATGATGCAGGGCTATTTATTGTTCAAGATTAATTTGTAGAACTCGATTTTTATTTAAAGTTTAAAATTTAATAATAACCACAATTATTCCATTTAAAAAAACGCTTAATTAATTTTTGCTAGGTAATTATTTATGACGACTGAAATGTTCGCCATTCTATACATGTTCAAACCGAGATCAATAGACCATTATACAAGTTAGCCATTTTAATGACCTTTAGTCAAATTTAAACAATATAACATTATAACCTTTAAATAGAGAAACTTTGCAGTGTAATAACCATTAAAATAAGTAAAAACAATATATAAATAACTAAAACTTAAATAGGTAAAACCGATTTAGTTAGAAAACAATTAAAATTCTGAATTCTGTGAGGTTTTCACATTTATAATGTGTTAACTCGAATTTAACTGACAATGTTGTCTTAATTGATTTATTTAAATGTGTTGTATTGTTTTGATAATGTGAACATACTGAGAAGCGGTGAATATATAATTTTCCTTACTTTATTAATTAATGTTATATTAGGATCATTCGTTCGTTTGTTAATTCCTAATTGTTCAAGTAAATTTAATCTTAGGCCCTTTCTTTCTATATGTAATGGTTTAGGTTTAATTAAAATAACGGTCAATTTACACAGAAATTAATAAGAGCTTTGGTAATAAAAATGAAAAACATTTTAGGAGTTTCATCATAAGTACCTACATATAAATAATATAAATATATCGTCTGTGGGTGGCTTCATCACAGTTTGATAATGCCCTCGGAAGGCGAAGCAGCTGTCACGCGTAATAATAATTACCGATGCAAGGGTTGAGACTAGTTGCAGACTGAGTTGTAACACAACGGCCACTGAGTTGATTTCCTGTGCTGCCGTCTTTCTGGTCATGACCTCCACATGGTTCTGCCGCTGATAGTTCAGATGTAACCTTTCCCTCATTCTCATAAACAACGTAGGTATCTAACAGAAAGTGAAGTTACAGCGGAGCTTTCAGCCGGCAGGACTATGGCCCATGCCATAGAATAAAGAAGAATACAAGAAATGCGATGTGAGCGTGTTTCGGCCATTCGGGCCTTAAATTTATAATACGAAATGAATATCATCATTGTTTTATTTCTATTAAACGGAATGGCGATGTACAATGCAGGCAGTATAAGAGAGTCATAGCGCTGTGCATTCATTGACTTTCTCGGGGCTAGAACCAAAATGTACTACCTCCGCCCCGGAAACTACTAATTAGATAACCAACACTCTTCCCATAGGTCACCCCAAGTGATTCACTACGGCAGGTGACTTAGCAGGGGTGCCCGGGTTTATGAGGCGAGGTTTGTCCAGGTCTTGACGGCGGATGCGTCTGCCCACCAACTGCGTGGTGGGCCGGATTGGGAGAGCCGGTTGAAGGGAGACCTCCTGACTTTTCCAGCCGAATTCTCTCAATTCATCACCTTGCATCGCAGTCGGAGGGATGAACTAATACGTCCGTCACTCCTGGATACACTGACCCCCAGATTCCTACCCACTCCTTATACCCTTTTCCTTCGCACAACTTCCTCACCTTCCTTTCCTTAAAAAGACCCTCAACACAGCATCACCAAAGAATAGAAAGAGATATAGGTTCTGAGAAAATTAGTTTCCCCAGGGCCTTCCTGTATTTTCTAGTATGTATTTTTCATTATATGCCCGTGACTAAAGCATAGTGATCAATGCATTTGACTTTTAGTCGGGAGGTTGGGGGTTCGATAAAGAATTCGATTGAGTTCGATTGTCCTGCTGAAAGACCATCATTCAGAATCGAAACTTTACTTGAAAAGGCTATACCCGACCTTCCTCTCTTCACCCCCTTCCTCTCCCCATAGCATTCAGCCTCACAACGTACCATAATTTGACAGTGGTGTGCATTGCTCTATGATCAAAAGTAGGTTGTGTTCCAGTGGCTTGCATTGTTCTATGACCACAAGTAGGCTGTGTATAGTTTTTCAAGTTGGGATATGAATTGTGCATTGAACATTTGAAAATATGCCTTTTATCTTATCATGATATTTAAGTTGTTGATATTTTTAAAATATTGATATTTTTATAATATTGGTACTTTTATGATTTTGATATTTTTTATGATATTGACATTTTTATAATATTATTTAAATCGGTGTTATAAAAGTGGATTCTAGTATCTCAATAACAAAACTGTTATGCTGTTTTCATTATGTTTTTCTTTTTATTTTTTTTCCAACTTACGTACATTGATCACAACATGCATGCGCCTCTATATCCTAATTTTGCCCTACATTTGTATGTTGTTTATTGTTGTATTATATAATATTGTTGAAATAAACTCCTGCTGACAAGCTACTTGCAGTGGCTTAGCGGGTATAAGTTCCCACTGTATATAATTAATATTATACAATAAAAAAAATGTTCCATCGTTTGTTGTGGCAACAATTTGAATAAATGAGAGTAAATATTCCTTGCGAAATTCATTTTAATCAAATATTTGTCGTTTTTTTTTCATTTTTATGGTAGGCACAGTTCTTCAACCTTTATGGACCGCATTCCACTACTGCGTAGTTTTTCAATGAATTTTTATGAATTGAATAACTGAATATTAGAAATTGGCTATTATTTAATGTTAGAATATGTCTTGTCATTAAATACTGAATATTAGAAAATGGATATTATTTAATATTAGAACATATCTTGTCATTAAATATTGGACATTAGAAAATGGCTATTATATTATCATCGTATGTCTTGTCTCCCCGCTTCTTCTAATATTTATAAGTGACCTTGGTTCAAAATTAAATGGTGATTATGATTTCTTTCTGTATCTAAATTGTATCTGTTTCTGATCATCAACTGCTTCAAAATTATAATAATAACTGGTGTATTGTCAATGAAACGAACTTAAATTTTGAGAAATGTTCCACTTTAAACATCACTTGAAATAGTTTAGACAGACCTTTTCCTACGTTATTAATACTTATATTATTTAAATAAGTATCTTCCATAAGAGATCTAGGAATCACTCTCGATTCTAAATTCAATCAAGTCTAACCCTTTGCAAGGCCTAAATTAGAAGTAAACTGGAAAATAGAAACACTATTTGGAATCCTCATTACTACACATATGAAAACATTGTTGAATCTGTAAAAAAAGTAGTAATCGTTTGATTGTGGTTTACACGACCATCTTAGATCATACGACGTATGTCTTGAATAATTCAACGTTAATTCACTTACAATTAATCGATTGATTTAATATGTTTACACAAAATAATTCACGGCCATCTTGATTCTACATTATGCCTTAGCCAATGACATTGCATTATTGAAATAAATGTTCCTAATTCCCATTGTGACGCCATAGCACATTCCACCTGGAATACATTCAGAAATAATATCTCCCTCTTAAATGTGTCGACTATATAATATAATATAGATATTTTTGTCGGTAATATGTCCTGCTATTACTTAAAAATATGTAACAATGATTGGGCTAATTGTATTATGTATCACTTGTGTCTCTCTTTGTGTCTCTTGCTTCTATTTGTGTTATGTATATTTGGGTGAGGTTTTATGTATCCTTTGTCTGAGTATTTGTAATTTTATGTAATTTATGCATAACAACTAAGTTTTTATAACTGGATTGTTCTCACGTAAGTGTGAACATCTGTAAAAAAACAGTATAAATAAATAAAATCTTCCACTGATGGTGTGGCCTACTGAATAAATGAGCAAACAAGTTATTACGTGTTTCTTAGATATTGTCGTATTTTCTATTTTTTTAGGCACAGCGTTTCACCCTTTATGGACTGCACGCCACTGCAATTGGAGAAGTCATAGTCCCGCTGGTTCCGAGCAGATTGGAGCGGTGGAAACTCTTGTTCGGTTCATTATCTTATTCACATAAAAAAGCAACAACGATAAAGTCTCAATAAATCTGATAATTTGTCGTATCGTTAAATTACAAATTTAATCCAGGTGAGTATCATAATCCGGACACGTTTCTCTATGTGACGGATGTGACTCATTTCCGCTCGCAGTAGGACCTTATTTCTTTTAAATTGTATTTATTTTTCCATCGGAAGCCAGAGATATCACGGTAGAAATTGGGACGTGATCGCCATCTTGAGTTGGAGGGTGCAGCCATCTTGAACCCAACATTTGAGGTGTTTTCTAACATTATGAAAGTCATATTAGCCTTATGAATAGAACGTTGATCTAAAGACAGAACGACAAAGTTGTCAGTTAATTAATTACATATTATATTAGATATTATGATAAAGTGTAAAGGGTTTTCGGTGGCGCAATAAGGAACTATACTGAAAAATATCATGTAAAAAAAAATAAAAAACCTTACTGATCAATGAACGCTGATTATGAATAAACAAGCATTATTATTTTATGTAATTATACGTAGAAATTAGAAATCGTTATTTAAAAATGAATAAAAAACCATCTCATTAAAACGCCCCTTTTCGTTGGTACCATTGAAATGACGTCACGCGGTTATTCACGCCTAAATTCTTCCTGTGAAAATTAATTCTGATATTTAAATATATCTTTGAGAATTAATTTAACTATGAAAACGAACTTAAAAAAAGGAAAAAATATGGTTTTTATGTTTGAAGGTCAACATTGATAAAAAAAATAATGGACTGGGGTTCCTTATTATTGGCCATTCGACAAAGAACTTCT
Organism: Halesus radiatus; assembly: GCA_022606495.2. Taxonomy (NCBI): domain Eukaryota; kingdom Metazoa; phylum Arthropoda; class Insecta; order Trichoptera; family Limnephilidae; genus Halesus; species Halesus radiatus. The sequence goes on along the minus strand of JAHDVE020006083.1, from coordinate 582,047 downwards.
AAATTAGTTACGGTATCTGTCCAGTGTCCAGGGCCATTCATGACTATAGATTATTAAAATGATTATTCTTTCGTGGGGGGTTATTTCATGGCCCATGTATGTTATTTTGCTGTTGGGTGTTAAGTAGGTATAGATGTATATAATTTCTTCAGGCAGCAGGGGCAGGCGCTCGCCACTCTCGCCAGCCATCGAACCCTGGCACCGGGCCGCGTACGCTGACCATTAGACCATCGGACACGTCACTGTGTCGCACGAGTATTGCCAATGTGCATAGCTACTGTTGCCTGTTGACAATATGGACTCGTACCAAACAGTGGCGTAGGCACCGACAACTTATTACCTCTTTGATAAATTGGCATACAAATTGCAGAGTGCCTACCGGGCCGGTTGGGCTCACTGCTCCAGGCTCTCCGCTGATATGATATAAAGTTGTTAAAAAAAACTAGTCAGACAACCTAATCTCACCTAACCTTATTAATTAATTTATTAATTAGGTAGGTTAGATAAGATATTCGTAATTTTAAAACACTTTTGATCTACTATCAGAATATGATGTAAAGCGAGATCTGGAGTTCTGTTTTTCTAAAACACATGTCTGACCTTAAGAGAAAGGGAGATAGAACGGGTATTATGAGGACCGTCAATTTGTTCCCGATACGGAACGACTTTAATCAAAGGGTTAATGACTTTACATCACTTTTAAAAAGTGTTCCGATTCATACGTGTGTTGATCAGGTATAGGTTTCTTGATACAGGTCACGGAATGTTGGTCATTGAAAAATAATGCTTTTTATGGGGAAAAAAATACACACCTACCTTACTAAGATTGTTCCCCGGCGGTCCGGTAAGGAAAGAGTATTTCACGCGCCGCTGCAGACCAGGCGCAGAAAAGTAAAGTTCGCAAAGTAAGGTAACGGTTTACAGCGCAGTCCATTGAGAGATTTTTCTGCACAAGGTCTGCGGCGGTGCGTGAAGAGCATTTCGTACCGGACCATCGAGGAGCGGGCTCAATTGCTAGAATTGCTACAAGGGGCTTATATTCACGGCGAATTGTTCAGTTCTTTTTTAAATATTTATTTTTGACACATTCATCATACCAGACGAGGCTATTCATTGATGCATTTTTGGTCGGAGATGCCCTTATAGGCAGTATCGCACCCAATGTGGGTGTTTTTGGCGCTGAAGCATCCCTTGGAAAAAAACTAACGTTTTGTTGACATTTTAAAGAAATAAATCGGTGATAATACGCATTCGTAAATATGCGATGTCTGTACATTGACGTACACGTAGTTTTTTCTTGAGCCTAACTAATATGTGTGTTCTGCACTGTCACTCAAATGTTCATTTTGAAATTATCCTAAAGTCGCACATGTTTATACAAAAAATGTACCTAATCAATAAAATTTCTAAAAAATGTCATTAGTGATTTGTTTAAACCATAAGTTCCCAAACATTTTTCCTTGAACCCCTTTACCGTTATTTTAATTTTCCGTGTACCCCTCCAGCCTGTTTGACCAAAACTTTGATACATACTGAACAAGTGTTATTTATTCACTGCGCGATGCATTGCTGCTGGTATGAAAATTTCTAAAAACTTGCACAAGAAAGTGAACCCCCTTTTTTTCTCCCTACCATGGACCACCTGCAAGTTGACCCCAGATTGTTTAGAAAGGCAAGGGATAAACAAATATGCCCGCCGGTACTGTAAAAAGTCACCATTTTGCATTTAATTTTCCAAAACTTTCAACCCCGGACCCTCCAATTTTTTTGGGAGCATTCCATAGCCCTCAGACTCCCCGGTAGCACCCCTCCCCCCTGATCATTTTCTGGGTGCGCCACTGCACACAGGAGGATTCTGCGAGACTAACATAATAGTTTACAACTGCTGACTCTGTACAAATCGCAAGTCCATCCCACTATTGAATTTGTTAGCCACCTTTGGTCTGGGGCCTCAAAATACCTGAAAAAACCCTTGATTCTGTTCAGAAATGGGCGGTCCATTTGATAGATTCCCCTGTCTTATTAAACGGATTGCAATATTTAGAGCACAGGTGTCAGGTGGGAATGCTGTCCTTGTTCTACCGGTATTTCAAAGGAAGATGCTCCGAGGAACATGCCAAACGCGTGCCCAACATTTGTTCACTATTGACATTTGTCACACGAGAACGGGTCGTTTCTACGACTCATTCTTGAGTTCAACAGTCCGGCTGTGGAACGATTTGCCAGCCTCTGTGTTTCTTCCCTCCTACAACATGGGTCTCTTCAAGACCCATGTTCACTCCGTCCTCTCCTCAAAAATATCATCCACACAGAATCGTGAAACATGACATAGGCCTTGAGAGAAATTATTTTTCCTCAGAACCAATAATGGTTATATTATTTTTTAAGTTTATTTTTTATAGATTTTCTTTAAGTAGTTTAATTTTAAAATTTTGTGATTTAATTATATTCAAAACATTATATATTTTTCTGTATTTTTGTTTTTAAATAAAAATATGTAGATATAAAAAAAGCTTTCGAATCTCCATGTACTTGGGATTGAACTCGTCCACTTTGGGGCTGTAAGTATAACAGTCCTACACCCCTTTGCCCACCAAGTCCCGCCCCTGAAGTCCATATAACATAATTGTATCTCGTCAGCGCAGAACTCATAAGTGCGTCGACGGATTGACCAATACGCGCTCCTAATAAATTTAAATATATTCCAAGAAGAGCTCCGGCAAGACAATGGTTTGCGGTGTGCGGTGACTCCGCTCGCCGCGCGCCGCCCCGTACGCGCAGCAATGTCTGCCGTCGTCGATTCCGTGTCCACAATCACGAATCCAATCCCTAATAGGCTCACTTATTATAGAACCCAATCCAAAACTTCGTCAACGCATCCCTAAAAGGTTGGCCCGATGGTTGGCCATGCTTAATCACCCATCGCCACGTCCTCTTTTTATTTCCTAAGAGATAATTCCAAGCGATTAATGGCGGCAGCTTTTCGAAATGAGCGTTTGTTCATTTGTTGTTGCGCTTCCGTTTTGGAAAATTTTATTCGTAGGTAAGTACCTGACTGCCTGCCTACTTTTGTTAACGGTGTTGCCATAAACAATAAGTATAGGGGGGTCGTTTATTTATAATGCAGTAACTAATCATTATTATTTATGATATTAGAGTACCATTTAAAATAAAATAAATCGTACAGAATGATTGGTTGGTAGTTAATTAGAATAATGATTGTCTCTGCACCATTCTAAAATACTTTACATAAACTGTTATGGGTAATAACGATTATTTTTATATTATTGGAGTTAAGTCGTCCTTACATGATACTTTTTTTTTTTGATCCATATTACTCATGAGTTGTCTTTTTCTATGGAAAATTCTATAGAAAAATCCAGAGAAAAGGACAATCTACATGGAAACCGGACGAAAAAAAGTATCGTTTAAGAACGACTTTAGTTCTTTTATCAAGGAGTAATACGAGTATACTGACCACATATTTTAAGTACAAACTATTGTCTTCGGCGTTAAAAACTATAGATGGTACGAGTCAACACTCAAATCTCTAAAGAATTATACTGCCGTAGTAAGTAAAAAAAACAATATCTTCTTTCAGACTTCTAAGGAAGATACTGTGTTTTTAGTTACCACGGTAGTATAGCGATATATGAATCGTTAAATATCTATTCGTTTTCATAGTCTCCTTTAGATAAATCCAATACCTATAGTCTGACATTTAAAAGTAGACAAAAATTAAGGGCGCTGCTATCGTAAGTAATCAAAGTAAGTTTAAAAACACAATGGTCCAATTGCATTATTTATTTTTATTATATTATATACGCCCTATATGGGTTAAAGTTAAGTTTCACATGAAAATCAGTTAAGTTATATTTGAAAAAGAAAAAACTGCACCAAAATTAAAAAAGAAAAGAAAAAAAAAACTGCACCAAAAACTAAAAATACACAGTAACAGAAAAAATAAAAAATAACTAGTGCAATATCCACCAAGTCAATACTGACATTAATAACAAATAAGTAAATAATGTAAAAAGTTGTAGTACAATAATTTATAAACCAGGCAGAAACAAATCATTCATCCTTCTTTGAAATTTGCCAAGTTTAGATTGTTGTCAAATGCACCCATATCATTTAAGTATTTGTTACCAAGACTGTGTAAGCGTTGAATTGGTGAATTCAAACTATAGTTAGAACGGGCTAAAGATATGTAGAAAGTTAATGTCTGCTTGTAGTTCGATTGGGTATGTACAAGTTTATTAAATGCTGGAGTTAACAAACAAGGTTCTATCTGATAAGTAACTACTTAACCACTTTAAAATATTTCCTCCAATTCCCAGGGCACGAAGTTTCCGGATCAGTACTTTGTGAGATACTTTATCAAAAGCCTGTGTAAATATGTTTTACTTTAACCAAACGGTGTTCAGAAATTACTGGTACTTCCGAAAGGAGATGATTATACACCATAACCGTAACTTTAATTTTGTTAGTGACGGTAAATTTTTTCATGGAGGTAATTTTTTTCATGGTGGTAAATTTAATCACGGTGTAACTTTAAGTGAACAGCTCAGGCTCCATAGAAGCCGTTAACCTCTCGCAAGCTGGACGTAATGATTTTAATAGTACACAACTGCTGACCCTGTACAAATCGCAATTGCGCCATACTGTTGAATTCAGTAGCCACCTCTGGTCTGGAGCCCCAAAATACCTGAAAAAAAACCCTTGACTCTGTGAAGAAACCGGCAGTCCGTTTGATAGATACACCTATCTTAACAAACGCATTGCAATCTTTAGAGCACATGCGTCAGGTGGGAATGCTGTCCTTGTCGTACCGTTATTTCAATGAAAGATGCTTTGCTCTGATGCGTCATTGATCCCTTCGCCACCGGTGCATAGTCGGGAAACATGCCAAATGTTAGCCGAAATACATATACTAATTATTAAATATCCTCATATTCTGAATTAAAAATTAAAGCCGCGAAATGATCGTAAGTGAGATAAAATAAGTTCTTTTTTTATTTGGTCAAAACGAAATCACGGCAAAGAACAAAAAATGTCTGCCTTACTGCAAGTACTTATAGCGACAGACGCAATTTCTTTAATATTTCTATTATTCAGATGAGGTGCGATATATAGCACGACATTACTTGCTTTGCCCGCTGGGTTTGTTTGAACAGTGGCATCACATTTTTCCACGAACAGAAGAGGAGATTTTTTCTACAATTTTTTCAACAAAGTTTTATGCTGCGATTTTGCAACAAATTGCTTCGTACTGACGGACCGCACAACGCACGTGACCCGCCCCAATTAACAAGTAAGTTAATAAATAATTGAACATTGATAGGAAAGACCGAATACACTATTATAGTCACAATTGATATCATACATTTTTTTTTTCTTTTGATTGCCAAATTATTTATTTGCTAATTGGAAGCGGCTCACGTCTCACGTCCGTTGTGTAGCTCCTGAGTACGAAGTTAATTAATTTTGAATTGAAGTAGCTCAAAAATATACAAGGAAAAAAATGCTTAATTAATAATACTGAGTGATCTATTATATTACTTTTAAGCATATTATATACTTAAATGTAATAGTTTTTCTCTTTGAAATGTTAAACGGCCAACAAAATTCTGAATTCTCGAGAAAAATTAATAAACATCAATACAGACATAACCACTCTACAAGAAAAAGAAGTCAAATAAGACTTCACCTTTCGAAAGAAAACAAAATCGCAAAACTCATTACTATAATAGAGCCATGAAGATCTTCCAAGAAATGCCGGTCAATATAAAAGAAGAGGAAAATGTTTTAAAATTTAATAACGAAGTGACGAAATAGGTAAAGTGTAATGTTTAATGTAGTAATTTATAACTTTTAATTGTATATTGTGATTTATATTGTAATATTTTGTTTGTTTGTAAGACATATTATGTTCATATTAGAATACATGTAGCCAATAATAATACTTGGACGATTTATATAGCGCCGTTTTTGTGAAAAATCACCTCAAGGGCGCTGTGTATCTATTTTAAATGAAATAGATAAATAAAAATAAACAAATAAATAATAATGAAAACTCACGTCATTATTATGCACTCTCGGCAATTCTCGTGACATTAACCTCACAATTTTCAGTAAAAGACTGTTTAATGAAAGATATCACGGAAATAAAACACTCTGTGATCACATTATAAATTTAAGACAATAATCTTTTATTTGACACCGCTTTATTTGTCTACATTATATAACAAAGTATTTTCTTATTTAAAGTGAATGCAAGTAATTTTGTAAGATAATTGTACGTATCTAAATCTAAAAGAAATGCTACCTGTAAACAAAATACCATCAAAATCAATTAAATGTGAAAGAAATCCATCCCGCATATTTTATTATTAGTCCTATTATTCCCATCTCATTATTATTTTTGTTCCTAGTTGGCCAGTCAAAGTCTTCTTACATTTTTTGTTAAATAATTTGTGTTTCAAATAAATAAATATTTTTATTATTATTAGGTAGGTACCTAGGCAAGTACATATTTATTTAAGTGTTTTTGAACAAAGAACTGAATCAAGTGAGAATCATCGACCAAATTGACAAGCAAAGAAAAAAAAGAACTAACAATCAAGTATTACGATAATCACACAGTGATATCTGCTTTGTTTGTAATGTCTTTGGATATCTGATTTCCACCGTTGTGCAATAACAGTAACACCTTACACGTCTTCAAAATAATAATAATTTATATTTATTTGTCTCTAAAATGGAGTAATGATGCGTGAAATGGTTTATCGTTTATTTAACAGCTGCCCCACTGTGCGGTGGTGGGGACAGGTGAATATACCTTCGGAGGCGCTAAATAACACCCATATTGTCTTTCCATTCAATTGTGCGGCGGAACTTGTTGGGTGAGGAGCCACTTGTGTTGTCCACATGTGTCTCCTGTCCCCACACCTACCCACAGTTAAGGAAAGTTATTCTTTTAAATTCAACAATCGTTCAAAGGTGATGGGAGATTTGCCTACCTACGAGTGAAGTGGTCATCGGCGATATGACATAACGTTTTTTTTAATAATAGCAACATTTATTTATTGTTCTAAATTTAAAAAGAAGTGTTTGTTTTAAAAGTTTCTTTATTTTTAACGATCAGTTAAGTAGGTACCTACTTATTTTTTGGAAAATGGAATACTCAGCCATGGGTAAAATCATCGATGGGCGATCTCTTCGAAAATTATTTATTTATTCAACCTAAAACAGTGCAACTTTACTAAATTTAGTGGCTGAGAAGGCAAGATGTCGGCATAGCTGATTGTTTTAAATTTGCGGCTGTGTCACATCAAGCCAGCTTAAACCACTAAAACTCTTCTGAATAATAAATTAATACATTATGGAGGAGTCATAAAAAATAATATGTTCATATTGTGGCTCTTCAGACTTAACCTCGTACCTTAAAAACATGTATTCCCAGGAGATTAAAGAAACTGTCTATTTTCCGAATTTTAATTTATTTTAGCAGTTCTTTTTTATTTAATGAAATACATTACATATTTAAGTATTAAAAAAAAAGAATTTATTTAAAATCATTTTAAGTAAGGAAAATATGCAGTTTCTTTCACCTCTTGAGAAAAAAACGTTCTTTTAGATATAAGGTTGAGCCAGAACAGTGACGATAAATACTGTAAAAAATTGTTGCTGAAGCAGATTTCATCTTATTGCATCATTGTGGAGCCGTTCAGTAAAAAAACAGTTTTATGATCCGTTTAATGAGTCTACATAATATCATTGATAAGATGAAATCTGAATAATCAATTAATTTTTGTTGCATTTAACGCATCGTAAATAAATCATTTAGGCGAGTGGGTTTGAGGAGTACCTAATTCAGGAATAATTATTTGGAAGTTTCCACTGTTGAATTGGAAGGTTGGCTTCCATGCGCAGTAGGACGGTGGCGCCGCCAACTTGAAGAATCTACGGCAAATTTTCCGCTGAATTTTCACGAAGAAGAAGAAGAGTGCCCGCCGCCCGCTGCCCGTCTGACGGCTGTCACTTTTAATAGTTTTCCGAGTCTGTACGTTTTATTTTAGACTCTCGGTAATGATGTGCTTGTAGCGGGTGGACGTGCAGTGTGTTTAGGAGGTGTATAAACTAACGAAACGAACCGCGAAACAAACGATAAAAAATGGCGAATGTGGAAACGATGGGTCTCGGCCCGCAGAAATCAATGTTTGTATTGGTGATAATAGTTGGTTGTTTTGCTGTACTGTGGCCGCGGATTCTCAGCCCCATGTTTGTGGGGCCCGTCAAGGACAGCATGAGCCCCAACAGCTACGACAGGGAAGCGGGTAAGTGACGAATTTATATTGTTTTTTTCTTCTAATTTTAGCTGTGCAATTCTATTTTGAACATTTTCTTATTGCGTATTACAAGTATGTGTAACTGATTTAAATACGCGAGATTCCTAGCTAAATGTAAAAATACTTGTCTGCTTATGAAAGAGATGACTGAAGCCTTGACATTTTAATCTTAAAATACTATTTTGAATGATTCTTCATACGATGAAACTGTAGAATTTATAAAGTAGCAAGAATTGAAAATCTTAATAAATAAGTACATTTTAGAAATTCGAAGTTAATGTTTTCAATTCTATAAATATAAAATTAACAATTAATATTGTTTTGAATTTAGATATCACATACTATAATAAATAATTGTTTGATAAAATATGAAGTAGGTATGGTCTATGTATTTATCCACCAATGAAAATGAATATTTGGTACCCATTAGATCTGATAAATAATATTAAAAAAAAAATTTGTGAGAATGAAAAACAAAAACAATTTAATAGTAGAATTCAATTCAATTCAGTTTATTCCTTTTAAAAATGTTACAAAATTTCCATTTTAAAGCATTTTTTAAAATTTAACAGCCATAGTAATTATAAAGAAGAAATAAAAAAGAAAATGCGTAGACATATTTCAATAAATTCCATAAAAACATGCTGGTCAACAAAGTAGCAATAAAAGAAGTCGAGGATGCCTGAGGAAGACATGGCATGATCAAGTGAATAAAATACTTGAGTCGGGTTATGTCAAGAGTCCGTATAACAGAAGAGTATGAATGAAACAAGGAGTGTATGCCAAGACCGAATTTCTGCCTTTCTGCCTACCCGTGTGGGGAATTGGCATGATGGTTAGCATTAAAAAAAATTACATGTTATTGAATCCATTGACATGTCCTTCTGATGGCGTAGGATGCTGCGACGTGATATCAGACACGGACGTGAATGCCATAAAGATAATGGCAGAGGTCTGCAACAACATTCTGCGCAGCCAGGGCGAGAAGGTGGACTCCAAGATGGAGCAGGCGCTCGCCAGCGGCAAGCTGACGGCAGAGATCATCTCCACGTGCCGCCAGGAAGTCAATAGAACCTGCGGTGTGGACATAGCGCTCTTCCTCGATCACAACATCCGACTCGGCAAGACCTACCGGCAGATCCTGGACGATGTCCGCTCATACAACAGCTCCAACTGCCTGAAGATGAACTATGGCGTCGCTCCGTGGTCTCTGGGAGTACCGCATTTAGTGGGAAAATACAGCTTTAAAACAATGAGTCAGTTTTATTTTACTACGCTATTCTGGATTTATACTAATAACTAGACATTGGATTATATGCATTTGTATATTTGCATGTGCATAATGCATATTTCAGCCTTTTTTATTCTTCAAACTAGTTGTTAAAATGAAATGTTCGATATTATTGTTTTTTTGGGGGGACAATTTTTCGAACCTGTTCCTTTTGAAAATTAAAAAAAAAACTGAGTTTTGTAGTAGAGATATCCGACCGTATTTGAATTATCTAAATCCACTCCTTCCCCCACCATAAAATGATTAAGGAACCGGTTCTTTTCCTTCAGAATTTCGGTGGACAATTTTGAAATCAAAAGATTCCAAAAGAACTAGGTTTCAAAAGACTATTCCTGTTTTAATCGTTTAATTTACGAATATATTTTGAAATTTTAGTTCATATTTGGTATTTTGATAGTGCATATAATCCGATGTCTCCTACATAATATGGAGTGTGTTCGTTAAGTTTTGGTACTAACGCCTTAACGCTTTGGACATGTCAAACAACAACAAAAAGTTACTTTCATCGCTTCTGCAACACCAATGCTACAAAAAGTGGATTTACAAAACAAACACGTTCAATGTGATGTTTACTCATGGATGGGATTATAATCGATTTATTTGTCGAGTGGAAATAAAATCAGACGATCACTTAAGCCGATGTACATGTCCAAATGGTTGAACAAGAATTTGTAATAAACGTATTTGGTCTCTCTGTGGATTTCAAACCTTTTTTTCTTATTTACCAATTGAAAATAGCATATAAACAATATAGCAACATGTCTTATTTTCAGTTTCATAGTGTAGGATCGAAATGATGTTGCGAGTTGATTATGTTGTACTAACGTTGACCTGTCAGTGGCTGAGTTGGCACCGTGTCAGGGTCCCGCCCAGGCGTCGTGAGTTCAATTCCTCGGCTGGCTAAGTCCTCCATTACGACACAAGCAAATCTTCGGCTTATTGTGATGGTAGTAGGAGATTTTCAAATATTTCCAGGTTATTCGTAATCCGGGAATGTTTGTCTTTCTTTTTAAGAAACAAAATAAGCAGAAACTAAGTTCAAAGTTATGACAAAAGTGTAAATTTTATTGCTCAAGACACAACTAATTTTCTGTTGTATAGTTCAGATTAATCTACGAATGGTTTTTAGAATTCTTCGTCATTTATTATTCGGCATCTAACGAACATAAATCCATTTGGCCGATGAATTTGCATACATTTCAAGTAATTCCCGAGAATAAATTAATGTTTATCAGTGAATGATGTGCAGGATTTTTGGAAGACTGAAAATAGAGTTTTTGATAAACATAAACACAGGATACGGGGTAATTCAGATGTGTTCTTTGCCGATTGGTCAATAAGCAATCAATATTTTGTTTGATTATTTTTCCACCGTATCCTGTTCATTGCTTCGTCTCAATTTGATGAGAACGATCTGAAAAATAAAGAATATTGACATTTACTTATATTTGAAATTGAGACCAAGCGAAGCTGATGGACTCTTCATTTGCTTGCTTTCAATCAGTATTTTGAGTTCCTGTCAGGCCATGTGAAGGTGAATTTGCTATAATTTTTTGAACGAGTATTTTATTTCTAATTTTTGTGAAGTATCTCATACGACATACCATAAACACACATTTCTGCATTACCCAGTCCACAACTTTTTGAAAATGTATTTTTGTTATGTAAATATGTTAATAATTTGTGTGTACCGCCAAATGAATTCATCTCTAAACTTTTAACATCCAGATTTTAAATACATATGTATATACACATCTTTTTGTTTTGTTATATTGGTACTATTATGCATAGGCTTCTGCTGCCAGACAACCAAAAACTTCTCAAACAATCTCGTGTCATCAACATTATAATTTTTTTTCGATACTGCTCTGATAACATTTAGACGGCATGTACCGTTTTGTTTAAGTCTTTTAAGGATCCCGTTAATGAGAAAGAAATTAACAGGGTTAAAAAAAAAGCTTTATTTTTATATTAACGAACCGTTGTCCACCTACACAACACGAAATGAGAAAAACAAGAGCTACATAAAACAACAGCACATACATAATACACAAATGAAGCAATGACAGAAATAGAATAAAAATATACATTTGAGAGAACATTCAAGTCAAAGCCTGAACGAGGTTTTGGTAGAGTCCATGTAGACATTAAATTATATTCTTTATACTCTTTGAAGTTTATTTTCATAAAGCCTGATAAAAATCATTTATGACACCAAAAATTTCAAGGACCTGACTTGATTTAATAAGTCTCGACGTTCTGAATAGTGGAGAATGGTACCCATAATTTGTAGAGTATTGATTGAGGAAAAGTAATTTATTGTTTCCGAGTCTTAAGGCAAGGAATGTCGAACTGGATAAGTTGCAACAAAGAAGGTAAGTCAATAATACAATTTAAAGGAGACCTTATGGTAGTGTTCTCAAACACAAATTAAATGAATAAGTAGAACCATGGATCATACATCGATAGATGTTATTTTGGTTAAGAAATCTCATCTTCTTCTCCTTGTCGTATTGGGGTCGAAGACCCATCGCCTCGGCAGGGGCATCTTCAGGCGTTCTTGTCCTGGGCTATTTCAGTAGTTTTGAAAGATAGTTTAAATAGTATAAATCATTTTTATCAATTTATCGAAGCCCGCTAAATGATCTAAATTTATGATTGGTCTGTTTTGAGGTATTTAACATTAACATTATCATAATATCCGCATTGACAATTGGTTTGCTCACGAATATTCTTATTTCTTTCATTAACAATTATGGAGCTTAAAGTCACACAGATTAGGTTTAAATTTCGTCAAAACTAAAAAAAATACATACATATTTAAAATACCTAACAAAATCGACAGATTAAAAATTTCCATACAAATCTAAAAACAGAAAACACGCGGTTGGGATCCGTGACGTCAGATGTCGGGAATCCAATTGTACCAACATAACAAGGTGTTTGATGCGATGGTTTTTATATTCAGTTTTAAATAAAAGTATAATTATATATAATGAAAGTTATATATTCAGAATGGGTGCTTGCTTGCGCTATATGAATATATATATATTTCACTGAGTTCCTTGTTGGTTAATAAATGGTTAACAGTGTTCTTCCACATAAAATAAACAAAGGACTGATTTTTCTCAAGTCCACAAGGTTTTTGAGTTGTGCTTACAATAATTTCAGACATTAATGGTTACCGTGGAATTGTGTGCGTAGTAAGTGGTTGTACAACTGGCAGCGACTGTACAAAAGCCTGGTAGATGGGAAGGTGACTCTTGAATACTGTATTGAGTTACAAACATGTTACTTCTTTGTAATCTTGACCATAAATAAATTCTTTGCCGGTTTGTGATTTTTTTCTTCGTTTTTGCTTTTTTCAGATGTGTGATTTTGGCAATAAACTAATTAAATTGAGATTAAATATGTATAAGATTATAAATGTACAATCCTTACTAATACTGAAAAATATCGCTTTTATAAAGATAAATCTTGTAAATAAAGATGCAAATGATTTTATTTTCTTTATTTAGGTGTGTGTTTCAAAACTAAACATGTTGTTTTTAAATATGTTTTATTATTGTATATAAAGATTTTGTATACCTCTTTTCTAACAAAATGTCGCTTTGTTTTAATTGAACAATTAATCTATGTAAATAAATAAAAAGTATACATTATGTAGTAACTCTTTTTCCCAATTTAATTAATAGAATAAATATTTCCATTTTAATGGTGACAATGTGAGAAATGTTTTCAACCATTGTTTTTTATTGTATAAATTAAACTTTAAATTAGTATATACAGTGAAAAAGAGACCGGAAATAAAACTTCTATTATAAAACTTTACATGTGGGATAAATTGGGCAATTTTTCAAATTCACTCTTTAAGGAAATGAAAAAACCAAAGTTCTTCTCCATGAAAATAAAGTGATAACGGTGAAATTTTTGATAGATATATTTGTACACAAGCGCATAAGGCTTTGTATTCCTTGTTTAGGTGTCCGCCAAGAGAGGCCCCCGCACCTGCAGCACCCCCCACTACACCCCGCCCTGCGAGAGCGCGGCCGGGCCATCGTGAACCCCGTCAACGTGCCGCGAGCTCCCCGCGCCCCCAGCCAGGGCCCCCCTCTCCCCGGCAGGGTATGGCCTTCTCAACTGCACCCTTACTTGTCCAATTACTCCGCACAGGTTTGTCACTATGTCCGAGGGTCTGCCCCTCGCCTCTCGCCCATCGCCAGGCTTCCTAGCGCAGATAGTCATAGGCTTGGAATGCAGCGCTGCAGCTTGGGAACATAGCGTCTATTCACATACTAACCCATCAAATGGTACCTAACCCAACCTAATATGAATATTCAAGCAGAGTTTAATTTATCGTTTGTAAGTAGCATTACAAGTGATCCAAATGTGTTTAACCTGATCCAATTGGGAGTCTATCTTTTGATTTGACGTGGTCATTAACCGCATACTTGGAAATATTATGATTACGCTTTTACTTGCATTTTTAACTTATGCTAGACAGAGTTAGATACTTAAAAAAATATTATTACAATGGATTATGAAAATGGTCAGCACCCAAAAATACACCATTTGCAGGTTGCTAACTCAAGAAATACTACAAACGATTTATCTGTAAATTCTATACGGGCAATTAGGAAAATATATAAGGTTTTAAAAGACAATCATCCCCAAACTGCAATCTTTTAAAATCTGTATGAAATATGTACTGGAATTTTAGGTAAAACGTTCAATATTTGCTTTCACTATTTTTCAAACTGCACCTATTTTCAGAGATTTTGGGATGTATTTCATAGAATTAAAAGATTACAGTTTGAGGATTTTTGTATTTTGAAACCTTATTTATTTTCCTAACCACCTGTATGGAATTTATATGGTGGTATTGCTTGAGACAGCAACCTGTAAAGTGATGTTTAGGGCCATTTTTGAGTGCTGTTCCTTGAAAAATAAAATAGCATTTTTGGTTAGTTTCCATATGTGGAAAATGTTCAAATTTGCGATTAATGGACATGGAATGCGCATCAAAATAAAGAAACTGGGTCCTATATGTTATCTCACCTAACATAAGATTGGCAAAGCCATAAATGATACGGCTGTTTTCAATCTAGTCACCCCATTCGATTTTCTCAAAGTTACATTTAGCGCCAGTTAGTAGAACAGTCAAATAAAATTATTTTCATAATTAATTGATAGTCTATAAAATTCGATGGGAGCACCCTAACAAAGATTCCATTAAGATGCTTGGAGTGAGTATTTCAGACCAGCTCAAGTATCGGGGTGCTATAGAAGCCCGAGTAAATCTGGCTTCCAAGAAACTGGGTGTCTTGTATAGGGCTAGCAGATTCTTCAATAGTGATCAACTGCTAATCCTATACAAATCTCAAGTTCGTCCAACAATTGAATTTGGAAGTCACCTCTGGGCTGGAGCTCCCAAATACTTGATAAACCTGCTTGATTCTGTGCAAAGAAGGGCCGTTCGTCTGATTGACAATCCGTTGTTAACAGACCGATTGCCATCTCTGATTCACAGAAGCAATGTGGGTATGCTGACTCTGTTCTACAGATATTTCAATGGAGCCTGCTCGAAGGAGCTAGCAGCGTTGATCCCCTCCGCGCCGGTGCACAAGTGGAACATCCGTTCACAGTTGATATCGGCTTTATGAGAACGGGTCGTTTCGCCGAGCCTCTTCAAGGCCCGTATTAACAAATCCCTTCCTACAGCCCCCTTCTTAACCCGTCTCACTATGTTGCCCAACCGGGTAGCGATATGGTTCCCCTGTATGTGCTCTGTACATACAGGGGCACTCTCGTAAGGTGTAACATAAAAAATAAAAATAAAATAAATTAAAAGTTTATTTTCCCAAATTATCAAAAGCTTTGTGCCCTGCAATTAATTAATCAGAATCAAAGCCAAACCAAATTTTATTTAACCTAATGCTGAAAACAGCAATGCTAATAATTTGCGAGCAATTAGGAGGGTGCAACATTAGTTAAGTCCGTCGATTGCCCAACCTCGTCTGAACCCAGCATACCTTCTTTGCATTGCTGGCATAAATGACGGCGCCAAAATGGTGTCAGCTTCTGAGAAATAAATTAGAGATTGTTGGACTACTGGGGGCCGCATATGCAAAGTGTCTAATGCTATTTATTGAGCTTCACCTAACCTAACCTTATTTAACCTCTCGACCTAGCCTAGCCTAGATTGGGAGGTTAGATTAGGTGCATAGGGTTGTACCTTAACATAACCAAAACCTAATATAGAATCGTGAAACTTTTTCGACAAGGTTCGAACTTGTGATCTAAGATATGGTTTTATCATTTAAGACGTGGAGTTGCAAAACCCTAGCTAACTAACTAACTTAACGATCACGCCCGTTCACCGACTAACCATTCCCTGCAGGTGTAGGCAAAGAGGACGAACCGCCAAACAACTCGATTTTGGTATACCCTTCTTGCTTCATTCACATTCATACATTCTCTTCTGTTATTCCAACTTCTGACATTGCCCGACTCAAGTATTTGATTCACTTGATCGTGCCATGTCTTCCTAGGGCATCCCCAACTGCTTCTTTCATTTACATTCGCTTCATATATTCTCCTTACACTCATTTCTTCGTTCATTCGCTCTACATGCCCAAACCATCTAAGCGTCCCTTTCTTAATCTTACTCATTACACTTACATCAGCCTTATATTCTTTGCGAATCTCAACATTTTTCACACAATCATACATAGTTTTAGCACACATTCGCTTCAGAGATCGATTTTACAAAATTCAGTCTACTTTCATCCTTCTTCTACCAGTTCCATGCCTTACTTCCATACATCAGGGTTGGTATCAGCACTCCATTGTGGACTGCTACTTGCAAAACCCGCTTTGGAAATTTTTGCCGGTTTTGATATATTCTCAAAAAGTATTGAAATACATTGAAAGAAGATACAATATTAATATTTTTCTCTAAATATCAAAAGAATAATAAATGTACTATTGATTAGGGATATTGGGCACAAAAAGTTACTTCTGTTTTTATGTAAGGTGTTCAAACAGTTTTTCGTGGAATCTCCAAAATTTCCGGAGCTTGTTTTGCAACTCCACCACTCATAATATTACTTATATCAAAATTATTCTTACAAAATATATTATTAGGATGTAACATTACCGGTACTGTCATCCGGCGGGTTTGCAAGAAATCCGTAAATTAAATTTCCGGAAACCTGTTTTTGAATATCTTCTTTTTAACTTTTTCTTGATGGGAAATGTGCTTTAAAATTTTTTTGTGAAAGGATATAGGTATAGCGGTGAAGTAATTAATTATTAATTTATGTTCCACGAAATACCTTGTGGTAAAATCATGTATGTATAGCCCTAATAACAATTGATGCGTTTATGATACATTGGATCTGATGAGAGCATCATTCACGGAAATGTTTAAATGTTTTGATATTCTAATAATACTTATAAATCAGTGTTTAACTTTTAATTTCATGTTTATATTTGCCTGCAAACGGTTTTTGTACGTAGAGTATTTATTATAAGTTCTTTTGTTGGAAACCAGTTTTAAAAAAAATTGAATGGCATCACTGAACCTAAACTAGCATGCCAAGATCTACGCATATGCTTTAGAAATGTAATTTAAACTTAAGCTAATTTGTGTGTCATTTCACAAAATCTGTATATATAAAATCAATGTAAGTTTGTTTGTTTGTACTCGATGTTCTCGAAAATCACTGGAACGATTTCGCTGAAAATAGCAGTTTGTTTTTATTAGTGCCCGGAAGGTTTAGAAAGTAGTTTGAATGAAATCCAATATGTAAAGCTGTCGCTATAATATTTTAAAATTAGTATGAAAAACATTGAACCCGCCATGTTTTATTTAGGTTAGCCCATAGATATAACACTCTGGTTAGCCACAGATTGCACATTCAAAAGAAGAATTGGGTAGAATATTTTGAAAATGGAATACACGAGTTGGTACCTACTTAAGAACATTACGGTTTAGAATGAAATAAAATATTCAAATGAATGTTTCTTCATTTGGAGATAGTTACTTTCGCTGTCAAATCAATTATTGTACCCAAGCAAGGCCGGGTACACATCAGCTAGTATTAAATAAAATAAACATTTTTTCAGTGCACCAAATAAAAACATCATTCTGGACAATTCTTTTTAGAAATAAGTAACATTCTCTTTGAATGTTGTGGAACCAATGCTGGTGGAAATATCTGACTCGAATTTTATGGGAAAAATGCCAATTTTCAACAAATTTCCTTCTTAAGTACGCATTTAATTACGACTTGAATTTTCAATAGAATAGAATTAAAACTACATCCAGTATTTTTCTACTATGTTGTTAAAAAATTGAATTTCTAATAATATTAGCAAGAATTTTTCCTATTGTTTTCTTCGGTACCTACTTATCGATTTAATTATTTGTCTTTCCTTGCTATAGTAAGATAGGGTTGTTTCAACTTCTGTCAAATTTGATTGACAATTAAATCAACGCTTTGAACAGTGTTCGTTAAATGCTGATTCTGTTTCAGTTTTTGATCAAATTTTTATCGACCGTCAGGCATTACTTTCGTGCCGTTATGTTTGCTGACTGTTCACAATTTGACCAAAAGTTGGAAGATACTGATTAACGGGGACTGGCCAAAAGTAAAAAATTCAAAATGACACTAACCATCAATCAAACCTGACGGGGGTTCTAACATCCCATCCTTAATGTTTCTTATCCAACTCCAAGTGGGTGTGAGTGAAGCAATCTACCGAATCACCACTACCGATGAAAAAACCTCTAAAAATAAACTATTGTTTCATGAAAAAAATCACATGTTCGAAATGATGTTCCGCTAATAAATATTTAGGCTAACTCGTGAATGAAAATCGTTGAATACTCTGACGTAAAGACTTGTATAAATATTTATTCTATATTCTGAATCGATAAGTAGGTACTAATGCGTTTTATTTCTGATCTCTCGACACCAAATATTAATTGATAATGAAAATCGTTTATAAGTTCTATTTGTATTTGATAGATTTATTGTTTTTTTTTTTTTATATAAGTACTGTTTATTCCTTTTTCTCCTCTCTCTCTACCTCAGAGTAAGCAAATAATATATAAATATTATTATAGAATGCAATACATGGTCTATCTATATGTATATAAAGAAGAGTGTCCCAGATTGCTTTTTTTTTTTACAAATCTACAGTTTTATTCTGAACTTGATGAAATTTTGCATACTTGACCTTCAAAACAAAAGGAAGGTCACTGTCTAAACGAGATTTTGAAAAACCACCCCCTTTCTCACCCCTTAAAGCAGAATTTTGATACTTGATGAAATTTTCCACACTTGACATTCAAAATAAGAGGAAAACTACTGGGTAACACATCACAACCTCAAAACTTTACTCCAAATCATTCATATAAAGTGTCATCTATTAAAGAATGTCTCTGGGGTCATGTTTAAGCATTTAAAGTCCATATTTTTCTGTGTCCTTTGCGTGTTACTTAGTTCTCATGCCACTCGTCTGGCTTTTGTTATTGTTTCCATTACAAATTGCCAGTCACACATAATATTACATCAACTCGACTTCTTACTAACCCGCGTCCGATTGAACGCATTTGGACTGCGATGAAAGTATATATGCAGGGTGTAACAGCACGTATCTCACAAACTTTAACCGGTGGTTCCTGACCATATTTTGAGTAAAAAATTTACATAACTACAATAAATACACTAAAAAAAGTTTTCATTTAATATGTCTCTATTAATTTTTATTTAACTTAACTTAAAATAGTACATATCTACATTGCTTATATACATGTATATCATGGGTATAGTAACAAAAAATGTTAAGTCGGAAATTTGACTTTTTGACTTAATAATCCAGCATTTATGAAGCTCTTTAAGCTCTATAAACTGGCAGAACACATAAAGTCGTGGTAAATTAAAAATTGTGCATTATAATAATGTTATTGAATTTGATAAAGATGTTTAAAGTTGATTCAAAACTTAAATGATTGATTTCACAAAAGAGCGATTTTAAAGTTAACGTTTTTTGGCAGTATTCTCACAATATGTTCTAATATTAACAAAACTTAAATGATTGATTTCACAAAAGAGCGATTTTAAAGTTAACGTTTTTTGGCAGTATTCTCACAATATGTTCTAATATTAACAAAACTTGAATGATAAAAAAATATAGATTACAAAATTTAAAATTGTACTTCAGATATATTGTCACTTCTTTCTTAAATTTAAATACATTTTCCTCTTCTTTTGTATTGGTCAGTATTTCTTGGAAGATTTTCACCGCTCTATGAAGTAATGAGTTCTGTGATTTTGATTTCTTTCGAAATGAAAGTCTTTTTTAATTTTGTTCTTAACATAAATTCTGAACTTTGTTGGCCGTTAAACATTTTATAAACAAAAAATATTACATTTAAGAATAGGATTTGTTTAAAAGACAATAAATACATTTAGTTCTGTTAACATTTTTAAAAACTTTTTAATATTTGTTTTGTTTTAAAATTATTCTAATGGCTTGGTTTTGCAAAACTGTTTGTCTTCTAAAATCCTTCTCTTTTGACAACCACTACTGTTAAATACTCTATTAAGCTTGTAATGTTCCCTTCCTTAACTTCCTTCACCCGATCGAGTGGCGTGATATAGTTTCCTTTGATGTACACAGTACACACAAAGCTCTTGTGTCACATAAAATAAATAATAAAAAATCATGTATTGGAAAACAACGGCAGGTTATAAGGTTGCAGCAGTAGCTCGGCGATTTAGAATAGTCACCAAAATAGATATTCTTTTAATAATAATAATAATATTTATTTATTTAACAACAAAGTAAGTAAGAAAGCTTTGACTGCCCAACTCTGAACAAATCCCATTTTAGGACATTATACAAAAATAGAAAGAAAAAAAGCTAGTATTGACATAGTATGGTAATATAATATATTTAGAAAAAAGTATAATAATTAAGTATAAAGAAATGTGAAGAATGGTACAGAAAAAAACAATTGTGTATACCAGATAATTTGAGTATAGTATAATAATTAATATAGAATAGTAGTTAAGTTCAAAGAGATAAGAAATGAAAAAGTATAGAATAATCGTTTATGTATATCAGATAATTTGAGTATAGTATAATAATTAATATAGAATAGTAGTTAAGATCAAAGAGATAAGAAATGAAAAAGTATAGAGTAATCGTTTATGTATACCAGATAATTTGAGTATAGTATAATAGTCTAGTACTAATGAATAGATGAGAAAAACAATTATGTATATGTGTTTGAAAGGTATTGGTTGGATCTATGAGGAAAAAAAAAAGTTTAAAATTGAGCACTAAAAATATTCCCTACGAACGATTGATTCTTTTCATCGTATTATTTTCTTATGATTTTAATTTGATATTTAGTATTACATATATTACTCACTTTATATAATAAAGCAATATCAGACAAGTAATAATTTTTTTCTTTCTATTTTGAGTACCTATTGTACTTATCATTTCTTTAGCGTTGATAATAGTAGATTGATTGATGTTTGCCTTAAAAGTTCTAATGGCAAACAGTATTTCTAATGATCCGTGTAAAATGTCCTCTATTGTTTATTGTTATTCATTTGTATTTTCCCCGGTGCCCGTAAAATGCAAACGACGCAAAACAAGACGCAACATAAACTTGACTTTGCCATCGAAAATGTAAAAAGACCAACAAAAACCGTAAAGTGTAATAATATTTGGCAGCCACGACTGCATATTCAGGCCTCTGCTCGATCAAATCCCGTTCGCCTTGCAAACTGGAACATTCCTTGAGTGCCCGGTAGATAGAGATCAAGTTGGTTTGCGGACGGTCGGGCCGTTGAGTCATTCGGTGTTAGGTGCTGGGAGCAGTGGCACGCAATCTATTTCGGGCCCGCCTGCCTACTGGCCTGGTTAACTCTCTTCACAAGGCGTTGCAGCCCAAATAGACACACTGCCCCCAATATGTATTGACATTTTTATAGTAATTTCTCTCAACGTTGATTAGTAATTAAATCACCTCAATGGCTTCTTACATACTTTTTTACATTTTTGTCTTCTTTTTCAAAGAAAGACAAATATTTCCACATAACGAATAATGTGACAATATTTTAATTTCTTCTACTTTTTATTTTATTTGGAAAACCAACAGTTTGCAATGTTTATAAAGTATGGTAAATATATATAAATAACTGAAACAATAATAGATTTTCACTCCAATGTCTTCATTATTCAATTACAAAAAAGTTACAAGTTTAGCCTACAGAGATGGGATGGTGAGACGGAAGGGAAGGGAATGGATCTTAGTCTGTGTAGAGTAATATATATTGTGTGAATGCGATTTATTGATTAGGTTTGAAGTTGTGAGGGGCTGAGTTAAATAAGTAGAACTCACTGTATGAAGTGTTAAAAATGTGTGAAGCGCGGTGAATAAAGGCGTTTTATTTTGAGTTAGTGTTGCATTGAGGGAGGCTTAGTGTCTGGTTTGTCTGTTGCGCACTCTTAATTGAATTCATTCAAGTAGTTCAGGGCAATCTATCACAGTGGTAGCTATTTTTAATCTTCATTTGGAAAGTTATGTCCCAAAATTATTTATTATATTTATTATGGAAACTTTTTAGTATTAAAAAAATGGAAATCTTTAAAATATAGATACTATACCTAGACTTCAATAAAATGCGCCGCAGATGAAAATTTTTTTGCATTTGAAAAATGAAAATGAAAACAGACCGACAATGCTGTGCAATTTTAAAAAAAAAATTGTACGGAAATATTAATAACTTTTAGGTGGGCCCATTGGATGGGTTTTTGTCAGTAGGTGTTTGACCCCTTTGTACGTATAAAAAACATAGCACTTAAGCCACATCTCCTGTGAACTTTTTTTCGAAACAATACACAAAAACATTTGTTATCATACACATTCCGTCTCCTGCAAAAGTGTTTTGTTTTGGTTAAAAACAAAACGTTTTGTGTGGACGACGAGATGAGTTCTAGAATAATCTTTTGAATGTGCTACACATTTTTATAGGTTGGAATAAAATATCATTGTTTTATTTATTGTTTGAAATATTTTGTGTAAACCACTGTTTAATATAGTCAATGAATGTGTTTATCACAATGTGTACTTTAAAAAGTTCTTAATATGAGTACACAACAGTTAAATAAATTATTATTATTACTGATACATAAGCAAACTTCTTATAATATATTATAATTTCACTCAGTACACATAACCTAAAAAACCCGTTCGTTTTATGCTATGACTGACTGAAGTACCATCGGATGGAACGCATAGATAGACACGCATCATGCGGCGATTATTTGAAAAATGAAACAAACCCTTCCCCTCTTCACTTGTGAGTGGAATGTTTTCCATCGGTGATGTAAAGCAAAAACATTGTGTATGCACACACAAATGTGTAGGGTAATGCTCCTATATTTTGTTTTTTTTTTTGTGTAAATGTTTTCAAAAAAACATTTGCAAGAGATGTAGCTTAAGGTTTGTGAAAATATGTTTATACATAGAAAATTTTTACTCTCAGATATTCATTTTACAATACATTTAAAAACCATGTGAATAAGTAATACATAAAAAAAGTAAAACTACGATTATTTGAAATCTATTTGAATCTATGAAACCTCATTTCGATTAGCAAATTCCCCTTTAAACTAATTCTCTAATCAATTTGGGATGCGGGTTTTCAATAATACCCATAATACCGGTGTATGGGTACCGTCGCACCGGGAACCATTCATTGGATAACCATCACCTCTGCCATAGGGCAGCCCAAGTGGTTTGCTATTGCGGTGACTTAGCAGGGGGTACTCGGCCTCATAGAAGGAGGTTTGTCTATGTCTTGTCGGCGGATGCGTTCGCCCACCAGCTGCGTGATGGGCCAGATCGGGAGAGGCTGGTTGAGGGAGACCCCTTGACCTTCCCAGTCGCGCTCCTGGACACACTTATAGAACACAATTATAAACAATTGTTCGATGTCTGTCTCACTGGGAAAATTCCAGTCTTGAGTCACTTGGGAGGTACATAAATTATATAATGATATAAAATAAATATAAGTACAAAGACATGGAAGTTAAATTTAAAATATTATTTAGGTGTTAGGTTGTATGTTATACATATAATATGTTTTGGAAGTTTTTTAATCCAGGTAAAAGTACTTAAATATAAAAATTGGATTGCGTATACCTAGAGACAAAGCTAGATTCAAAATTGAGTAGGCACACCTAAGAATGTGTTTTACTAATTCAAAGTTTTATTTCATGTTTAAATTTAGTCAGTGTTGATAAATACATTACAATTTATAGTGTACTTAATTTTGCAATGGTTTGCCCACGCAAATTCAAAGCATGTTATTTATGCTATAATATTATCACATATTAACAAATAATATTTCATTAATACAAACAACATGTACACATTTCCAAATCTGACATCTCCAAAATTAACTTCTGTATTAGGTACGTACATACTTATTATACGCCTAAAACACATATTCCCATCACAGAAATGTAACACCTCACGAGTACAACATCATTACACATATCTAGGGAAAAAATACTTCAACAGCCTACTGGAAAACATCAGAACAATCGAAGATGACAAATGCCTAGTAAAAGCAATTAAAGAACCGTTCAATGTAAAAATAACAAAATGATAAAATTATCTTTTAAATTTGTACTTACGAGTATATATGTATTTATTTTTTTAAGTTCACACCTTAAACCAAATTAATTATAGATTTCAAATATACTTGTTATCACGATGCTAGCTACTCTTCTAAATACAAGCATCCGCTTAATATGTATTTTTTTTTTTCTATAGAAAAGAGAAAAATAAAAAAAATTTTAAAATGTGAAAACAGATTTTATGATAAGGAACTCCAGTCCAATTTATTTTTTTTGTTATCTATAATTTTTTTTCTAAAGTTAGTTTTTATAGTTAAAATAATTTTCAATGTTCCGGTTTTTCAAAGTCCGCCAAAACGCTTTAAATCTATGGCTAGTCGGTTTTCATCAGTTTTGAGGTTAGAATGTCAAATGTCAAAACAAGGATGAGCTTTACCGTACACAATTTTATATTCTATTCATAGTAAACTATAACTAAACATAAGTAAGAAAATCATGTACCCTTTTAGAAACTTTAACTCAAATAATAATAATAGCATTGTGAATTAACATTATCATAATATCTGTATTGATAATTGGTTTGCTCATGAATACTCCTTAATTTCTTTCATTAATAAAAGTTTTTTTTATTTATTTTAATATTGAACAACAATTATAGGGCTTAAAGTCACCCAAATTATGTTTAAATTTCGTCAAAACTAAAAAAACAAAATAGAAAAACAAAAATTTCAATAATAATCCAAAAAAAGAATGCGCATGTGACGTCAGATGTTCCAAATTCAATTGTACCAACATAACAAGGTATTTCGATGAGATGATTTTTTATTCACTTTTAAATACCGAATTATAAATTCTATGTATAATTATATATAATAAAAATTACATATTCAAAATCGGCGTTTGCTGATCTATTCTATTCGAGTATTTTTTAAAAACCATTATATTTTTCACTTGAGTTTCTTATTATTCTTAATCTGTAAACTGATTAATTGATTAATCAAAATATTATTAAAACAATATGTATATATAAATATTATCTATTCAGAAATGTAATAAAATAAAATCTTCATAGATATTGTAAATATTATTAAAAAATGTCATAACAGTTTAAATGTATTTTTAAGTTATGAATCTATTTCGATCAACATCTGACTTATATATAAAAAGGAATAATTTCTCTGTGGGAAAACTTTTACAATAAACAAATGTTCCATACAAATTCCCGTTTAAGTTCGCACATTATCCTTCACGTTTTGGCACCGATTCAAGACTTTCTGAAGGAGAAATGTTTTCTGAAAAAGAGGATGAATATTCCAAGACATTTTGATAAATCTTTGATGTATTCGCTTGGACACTTACATTTATAAAATATGTTTGGTTCTAATGGTGTTGTGGATGTTACGACGAAGCTTATATTATTAACACAATCTATGTATTTAAATATGTATGTACATATTATCCAACACGGTTTCAATTTTCAGCGATGAACTAATATTAAATTTAGTTCTTGTAAATAAACTTTTACTTCTCAGCAATGTGCATAGGTTAACCGCCGATTTCCGGCACGTGTCAGCATTTGGTCAAATTTTGAAGACCGTTATGCCCGACGGTTGATCGAAATTTAATCAAACGCCGACGGGCTGAGATGAGATGTGGGTTCAAAAAACTTGGTCATAATTGGAAACCTGTTTTACCTCATGTAACAGAATGATCAATTGAATTGTGTGTTTGTTTAGCCGATGCACGTGAGGCCGCCCATGGGAGGGGCCGGGGGTGTGGTGCCCCCGCCCAAGTCCTCTGTGGGTTTCCTCATGCCGCTCTACACCCTTTGCATCGTGGTCTTCTTCTTCTACACCATCTTTAAGGTAACCCATTGCCCTGAACATAATCTGTCCTAATGTAATACTATAATAGGCATCGTCCATCGATTTACTTTGGTTCACTATTCATTTGAACTTAATTAATTTACATTAGATTATCTTTTAAAAAAATCTGCTTCTATTATATAGATGTTGTTAACCAATAATTTTACTACCTCTATTTCAACACTCCTTTTTTCTTATTTCATAACTTGCCTTAGAGCTTTGCATTTAATTGGAGATATGTATATTATTTTGGAATTATTAAATTTCGTCACTATGGAAACACCAAGCTACTCACAAAAAAATTTTTAATTGCATTCTTCACATTCAATTGTGTTCACATTTCACTTTTGTCAGTTCATTTTAAAGAAATCCTATTTTCTTTAGGTTCTTAAAAAAATATATATTTTAATTTGTGACTTTGATTTTTTTATTTATCTAACATCTAATGCATGGTTGTTTCGATACATAAATTTTCAGAAATTCAAAAAAACGCCTCTCAATGTAATTATCTTCCTTGCAAAGCGTAAAATAATAAATAAAATTATCTTAGAATGTGTTGCAGAATCATCTCTTTTCGGAAAGTACCACTAATTTCTGAACACCGACCGTTTGGTTAAAGTGAAACATATGGATTTGGACAATTTTTTTTCAAACTTGCTTCGTTTTTTAAAAAAACCCTTTAAACGATCGCAGTGCCCTCAACTTTTGTCTACTTTTAAATGTCAGATTGTAAATGGATATTTCAAATTGCTCTTGAAGGAAATGATGTTGCTAGTTGAAAATAGTTCTGTTGGCCCAGATATTCTAAACAGAAAAAGCTGTGCAAAATTTCATTAAGTGACACATCACTGCTTATCATCACGAATTTACTGCTTTATGGGTAAAATGTTAGTTTTGTAGTATCACTTTAGTAATTTTTCAGGCCACGTAAAATATTACTGAAAAATCCACATGTTATAAGGTTCCCATGTAAAAAGTTTTCACGCTTAAGTAGTCTTGTTGTTTTGGTCGCTTGAAAACTGAAATGAAATTAATGGTGTTTTACACAACTCTTTTTTTTGCAGAGATTCCATACAGATCATATTTTCATATAATTTTGGTATGGAAAATAGGACATGCTCTATTTTGACACTGATTTTCGCCTGGTTTAATGGTGGGAATTATTTGACATCAATAATTGTTTTACTTAAACTATATTATGTGGAAATGTTGCGTGTCAATTTCGGTACATATCTAAAATATTGTTAAAAATACTATAGGTAGACTTAGACTGTGATTATTACTGATTGTGAACGTATGTTACTATTTGGTATTGTGAATTTCCTGTGTATTTTTTATTATGGTTATGTTAAACGTGTTGCCATTGTTTGACGATTAAGTACCATTTCAAAATATTATTTCTTTTTTAATGGCAACTATATCTGCATATCTGTTTGAATATAGATATAAAAATAATATTTGTAGATATAAAAATAATGATTGTGTAAAGCAAAGATTTTCCAAGCTGTTTCCCAATATGATTTTCATATGAGGATTCGTATGGAAATAAGTATTATTTGAAATCCACTTATATGTATAACATTTTCTTATATAAGAGCCTTTTCTTCGGGCCCTTTGAAAAATCTTATATGAGAACTTCACACATTGGGTAATGTAAAAAGAATTTACAAAGGAAATGTTTTTTTCTAGATGGTGTTCAGCAAGGGTAACGCCGACGTGTCCCCCGTGCACCAGCCCCGCTACATCGAGCGCCCCGACTCCAAGTTCACCCAGTCCGTCTTCAAGAACACCTCGAGGCGGGACCGCAACTCCCCGGAAACCAAACTCGGTCAGTTTATCATGATGTGTTGCATCGTCAAGGCGATCGCCCACTACAGGCGGGACGCCGACTCAAATAGATCCGCAATTGACGGTTTCAAAACGGGCATACAAGCGGACATTTTGAATATGACTTTTTCCAGTAGAAAGAAAAATACTGTCTGAATTTGTAATACACTTGTATTTACGGTGTTTATGACGTGGAAGATGTCTGATTTTAAGTGATGCTAAGTGGGTACAGTATAATATCCCGATTTTGTGAATGATGCCAGTCAAAAAAACACAATTTATATCTCATAAATCCCTCTTCATCTATTCATCACTAGTAGGTGTGTAGTTACTACCCGAGTTTCAACACTCTGTTTTCTCATTGAACATTTGAAAAAATATATATATTCCAATATCTTATCTTTTTGACATTTAAAAGATTATTTCATTGCAAACTGAAAATAGTTTGCATCAACCTAAAAATTTCAAACAGATTTTTGTGCAAATTTTTCTAACGTCACCATTTGAGAATTTTGCTGCTTCAGCACACAGATTCTCCGTTATAGTTAAGATTGTACGCAAATGAATTTCATATTTAAGAGGAAGAGGGATGTCAGAGAGGGATTATTTATTAATTTGAAATAATGATAATATTATTAGATACAGAATAGGAAGTAATATTTGTACAGCGCCCCTGAGGTGATTTTTCATAAAAAAACGGCGCTATACAAATCATCAAATTATTATTATTATTACTATGCAATACGATTAATGGAAGAGAAAAAATATTTATTATAATTTTTTTTAAATTTACGCAGGCTTAACACCTATCAAAATCAAATCAGAAAGATGACTTTTTCTGACTGCCCTATAAAATATACAAAATATTAAAAATAATTTTAAAAAGTATAGAAAAATAATGGAAATCGTTTTATTTTAATAAACTTAACCAAAGTTTTGTAATCAGCATTTACAAAAACATTAAAGATAGTTTCTTCAAATGATTGATAACTTTGTGGCATCATTATTAATTATATAATTAAAAATACACTTTGTATACACCACTTTAATTAAAATATATAAATATTTCTACATGTTTCGATAGCAATGCTCATCTTCAGGAATAAATGAATACTAAAAAATAATTTCAAGTATAGAAAAATGATAAAAAATTTTAGAACAATAATTTAAGAATATACAAATATATATGTTTATGCTCATATTATTTTTTAGTATTCATTTATTCCTGAAGATTGCTATCGAAACATGTAGAAATATATATATATATATTTTAATTAAAGCGGTGTATACAAAGTGTATTTTTAATTATATAATTAAAGATAGTCAGTATTTATGAACAAAATGAAACACCCTATTCTATTTTTTTTTGGAAATTTTCTTCTCGGCATTTCTTCAAAATATTTTTTGAGAATATTCAACATTTTAAAAGATTTTGTAAAACATATGTAGGACTGTCAGAAAAAGATCACACCTCTGATTTGATTTTGATAAATGCTAAAGCCTGTGCAAATTTTAAAAATATATAATAAATATTTTTCTATTTAAAATCATAACTATTGAATCAATAAATATAGTGAAACTCTCCTATAAGATTTACCAAGGGACCAGAAAATAAAACTTCTTATATGGGACAACATGCATGATAAATTGGTCCATTTTTTTAATTCAGACTTGCAGGGACCGAAAAAACAAAACTTCTTAACCTTTTAGATGCGGGAAGCACACCCTTGCGCCGCACCATACATGCTCTGTACACAGGCGGCTCACTTGTGCTCTGCAAAGCTTCTATAGTTTAAAAAGCCCCGCGTGTGACAGAAGTCATATATTTTTAACGCGTAGAATAGGTTAAGCATGAAAACTTCTTAAGAGAGTTTCACTACAATTCCTCTCCGATGGCCATCCCACCTTTATTGCCTATATTGCCTACTGAAATCAAATTTTTGGTTGTTATCAACACTTCAAATTTATTAAATTCTAATATTCACCTTTTTCATTTATCCCCACCTCAGGACACAAAGAGAGAGACACCAGTAAGTTTAAATCTGTATTTATACTTAGCAAAGTGTTATTTGAAATAATTCATGTTTTTATTCCAGAGTTAATACATGCATACTAAGTTCATCAATAAACATAAGTTCGAACCAGTCACATTTTAACAGCAGTAAAATATTATGTAATTTTGTAATGTTATGCTGTAATTTTTTAGCCGGGTATTTAGGCAAATAATGTCGCTTTCATAGGATATACAAGTACAACAACTTGTTTATTACTATCACTCATTGGTTGGCTCAATTTTCATTGATTATTTGGTCAACCAATTCACACTGACAAGACTCTGTTGAGCGGCGCCGAGGAACTTAACGTACCAAGGCTGTTCTGATAATTCATACGTTGCCTAATGTTCAATGCCACATTTAAAAACTTCCATTTTTTTTTTTTAAATATTTTGTAAGACAATACTGTCATTTGTAAGTACATAAAACTTTACAATAGATATACAGAAGATACTCAGATACCTTTATTGAGATAAGAAAGTTATTACAAATATTGGGTAGAGGCATTTATACAAAGTTATAAAATTCTTATCAATAATATATTCCCTGGCATTTTTTTATGATTGACTCCCGATATTTTGGCAGTATTTCAATTCCAGGAGGTGAAGAAGTCGAGCCAATTTTGAAAAATTGTCTATGTCTGCTCTAGTTCCATGATAAATTAATACACATATGAAAAGGCACACTTGTTAAAAGTGATATAAAGTTATTAAAAATACGAAAAAAAAGAAGAAAAAAAAAAGTAGCCTAAAAGCGTAATCTCACCTAACCCAATTATAATTTTTTATTTTATTTTTTATTTAAAAGTGTACAATGCATTATGCACTTTATTCCCAAAAGTTAAGAAACTCATTGTGGGATCACATGCAGAGCCTGCAGTACAGTGTTTTAGAAACAAACATACTTAATATTTAAAATACATAATTAACATTAATAACATTAACAACACATAATTTGCATTTGTAATAAAGACATATCACTGGTACATTAAAATACAAGTGTACAGAGACACTTATTATAAAGAAACACATCACTGGTACATTATATAGTTATACTTATCGCAATTAAAAATTATTGGTTAGTATTTTTCTTTATTCTTTCGCACTTTTAATGACTTTATATCACTTTTAAGTGTTCCGATACAAATATGTGTTAATTTTTCCGGTCACCGACTGCTCTCTAATCGTCGATTGTTGAACAGTCGAACAGTTGAACATTATCGAAACATATTTGAGTGAACATTTTTCGTAAATGTTACACTATATGAATAAGCCAATGTTGTAGTCAGGTTGTGTACAAGTCTTTTACGGTGAGTGTGTAATGACACTGTGATGATGTGTGATGATGCCAGGAGACGAGGAGATGGACCAGCTGCGGCGGCGCCTGGCCGAGACGGAGCGCGCCATGGAGCGCATCGTGTTGCAGCTGCACCGCCCACAGGCTGGGCAGGTTAGCCAACCACCCCCGCACCGTCATGGCCACCGCGGTCACTCCGCCACAATGCGTGTTTAATATTCACTAAAATGATGGACAAAATAGAAAATCAATAAGAAATATGTACATTTTGTATCTTTCCTTCTTCTATCCCAACCATTTGGGACCCAGCAGCTTAAATGTCTTCCTTTCATTTGTATCTAACCATCTGGTGTCAGAATTAATAGCCTTGCCCTAAGTTTGTCATGTGACACCCATTTTGGCACCAGCTTTGGTTCACTGCTGTCAACGTTTGTCTCACATGATTTGACTGCGGTAAGCAAATTACAAAACATTTATAAAAAGGATCGAATTAAATACTCTAACAAAATATTCAGATTTTGTAAACAAGCAGAACCTTTTTATTTAGTTGCTGTTATACTAGTTGGCGGCACGCCTAGCTCAATTTGGATTCTTCCCCTTGCGTGTTAAGTCATCTCTATGTATTATTTACTCTGTGACCGAACCCCTTTTTAATCTTAAATTAATTAATGGTCATGGTGGTTATACTTGGTGGCTGATCATAATTTGATATGCACAGAGAATCGGTGTTTAACGGTAACTAAATGGGGCTGATTTGTACTCATCACATTTGACAAACATCAAATGTGACCAGTTTGTAACAATTTATGTCATTTTCTGCAAATCTGGTAGAAGAATTGAATAATAATTGAAATATTCGTATTATAGGACACACTTTTTTCACTAAGTAAGTGTCCAATTCAATCTATCCCATTGCTATCCAAGCATCCTACCCAACAGGTTATCGACGACAACCGTTGTACACTTAGGAATTTAGTTGCACAGAAGCCGCACCGGGGCATGTCCTCCCGCAGTTTGTTGTCAGAAAGAATTCTACCCGTCACAGTCATGATAACTATTATTTAATTTTTTTATTGATACGGAGACGGTTTGCATAGCTCCCGTGAGCACTCACTCATTGTGCTATCTTACCTTACCATTTTACCTTATTCCTTTGACAGTAACCCGGTCCCTTTGATAAAGTTCACCTGGGTTGTCATTGGATATTCGGCTATATCTCTTGGTTCCACAATATGTCTTCCCAGGTAGCTGAGCCTTCTTCCCATTAAGGCTGGACATTGGCACCATAGGCGAAATGGAGTCTCTTCATCCTCTTCACATTTTCTGCATCTATTGATGTTTTCCACTCCCAATGGCTGCATGTGTCTCCTAAGGTGGCAGTGTCTCGTTAGTAGTCCTACCAGTTCTCTCAGTGAGTTTCTGTCCACATTGAGTAGTCTGGTTCGTCTGCGGTTAGGTCCGTTTATGATTACTTTGAATTACTATTAACTCCATCATTGTTTCCACTCGGTGGATCGTCCAGTTTTAACTTTTTCTAATCTAAAACTTGGTGGCAAGGTTGTGGACTGAGTGACCTCGGTGACTACATAACAGCCTTCGTCCAATGCTGGCTGCAGTTGATAGTTTTTGTTACAATGGATGATTTGTTTTTTCTTGTACTGTGTTCCTCTCCACAGAGTATGAAGCAGATATTAGCCGCTTGTATTTTATTGTTGCCCATGTTGTTGGAACTGTAGAGGGTGTGCCACATGGACATTTAGAGTTAAATTTTCATATTATGTATAATAAAATTGTGATGTGTAGTCTGCAATCAGTGGATCGCTTCCTCTACAGTTCTGCGATGCGAGGATTTGGTTGTGGCATGATGGAACTTGTCTCACAACCCGTGTCTTACAATTACACTGTTGAATTGATCACTGCATGTGGCAGCGTTGGTTGCCCTATGGGTGGCTTTATAAAAAATATTTTTACCGTTTTGAAAAAATACAACTTACCAATTAAAATATGGAAAATTATTTGTTATTTCGACTTTAATTTCTTTTTGGATTTGATGGGTATATTATAAAAGAAATGAAATCTCTAAAAGAGTTTACTTGAACTGTTTAGAAGATATTTATATGAATAATAAATACTGTTAACGTATTCACGGTGCCTCAAAAAAGATTAGATCCGCATGGAACTTTGCGTGTGAGTCTAATGGGCCTTCCACACGCCTGGTTTGCCCGATACTAACTAAAGGCACCGCATCGAAAGGTTCAACCATCCGGTCGCCTTTCTTATAGTTGGTAGGCTTGACATTAGGAAAAGATGACCAGATGCTCGAACCTTTCAACGCGATGGCTTTAGTCAGTATTTTGCAAACTAGTCATGTGGAAGGCCCATAACTGTGATTAATGTAATGAGGTGTCGATATTTTTCAGGTTCCACATGGAACTCTCATCATAAATTGATTGTAGGTTAGGCATACTTGTCTCAAATGTATCTAATTTAATTCTAACAAAAAACAACACTTTAGTAGGTACACATATACATATCCAGAAGTTATCTGCTCTCCGCGTGAGTAAGATGGAAAGATGATGTTTCAACAAAGGAATTTATAAAGATAAAACATTGTTTAAACTTATTCTACATACAGACATTCATTTCAATTCGGAAACCAACTCTGCCATGCCATAGAACTCAACAATACACTACACAAGACCTCTAAAATGTCATACTAATTGTTATTTGTTATATAATAGATATTTTATATCACCTTTGTTTGTTTTAAAGCAACCCTCCACTTGATAATTTATCAAGAAATTGTGTAAAATGTAACCACTAATCTCTCTCATCCCATAAAGCATGAAGAAATTTATCTTACATATTATTAGTTAGATCATTTTTCGGTCTTGTGTTTGTATTTCATAGATTTAGAAATTATTTTTCTTATGTATATTTATTAATGTTAATAATTTTTTTACTCGCTTAAAGTTCAAAATCCTATAAGTTGTGCTGCAGAATTTACAAGACATTGGTTTGGTTAAAAAATTATTTCACAAACTACTATCGGACAGGGCACAACAAATCGTCAGCCAACTGGATTCTTAACATTTCAGAAGCAATTGTTGTTGAAAATTTTTCACCATTCTACGTCGAAAAATTATGTCATCTTTTTCTAACCAGTGACAGCCAGTGTCTCCATCGTTGCCACAACAGTTGTCATTCGCGAGAAAAAGTCACTGGGAGCTTTGTCACTCCCGATATAAACAAACCATTATTGCTGTCAATTGGCTGCATTTACTAGGGGCGGTTGACTATTTTGGGACTCCTAAGATTTTATTAAAGAATTTGTATTTCCATGGAGCAAATTTCTGAAAAGTCATCGGTATATTTTATTTGATAACTTTCAGATCTTAATATTTATAAAAGGAAGTTGAACTATAGCAAATATCCAAGATGATAATACACTCAGCTTCTGACATTTGAAGGCACCACGCTACACTAGCACCTCTAGTGGCCCGGCGTGTACAACTTGGTTTTTTCACACAATTTAATAGATTTTCTATGAAATATGTTCTCAATAAATTACAGAAGTCGAAAATTTATAAAATAAATATTAGGTAACCTAATAATCTTTATTTATTTGGTTTAATGAGAACAATTAAATATTTATATATATTAAATTTGTTATTTATATATGTTTGATATAATTTAATTAAATAAAACATATATAAATAATAATGCTAAGATTTGTGATAAGTTAAACCAAAAGAAGTCTATAAATAAGATATTAAAGAATATTTTATTCC
Organism: Halesus radiatus; assembly: GCA_022606495.2. Taxonomy (NCBI): domain Eukaryota; kingdom Metazoa; phylum Arthropoda; class Insecta; order Trichoptera; family Limnephilidae; genus Halesus; species Halesus radiatus. The sequence continues at coordinate 546,896 of JAHDVE020006083.1, read as the reverse complement.
CTTTCTAAACCACCAGACCGAGCAAGAACGGCGAACTGTGAGGTTTATAGCTATAATATAAATATTTCACAAAAAATATAAAAAAAAAAACTAATTTGTACATCCCGGGCTGCTAGAGGCGCTAGTGCTGCATTTTGCCATCTCAATGTACGGAAAATGTCAGAAGCTGGGCATATAGACAAAATATCTTGGGTATTTGACTATACAAGTTATTAAACAGTATTTAGTATGAAAAATTATCTTTTCCAAACAAATAATTAGGCTAACAGGAAAATAGTTTGGTGGGTCGCAATATTATATTTTATAAATTTATCACACATAAATGATTTTGTGTTGAACCATGAAAAGAACATATGTTTTGAATGGAGATGAGTTGTGCTCTGTTCTATGTATTTTGTTACATTGTGGGATGTTGAACCCCTAAGCTTGTGTGTAGTAGAATGGTAATTAAGATGGCGGATGGTTTTCTGTTTGGTTGGCAGTTGTAAACGCCATCTCAGGTTTGGTAGCCGAAGTCCGTCAGCAGATGGAAGACATCCCGCAGTACCGTAGCGACGCATTACACAATCAGGTAGCGAACATGTAATGTCGTGTTGCATCGCAATCGCAGCGTGTCAAACTAATAACCCTTTGTTATTACGCCGTCCCAACAATGGACCTGTCGCATTGCAATGATAACCTTGCCCCATCGTGTCGCAATAATCACCCCCCCGCCTGATGCTAAAAATGTTGTTCGTGTAAAAGCATGCTGTGACCTTTGTTTACACCTGTTTAATTATTATAATTTTTTAAATTTTTATTCAATATCACATTTTTAGTACCTAGCGTAAAAAAAATTTTTTCCCCAAGCATTCATTTACACAACACCACAACAATTCTAACACACTGTAATATTCACATTTACAAAAGTGACGCTTCAAACGGTTGCTGAAAAGGCTAAATAATGTATTTTTGGTTGTTCTGTGTCCGTATACCTCCTAACCCGTTTATTTCTCATTTTAATCAGCTCTTATACTCGTAATTGTTATTACTTGCATTTTCCCTAATAAATTACTCATCCTCTTTATTTTAGCCCAAAATTATCTATAATACGTGCCCTGTTTTTAGCCCAAAATTATCTATAATACGTGCCCTGTTTTTAGCCCAAAATTATCTATAATACATGCCCTGTTTACATTCTTGCCTTTGAAATCTCTTGTGCTGTAAATTACAAACAAGTTTGGCCGGTCAGTGGCTGAGTTGGCATCGCATCTGGGTCCCACCCAAACATTGCGAGTTCAATTCCTCGGCTCGCTAAGTCCTCCACCACGACACGTGCATCATTTTTCGCTGACTGATGGTATTAGAAGATTTTCAAATATTGTCACGTTATTTGTAACCCGGAAATCTTTCTTTCTTTTTAAATTTAAAAATCCACAATTATAGTAGGAAGTAAAGTTGTCCGTTTTATGTAAAATTAAGTAATATATTGTGTATGCATTATAATATTGTGTTTGAAACAAGCAGGCTGGTTAAAAACTATCTACTCAATTTGAAGAAAATATTAGTTTTGAAATAAAACTCAGGTCTGCTAAGAACTCTCAACAATCTAGATCCAAACAATTTTCTTCTTATCAGTATAAAAAAATATATTTAGCCAACTCAATTCAAATGAACAACACATGCAAACATGAAAAACCTATTTCAAAACAATAAACAAACACACATCACTTTTGATTTCTTTTCAATTGCAAATATTGCTTTAGTTTGTACCTTGTTTTAAATTAGTTGAACAAAGTGAAATATATTGCATACTTATTAATGTTCGCTACCAAACCTGAAATGGAGCTTTGTTATTTATGAAATTTTTTATGATTATGTACCGATATTCTCGACTTTGTGAGTACATCTGATTAATATGCTGAATGTTGTTTAATTCTTAATTAGATTTCTATTTTATATTTCTTTGTACAAAATTTTTCATGCAGATTTTTCTACGAAGATCTATTTAATCTTTATGTTTAAATAAAGTCCTTTTCTATATATTAATTTGAAATAACTAAGGCTTTTCATTATTCTTACAGTCCCTGCAAGAATCATTTTATTAATAATTCTTTTTTTGCAATTCTAACCCCTTTAAAATTTTATTGATAGATTTTTTCGATACACATAGAAATAAATAGTTACCCACCTAATGAGTTTTTTTTTGTGTTCTAGCACTATTAATCTTATAAATATTATTTCAGCAAAATTAATTTGCTTTTTTTTCAGCCTATTTTGATGTTTTCTTATTTAGTAGAATTATATTTTGAGTTTTGTGTGGCTTATAGTAGGTAGTAATGAAGTAGAAAATCTTTTGAACTAGATGATATAAATTGTATCTTGATTGCCCATGGGGCTAACTTTTAGGAATGCATGTAGGTACCTAACTAACCTTTTTTTCTTGATTGGTTTTTGGGATATTATGCCGTGTAGCGCTTCCTCATCCTTTATTTAGCCAGCGTTTCGGACAGTGTTTCATTGTCCACCATCAGGGCATATGTATAGATTGTGGTGAAGTGTGTATTTATGTATGTGGAATTTTATACCATGTTGCATGCATTAATCCCCTTAGGGCCAGTATTTCAGTATAATAATAATTAGTCAGACAGAATGAACCCTTTCCAAAAGGATTTCAGAACACGTTTGACCGTGCAAACTCGGCCATCCAGGCAAATCGGGAATTGCCGAGCAATCAATTGAAAATTGCCATTACTTCAGATTTTTTCCTGAAGTGCTGGGAAGACCTGAAACGCATAGAGCGTGCCTAATTATGGAAGCAATTGAAATCCACAAAAACCCCATTGATATTAATAGGGACGATGGAGCTAGGTCTAATAGTTCTTGATATCTGGTACTTGACACCAAAACTAACTGTCGAAAACCCCAATTACACTAATAATAATAATTGTTGTTATTGTAATGAAATACCGGCCCTAAGAGAATTAACATGATCACTTCTATGTACATAAATACACACTTCACCACAATCAACATATCTGTCCGGATGATGGACACTGTAATGCTGCCCGACACGTTGAATAAAGGAAGCGCAACACGGTACAATATCCCAAAAACTAATCAAGAAAATACTTGGCGGTTAAAACCTGAAAACACATCTAACTAAACTTCTGTTTTGTCATAAATTCTGAATAAAAATTTGAGCAAATTTCATAATGATCTCTAAATTTCCTTAACTAAAACCCTGTTTGTTTCAAGGTCGATCTGCCATTTATAAAAAAAGCAAAAACATAATTTCGCATATGAAAGAAAAACATTAAATCATTTAGAGCTTTTTAAGAAAACGGTAGAATTATTTTTGTAGAGTTATATTTATTATAATGCTAACTTAACCTTTCAGGAAGTTCCCTCCCCATACACAAATGGATCAGTTCATCGCAACCAAAAAGAAGAAATCCCCCTCCTCTTCAAGGGGCAGGAGCGCCCCCTCAGGGAGCCCACACCCCCCTCCTGGGAAGACTCCACTCCCGTGGATCGAGAGGAATCCCTCCTGGCCAAGGAATTCACCATCTTGAAGGAAGAACCCATACCGACCAAAGAATCAGATAAGGAAAATGTATCCCCACAAGAGGAAAGTAAACAGGAAGAATATGAAAGAGACGTAGCAGTGAAGGAAGCCAGTCTTCTGCAGGAAGTCCCCTCGAAAGAGACATCTTTGGAACGGGACCTTCTGGCGGCAGCGGCAGACTTGGAATATGAACCGGAATATCCAGAGAAGATTGGGGAAGTTGTGGAAGAGAAGTTGATCGAAGAACCAGCCATCCGGCAACTCCGGTCGAGCGTTGAGAAGGAAAATGCATCATTCAAGGTAGGATCCTGTTTTCATGGTATGAAATGTGATGATTATTATTTAGCTAAGAAGTTAAAAAAAATCCAGACCTTAAAAATTATTATATACTTTAATTGGTTAATTGCGGTGGGCCTATAGGATGCCACAATAGCTTTGTGCTTCAGAGTAATCACCCGGTTAGTGGAAAGTTCTGGACTTCAAAGGAATAACTTTTTTCTTGTGCCCTTTTCTAACGGTTATAGTTTGTTAAGAGATATTATTCAAAATTTCTTTATAAAAGTGTTAATCAATATGTAGTGATGGCTTTTTGCAATTTTTAATTGTTGTAAAGGCATATCGCTGATGGCTTCATTGTATCCTTTCCCACATTGTCATAAATGACGCATATAACAGAAAGAGTGTTTACAACGAATCTTTCACCGGCAACATGATAACTCTAGTTGGACCATAATGAGCAAATCAATGGATAGTAAATTCTTGGGGGATCATTAGGTTTACTAGCCATTGACAATATGTATATGTGTATTGTACAGGTACTGGGCATGGAGATGCGCGCGCACTGCGAAGGCGGTGCCCCGTGGTCCAAGCGCTCCACGACACCCCCAGCCGGCCGCGTGACGCCCCCCCCCTCCATGCACTCGCACTCCCGCCAGCCCACGGTCAGATCCTACTCCTACACTGTGCACATCACGCAGACCCTATCTGACCCTGCGTGATGCGTCATGTGATACCAAACAAACAGTATACTAGAAATGAAGCAGCACTAGGTTTCAATTCAATCCGCTGTAAATTGGCAGTCTACATAATATTGTTCCATGTTCAGGCAAAAGTCACTAACCAGGAAACACAGTTTTGAAATATCGATATTTGAATGTTCCACATAAACTCTTATTTGAAAACTTTTCCTATTTTAAAATTATTTTGCATACATATCTGATTTTACCAACATATCCTAACTTTGAAATAGGAGTATCTCAAAATTGTGTTTTGGGGTTTGGTGACTTTTGCCTGAACGGGAATGATATTGTGTGACTTGTCAGAAGGTTGCAGGTTTTATTCCTTTATTTCGACCGGTCAGTAACTGCGTTGGCATCGCGTCTCGGTCCCACCCAGGCATCGTGAGTTCAATTCCTCAACTGGCTAAATTCTCCATCACGACACAAGCAACACCTTACGCTTACTGTGATGGTAGTAGGAGATTTTCAATTGTCAGGTTATTCGTAACACGGGAATGTTTGTCTTTCTGTTTAAAAAAACTACTAAACTTTTTACATTATTTTTGTATTAACTTCACACATTAAGGAAATAATTTCGCTCAGGGCCTATGTCGCCATCTTTAGAGGAAATCTCTCATTTTTACAAAAAAATAATCCAAAATCTACGGCTGGTTCATTTCAAGTAGATGTAGGTAGTTTTGTAGATATCACTTTGGTGGTGCAATAAAATTACTATTTAAATTTGTGCCATCAAAATGGAATGCGGTGGTTTCCTAATGTTTGATTTTTAAATACTAATTATATTTTATGTTTTCCACTGTCACACTTTCTTTTACAAAAGCTATTGGAGAAAGTAAAATGCATTTAGTTTTTATTTTTCATAATCATGATTCGGGAATCACCTCATTTTTAGATAAATGTGAGTAGATGTTATTGTTCGTAGATTAGATGTTATATTATTTTTAAAGTTACTAAAATACCTTATTAATATTATGAAATCACATTAATAAAGTAAAAACAATCTTGCACGCTTAAATATTTTTGAGATCATTAATTTTGAAAGAAAGGAACCTACCTGTTTTTATAGAATCTAAAAAGCATTGCTCTAAAGCAGAGGTCGGGGATTTTTTTATGGGCGTTTGTTACTTCAAAATATTTATATATATATGTATATGTACAGAGGCATGCAGGCCATATAGGTACATAAGCACTGCCTACCCTGCCTTACTCACATGAAAATATAAATAATATTAAATAGCAAGAAAACAATCTGCACTTTCAGAAATGCCTACAAAATTTCAGCTATGAATATGTGTCAAAAACAGGAATTAAGTATGCAAAATGATGCCAATGTCATATTCAAACGTTGAATGTATTTTACGCAAAAGCGTACATGTGTGCGCAATGCGTGTTCTAAGGAAGACTCGTTAGTGTTAGTGTCGAAAAAGGCCATGCCTTTCGGTACAAATCACAATTGTAGCAATCAGTGCCATCTGTTGGTACCTCTATTAATTAGTACAACTTCGCCAATTAGATAATTTTTATCATAATGAACCAACATAATATTATATTGGCTTTCTTTCATGCAATTATGCGGTCGAAAATAATTAAATTTTATGTATTCAGTAATTGGCTTGCAATATGCATAAATGAAGCGGTTATTTGGATATTTGAGTGGTAGGTAATTTCAACCGACATCGGCTAAAACCAGCATTTTAGCCATTCTTAGGCTGCTCTCTGACGGTCCGGTGAGGAATGAACATTTCACTCTTTACTGCAGACACTGCACAGAAAAGTCAAGTTTGCTAAAGTAAGGTAACGGTTTGCAACACAGTTCATTGTGGGACGTCTCCAGTAACGAGTGAAATGTTCATTCCTCACCGGACCGTCAGAGAGCAGCCTTAGTGAAAATTTACCACGTTTGATGTAAGTTTTTCATATCAATTAATTCGCTGTTTTTCCTACTGACTACCTCGATTAAAAACTCTATGCACGCCACTGTTTATGTATGTTACCTCAAGATATTTATTTTTACCCCATTTTGAGAAATTTTCCCTGATTCCCCGACCCCTGCTTTACGGCAACACCGCTAGACCTCTGGCCAAAGCAATTTGAGGCTTTAAAAGTATTATTATAAAGTTGGTTAATAATTGGCCATTACCTGATTGTGTCGTTATTGTATGTTGATTGTTATTTTTGATATACATATATTTTTTGTTATTACATATTATTTTTTTTATTATTGTTATACACTAAAATAATTTAACTGCACATCTTTTAAATGCATACTAGTGATGATTTATTTACAAGTACTTAACATTTATGTTCCAGAAAAAAATATAAAACGAAAAAAAAAAAACACAAAGCATCATTCTCAAAAAAGAAAATATTTATTTTTAAATCCATTTCATAAAACTGTTTGCAAACATCTTTGCATGATTAAAATAGATTATCTGTGATTTTTCAAAGTTAAAGACATTCATTTTCTACCTCATTTTATTGTAGTGGAAATTAGATTAGTTTGATAAATTTTAGATCTATTTTTCCACAAATTAACCCTAGTTTTAGAGTTGAATGAGGAATGTGGAACCCTTTGTCTTGTCCCCAATTTTTTAGCAAAAAATAAATATTTTCTTTTGGACCTTTGTGTTTTATTTCTGCATGAAAATAAATATTAACCGATTAAGTAGACGGAAAAACACAACCATTTTTGCCAAATTTATATTAAGAAAACATAATATTTTGTTATCCATAGATTTTTTTTAAATTGATCAATACAACCAGGCAAGTGTTACGATTATAGATAGTAAAAACAATGGAGATGGACCATGAATCATTATTAGTACAAAACCGCATGCATAACGCGCATCGCCAACATCGTTCACCCATACTACTGCAAATCGCATCTACGCATAGCGGTGCCCAGCCTTTGTTTCTACCAACCTACCAAATGCATAGTTATCATTGGCTTTGCCAATTTGGTAGTTCATGCAATTTGACCATAGCTCGGGGACTGTCAGCACACTTCCATGCCATATCTCCTTCTGTTTCTATTATCTATGGTTACTATAATATATTTTCTGGAATATAATATTCCAAGATTGAGAAAAAGTAAGTAAACAACAAATTAATTAACTGAATAAGGAACTCCAGCCCATTATTATTATTTAAATAATTAAAAATGTACTTTATTTACACGACTTTTATAAAAATAAATAAATATCTGTACATGTTTGGACAGCAATGCTGTCATTCTCAGGAATATATGAATACTAAAAAATAATTTCAAATATAGACAAATTATAAAAATTATAACAATAATTTAAGAATATACAAATTATAAACACAAACAAAAATTAATTAAAGTAGGTAAGTAATTAATCAAAAATGTTAATAAAAAATAATTATAAAACATTCAATAACAAATTTATATTAGAAATTAAAAAAATATATATTATTAATATGAAAATAAATTTAAGAGATAGCTATTTTAAAAAAATATTTGATTATTTATTAAATTTAATTCGCTAATACTTTTTCTTATTTCTAAAATTTCAAATTTATCTAATTGTAAGCCGGTTGTATTTATTTGTATGTAAAATTTTTAAATCTTTATTTATATCGAACGAATGATTGGTTTCTAAAATATGATTTTCAAATTCAGAATAGTTGTTATTATTTAAACACCTTGTGTTTAAATAATAACATTAATAAATAATAAAATAATAATGAAATCAATAATGACATTCTAACTTACAGACCCGCATTTAAAAAAAAATAAAGTTAGCTTTCATAGAATAATTTTTAAAGTTTCAAATTTTCAAAGCCTCTTAAAATACACAAAATCTATGGCCGGTCAGTTTTGAGGTTAAAATGTCAACATATTGATGAGGTTTACCATACAAAATTTAATATTCTGTTCATAGTAAACCATAACTAAACACAGATAATAAAATTATCTACTTTTTCTGAAACTATAACTCAAACAATAATAATAATAATATTTACAATAACATTGTCATCATTTCCGTATTGACGATTTGCCTATGAATATGCGTCATTTCTTTCAATAATAATAGTTTTTTTAATCTTTATTGAACAACAATTATAGAGCTTAAAGTCACCCAAATGAAGTTTAAATTTCACCAAAACTAAAAGAGATGATATTCAAAATACAAAACAAAATTGACTTATAAAAATTTCCATACAAATGCAAAACCAGAATATGGGCAAACAGCCCCGTGACGTCAGATGTCGAGAAAGCAATGTTACCAAAAGAACAGGGTGTTTTGATGAGATGGTTTCTTATTCATTTTTAAATAACGATTTATAAGTTCTACTTATAATTATATATAATAAAACTTATATATTCAGAATCGGCGTTAGCTGATCTATGTGAATATATTTTTTTACCCATAATATTTTCCACTGGAGTTCCTTATTGTAGCAAAATTATTTTAGAATAATATTTAGAACGTAAAACAATTGCAAACACTTAAGAGCTAGTATACACGACGTGCTCTTGGTTTTTTTAGAAGATTGCTATGTTGATGTCTAGTATCTTGAATTTACGAATCTTGGGTACTTGCTCTAAAGGAAAGCGGAACATTCTTTATTGTTTTTCGTGAGCATAAGAAGTGAAGTGTTTAGTTGATTGAGCCCGTGTGGCTATTGATTGCTTGCAGCCCCCTGTGGAGGTGTCATCCATTTACTTGGAGGGAGCCCTCCCGCACCAGTCGCGCCTGCTGGTGGCCGATTCTGAGACACACACCGAGAAACTCACCAACGGAGACGATAAGGACCCACCCGTATTTATAATTTCACTTTTTATTTATTTAATTCATAACGCCATATGATTACTTAACTCCTGTATTTAAATGTGTCTCGGTAGCATAGTGGATAGATGCATTTCTTCCGGATGGAGAAAAGGTCCCGAGTTCGAGTCTCGGTCGTAAACTAACCTTTTTCTTTTCGGTTTTTGAACCTTATAATATTGTTTTAATAATTAACAAGCCAATGCCCCTTTAACGTTTTCAGATCGTTTTGAGCGGTAAGATGACTCTGTCTTTGATCAATGATGAATCGGCCAAGACAACACCTGAGAGAGACAATGGTGAGTTCTTTTATCACATTAAAATAAATAAATTGTTTAGATTTTACAATATTTTGTCTCGGAATTGGTGCACTTTAAAAAAAAAACAGAAAAATATGTGCTTTTTACACAATATCAGAAAAGTAAAAACAAAAGAACGAAGAACACCTCATATCTCCAGCATTAACTTTTTATTTGAAAATTGGAACACTAGGCTAACAAAACAGGTTAGGTAGCTACCATGTAGGTATCTACATAATAATATGTAGGTACCTTCCTACCCAACATATAAATATAAGGATTTTATTTTTAACGGCAATATATCATCCCTCTGCAGCAAAAAGTCACCAAATACGATTTTGGTCAAAATTTAGTTAGATACCAAAATGAATCCATTTCTATATTTTCTATTCGGGAAAATTCACTAGATCCTCTACTGGTCGTTGTTGTCCTTATTATGTGATTTTCTTAAAATCACTAAATTAATTACCTCATGTTTTGAACCGGACAAAAACTCACCGAGTGTATTGAGTTTTTGTTATTACAAATAAAAAAAACCTACTTAACTTGGTATTTTTCATAACTCCTATTTATTTTATTGGAAAAATTTATAAATGCAACTTTAAACCTCTCTTTTGCAAAATTACCAATTTTAAAATCCGACATTGTTCGTTGGGACCATCTCCGTATAAGGTTTTTGTCATTTGATGACTTTTTGTTGCAGAGGGTCGATTTTATGTAACAGTAATAGTAATTTGTAATAAATTTATTAAGCCTGAGTTTTTTTTTTGTATTTTCTCGAAATATTATTGTAATTTATATAAGGATAAAATTATATTTACAATTGTTTTAACATTCCCTCCAGCTGTAAAGGATGACCTTCCATCTGGTAAAGACGACCTTCCGTATGATGACGACGAAGAGTTTCTGACGGCGAGTGCGGCGACATCTCCCAAGCAAGACGAGGCGGTAAGACAAAACTTAACCATGCAGACGGGGGCATTGCTACTGTAGATACAAAAAAATGTTGTTCATTTGATCCTATTTCGCCCGCCTGCTCAGATGATTATGTCAATCTATACACAGAAACGTCGGTACTGAGATGGCAATAGGCTTTATCTGCCCAGAAGCATAACAAATTTTTAAATCAATTAATGTCTAGGCTAGTCTCTTTTCTAGTCTGTGTTGCTAAGGGTTTAATTTTTATTAAATATCAAATGTAGCTTTCTTGATATCTCAACACAACCCTCAATTATTTTTTTGTTCAAATGGTTTCCTTTTATTATAAGTGATATTATGAAGACACTTCTTTTGCTTTTTTATCTTTTAAGTCTTCAAATTACAATGTGTACTCGTACATCTTTTCGTAACTTTTGTAAAATTGATGTAACCGTTGCAGTTGTATACTTTATACAATTATGCATGTAATTTGGATCATCTTTTGGAAGAAATTACAAAATCTACATCTGTATACTATTGCTAACACAGTACCGATTCATTAGATTAGGCGTAGCTAGATGTCAATTCAATGTTTTAACATTGTCATCAAATTGGCAATCAGCACAATTTTGAATTTGATATTTCCTGCATCAAATAACGGTACCAGTCTTAGCTGCCGATTCTCAACCTTTCAGCGTTCGGTCAAATTTTAATTTGGGTTGTTTGTCAGCACGATTTTACCAAAAGCTGACTCAGATCGAGAATTGGTGATGAAGGCGGGGATCGTTATTTGATGTGGCAAATGTAAAAAAATTCAAAATGGCGCTGTTCGCCGATTTGATGACAATGTCAAATGTGACAGGGTTTTGACATGACCTTGCTTTCTACCCGTGAAAGTGTCTAATTCCAGTTTCCCAATTATAATTAATTATAAGCTTCTATCCTCTCTGTCTAACCTTCAGGAGAAATGATGTGATGGTATGTATTAATTATATTAAAATATTGTAGGACCGTAACGTATCATGGGAGGAAACAAATGTGTAGATATAATACAAGGTTATTCAAAATGATACACTCAATTTTGCACACTCTCCTCTGATTGGCTCGGGCTTTTTCCTTTACAGACACATCCAGTTTGCTCAAATTGGTGATATCAACGATAAGACCCTTTTCTAGTTGAAGGTTCGATGTTAAAATGGAGACAAAAGGTACACTGAATTTCAGTTGGCGGCTCAGTTTTACAGAACTCACGAACACAGAAAACCTTGTGCTGCATAATAATAATAATAGTTGGATGATTTGTATAGTGCCGTTTTTGTGAAAAATCACCTCAAGGGCGCTGTGCATAGTAGCCATTTTACTCCCAACTGACGCGAAATGGCTGCTTGGCGGCACAAGCACTCTAGCGGTCGTTTGCGCAACTATGAGCGATCTAGTGGTGGGATTCGAAACTTTTGGACCTCCTCTTTCGATTGTTATGTAGATGATTCCACACATAACATATAATTCAGGAAATATAGCGGTACAAAAATGAGTCTGTCATTTTGAATAACCTTACATTCTAGTAACATCTGAAATACTTGTAGCCTTGTCAAAATAGATTTGACAATAATTTTCAAAGACATCAGTGGATGAAGGTGTTATGTGACGAAATCAAAGTTATGAGTAAATTGATGATAAAGTTAGTTTTTTTGTAATTTTGTGTATCCAAACAACTAAAAATAGGTACAAAACACCCTTATCCATTTAAAAACAACAGTTTTTGAAAAAAATTGTAAAATAACACTGGCTTCAATTGATTTTTAAATTTTGAGGAGAGAGTTGCAACAAATATACAGATCTCACTTAGCCATACTTAAAGATTATATTTCCTTTTAGGAATATGAAGATGGGTCGGAGGAGGAAATAGATGAAGATCAGATTGACGAGGATATGGAGGTGAGGAATATGTTAGAGGATCAACCAGCTCAGAATGATTTCCTACAAGGTGAGAGGGTTCAACGTTCCACCGGTCTTCAGGGAGAGGAAGCTATCCAAGATGTTGTGGCACCCGTTGATGAACACCATGAAGCAACTAAGATCGAAGAAGTCCTCGCCGTAAATGCTGATGATTTCGAGGCAGCTTTTGACAAACTAGTCGCTGAAATGGAAGAAGATATTGTTACTGATGTTGATGAATACCAAAATATTACTGTTGAAGAGGATAAACCAACTTTCCTACAAGGTGAAAGGGTTAGCTCCACTAGTCCCCAGGGAGAGGAAACTATCCAAGATATTGTGGCGCCTGTTGATGAACACCATGAAGCCACTAAGATTGAAGAACTCCTCGCTACAAATGTCGATGATTTTGTTGCAGTTGTAGACAAGCTAGCGACTACAATAGAAGAAGAACATGTTACCACAAATATTGAAGAAGATGTTGTGGCAGACGTTGACGAATACCAAACTACAACTGTTGAAGAGGCTCAATCGGCTCAGAATGATTTTCTACAAGGTGAAAGGGTTCAACTTAGCTCCACCAGTCTCCAGGGAGAGGACGCTATCCAAGATATTGTGGCACTTGTTGATGACCAACTTGAAGTAAGCAAAATCGAAGAAGTCCTCACCACAAATGTTAATGATCTAGTGTCTGCAGTGGAAGAAGAAAAACATATTGCCACAAATATTGAAGAAGATATTGGGGTAGAAGTTGATAAATATGAAACTACAACTATTGAAGAGGATCAACCCACTCAGAATGATTTCCTACAAGGTGAAAGGGTTAGTTCCATCAGTCTCCAGGGAGAAGAAACTATCCAAGATATTGTGGCGCCTGTTGATGAACACCATGAAGCAACCAAGATAGAAGAAGTCCTCGCCACAAATATTGAAAAGTTAGTAGCCGCAGTGGAAGAAGAAAAACATGTTGCCACAAATATTGAAGAAGATATCGTAGCAGACGTTGATGATTACCAAACTACAACTGTTGAAGAGGATCAACCCGCTCAGAATGAATTCCTACAAGGTGAAAGGGTTAGCTCCACCGGTCTCCAGGGAGAGGAAACTATCCAAGATGTCGTGGCGCCTGTGGATGAACACCATGAAGCAACTAAGATTGAAGAAGTCCTCGCCACAGACGTTGATGATTTCGTGGCAGCTGTTGACAAGCTAGCCGCTGCAATGAAGGAAGAAGAACATGTTGTTACAAATGTTGAAGAAGATGTTGTAGCTGATGTTGATGAATACCAAACTGCAACTGTTGAAGAGGATATTCCGCAATACATTGAATACATTGTGGCAACGAGTGTATCGCAGGATCTGACAGGAAATGCTATCGATGCCACGGATAGATTTTCAGCCAATGTTGCAGCCACAGCATCGGAAAAGATTGAAGACGAAGATACCCTATATGTCGAAGATGACATAGTAGCTAAAGTGACTGAGGCACCTTACGTTGAAGTTCTCGAGTCAACAAATCTCGAAGATTTAGTTTCAGCAATTATCAACGATGAATTTGCATTAGATGGAGACAATGAAGTGCTGACAAATGTCAGTAATGATGAAGTGGCAAACATTGAATATGATGAAGAGCTGGAACCTGCATTTGTTGAAGATCTAGAGGATGCTGATGTTGAATATGAAGTGGTGGTCAGTGCAGCAGATGATGTAACATCTAATGCAGAAATCTGTGAAACATCCAGTGTTTACGACGCCATAACAAGCCTCGAAGACGCATCAACAGCTGATAATACTACAGACAATGTCACATCTAATATTGACGATTATAAATCAACGATTCTCGAAGACGAGGTTGCGCCAAATGTCGTGGATGATGAAACAACCAATGTGGAAGGTAAAAAATTAAAAAATATTGATATTCAAGATGTCTCAGACCTTGAAGTTGATCTATTGAAAAATCTCGAGGTGGATGTTCCATCTAATGTTGTCGTGGAGAAAAAATCGGCTAAAGTGGAGACTGTGAATAACGTGGAAGATAATTCTTCTGACGAGGAGGAAGAATATGAAGAAGAGATTATCGAAGAGGAGGTGGAAGAAGAAGAGGAAATCGAAGAAATTGAGGAAGAAGAGGAAATAGAAGAAGTTGAAGAGGAAGAGGAAGAGGAAGAAATTGAAGAAAAACCAGCAGTCAACAAAGGAGCTGCAGTAAAGAAGGCATAATCATATTCCCACTTCTAATCTTTCATTATTTTATCTTGAATCTGTGAATGGGGTGTAGTCAGGAAAGTCCAACATTATAATTTTGTCAATGTCAATACAGAATTGACGAAACACAAATTATTATCACACATTAATATGGTTTTCTTGCAATCTGTCACCGAGTAATTTCACCTTATTATCTATTTTGGTCACCTTGAATTGTTTTGTTAAATTCACATGGTTTAAATTTAACTGCGTAAAAGCTTATATGAAATAAAAAGCGTGTTTTTTACGGTCATATCTTGAGGGGGTCTATTTATGGATTTTGTAAAAATGATCTCCACAAATAAAAGAATACCCTTTATCCCATCATGAATGTGAATCGTGAGTCTATATACTTTTCTCAACAGGTTACCAAAGCACTTCCAACATGTTCCCACTTATACATTTTATTCTTAATCACTTATATTTTTATACATAGAGTATATATATTTTAATATGAATATTTTGCTTTTTAGTTCTGCTCCAGGTGATTTATATAAAAATGCTTTATTTTTATTCAGCCACTGCTTGAGACAGACGTTATAATTATTATTGTGATTTTTAAAACAGATTTTATTTACATTTAAAAGAGTATTTATATAATGGATATCTGATCGTCGAGTTGAATTTATATATTCCCATTAATTTATCGCTAAGTATCTCTATTATTTAACATATGAGATATTAACAGTAACTTGGATAGATGAGACACAATAGTTTGTAAGAGAAAAAGAAATCATTGATGATATGTATTAGAATCTAGGTCACTGTAAGACAATGTACTAACAATTCTCACGACGGTGTTTGGGATTTGCTTCAGTAATGTACATAAAAATAAATAAGCTTGTTGCTTTTAAAAATAAAATGGCTCAAAGACTTGGGATGTGCCCAATGTGTGTTATGAACTGATTTCTTTGACACATTATTATGTAGCCAGCATTTTATTATATTACATATCATATTCAAATCCATGCAATTCATCTGCTTGTGTACTGGATTAACATCTTTATATTCTAACTAGAGCATTTTCCAAGATAATTAATTTATAAATAGGCATTTTAAAATAACCATTGCTTTTATCCGTTTGTACGATTGATTCCTAATAATATGTACATAATTACGTAGTTGCCAATTGATGAAATTTTAAATTTTTAAAATTATTCATAGGATTCTCTAACTTCATAGGATCTAGTATAAATATTATTCATTTTAACATTAGTTTTTTATATTGAAAAAAAAAACAATAGTTATATTCGGATTAGATTTACTTTAAGGTTTTTATTTAATGGATGATTCTATAAAGCAAAATCTAACATTTACGCGAGGTAGTTATATCTATAAGAAGTTACATAATAGTCACAGCTCTGACTCAACCTCGTATATACAAAAATTATGTTTTCTCAGGAGATTAAAGAAACTGTCTATTTGTCCTTATTTTAAAGAAATTTTAAAAAAAATGACATAATACTTAAATAATATGCGATGTATTAATTAAATAAAATAAAATAATTGCTTTAAAATAAGGACAATAGACAGTTTCAGTTCATATTAATGATATTTAATCCATACAATATCGCTTCTTATGTGGAATTGCATGGAGATCAGGGCGAAAAAGAGGCGATTACTCATATTGTGAAATTGAACAAACCTTTCTCCTTTAGAAATACTTTGATCGCATTTGCATTTTAAAAAATATTAATTGTATTATCGACTCACCTTCTTTGTTGCAACTCATCCAGTTCAACATTCCTTGCAGTAGACTCAGAAACAATGAATTTGTTTTCCTCATTCGACACTCCACTATCCACAATGTCGAGACTTATTAACTCAAGCCAGGGCCGTGAAATTTTTGGTGTTGGTCTAAATGATTTTTTTCAGTCTTTACGGAAATAAACTTTGAATAATTTTATCATTTAATATGTGTAACATCATGGACTCTACCAAAACCTAGGCTTTGACTTGAGTATTCTCTCTAATGCAAATATTTATCATATTTTTATCATTGTTTCAATTATATACACGCATGTACTGTTCTTTTTCTGTAACTCTTATTTTTCTCATATCGTGTATATTTTGAATAATTGAAAAAACAGTTTTGTCGATATGAGGTTGAGTCAAAATAGCGACGATATATACTTTTGTGAAAGGCTTGGAACCTTGCTTACTTAATCGCAATCAAATAAATCTCTTGTGGCAACTCTAAGGCCTAAAGGCGTTACTAAAACTTGTAAAACTAGTCTTAATAATTGTTTGTAAATTGTATTTTAGAAATAAGTTTGTTATGAATAAGATAAAGAAAAAATAAAAACACAAGTTATTCATTTAACAGTTTTATTTTATTTACAATAGTTTCCTAAGAGCATTAGACATCCGTAGAGGACATTATAACAGCATAAATACAACATACGCGTTTCGAAATGATATTCCTTTCCCAATGGCAATCTGAAAGAAAGAAGAAAAAACTTCAAAAAATAAATGAAACAAATTGACTAGTCTGCACAACAAAGCAAAATAAAATTCTTTGGCACTGGCTAGCAACGAGAGCTTAGTTTTTTTTTGTATTTCTTGGGCATTAACTATGTAATGACGGCCTCCATGGTCGAGGGGTAAGGCTCTCGACTACGAATCTGAAGGTCGCAAGTTCAAATCCCAGTGTGCACAAGTAAATTTTATTTAATTAATTTGTGCCGTTTCACAATTAATTTATTTAAAAATAATATATAGTATATTTGCGCACGTTCCAGAGTGGAAGATACTCTGAGTATCGCCCTGGTGAAAGACCACCATTCAGAATTGAAACGTTGCTTGAAATGGCTTTTAGCCGTATTTGGTGACCAGATCTGAATAGCCAGGTCCCCATCTTCCTCTTTCCCTTCCCAATACCTTCAGCCTCACAACATTCCCCAATTGGGAATGCAATAGTCTCACTGGCTCCAGACGGTTGGAGCAGTTGGAACTCTTGTGTGGTATTCATATAAAAAAAAAAACAATTTCTAGACATTTTGTTTGAAAAGTTTTGTTACTTGAATTTGCTATTTTGCTACCGGTTTCGACACATACGTGTCTCATTCACCATCGTTCTTAAAACTTAAATTTAGTAAGTACAGAAATAATTAGTCACCATCAAGTGAGGGTAGTGGGAGTGGTGATTTGGAGGGGGGGGAGAAGTCAAAATAACTAGGAAACATGGTTAACAAAGGTGATTTACAGGGTGCTATTATTTTGTTTATAAAATTAATTTTAGATTTAATTTTAAATAGCGAAATAATAAATTCAAGTAACAAAAGTACATAGTGAATAAAACTTTTCAAACAAAAAGCTTAGTTGTTTGAACACCCATTGTCACAAATCGGTTATTTGTATTCTGCCACTTATCGGCCTGTCAGGGTTTGGTCCCGTAAGGGCCAGCACTCAAAAATGGTCCTAAACATCACTTTGCAGATTGCTAACTCAAGCAATACCACAAATGATTTATCTGTTAATTCTATACGGGTAGTTAGTAAAATGTATAAGGTTTCAAAAGTCAAAAATCTTCAAACTGTAATCTTTAAATTTTATGAAGAATCTCTGAAAATAGATGCAGATTGAAAATCAGTGAAAGCAATTTTAAACATTCAACTAAAATTCCAGAATGTATTTCATATAGAATCTAAAAGATTTCAATTTAAGGAATATTGTTTTTTGAAAGAAACCTTATGCATTTTCCTAATTACTTCCTAATAGAATTTACATATAAATAATTCATAGTATTTCTTGAGTCAGCAACCTGCAAAGTGTGTATTTTTGGGTGCTGACTGTTAAATCGCCTTAAATATAACAGTCAGCACCCAAAAATACACAAGCTTATTGTTTTAAAATTCTATCAAACCTCCTTTGATTCTCAATCTAATATCCCGTTTTAGAGCAATAAGGTTAAATCGCCTTATTGCTCTAAAACGGGATATTAGATTGAGAATCGAAGGAGGTTTGATAGAATTTTAAAACAATAAGCTTGATAAAATTGGTTTAAAATTTATGGTAAAAACAAACAAAGAGGTGAAATTTTAAGTTAAAAACGAATGCATTTGGGAGAGAACAAGAAAAATAATCTAGTAGGTAGTTCAAGAGATAAACTTATGGAAGCATGTTTGGTGTAGCCAAAGTAAGGTTAATTCTCCCTTACTTCGGGTGAAAACTGATTGAATTTAAAAAATTCTTTCTTGAACAAACTAAACCCGATTGGGACCGGTGCAGCGAACGAGTTCACAAAATGTTTGTATCGGGATTCTTTAATGTGGTGTATAGAACGACCTTCTATTCGTTAGGCAGAGTTGCCCGGCTGGTGGCTCAACGGCATTAGCATGGAATCTAACTCACTAGGAGTTGTCTATTTTTCCAAGCAGATTTTGCAAACGGCAACATTAAAAAGACTAGTTCCTGAAATCAGTTAAAGGTGTCACAATGAATGTTTAGGTAAACAACACTTGTTTCAAAAATGTTATTCGACGAGAAAAGTCCACTGAAATTGAAAAAAAAAGAGTTAATTTTTAACCCTTCCCTTACCCTTACGGTGCTAAAAACCCTCAAGCTCCGGTGCTGTAAACTTATCGTCTTACTCGTAATTGCGGTGTAAATATTACACAGGCGCATAAGGTCGGAATAGTGAAAAATGTTACTTATAATCACGGCGTCTACGTTGTATAGTGTAGCTGTCAGATTTATACCGACCGGGCCCTCGGTATAGCATCAAAATAGCGGATTTTGTTGACGTTTTATCGCGATGTTTGACAACTATCGATCTGTTATCCACTTTGTGCAAGGAAAAAGTTGTAATATTCATTTGCAGCACCATCGCAGAGAGATTTTAAATCGAATTGATTTACCAATGCAAATATGATACACATAGTCGATTTAGTAGGGCAAAATTTTGTATGCACATAAAAACAGATAGGTTCAATGATATTACAAATGTCATTAGAAGGGGTTCAATAAATACTTATATGTTTTAATTATTTTATCCAATACGTATTTAAAGTATTCTCGAGGAACACTTAAAATATGAACTTTGTATTTAGTATATTTACAGAGATATTGATATACGTAGAGATATGTCAAATCAGTTGACAGCACCGGCAAGGAAGGGTTAATATAGAACACATTGTCAAACTTTTAGAAACACCATATGACACCAAACAGAATATTCAAATTCGATCAACGTGTTTACCTATTATCCCTTTCTCGCTAAAAAACTAAACAGTAGGTGTGAGCAAGACAAAGGGCTGTTTCTCGGTGACGTTTTGCAAGGACATTGCTGTTGGAGGTTTATACATATATAATAATAAAATACCTTTTACATTACAAACATATTATACATTTAATACATATAAAAAATTACATTAAATATGCATATAACCATGTATTTCTTAATACAAACCAAATTAATGAAAAACACTTTTTATTAGTTTAATTACAATGAGAAACAACTATTTCAATCAGGAGTGTAAGGAGAATATATGACGCGAATGTGAATGGAAGCAGAAGCCGGGGATGCCTGAGGAAGACATGGCACGATCAAGTGAATCAAATACTCGAGTCGGGCCATGTCAGAAGTCGGAATAACAGAAGAGAATGTATGAGGCGTTGTATGAATGTGAATGAAGCAAGAAGTGTATGCCAAGATTGAATTGTTTGGTGGTCCGTCCTCTCTGCATACCCCTGTGATGAAACAGCCTGATGGTTAGTTAGTTAGAAAAAAAAAATTCAGGCAGTGGTGAAGATCGGGTCAATAAGGAGAGATTCTTTCAAGGATCAATAGGATTTCCCTTCAGAATCTCTCCTCACTGATGCAAAATATGTCGATATTCTGTGAAATTTTGCTCAGGAGCAATATACTCCTCCCCACCGGGAGAACCATTGGCGGGTTGGTCCTATGGGTAGGAAGATAGAATAATCTATGATGACGCTGTCTTAGATAGTCAGCAGAAACATTTATTTACGTCAGCAGGAGATTTATGCGCTCCAAAATAGATGAATTCTCGATAGATGAGCCTCGCAAGTCTAAAAAAATGGGTAGAGGCATACCCCTCTCCTCTGAGCTACAGGGAGTGGAATCCGAGCATGACCAGAAGAAAGTTAGTTGGATAGAGCCACAGATAATGGCCCTGCTGAACCCCCTCCAACATGAGGAAGAACCCCAACTCGTGAGGATTCCAAATAGCCGACTCACTCTCCAGCCTACTAGACTAAGAGTACGGGTATCCTGAAAAACTTTAAGTATTCAGATAAAAAAATCCCATTTTTAATGCAAATGCTTCTGTAAATGTTATATGGGTATGAGTGGATGGTCAGGAGACAGCAAGCCGCCATAATAGGGAGTAGACACTTACTTCTTTAGGCCTCATTAGGGTTCCGGGTCCAGTTACCGGGAATATCCTTGGTGATGGTGAAGTCCTGATTCCTCACATAGGTAGCTCCTCCTTCCATCCTCAACTTGGGTTCGGGGAAGAGCGAATAGCCCTCCACATTAGAATGTTTCACCAGCATGACCAACACGCTCATCGCCACAGAGCACTTGAAACCGGCCATCATGCAGTTCCTGAAGGCTCCGTACACAGAGCCTGAAGCCACTCCGCCCGCTACGTAGTTCCAGTAGTCGTCCTTCTTGCGAATGTTGGCCGAGAGGAAGGTGGCGCTCGTGAAGGCGGCGGTCATGCCGAGCGCCGGGCCTGCGTAGGCTAGGTATCTGGCCAAAATCGGGCCGTAACCTTTAGGATGAGAATACAACATCACATCGTGAGTTGCGAATATAACGGAGATAGGAGCGACGTATTTGGTGATGCTGACTAGCTTCTTGAAGTAATCAGTCCCGTCCGGAGTGTCGTAATATTCATAATTTACTACGTTTTTTAATGCCTCCATCGTCATTTTCGCAAATTTTTAGGTACACTGAAAATATGAAAACCAAACTGACAGCTCTGTTACACAACGGCGGTGTCGCCAGATGCGAAGATGTTTAATCGCTATGTTGGTAGTGGGTAACCTGAGCAGGACAGTACCTGACTAGGTCGATACGGAGAGGAAAGCGTGTAGCTGCACCTCTAGGAGTAGCCGGTTGGTTGGGCATGTATTCGTACGGTTATGTTGGCTGGCCGCCCCACTCAGTACGACTTGTCAGTGCGGTGTCAGGGTGTCAACCTATTAAAGATGGCGGCGGACGGTGACGAAGTTATCAGTGATCGGGAAAAAGTGAGAATTGTATCGGATTTTATATTACACTCACCTCCGGGAGAGTTTAATGAAGTTTTCAACGATGTGAGAGTGTTATTAGACAACGACAGCCTGTTAAAGGAGGGCGCGAGTGGCGCCTTCGCCCAGTACAACAAGGATCAGCTCACTCCCGTCCGAGTTGACGGCTCCGAGCTGCAGGCGCTTATCACGGACCACAACGACCTCGGGGCGGGCCGCTTCTTCGACCCGCGCTCCAAGCAGTCCTTTCGCTACGACCACCTGCGCAAGGAGGGGGCCGACTTCGAGCAGTTCGAACCTGACCCCGCGGCCGAGCCGTGGCGCGCCGCCCTGGACGAGGAGGTGTCTGCCTACACGGCCGCGCACTACAAACACGGCGTGAGCAGCGTGTTCGCGCGCGCGCTGGACGGCGGCGGGGCGGCGCTGGTGGCGTGCATCGAGGACCACCAGTTTCAGCCCAAGAACTTCTGGAACGGGCGCTGGCGCAGCGTGTGGTCGTGTTCTGCGGGCCCGGCGGGCGGAGAGCTCCGCGGCGTGCTGAAGGTGCAGGTGCACTACTACGAGGACGGCAACGTGCAGCTGGTGAGCAGCAAGGAAGTGCGCGTACCGCTGGCCCCGGTGGCAGCGGGCTCGGAGGCCGCGGCCGCCCGCGAGGTGGTGCGCCTGCTGTCGGAGGCGGAGGCGGCTTATCAGCAGGCCATCTCGGACAACTACAAGACCATGAGCGACACCACTTTCAAGGCCCTGCGCCGCCAGCTGCCCGTGACGCGCACCAAGATCGACTGGACGCGCATCGTGTCTTACAGTATCGGCAAGGAACTGAAGAGCCAATGATGCTCCCCGCAGTTGAAAGCGAAGGTGTACAGAATGTTGTTTATGAAAGTGCGAGCTTGAGTGAGTCCCGCACTAGCTGCCGAATGTGTTATTTGTAAATGTAAATAATCATTATATAAGTATGAATTTTGTTCAAATATTTAATAAATGCTAAGGGTTGCAGAATTATTTGAATGATAACAACTGATTAACTATGTAAAATTAACGAAACGAATAAGCCTTTTCGATCAATGTCCGTAAAGTTGATCTTCTATTATTTCATCTTAACATTTTTAATTTTCGTCAAATTAGACAAATGCTTCACTAAACAGAGTTAACACAAATGCTGACAATTGTTTTGAAAGAAATTCACCTAATGATGTCCCTCAGTGGTTAGAGGTGCTCAGGCGAGGGAGTGCGAGTGCGAGCGCAAGTGAAGAGCCTATTTGTGCAATGGGAAGGAGAGTATTTGCCTATTTCTTTATTGGCTTTCGACATTAAAATACGTCTTAGAATTCAATATATTTAACAAACCTAGCTAATTATTGTCCTCAGTGACAGCAAGATTGAAATTTGAAACAGAAATAGTGTATTTTTATTATAGATATATAATAAATGGGGATTATTTATTGAAGAGTTTCAGCCACGGGGCTGACGGGGGGACACGGGAAGTCCGGAAATATTAACTTTGCTTTGAATTGTTGGGCGGTCCCGCCTGTCTTGTCTCCGAACTTTACTTTGTATTTCGTTCTTCTTATTTTTGTATTGAACCATTGTGGAATATTATTTTTATTATCTGCATTGGAAATCAAGAGTATTATATGTATGGGAAATTTCATTTTAATAAATTATATTAAAATGTTTATGTAGACTTTCATTTCATAGTGACAATAAACCTCCCTTGTTGAACGTATCTGCAGTGGAGGAATAGTTTCCCTGACTTTTGCAAATTTATGTATTAATTAAGACATATTTATTGTATTTAACATTTTTGATGCTATTGTATCTATTCAATTCTAAACTATCCTAAATTCAAAACTATAAAATGTGCAGGAGAGTGACATTTAGAAAAAAAAAATTTAATTCGATTTTAATTGTACTGATGAAACAATTAAAATCGAATAAATAAAGATTTTAAGAAATTCTAAGCGATTAGGATTTTAAGTAAAGCATTTAAAGTATTATTATTTTTCAAGACTACTTAGGACATATTTGTAAAAAGAATTTACTTTGTGGCTTGCCATAATTTTAATATAAATGCATAAATTTGTTTTGAACCACTTCAATTTAATATAATAATCTCTACCGGTTTCGGAAGTACCCTTCCTTCATCAGGAATGTATTAAAACTAAACTATGATACCAAATAATGATAGACATATACGAATATTTAGGTGTTGGAATGAGAGCCCACAAAATAGGAAGGGGTTTTCTGGAGGAACAAAGCGATTCACTGGAAAAATATCTAAAAAAAGACTAATATTCATGTATGTCTATCATTATTTTCTATCATAGTTTCGTTTGAATATATTCCTAACGAAGGAAGAGTACTTCCGAAACTGATGCGTTTATATTATAACTATCTTAGGAGTTAGGATTCTTTAGAAGGGGGGATTTTTAGTGTTCGACAATTAGGATAAAATGATTTTTTTTAATAACTAAGAAAGTATTGCATATTATGCATTTAGGATTATATGGAAATGTAGAAAATTACACAGAAACGAATGGTGCAAAAAAACTGGTATCGAAAATCGAAAAATTGGCATTTGGGATAGTTCATAATTGAATAGATGATGGTCTTTCTGTTGCATGCTTTGTGTATGAGAAAGAGCGAGAGGTTACAAAGGATCTATCGGTGGCATGCTATACCTGCTCTTACATTCTGGATGGCACTTTTCCTAAGCTGACGGTGCCCAGATTATAGTCTCGTATCGCACAGATGTTGCTTGGATTATTATTGACTACTTTTAATATGCGCAATATTTTTGTAAGATCCATCAAAACAAGCTGATAGCTTAACTATGCATAATTCATTTTTGCTCTGTGACAGAAGTTGAACTTGTAACCTCCTGATTCAACTAACTAACCTTCGCGCTGTTTCTCTGCAGGGGCAGAGCAGAGAGGACGGGCCACCGGACATCTGTCTCTGTTCTTTGTTTCATTCAGATTTATACATCATCTCATACGTACTGTCATCCTGACTCTTGAAAAGACCTAACTTAAGTATTTGTTTCATTTGATCGCGAGCCTGCCGGCCTCCGTGGTTGAGTGGTTCCAATCTTTGGCTATGGAATCTGGAGGACGCGGGTTCAAATCCCAACATACACAAGAAAAGTTTATTTGTTAAATTTGTGTTTTTCACAATTTATTAATTAAAAATAATATATAGTATATTTGCGGCACGTTCCGGAGTAGTAGATACTTTCAGTATCGCCCTGGTAAAAGACCACCAGTCAGAATCGAAGCGTTGCTTGATATCACTTTAGCCGTGTTTGGCGACCAAATCTGAATAGCCCGGTATATTTAAAATAATTCTTTTCAGCTTCACAAAATACCCCAATTAAGGATGCTACAGTCTCACTGGCTCCAGACGGTTGGGAGCAGCTGGGACTCTTGTATAGTACTCTAATTTTTAAAAATTTAATTTTCGTCCTCGGGCATTTCTGACTTTTCTACCATTTTGTTTTTCATCATATTTATTCGTTCATCCACTCTACATGTCAGAAACATCTAAGTGTTCCTTTTTTAATCTTATTTATTACACTTACATCAACCTTGCATTCTTTCTGGATCTCCACACCTGTAAAAGAAGCAAAGAGTGTGTGCCAAGAAATAATTGTGGCAGTCCATCCTACCTACCTACCCATTGCGGTAAACTAAAAAAAACCTTTAAATGTACTAATTTGTATCTTAACTTTCAACGGTATAATTTTTTTCGAGATACGTGACTTTTGTCTGAATTTCCACGATATGACATTATATATTTGGTGTTATTCATACAGTTTGTCATTGCGATACGTGGTGTGACATTTAAAGTTCATTCTGTGAACCTTATCTCTGTAACTCAATGCGTCTTGTTTGTATTTTGTATCAGAATGTCGTAAATTCATATAAATTCACGTAATCTAATCTCCCAACGGAACCCTTGTTCGGTAAAGCTTTTTAGATATCTGGCGTCTGCACAATAAAATTGATAAAAAAGACACTGGATAATTCATGCTGTGAAGGGGACTGGCTTGCATAGCGTGGGTTTAAACTGTGCACCACGTTTGTGTGATAACGCTATGAAACAATTCCTTTTAATAAATAGACTGATTAAGTAGCCAAGTATTAATTAAGTAGTATTTAATGCTACGGATTCTCATCCATGTTCAATTCTCTGCTAGGCAATCTTATGCATTTGACGACCACAAATTCATACATCTGTAGTAATTTTTTGTAGATTGGAGTTAAATAACATGATACCACTGACGTCAGAATGCCTTAAATTACCATTTCGACAGCTGGAGGTAAAGGTCACACAACACCCATTATGGCACCAGCCCAGTTCACAGCCGTCAATCTTTATTTCGCATGATTCGATTGTGGTAAGCAAATTATAAAAGAGTCAAAACAAAGTATTTGGTTTTTGTAAACAAGTTGAGCCTTTTTACTTAAATTGGCGGTACACCTAGTTCGCCCCCCTTATTGTGTGTTAGGGCATCTATAGAGACAGGTATTATTTGCTCTGTGGTGACCACGAAATAAAGCAAACAATTTTATTAATGTAAAATGTTAACAATGCCTTATTTATAATTTCTTCAAAAGATTGGTATTCACTTTGTGGCGTCATTAACCCTTACCACTCCATTATTTTTTAATATTTGTTGTCAGCCAACCCTAATTTAAATAATGTCAAAATATTAATTTATTGATAGGCAGTTACAAAAAGGTTATTTTATAGTAAAACAAAAACGGAAAACAGTGAAAATCTTATTAAAACGTGAATTTAAATGTTTTTTATCGAATAATCACAAGAAACGTCACGTGTCAAGTTTTGCGGGCGAAAATACACCGCACGCGCACGCCTTATCTTGTCGGCTGCCAGCCGACAACTGAGTTGTAGCATACAAATAGTGATGTCGGCTGGCACCTGACAAAAGGAGTGGTAAGGGTTAATAATAAATTAATTTAAAAAAAAATTGTTGTCACCACTTTATTAATATACATAGTTTATTATTTAATGTAGTTCTATGTTTATCATTTATCTATACTTGACATTATTATTTTTTAGTATTCTATATATTCCTGATGAAGAAAGCATCGCTTTCGAAACATATGTGTATATTAATAAAGTGGTGAATACTAAAGAATTAATTAATTTATTAATGATTTATTTATTTACATTTTATGGAGCTCATAAACAAGGCATCAATTGCCCGGCAATATTTTCGTCAACACTGTGGCCGTGATATTTCCGAGCAATGTGTGGCAGAGAATGGCCTGGCAGTTCCATTTTCATAAGAACAAATATAGTTTTACCATTTATACTTTTTGCAAAAGGCGCAAAATGTTGTAGGTCCAGTCCTGCGGGCGGATATTGAACCCTGGCCAACGGTGTGGGAGACGCACATCCAAATCTTCCCATGATTGGGCCATGTGCCAAGAGAAATAAAAAAATTCACACATAACCAAAATTAGGTCTATTTAATCAATAAGTTTATTTAGATAGCATTTCTAATAACACTCCAATCATTAAAAAAAGAAACTCAATTTTGAATAATTTTTATTTAAGGTTAGGTTTGTCACATTTGTCATTGTCTTAATCCAATGATGGGTGCCATTTTTCGTTACATTTGAATAGTCCCCATAATACGACAATTCTCGGCCTGTTTTAGCTTCTAATCAAATTGTTATCTGGCGACAAGTATTGCAGCATGATCGTTGACTCTCTCGGGAGCAGGGCGTACTGTACAGGGTCCGCAGATACTATAGTACACAACTGCTGAAATTGCAAGTGAATTACTAGCTGTTGAATTTGGCAGCCACCTCTGGCCTGGAGCCCCAAAATACATTAAAGAAATTCTTGACTACAGAAACGAGCATTCTATTTGATGGATTACAATCTTTAGAGCACAGGGGTCAGGTGGAAATGCTATCCTTGTTCTGCCGTTTTTTCAATGAAAGATGTTCTGAGGAGCTAGCATCATTGATCCCTTTGGCACTGGTGTACAGTCGGGAAAGACTCCAAACACGCACCCAACATTGACATTTCTCAACATGAGAACAGGTCGCTTCTGTGACTCGTTCTTCAACAGCTCGGCTGTGGAATGATCTACCAGCCTTTCTGTTTCCTCCCTTCTACGAAATGGGTCTCAAGACCCAGGTTCACTCCTTCCTATCCCCCAAAAGACCTCCACACAGCATCCCCAAAGATGAGGGAAATTGTTTCTTTCAGGGTCTCCCGTGTAGCAACTTTGAACAGTAAGTCTCCGTGGTTGAGTGGTTACAATCCTTGGCTATGAATCCGGAGGTCGCGGGTTTAAACCCCGGCATGTGCAAGTAAATTTTATTTAATCTTTATATGTATGTAGCAAACACTTTGTGGGAATACATAATTATAATAAATAAAATAAATTTGTTTCAATTCCACTTTATTATTTCTTCGTCCAACCGGTTTCGGTTCAACCTGAACCTTCCTACGGGTGTTCAATATATTTTTAGTCACCCCTGAGGAAGGTTCAGGTTGAACCGAAACCGGTTGGACGAAGAAATAATAAAGTGGAATTGAAACAGTTATTTTATTTATTATAAATTTTATTTGATTAAATTGTGTTATTTCACAATTTATTCATTAAAAATAATAAGTTGTATATTTGCGGCATATTTCAAGAACGTTTCTCTGGTGAAAGACCCCTATTAAGAATCGAAACGTTGCTTAAAATGGCTTTAGCCGTGTTTGGTGACCAGATTTGAACATCCAGGTACTTCCCCGTCTCCTCCCATCTCCTTCCCCTCCTCCATACCTTCAGCCTCACAACATACCCCAATTGGAAATCCCATAGCCTCACTGGCTCCAGACGGTTGGGAGCAGCTGGGACTCTTGTGCGGTACTCACTTAAAAAAAAATCAATAATAAAAAAGAAACTCAAATTTGAATCATTTTTATTTAAGTTTGGGTTTTTCACATTTGTCATCGTTAATCAATGATTGACACGGCTTTGATGTTTTTTTAAAATTCATACAGTCTCTGTTAAATGACGATTCTCGGTCCGTTTCAGTTTTTGATCAAACTGTTATCTGGCAACGTGCATAGCAGCATAATGGTGCTGATGGCCATTTGTTCAAAACCTTAAACAAGCCGAGAATCGGTGCTTAACGAGGTCAGTACAAATGTTTAAAATTCAAAATGGTGCTGATCGTCGATTTGAGTCGTCAAATGTGATGGAGTTTGAAACGCTTCAACCTGAATGTTCCTGCCAAAGAAAAAAATCAATTGGGTCCACTTTTGCAGTACGTACACTTCTGTATTTTAGACCCAACCGCCCTCTGATTTATTTGAATGGAAGTAAATATTACTTGGATGGGCTTTATAGCGTTAGCGGATATGTATTAAAGCGTGAAAATTTAAAAGGTATTTTTTGCTTATTGAATAAAATCGAACTCTAAATCATTTTATGACACAAGGAAATTTAATCTTATTTTATAATTATACATTATAAAAATTCTTACAATAAATAGTACATATTAAAAATATATGATTATGGGTGTAATAAATTAATTTGTAGAAACTTTAAATCTAAATACACATAGGTACATATTATAATACGATATTAATCTAACAGAAATTTCTCAGGCACTGATTTACATGGAAATTGCTCACACACTGATCCAATAGAAATTTCTCAGGTATCGATTTACATGGAGATTGCTCATATATTGATCTAATAGAAATTTCTCAGGCGCTGGTTTATAATGGAAATCACTCATACATTGATCAACAGAAAATTCTCAGGCATTGAATCCAATAGAAATTTCCAAGGCACTGATTTGCGTGGAAATTATTACCAGAAGGACAAAAATTTATTGTAACAGGAATGATGTAATCTGTTTTTTCTGCAATGAATCATTAATATTTATTAACTTGTGTAAAATTGCAGAATCACATTCTCAATCTAAATTTATTTTTCCATGTCAGCAGTCCCGGCATGCCGTGGTTCTGACACGACAATACATAATCCAATTGAATGTTTTTTTGATCACATATGATCCGCGCACAAGTAATGCATAATGACAATCATATATGATTCGTTCTTACGAGGAATTTGATCACATATGATCTGCGCACAAGTAATGCATAATGACAATCATATATGATTCGTTCTTACGAGGAATTTGGATTTATCTTTGATCAGTCGAATTTGGTTTTATTGAAATTTTCCGGCGGCATCATAAATACAGGAGGGACACCTTCGATGGTCTTTGGTGTCTCTAGATCATAGTCCGTGTCGATGACATGCCAGTCCGGTCCGAACCCATTTACACTTAGAGGGCCTGCGTGCAGTTGATCCTCCATAAGGTCGTCTCCCCCCGCAGTTAAGTCGCTTTCTGCCGTGTTTAAGTCACCTCCCAGCTCCTGGTGTTGGATGCTATGTGCCGCCATGTCCATGGGCTCATCGTGCGGCCGGCGGTCTCGGTCGAACGGACACGACTCCGGAATTGAGAATGTCTAAAACAAGTAACAATAATATTTTCATTTGTAGGTTATAATAATTTAAAAAACTAGGATAGAGCATCAGAGAATGTAGAGCAGATTAACGTAGAAAGGAGTATTAGGAGAATATATGATGCTAATGTGAATGAAAGAAGAAGCCCGAGGAAGACATAGTACGATCAAGTGAACCAAACACTTGAGTCGGGCAATGTCAGAAGTCAGAATAACAGAAGAGAATGTATGAATGTGAATGAAGCAAGGAATGTGTGCCAAGACCAAGTTGTTTGGTGGTCTGTCCTCTCTGCCTACCCCTGCGGAACAGCGTGATGGTTGGGCAAAAGATTTCGAGAAATAAAAATCATTTTGAGGCTTATTATAAGAGTTCCTGCGTCCTGAAGCTGTGACGTAGGAAAATTCTTCAAATGATTATTTTGCTTTAGTCATTCTAGCGCCTAATTTATTTTTCTATACATTACCTAGCAAAACATACAGCAGTACAGTCTGACAAATGATTCTTAGTTTCATCTGATTTATAATCTTACCATGGTCTGCGTGACATCCGTGTGGTAGTAATCGTAGACGCGTATGGATGCGGGGAGGGTGTGCGTCTTGGCTCCCACGAGAAACAAGCTGTAGCACTCTCTGGGGATGACGGGGGACTGCTGGTCCTGCAGGGACAGATAGAGGAACACCCCCTCGAAGTTGGGGCGTTCCTCCAAGCGGCGGAGCACTGTAACAACGCAATACAAATGAGTATTTTGAGGTTAACTGCTATTGCGCCTGAATTGCCCATCGGATAACCAAAATTTGAATACATTGAACGCCGGCATATTCAATCAGCAATTATAAGTAGCGATTCTGGGGAAACTACTAATGATAGATATGTGCATACTATTTTTATAAATATTATATATATCTGGTAAGACGGTACAATTTACAAAAATATAATTTTGCACAGAAAACAAGTAATTTATTACGAAAATAGAAACAGGCGGGTCACACGTAAATTTACCCTCAGCTCACTACAGAAGAGTTAGATCGCGGACACTCGGCGTTTCAAAGGTTATAATTGATTTTTATGTGAAATTTATTAAGGTCGGCATGCGCCAGTTTGATGTATAATACAACTTTAAAAATAATATTGTTGAAAAATTATATTCTTAGAAAATCCGTCTTGCTTATTAATCAAATTCCTGAATGAGCCTTTTGTAGGCATTTTTAATTGGTTTAGAAAAAAATTATATGTTAAAAGTAAAGTTTTACAATCGTATGGCATTCTTAACCGCCCGTCCGTTGGGTTATTATTCGAAAAGTGGGTAAAAAAAAACATTGGTTTTTTTTCATTATATTTTCGCAATAACAATACGTGTGACTAGTGACGTAACTTGTATGTGATAGACGAAAATACCCCAACACATCGGTTAGCTTCAGCTGACCTCGAAATACTAAAAGAGATGATGCAGGAAGAAAATATACAAATGTTTTGTGGGTTACGGGTATAGCTTTTTTTGTACCTGAACGTACGGGATACGGCTTGTTGCGTTTGGGCGATAATATAGCGGCAGTATCACGTACGCCCGTATGGGTAGGGCGGTTAACACTGTATATTAAATAATTATGTATAATAATGTAAACACTACGCATTGCATATTATTTATTATAATAGGCCTGCCTTTGAAATTTGATGAGTAATATTTAAAACTGACAATGAAATTGACTATTTTTATATATTTCGCATTAGATTTATTTCTACAACATTGAACCCTGTTGGTTAAATCCATTTTTTACTCAATTTTACTTATGCCTTTGACAAATCACTTACAGGCACCATGTAGATGTTTTTTATAAATATTTGTATGACTATTCAATCAATCGAAAAGATCATTATCATTAATAAAAATATGCTTCAATTTGGAAGGTATTAAAAATGTTATATGTATAATCTGATTGCCTCCGTGGTTGAGTGGTTACTATCCTCGGCTACGAAACCAGAGATGGCGGGTTCAAATCCCGGCGTGCGCAAGTAAATTCTATTCGATTAATTTGTGTTATTTCAAAAATATTTAAAAAAAAAAAAAAATATGCAGTATATTTGCGGCACGTTCTAGAGCAGTGATTCCCAAAGTGGTCTATATCGACCCCCAGGGGTCTACGTCAGCGAAAAAAAATTTTGGGGGTCCATGAAATGAAAATGAGGGTCCACGATAAAAAATAAGTAATACCACCGTGGATAATTAACCCATATGATGACATATAAGAAACGAATGTCATAGTACAAGAGGAACTGACTGAAATAAGTACAAACGAAGAACTTAAGGTTCAGTTTAAGCACGGATATCAGCACTTCTGGCTGCAAAAAAACATACCTGTTACTTATTCTGTATTATGGAATATAGCGAGGAAATTTTTAATTTCCTTTCCATCGTCATACCTAGTGGAAAGGGGGTTCAGTGCTGTTACCAATCTCCTAACGAAAAAAAGAAACAGACTGGACATCATTGGCCGAGGAGATTTAAGATTAAACCTGACAAAATTGACGCCAAATGTTGATAATTTATTATTAAAGCATCAGGTTCATCCTTCCCACTAAAAACATTAACTTTTTGCTAGCTTATTTTATGTTACGTTTATTTTATATAACAGATACAATATTTTATTTTGAGTAGTTTTAATTTAAATTCAATTAATAAATGTATAAATCTTAACATTTGTTTTAACTTTAAGTTTTTAACACTAAACTTCACTACAGTTAGAAATTTATGAAAAATCAATATCAGGAAAGTAGGGGGTCTACCAAAAACCGAAAAACATGGCAAGGGGTCTACGACACAACAAGTTTGGGAACCTCTGTTCTAGAGTGATAGATACATTCAGTGAGAGACCACCATTCAGAATCGAAACGTCGCTTGATATGGCTTTAGCTGTGTTTGGTGACTAGGTCTGAATAGCCAGGTACTTCCCCATTTCCTTCCCTCCCCACAACCTTCAGCCTCACAGCATACTTCAATTGGGGATGCCATAGTCTCACTAGCTCCAGACGGTTAGGAGCAGTTGGGACTCTTGGGCGGTACTAACATAAAAAAATGCTCAAAAAATCTTCAATATATTGTAGATATTTTTACAGGGTACTTCCGAAACCGGTCGATCATCATATTAAATTGAAGTGATTTAAAACAAATTTGCGTTTACAGGCGGACCTCGGCTTTCGCAGATTTGACTTTCGCACAATTCGCTATTTCGCACATTCATACAATCGAAACGAAGATGGATATAATAAAACGCTCTGCAAAATGGAGCCTTATGCTTCAATCGGCCGTTCGTATGATATAAACAGGTCTACGATATGTTCGATACTAAAGAATAAAGATAAAATTAAAGAATATGTAAAAAAAATCAAGAAAACATCCCTCTGAGTACTTCAATGATTCAAGCTAAGGCTCTTAGTTTGCATAAAGATTGGAAGTCTAGACTAAACGAAGATACTAACACAGTGTTTCATGCAAGTAACGGCTGGTTTACAAATTTTAAAACAAGGTATTCTTTACACGATATTAAATTCACTGGAGAATCAGCTGATACGGATGAAGATGCTGCAAAAGATTTTATTTCGTCATTGTCCAAAATTATTGAAGATGGAGAATATACCTCTAGTCAAATATTCAATGTAGATGATAATGGTTTATTTTGGAAGAAGATGCCTAATCGTACATTCTTATAAAAGGACGAATCAGTTGCCCCTGGTCATAAACCTTCTAACAACCGATTGGCATTGTTTCTTGATGGAAATTTAGCTGGTGATTTAAAATTGAAGCCAATGTTAGTTTATCAAGCAGAAAATCCTAAAGCATTGAAAGGAAAAGATAAAAAATTGCTTCCAGTCATTTGGAAATCCAATAAAAAAGCCTGGGTTACTGCTTTAATATTTAAAGATTGGTTCATTTCACATTTCGTACCAGCAGTAAAACATTATTGTGAAGTTAATAATTTATCATTTAAAGCATTATTAATCTTAGATAATGCTCCAGGACACCCAAAATCTCTACAAAATTTATACCCAGAAATCAATGTTGTGTTTTTCCCCCCAATACTACGTGTCTCATACAACCCATGGACCAAACAGTGATAGCTACGTTTAAACAATATTATATGCGGTTGATAATGAATCAGGCCATTAAGGCAACTGACGTGGAAGGTGGGCCCACATTAAAAGATTTCTGGAAAAATTATAACATATGGAACGCAATAAACAATATTGGTGACGCATGGGCTAAAAGAAAAGAGTCAACAATGAAAGGTTCATGGAAGCAACTATGCCCACAAATGATGAGTGATTTCATAAATTTTGATGAAACTCCAGAAACCATCACACTTGAAATGAACGAACTAAACCTAGATGTTAACAGTGAAGATGTTAATGAGATGATCGATTTTATTCTGAACCCTTGACTAATGAATTTCTAATGGACCGACAAGAGAACGAAAATAGTATACAAATTGAAAGTGAGGTAGAAGAACCAGAAGAAATCATCAAGACCTTAACAATAAAAAACATGAACGAGCTTTTACGCATCTCGAGGCATTTTGAATATCATGGAAGAATGTGATCCCAATGGAGAATGCATATCTCAAGTGCGTAGGGCGATCCATAATAGTACTTCATGTTACAGAACTCTGTATGAAGAAAAGAAAAAAGTAGTAAAATACAACTAACCCTCGACAAGTTAACTTATTAAGAGAATATAATTTTTATTTAATATGTACTTAGTAATTTTTGATAAAAAAAAATTTAAAGTACAATTTTTACTGTTTTTTTTACTCTACTTTCGAACATTTAACTTTCGCACACATTTTCAGGAACCAATCATGTGCGAAAGTCGAGGTCCGCCTGTATATTATAAATACGGTAAGCCACAAAGTAAATGCTTTTATTTTGACTAATAAAAAAAAAATCATTGTGTAAATGACCCATTCTTACATAAATTCTCGGGCTTGATCAGCTTGTAAAGCAGGCTGCGGTCGGGTGAGTATCCCGTGGGCATCCGTATGTCCAGGAGGGCCATCTCGGGGAACGAGACCCCGGAGGGGGCATTCCAGCTGACACACACCTGCAATCATCAATTGGTATTGTATATAGCTAATAATCATATTAATAAAATTAATAATAATAATATGATGATGTGTGGAATTCGCTGACATCGAGCAGCAAATTCTACACAATGTCATTGGCTTCATGAATTCGGCAGTGTCATCAGGGGCCTGATTCCAGTTCTTTTTAAGGATAAAACATTGTCCATATCCTTAGGGTTAAAGACATTTTGCTTAACTGAGATTCCGATAACATGTTAATGAAAGGAGTTTGTGGTTTAATTGTCACAGTATTATAAAAAATTATAGATGCATCACACATATTTAAAACACATGTAGTTTTTTTATGACATACTTTACACTCGCAGTTTATTTAAATTTTTAGAAATTAAATCACTTTTATCTGACATTTTGGACTTTTGGCATATATGTACTTTACAAACATCGCAATTTTGTTAATTCGGATAATTTAATAGCATTATTATGTGACAAATAACTCACTAATAATGTTGAAAGTCAATACTTATGATAATATTGAGTTTTTCTTTTGTATAAACTACACAAATATCTATATTTTTTAAAGATTGTTATCAGAGAGAACTGGAACCATAGTTAGACAAAAAGTCTTTAAGCCTAAGAAAATGCCTTATCCTTAAAAAGAACCATAATCGGGTCCCAAATTAATGTGGCAGAAGGTTGTTGGTTACTTGGCATGCGTAGTGGATGTAGTATCTTGATCTCCTCAAACCTAATGAAATCTTTATTTATTTAATTCATTTAAAAATGTAATGTTTACCTCCAATACGGCAGCACACATGCACCAGGCCTGTTTCTCCGTGCAGGAGAAGGTGCCGTCGGTGGTGACCTTGGAAAACAGTTGAAACGGAGAATCCTGCGTTGGTTTGCTCAGAACGTTGTAGCGCTGGGTCGCCTAAACAGATACCAGAAACATATTTAGTATAAACTGATCAGCAAACCGCAGGTCGCATGCGGCTCTTTGGCCCCTTATGTGCGGCTCTGCAACAAATGAATTTGAACATCTCTGTGCTGGAAATATTGAAGAAAAACAAAACTAGCGTTTGCTGTTCTTTCCTTTTTTGGTTGGACATTTTCATGCGAACAATCTTTTTGAAGCACGAACCTTATCAAGAGTAAATTGAGAAGTCGTCTTATTGATGACAACCCGGTAGCGAACCTAAAATTAACAACCAACAAACCTGACTTACCATTATGTGTTTGCCAGTCTAGATTTAATTTTAACAATTTTACTTATATCAATAAATAAAATCATTTTAAGTATGATCTTAATTTTTATTCAGTGTGCCTATAGTTTAATTAAGACTTAAAGCTTTAATTAAAGTTTATTAAGTTAATAAACGGTGTATATACCCATATAGTTTAAGTTTAAGAAATTTGGCTCTTAAAAGAAATCTTAATTGTTGTACTGTTGACATTTGGCTCTATTGACTAATGAGTTTACTGACCACTGGGTTAGTCGCTTGAGTGGTCCGCAGGGTCAGATTCCCACTACAGCGTTGCGGCTTTAATCCTCGGCTAGCTAAGTCCTTCATTACTGCCTAAGTAAAATTTTACCAGGAAGAATTTAAATATTGTTAGGTTATTCATAGCTTATCTTATCAATTTATTTACCAGTAACCCTCGAGGAATACAAAAAGGCTAGGAATATTCCATTTCAAGAAGACCTTGCAAACCACTCGACCAGCCTCCTGACGTCCAGGAAACCCTTTTGGA
The DNA here is from genome assembly GCA_022606495.2 of Halesus radiatus. Classification (NCBI taxonomy): domain Eukaryota; kingdom Metazoa; phylum Arthropoda; class Insecta; order Trichoptera; family Limnephilidae; genus Halesus; species Halesus radiatus. The sequence continues at coordinate 509,575 of JAHDVE020006083.1, read as the reverse complement.
CTGAAGGTGAAATACTGCTTCTATCACAACACTCCCCTGAAGAGTCGTGGCGAACTCAGTGACAGACCTTGCAGGTGAAAAACAGCACCTTGTTGTGAACCCTACTATTAAACTCCCAGGGTTCTCTCTCCCTAGGAAGACGTGGACCTCATTAAACTGCATCCGGTGCAGTCACAGCCATTGTGCGTATATGATGCATAAAAGGGGCCTAAAGGATTCCGAACATTGTGAATGTGGACATATTCAAACAACAGAACACATCGTAGAAGAATGTCTCCTTCATCAGTTTCCCTATGGTACATCTGTGCTGAACCAAGTGACTCCTGATGCCGTCGACTGGCTGAATAACCTCAGCATCACACTAACCTCCACCAACTCTCCTCCACCATACGAAGAAGAAGAATACTGGTAGAACAGTCATGAATAGATTGATTACTACTATAAATTTATTTTATTTGAAATATTTTTTAAACAGCAAGACCTCAGTTAACTATAAACAGAGGTTATATGGTGTAGATGAGACATGGGCGAAATAGAATGAATGAATTAAATTAATAAATACAATATTGTGACACAATCGATCTGATTCTCAATGTAACACAGAATTAATTCTTCATTCCTTAGCTTAGGCTTTGCAACTTTTCAACGCGAGGCACTATAATTACGGCGAGGATACTATGGGTGTCATCACTAAGTCACCAGAGATATTGTGCAGTATGCAGGACTCCATCCAACATATAGATCCCATGCCGCAATCCATAAAAACCCGTGCGTCATCGTTCAAACCGCCTCCAGTCAGCCAGTCAGTAATTGCAAACACCGCATATTCACTTTCGCAGTCCGTATTCCCTAATTCAAGGAATTAAGAGATGTATTCAATTGTGACATTGTAATTACTACGTTTCTTCGAGTCTGTCCGCACTAGGTCCGCGGGGCGCAAGTTAGTCAAGTCACTGCGAGACAATAGTCAGAAGTTCTTAATTCATTTCTCAATGCCCGCGGCGATTCCGTTCGTATTAGTCCCAGTGCGGCCATGTCGACAGTTTCACCAGTCGGGTCGGAATTTCCGAAGTAATCAGTACTAGTAAGTACAACCTTGTTTGGATCGTAATATTGTCCTTAAATGTATTATTTTCTACACTAGCGCAATTTGCAATGCGAAAAAATACCCCGTTAATATTTACTTTATTATTATTATTAGAATTTTTTTTCTAAATTAAAGGAATTAATAAATTCACAAGACTAGGTGAATCGGACCGAATTGGATCACTACTGTGAATGAATCTGGCCATGTCTTGTATTTATAGAGTGTGGAATTGGATCACTACTGTGAATGAATCTGGCCATGTCTTGTATTTATAGAGTGTGGAATTGGATCACTACTGTGAATGAATCTGGCCATGTCTTGTATTTATATAGTGTGGAATTGGATCACTACTGTGAATTAATCTGGCCTTGTCTTGTATTTATAGAGTGTGGAATTGGATCACTACTGCAAATGAATCTGGCCTTGTCTTGTATTTATAGAGTGTGGAATTGGATCACTACTGTGAATGAATCTGGCCATGTCTTGTATTTATAGAGTGTGGAATTGGATCACTACTGTGAATTAATCTGGCCTTGTCTTGTATTTATAGAGTGTGGAATTGGATCACTACTGTGAATTAATCTGGCCTTGTCTTGTATTTATAGAGTGTGGAATTGGATCACTACTGCAAATGAATCTGGCCTTGTCTTGTATTTATAGAGTGTGGAATTGGATCACTACTGCAAATGAATCTGGCCTTGTCTTGTATTTATAGAGTGTGGAATTGGATCACTACTGCAAATGAATCTGGCCTTGTCTTGTATTTATAGAGTGTGGAATTGGATCACTACTGCGAATGAATCTGGCCTTGTCTTGTATTTATAGAGTGTGGAATTGGATCACTACTGCGAATGAATCTGGCCTTGTCTTGTATTTATAGAGTGTGGAATTGGATCACTACTGCGAATGAATCTTGCCTTGTCTTGTATTTATAGAGTGTGGAATTCCACTGTTGAAAAGGTTGTGCATCATTGGCGATTCTCGACATATCCTAACCTGTACGAGCAGACAGCCCTGCCCTTCGGCACTGACGCTTAGCTTGGTGGCCGTGGCACCCTCGAACAGCACCTTGTGCAGCTTCTGGCGCTCCGGGGGGGTGACGGAGAAGTGAGAGCCGCGGCCGGGAGCGCGCACCGTCACGCTGAGAGAAGGCGGCGTGTCGGGCATTGCGTGTCGCAGCTGGCACAGCGCTTTCAGGGCCACCAGAGTGTCCTGGAACAGTTCCATGATGAAACAGAACAATGAGGAAAACTCAAGAAAAGGAACAAAAAGAACAAATAAACAACAAACCTAACCTAACCAAAAATAAACCTGAAGTTTATAAACAGCATTATAATATTTAATCATTGAAGATAATATTAACAAATCTCAAATGAAACATGAAACAGAAAAGATAAAAAAAAGTTATGGGAATTAATTGAAGATGATATTAATAGTTGTAAAAATTTAAATATGATATTGATAAAACTGACGGAAAGCAATAAGGTCACATTAGCTTAGTAGGTAGAGTGCTGGTCCTGATAGACCGAAAGGTCATCGGTTCGAATCCCAGATGCTGTTTTTATTTTCTGTGTCTTTTCTGTTTCATTTTTCATCTGGGATTTGTTAATATTATCTTCAATGATAACTAAACCAACCTAACCTGACCTATGCTTTTATCATGTTCTGTTGTGTTTATTTATTTTTCTCAGTCTCCGTAAGTCAGTTGTATACCAACATATTACAGAGATTACAGATGTAGAACACTTAAAGGTACAAAAGTAAAGCAGACTAAATGGTAAAAAATATATGTATATGAATAAGAATTTTCCTAAGAAAGACTAACATTTCCAAGTTACGAATAACCTGACAATATTTGAAAATCACCTACAACCATCACAGTAAGAGGAAAATGTTGCTCGTGTGAGGAATTGAACTCATGATGTTTGGGTGGACCCAAACGCGATACTAGCTCAGCCACTGACAGGTCAAAAACATACACACAAATAGTTGAAAAAAGTACATAACATTTGTCACCGTTCAGTTGTATTCGCTTATATACAGGGAATCATTAAAAAAAGAGAGAAGAAAAGTGTGTTGTGGATGTGTCTGTGTGCCTGAAGTAAGCTCAATTTTCCCTTACTTCTGGTGAAATAGATCTAACATTTTCAAATATCGAAATTCTTTCCTGAACAGATAATCAATTATATTGACCTGTCTGGGGCCTAGGAGTCGAAAGGTTTTATGTAGATCACACTTCTAGACATTTTCTTTTCTGTGTGAGGAATCTTGTAACTAACTAACCATCACGCCGTTTCGTTGCAGGGGTAGGCAGAGAGGACGGACCGCCAAACAACTCGATCTTGGCATACACTTCTTGCTTCATTCACTTTCATACAACATCTCATACATTCTCTCTTGTATTGTAATTAAAACATTTATTTTATTTTATTTTATTCTGACTTATAATATATAAAAGCTTGTTTAAAAAATATTGAGAGATTTTTAAAAAGAGTGGATAGATCGCAGTACCTGCGTGGAGTAGAAGCCGCCCATGGCCGTGCGATGCATGGACAGCCAGCGAGCGGCGGCCATGGCTTCCAGGATATTTTCTGGCCCACCCACGGCCAGGAGACTCAGCATGGCGTAGCCTGTAGTCTCTATGGACACCGACAGGGAACCTGCATGAACAACATACAAAGATCATTGTAATGGAACACCGTATGAAACTTGAAGCAAAGCAGGACCCTCTCTACTTAAATTTTCGGTTCCATGACAGTTTTGCAGCAGCAGGCCCAACAGCTTAGAACAAACTTCCTTCAAATTTGCATTTAAGAGATTGACAGCTCTACTGAATTCAGAGCAAAACTAAAGACTCATCTTTTTAAATTATCGTATCCAGAATAACGACCGCATTGGTTGAGGTGTTTTCGATTAGTCAGTCCAAGAGAATTACTATTTACCTTCTACCGTCCAGATTACCTTCTTTAATTCAATAACATTTATTCCACTTCTACTTTTGTATGCTTTACTACTGACAGCAGGAGCAATAATCATAACAGGTACTCTAGTTTTAAGCCACAGCTGTAAGTCATTTTGCAGTTTTGCGTATAAAATATGCACTTGGTCATAAATATGTATTAGTTTTAAATATGTATTAGGTTTACATGTGTAATAGGTTTATATTCTAGTTAAAACTACTTCAGTCTAAATTGTAAGTCACTAGCTATAACTTTTAGTTGTAAGTCACTAGCTATAAGTAATAGATGTAAGTCACTAGTTATAAGTCTCAGTAGTTAATCGCTAGCTATAAGTCTTAGTTGTGAGTCAATTGTTATAAATCTTACTTGTAAGCCATTAGTAATAAATTTTAGCTGTAAGGTATTTGTTAAACGTCTAAGTGATATGTTATATAAAGTATTTGTAAAGCGCCCTTGAGGTGATTTTCCCACGAAAACGGCACTATAGAAGTAACCCAATTATTATTATTATTGTTAACAGAACATAGAAGAATAGTGAAGGAAGAAACAAAGAAACAATAAATCTAACCTAACCTATTCTTATTTGTCACTCTTCTGTTTATCTAATTATCGAAATTTTACTTATGAGGTTATTGCTCGCAATTTTAAGCTTACGGGGAATAAGAGAAATTTCCTTTATAAATAATAATACACTTAGAGGATACCATGGCACACAATGAATTTACATAATGCAGGAGCAGAAAATATGGGATCAGAAACCATCTTAACCCCAAAATTACGAAAATGGGGGTTACGAGATATTGCATGTTCACCGTCGATAGAATAAAGAACACAAGAAATGCGATGTGGGCGTGTTTAGCGATCCAAAAGTCTGGCCATTCGGGCCTTAAATTCCAAATAAAGAAATTCATTTCATCACTGGAACAAGAACCCAGATCCTCTAGTCTTACAGGAAATAACACTCTCCTATTTGAGCTATTGAAACCTAATTATATTCGGTCATTCTTAACGATATCATATATGAGTTTAACAATTACAAACATTTTTCGTAAATTATTTTTCCATATTGTTTTATAGGCACCATATATTTGGAACAATTGCAAGTTGCGGCCGTTACCTTGTATTTTGTTCTGTGACTTTATCTGTTTTAGGTCCAGAGCAAGTGGTTATTCAATCTATACATGGATAATTGTATGCAAGAATTGAAAGAGGTGGGCTTGGGCGCGAAAATGAGTAGTCTGCAAGTATGTTGCCATGATGCAGTGCTGATTGCTAACAGTATGGAAGATCTACAGTCCCTCGTATCTAGGATTAACGAAGTATGTATGAAGAATGAGCTAATGATGAATGTAAATAAGTCCAAAGTCCTGGTGTTTGAAAGAGAGAGTACGAAAACAGTGTGCAATATAGTTGTGAATGATGAATACTTCGAGTAGGTCGATGAGTTTGTGTATTTGGGAAGTATGTTTACGAGAGATGGGAAGACAGATAGGGATATTGAAAGAAGGGTGAATGCAGGAAACTCCATTAACGGAGGACTGAACGCGGTTGGCGCAAACAAAAAGATGTCCAAAGAAGCGAAGCTAGCAGTCCACAATGGAGTGCTGATAACAACCCTGATGTATGGCAGTGAGGCATGGAACTAGCAGAGGAAGGATGAAAGTAGACTGAATGCTGTAGAAATGAGATCTCTGAGACGAATGTGTGGTAAAACCATGTATGATCGTGTGAAAAATATTGAGATTCATAAGGAATGCAAGGCTGATGTAAGCGTAGTGAGCAAAATTAAGAAAGGGACGCTTAGATGGTTTGGGCATGTAGAGCGAATGAACGAAGAGATGAGTGTAAGGAGAATATATGACGCGAATGTGAATGGAAGAAGAAGCCGGGGACGCCTGAGGAAGACATGGCACGATCAAGTGAATCAAATACTCGAGTCGGGCCATGTCAGAAGTCGGAATAACAGAAGAGAATGTATGAGGCGTTGTATGAATGTGAATGAAGCAAGAAGTGTATGCCAAGATCGAGTTGTTTGGCGGTCCGTCCTCTCTGCCGACCCCTGCGGAGAAAGGGCATGATGGTTGGTTAGTTAGTTAGGTCCAGAGCCAAACTCTTACTGCTCTGCTAAAGGACTGGTCAAACTATTTACAAGTAAAATTTCATACAGAAATACACGAAAAAGCCTACCTGCTTCCCACCAGGTCATATCGTTGTCCCGATGGACGAGAGTCTTCAAAATCTCCAGCGCTTTAACTCCCCCGCCGGCCAAGAAATCCACCTGCTTTTCCCCGTCCTCACCCGCCGACCTCTCCGGAATGGTGTACAGGCTGGAGTAACGAAGGTTCATGGGGCTACCCACCACATCATCATAATCAAAGTTACTCGAAGAATTATAATTATTTAAGTCTTCGTTATCATTATCGGAATACTCTCTCAGACCGCCACGAGGATATAATAGCGCGTCTTCGTTTGATTCGTAACTTTTTATATCCCTTTTAAAAGCTGTTTTCTCTGCCATTACTTCGTTTTTATGTTCCATGTCTGTGAAGAATTTTTCTATTTTGATTTGCGCTAGGGTGGCCAGCGCGAACGCGTACATCTTGTCCGGGTTTCTGTTGTAGATGGTTTCGCGTGAACGGCCCAGTTGGATTTGGTTGTATTTGAGCGCGGCCAGACAGTAGGCTGCGTTTTGCATGGTGGAGCGGGTGAGGATTGAGATCTCAGCATCGATGACGGATATGACGATGTAGGCAGCTAGTGCGATGCTCGCCGTGTCACTTCGGAGTCCACCCTAAAAAAAAAGTTATGCGGTTGAATGGTAGTGTTGATTCAAAGAGATGGTCCAATTTAGCTTCAATAAAATTAAGGTCATGTAATTCATCAAGCTTTTTTTTTACATCAATACCGCTCAAGAGTCCCAACTGCTCCCAACCGTCTCTGGAGCCAGTGAGACTATGGCATCCCCAATTGGGGAATGTTGTGAGGCTGAAGGTATTGGGGAGGAGAAGGACAAGGGGAAGAAGAAGGTGGGGAAATACCTGGCTATTCAGATCTGGTCACCAAACATGGCTAAAAGCCATTTCAAGCAACTTTTCAATAGTGAATGGTGGTCTTTCACCAGGGCGATACTGAGAGTATCTTCCACTCTGGAACATGCGCAAATATACTATATATTATTTTTAACTTAATTAATTGTGAAACAGCACAAATTAATTAAATAAAATTTACTTGCGCAAGCCAGGATTCGAACCCGCGACCTTCGGATTCGTAGTCGAGAGCCTTACCCCTCGACCATGGAGGCCGTCTTTTGGCAAGAACAAAATACTGCTACAATAGTTAATATCAGGAACAATGATGGCGTTGTATATAGTAGATTTACAGGATTCTGCACTGACATATCCTCTTATCCTTCAGAGTAGTGACACTTTTTTGGAGATTTTCTTTATGACATATATTGTATTTAGAGATAGAGTCAGTCTGGAATCTAACATAACACCCAAATATTTCATTTCGAATACTTCCTTCAACACTTGTCCATCCATCATTATCAAAGGAGTATCCACTATTGTTTTATTTTAGATATTCATAAATTTGGTTTAGATTAAATTTAACTTTAATTTATTATTTCTAAGCCAGAGAGGTATATATTTGTATAAATTGTATATCTATCACTATCATAAGTAGTTTCCCCAAAATAGCTACTAATATTCAGAGAAATGATTTTTTGACATTGCCGATTGGATACACCGGAGGTCAACGGATACAAATTTTTCATGTTTGATGGGTAATTTCGGCACACTAAAAGTTAATCCACGGTTAACAAATAACATAAACAAAGTACGAAATTATTTGTGTAATTTAGGTGAAAAATATGTACAAGTAGGTTTAGAAAATTCATATACATAATGAACAAATGTGTATTTATAATTTCTTCAAAAGATTGGTATTCACTTTGTGGCGTCATTATTAATAAATGAATTGAAGATTACTTTGTATTCACCACTTTTTTAATATATACATATCAACATGTTTTTAAAGTGAAACTTTCCTTATCAGGACATATAGAATACTAAAAAAATAATAGTAGATAATGAAAAGAACATAATAATAATAATAACAAACACAATTGTGTTCCATGTTTATCATTTGTCTATACTTGACATTATAATTTTAGTATTCTGTATATCCTGATGAGGAATGCTTCGCTTTCGAAACATGTTTATATGTATATATTAAAAAAGTGATGATTACAAAGTAATTTTTAATTCATTTATTAAATATGTATTTAATTACATATAAGAAAACAGTTATAAAGATTTACAAAAAATTACAAGTATTGATTAGTATGACTCCTTCAAGAAACAATAGGATTTTCTTTTGAATCTCTCCTCATTGACGTAAATTATGTCGATATCAATGACGCTCAAAGAGTTCACTCCGGAGGACGTATAAGAATATTGTAATGCAAAATGAATAAGCTGTGTCGGTGGATAAAACAAAGTGGAAACTATAAAATTTCTCTACAAAAACGAGATGTTGTCATTGACAGGATAGCTGACTAATATTCTGAAAATATTTGCCCATAATCATTTAATGTTTCTACCTTCATCTCTCTGTGGAACACCTGCCCTTCCCCTCTGAAGCATCCGTTCTCCATCTGCGTGGACAGCAGCCACCGCCCTGCCGCCTCGGCTGACTTCCCCGCGCCTTCTAGCGCCCCCTCGGAGGGAGCCACCTTACGGAGCCCCGCCAGCACCTGCACCGAGAATGCCGTCAGCCACGTGGAGCCACTGTGGTCGGCGGGACCAAAGGCGGAGAATGCCCCCGACGGATGGCGATACTGCAGCTGCCTCTGGTATCCTGGTATACAAAAAGAAAAATACAATCTTTAGTGATATAAGAAAATAAATAGAAGTGCACATTATCGAACTGGATAAGTTTGTTATTGACGACTTTCCTATTGCATAAATATGAATTCTTGTACAAGATTTTGTAGGTCTCAAAGACTGCTCATCGGAATACTAAAAACTTTGAACCCAAGGTACAAAATTAAGTAATAATAATAATAATAATAATAATAATAATAATAATAATAATAATAATAATAATAATAATAATAATAATAATAATAATTATTATTATTATTATTATTATTATTATTATTATTATTATTATAATACAGTAACACTTCAGTTTTACGTTACCCCCATTTCACATATTCAAAAACCTGCAGTCCCGTTTTTATCCATACATTGCCATATAAATATTTCCCCCAATGTATGATTTTAAAAATTATAAATAAGACTCTACTAGAAAATATCGCCAAAACACAAAATTAAACTATCCGGATGGAACCTTTTTATACGACCATAAATCCCGAGAGTTAATCCGGGGTCGCCACTTTGCGATCGCATTAGGATAGTAACGATGACATAGGCCTCCTGTGTGGAGTGAATGTAAAAAAAAGTAAGTCGGACACAGGTAACTGACGCACTCAGTTTACACAGAACAATAATAATAATAATAAATGGATTATTTTTATAGCGCCGTTTTCGTGAGAAAATCACCTCAAAGGCGCTAATAATATGTGAGAAAGAGACGAAGAGAGCGTCGACACAACCTCCGGCAGTCAAGTTAGCGAGTGCTCACCAGGTTAAACCATTGCCTTTACGTAAATTTGAAATCAGCTCCTAGTTATTCACTTATTCAAAAACGTTAATTTTAAAAGAACAATTTCTCGAAATGCGTGTTTTTGAAAAAAATTATCTAACTCATAACAAATACACTAGGTGCCAATTTGGTTGATGTTGAATGTTATTGTTTGCGTTTTTATAAATCACCATCCCTTTTATTTGCATTTATTTAATTCGAAATTTGTTTACACATTACTTTTTCGGTATTTCCTGTGAAACTGTGTTTTTTTTTTTAAATATTATTAACTTGCAATTCCCATTTTTAACTGCATATCTATCTCAGAATCTCAGTTTGACAGGTCTGGGCCCTTTCAAGTTAAACGGTAATATTCAAGTAATATCAAGTTTTTAAAAAGAAATACATATCGACTAACGCGTAAAAATATAATATTATTTCTAATTATTAATTCGTATAACGCATATAACAATTTGACAAGCAGGGAAGCGCCGCAATGTCAATTTACGGAAGAATATTTCAAGCAATGTCATATTTTAAAAATGTTTGTCAACAATGAATAGAATGTTGTAGAATTTAGCTGCAAATACATGTTATTTCTTTGACTGAAAATTTAGAGGTGCATTGATGTGTGATTCTTATATCATTTTGATTAGATCTCATAGCATGTTCATGTAGTTATGTCATTTTGATTAGATCTCATAGCATGTGCATGTAGTTATGTCATTTTGATTAGATCTCATATCATGTTCATGTAGTTATGTCATTTTGATTAGATCTCATAGCATGTTCATGTAGTTATGTCATTTTGATTAGATCTCATATCATGTTCATGTAGTTATGTCATTTTGATTAGATCTCATATCATAGCATGTTCATGTAGTTATGTCATTTTGATTAGATCTCATAGCATGTTCATGTAGTTATGTCATTTTGATTAGATCTCATAGCATGTTCATGTAGTTATGTCATTTTGATTAGATCTCATAGCATGTTCATGTAGTTATGTCCTTTTTTAGAGGGTGTAACAATTTTGAAACGATTTAATATAACATTTTTTTATGGACAAATAGTATTGGAAGGTGAATAAATGAGACGTGCCACTCACCCATGGCCAAGTGGTTGAGCGCCTTCTCTCGCATGTCCGCGGAGACCCTCTTGCCGGCGGCCGCGTAGTCCAGGGCGATCAGGTTATACGCCAGCAGCGCTAAGTTCTGCTCCCCGCAGCCCATCGGCAGGGAGATCAGGCTGTCCAGATTCTGGAATTATATCTACAGCTTCACATAGTTATCTCGGCAGATGGCTAAAAGTAGAACTAAAGATGAATTTGATATTTGGCTAAAATATATTCAAATAGGTTTTTTCAAGCTTTTATTTTAGAAAGGAATAAAAATGGGATAACCTATGAAAAGTGATACACGAAATATTATTCTTATTATACTTGGCCCATACCTATTCCAAAATTACGACAAGTTGACTGTTTTCAATGTCTCCTTTTATAGAGTTTTTAACAAGGACCAACTGCCCGAGGTCAGTGGGACTATGGCATCACCAATCGGGGTATGTTGTGAAGCTGGAGAGAATAGAGGAAAGGAAGGAGATGACGCCATACAAATTATGTTAATATTATTATTACGTGTGTACTGTAGCTACCTGCTGAACTGGCCACTAAGATTTACTATTCTGACAGTTGTCAAATACCTGAAGCACGCCGACAGTAGCGACATGTAAATTTCCCATATAGTCTCCGGTTTTCTCTATTATTTGTTATGCCGTGTTCTAATTTATACTGTGCAAATTTAATCATAAGCTTTTATAACCGTTATGCAAATAAATCAACTCCTGTAAACCATTGGTGAGCCGCTTCATTAATCACAGATCCTAACACACGCTCCTTTGATTTTTGTTATATTAAATATTAATACACTCCACTCATAGGAATCAGTCAACATATGTTATAATTTCCAAGTACATTATATACGTAATCATAGGACAAGTGTAATACCAACATACCATAGCCATTGGTCCGGTGACATCTCCCACCACTGACACAAACCAATTCTCCGAGTGCTCAACACAATTGGTTTTTTCAAAGTTCCACGTCAATTCAGTCTTGTTGGTTATATCTGAAAACAATCATTATCATCAATTTGTAGAAGTATCAGTAAAAGAACTGCATAAAATAAGTTAACCAACTAACTAACCATCACGCCGTTTCTCCGCAGGGGTAGGCAGTGAGGACGGACCGCCAAACAACTCGATCTTGGCATACACTTCTTGCTTCATTCACATTCATACAAAGCCACATACATTCTCTTCTGTTATTCCGACTTCTGACATGGCCCGACTCAAGTATTTGATTCACTTGATCGTGCCATGTCTTCCTCGGGCGTCCCCGGCTTCTTCTTCCATTCACATTCGCGTCATATATTCTCCTTACACTCCTTTCTTCGTTCATTCGCTCTACATGCCCAAACCATCTAAGCGTCCCTTTCTTAATCTTGCTCACTACGCTTACATCAGTCTTGCATTCTTTACGAATCTCAACATTTTTCACTCGATCATACATGGTTTTACCACACATTCGTCTCAGAGATCTCATTTCTACAGCATTCAGTCTACTTTCATCCTTCCCCTGCCAGTTCCATGCCTCACTGCCATACATCAGGGTTGGTATCAGCACTCCATTGTGGACTGCTAGCTTCGCTTCTTTGGACAACTTTTGTTTGCGCCAACCGCGTTCAGTCCTCCGTTAATGGAGTTTCCTGCATTCACCCTTCTTTCAATATCCCTATCAGTCTTTCCATCTCTCGTAAACATACTTCCCAAATACACAAACTCATCGACCTGCTCCAAGTATTCATCATTCACAACTATATTGCATACTGTTTTCGTACTCTCTCTTTCAAACACCATGACTTTGGACTTATTTACATTCATCATTAGCTCATTCATCATACATACTTCGTTAATCCTAGATACGAGGGACTGTAGATCTTCCATACTGTTAGCAATCAGCACCGCATCATCAGCATACAACAGGCAACATACTTGCAGACTACTCATTTTCGCACCCAAGCCCACCTCTTTCAATTCTTGCATACAATTACATAAAATAAGTTATTAGCTATTAAGTCAATAGATGGCAGTTGGGTATAAATTTAATAGAAATTTTAATTTTTATCAACAGATGTCACTCATCTAAGGGCTCTGCTTACCGACATTTCAGTTAATGTAATGTTGCATTCATTTTTCTTTTCTTGGACGAGTGATATTTCCTAAAATCTGTGTTGAATGGAATAAAGGATTGCTGCATCAATATTACAAGAATGATCTGATTAGTGTAAATAATAAATTATTTTAGTACCATCGATGCAGAGAAGTGCAGATTTGTGTTTTTCCACAGGGTATCCTTCTGGCTCTACTATTACGGTCTTTACAACTTTATCTCTGAAATCACAAAATGAAAACAGCATTTAGAAAGCAATTAGGTATGTATTATTAGCAATATATAACCAAGAGAATGGAGCAGACATTAAATAGATAATTCTATAATTTGGTTATCTTTAATGTACCGGGCCAATTTTAAGCTTTGCTGCTCTTTCGAAATGATGAATTATTATCATTTGGGACGCCAACGCGTACTATGTGCGCTGATTCGGATGGTTGTGTTCTCAAAAGATTTTGAGCCTGTTCCAGTTTTCAAAGTCATATTACTGTACTTATTTACAGGAAAACCTAACATTATTTCATTTTTATTGTGAAAAGCACTTATATAACTTTATGGAAAATGTAGCAAAATTTCTAAAATATTTTATACAATTTAGAAACACATTATCTAGTAACATGGTACCATCTACAAAAGCGTAATTTTGCAAAAAAACAAGTCGGTAATTACGAAATTACACTCAGCTGGCGCATGACGCGGTAAATACGGAAAATGCTCTAGTTTTTAGTGATTTCTCGGCCGAAAATCCCGGCTTGCAATGGGTTTTAAAGGTTGTTAATTTTAGAAAACTAAATTACGGGAATGGCTACAGGGGGCCGAACCTTCTGGAAGATTTGTTTCGGCTTTTTAGATTTTATTCAGATACAATCGTCATACCGGATGATGCTATTTATGAATGCGTTTTCATGGGTGGGGATGCCAGCATAGAAGAATTCCGAGAAACCTGAAGGAAACATACGAATCTCGTACGTCCCATTTGTTGTTTTAGATCTTATTGTTGACTTCTAAATGAGAAAAAGAAACAAACCTGATATCGTAGGCTGTGAGTGGATCGTTCTTGACCTCGCAATAGTGCTGCATGTTGTTCAGTATCTGCACGGCCACCGACACGTTGACATTGCGCAGCTGGTGCGCCCTGACCGTGAAGTGGTTGACCACCGACCTGCCCTTGGGTATGCAGGACACCATCCCAGAGGACTTGTGCACATTGTGGAAGGTCACTGTGGCCGCCGATGAGGGGAACACTTCCAAATCGATTGATACCTGGAGAATTTTTTTTTTTAAATCTTTATTTGCAACTAACTACCTGTAGTGTACCCGGTGTTGCTCGGAGTTATGGATTGTTCGGATTGGAGTTAAGCAAAATTTCTTTTCTTCCCAGGAAACTGAGGAAGGAAAGCATCAAGACTGTCTTCGGAACAACAACTAAAATTCAAGACCTTCTGCAAAAGCCAAGTTTCCTCTTGAGACAGATGAAGTTTATAAATTCAGCTGCTCGGGATGTGACAAGGTGTATTTAGGTCAGATAGAACGGACCATCTCCAAAACGATTTCAGAACACTTTTGAGAGTGCAAACTCGGCCATCCAGACAAATCAACAATTGCCGAGCACTCAAATGAGACCGGGCATTACTTTGGATTTGTTCCTGAAGTGCTAGGAAGACCTAAATCGCATCGAGCGCGTCTAATTACGGAAGCAATGGAAATCCACATAATTATTAATAGAGACGACGGAGCTAGGCTTAATAGTTGTTGATATCCAATACTTGACGGCTACACCAAAACTCAATGCCAAAACCCACATTAATTACACTAATAATTGTTATTATTACATTGAAATACTGGCCTTAAGAGAGTTAACGCGCGCAACATGTTATCACTTTTACATGTATGAATACACACTACACCACAATCTACACATCTGCCCTGATGATGGACACTGTAACGCTGTCCGAAACGTTGGCTAAAGGAGGAGGAAGAGCAACACGACATAATATCCCAAAAACTATTCAAGAAAAAAAAAGATTATGTTGTCCTCCTTTTTACCGAAAGGGTGAAGATTTCTCCTATTTACCACCAGTGGTGAACAGCGCTACTGCACTCTAGTGGTAGAACGGCGAACCAAGCGTTTATGTAGTTATTTGGTGTAACATCCAAATTTATATACATAATAATAATAAGATATATTTCACGCTCATACCGCGAAACTACAGGGGTGATTATTTATGATAATGTAAGGTTTCCTCGTTAAACGCTATTTCTCAGTCCGCTTTTTTAAAATTAAATTTAATTTACATAATAGCATTATGGTTATGTTTGATGACTGATCAAAAGTTGATCAAACGCTCAAACGGACGGAGAATCGGCGTTTAATGTTCAGTAAAGACTTGAATGTTGTCAAAAGTATGTGCAAAAAATATGGTCAGTTGGTTTAATTTTTTTTAATGAATTATTGTAGTTTTATATAAAATAAAGAAATTACCGGTATGTTCTGATCCAGATAGTTGAATATCTTGTAGAACATGTGTACATCCTCGCCCCTCTTCACCACCCGAGGGGTGCGCAGCTCCACGAAGAAGGGCTGTGTCACCTTCAGCAGGCCGCTGTTACCGGCCTGGGGGACGGCCACGCCGGTGCGGCTGATGCAGACCACCTCGCTCTGCCACTGCGTGATCTCATCCGGAACCACTACGGGGATGTCCAGCACTCCGCGCGCATCTATCATCTAGGAGAAATTTTATTGGGAAAAATAAGACAACTTTTCAAAATATCTGTACATTGAGTTAGGGAGGCTGCGGTACATGTAATACAGAACGCACTGTTTGCCAACTGCCAGTGAAAGAATACTCTCTTTTACGCTTAAAATACATGATGGTCAGGAGATTTAGAATTTTTAAATAGTTCCTTTGCTTTTTAACCGCTTGTGTGCGAGTGATGCTGGAGTGGCACTCTGACATTAGTACCCGTAGTGTGCCAGCAATGCCAGAACGCCATTCGCTAGCAACACACCTGTCTCGATTTTAAAGTATTTTGAACCTTAATAAATGCTCCTAGCATACTAAAATATATTTTATTTTCATAAGAAGCAATCACCTTGTGGTTTGACATTATAAACCCCACGAGTCCTTTTTGTTCCCGATGGGGAACGAGTAACTAGATAGCAATCGAGTCTTTTTTGGTACCCATAGAGAACAAGAACAAAAAGACTCTAATGCTATCTAGTTACTTGTTCTTGTTACGATAACTCTGTATTATTCTTTAGTTACTATATTTGCCCTGACAAAGCTTGATCTAAGCGAAACCGGTTGGCGTAAAAATACAATAAATGAACTTATATATTATTAACTAAAAGAGTTAGTTTAGTTAATAATTTAATAATTATAGTTAATAATAAGCCATGACGAAGCTTCGGTGAAGCGAAACCTGGTTGGCGATCGTTATTAATTCAATAAAAGTGGTGTTTTACAAATTGTGTTTTTTCATTTAATATGTCACACCCTAAAGTGTTTGCTTCCTTCGATAAAAAGAAAAAAAAAAACAATAAATTGGTGGTTTATAACAAAGCGTTTGTTTCATTTAAAATATAGTTTATTCACCTGGCAAGGATATAACATATCTCAATATTATCCTACCTTGTTGTTTTGTTACGAGAAAACATATTTATTTTATCTATCAAAAGTGCATCACCAATGGACCTTGCATCCACGATTTTCAATATAATATTACCATACATATTTATTTAGAGAAAAACATATTAATTTATTTTCATTGTGAATGACGCTTATTTTGCTTTATGAAAATATTATAAAACCATAAAAAATATCTTTGGATTTCTTTATTTAACATTTTATATAAAATGATGGAGAAAAAGTTGGCTATTCCGGAGTAACTGCTTATGATAGATATATACGAATACAATTTTTATAAATATATGAACACATTATATAACTGGTGAGGCAGTACAATTTACAAAAACATAATTTTGCAAAACAACAGTGAGTAATTACGAAATTACTGTCAGCTAGCTCACGACGCGCAACAAGTGATTTTACTTTTGGCACATAAGGGTATTTGTTTTTGAGGGAAACTTGACATTACAGAGTTTAAAAAAAAAGTAGAGTCTTAACATGAGAACTCATAGAGGGACCCATCTGATCCTTAAAACGGTTCGGGGAAATGAAGGGCGTCTCCCTGAATGTTAAAATAGTCCTGCGTTGCATTTTCACACTATTAACACTTCTAAAGGACTGCTATATCTGTCTGCAGTCTATGTAGAATCACTTTCGAAGTTTTTTGCCTAGATCGGAAGCTCACCACCGCCCCTGTATTGATTATTACATTGATTGTATATTGAAATAAACTTACATGCATGTCCCACAACCACGTTTCGGGGAAGTACGTCCGGTCCTTAGCGTATCTCTCACTGGCCTGCAGCTCCAAGGGCGGTGGCGGGACGGCATCTGACAGCGACTGCGCCTGCGGACACGGCACACGCGCGGGCAGCAGGTCCGTCACCACCTCCACGCCCACGTCCAGGAACGTGCGCAGCGTGTTGTCCACCAGCTGCTGGCTGGCGTCGTCATGGATCTGAGCAGACGCTGAAATAAATAAAATTCACAGTCATACATCATCTCATACATACTCTTCTGTTGACTCTTGACATGGCCCAACTAATTTGTATAATAATAACACAATATTTATTTTTGTGAAATATTACCTCAAGGACATAAAAAAGCTATAAAATAACTTGTTGTGCTTGACAGGCAACTTCGAGAGATAAATGGTAGAAATAAGAATCATCTATGGGGTGATTTTCCCACGAAAACGGCGCTTTAGAAGTAATCCAATTATTATTATTATTATCTTCCGGATTGGCGTAAATGTGCACTAAAATGGTAGGTAGGATGCTATTTTTTTTTTCTATTTAAGCAAAAAAGAAAACAATGTGTGTACCATAGAACTAGGATTGGATAAAATCGTATTATCATTTCGCAACCTACAAAAACCCCAGCACGGTATCGCCACCTAAAAGATAGGCGCAGGGAACACTGGTCGGAGGGGCAGGCGGGTCAGTGCACCTAGATATCAGAGCCAAATCGTGAATAAACTGCACATTAAATTTAATTATTTTTTCGTTAAATATCATTCATTAGCAAGAAAATACCAAAGACTGACGAATACATTTAAACATAATAAATTATAATATTTTTTTAAACTCCTGTTTATAATATTACGCTTACAACTCGGGTCTAGACATGTCAGTTATAACTATCTGTCAGATTATAAATTAATTTACAAATATTCTAGGTTGACATTCACTTTCAAAAAGGTTAGCTGTTTTTGAACGTATTCCAAAATGAAATATGTTTTTGAACGTATTCCAAAATGAAATATGTTTTTGAACGTATTCCAAAATGACATATATGTTTTTGAACGTATTCCAAACTGAAATATGTTTTTGAACGTATTCCAAAATGAAATATGTTTTTGAACGTATTCCAAAATAAAATATGTTTTTGAAAGTAGATAAAAGAGAAAAGGTCGCAACTGAGGTGGCATGGGCGGGAAATAATAATGCCAGAAGATCGAATTAGACTGAAAGGTCCGAGTGCTATTCCAGTGGGCCACCCAACACAAGGCCGGGAAAGGCAACTTCAGATGCTGTATGAAGAGAGGCTAGGCCTGCTATGGCGCCTTGTTAATGCAGTGGGTCCCCGACCCGAGTAGGACAAGGGGAAAAAGATGTATGTATATAATAATATATTATATATGTGCATATACTTCGGGTTCTTAGATTTTATACATAGGGTGGAGAATGTGTGAAAGTAAATAGGAACGGTTGTAACAAACATTGTGTTATGGCATATAAAACTTTTCTGTAAAACAAATCTTTTTTAAATGAAAGCCTTTTTTGTACAGAATTTTTTAATTCGAATGTAAATAAGGATGCATAACCTAATATGATAAATTTTAATTTTCTTAAATATGAATGGAAAACTTTTAAATTGGAAAAAAAACGTGTTATTTCTCTTTCTAACTCAGTTTAAATCATATACCTCACTATAGTGCAAAATTAGATAACATGACTTTTACGAGTCCGCGTCGGACTGGGAGAAAAATCTCCCAAAAAGACTCGGCGGGTTAATGTAAATATAATATCATGTTTCTTAACGTTTCATATCTCACCATTTGATTAAAATGTCTGCAAAGAATACACAAATTCAGATTTCATTCGATAATAATTTGAAATGAAAATCACACCATTCTTTTTTGCGCACGTGGGTTATGAACCTGTAGGTCCCGAATCAATGGTATCACATGTACTGTACGTGTACGTAAGTCACGTGCAAAACGTGATTAATGACAAAAATGGTATTTTAGTAATTTTTAATTATTAAATATTAAGTTGAGTGATCTGGCCCATTACCATTTGGCATCCGCTGGATTCTTTGATGGCAGTTGAAATTAAATATAATTTTTTTTTAAATATCTGTTTATGAGATGTTCAAACACTTGCATGTGCAAGGTAAGACCGTCTTTCTTCTTAATTTTTTTCACAAAACTGCTTTTACACAATTTGACGGCGCAGTGTCACATTTTTATGTGTTTTATTGACGTTTTTCTAGGAGCTCAACACCATAACATTTAATAAAAGAATACCTTCGTAATACCTGCAAAGCAAACTTCTTCACTGGCGACCATGTCGATTCTATCGTATCTGGCGTCGATGAATGACATCAGTCGCCTGACCACCTGCTCATGGAGCGTGCGCCTGGCGACCACGTGGTGCAACGCCACATTGGTCGCACTCAGCAGGCAGAGGGCGGGCCCTGGGAAACGGAGTTGCAGCCTCGCGGGGGACGAGGGGGGCACCGTGTCCGGCACCCATTGCTGGGAGACCTAATGGCATTACAGAGTGTGAATGCATTTACTTATTTTAAAACGTCTGAATGAACCGTTGCATGAATTATAGTTGACTTTTCTTCCATTTTATTTTAAATTGACATTTTAACCATGTGAAAAATGAACATATCTACATATTTACGAAAATACGAAAGAGAAATTTTTGCCCTTCTAAATACAACTTTTTAAAAATAATTTATGTTTTAGGCTTGTGACATCACATGAGATAGCGAACGTAGCAACACGTAAGTATAAGAAAGACAACCTGCTGGCAGTAGGTCGTCTCATACAGCATTCCGCATTCGTCTAAAGCGAAATGTCATCTCATTTAGGTGACCATTCGTATTGGTTTTACCAGTACAATACTGATTTTTGGGGTTCTGTCTCTAGTCATTATCTTAAACCAGTATACTAAAAATTCAAAGGTTTAAATATAATTATCATCAATCGCCTTAAAATAATTCCTAAGAATTTTCAGAAAGCAGGTCACTCGCGACAAAATCAGTTACCGTGGTATCAGAATCAGTTGACATGTCGAAATTATCATAAAACCGGCAAAAAGTTATTTGGGCAGTTTTTAAAATTCTGAATCTGCCAACCACATGATAATATTTTTCAGAAATGATTTTTTCATAAAAATGTACCGGTTTAAAAAAAAAAGGTCACAATACATCTCATTCACACCCGTGATGTAGAATCTAGCATTTGACATGCAGTTCCATCACTATTTCGTTCACATATACTTATTATTTGAATGTCCATCTTTGTCATACATGACCAACGTTTAAATTAAGATTTTACTGGAAACATGAGTGTTTGTTACTTGAGCCACATTTTATGTTAACTTTGTTAGACTATGACATGTCTATAAGTTTGTAATGACTTTTTCTCAATAAAAGAAGGCTTCAATTTCCCAGATACTAAAACCTGCAGTTTCGAAAATATGATAAAGTTTAAAAAATACTCAATGCCTTAAAAATAAAATATAGGTTCTAATCCGGTGTGCGCATAAAAGTTTAAGGTTTAATTTATTTTTACATCATTATGCTAAAGAATTGTTTTACCTTATTGAAAAAGCACTCGTCAACATTGAATATCTTGCTAGCCACTATTAGTTGTCCCTTTGGCGTAACGTGGTACACCAGCAGATGGCTGTGGGGGCACATCTGGTGGGAGACCCTCATGTGCACTACCATCTTGTAGACGGTGCCCCCGCGGGCGGGCGCAGTCCCGGGGCACTCGGCAGGCTCGGGGCCCCCGCGCTCCCTGGGCGGGTAACGCTCCAGACTCTGCACATCGTGGATGGTGCTGGGGCACTGGGTGGTGGTGCCCCAGCGGAATATGGCGCCGAAACGGGTTATTATCTGAAAGTTTTAGAATAAGAATACAATGAGAAAAAGAGCGTCTGAAAAATGTTATTCCCACTTGGGCAGTAGAATTTTTTTAAAAGATTTCAAAGTTAAATTATCTAGTCAAGATGGAAAAGATGGTGGTATCTTACAATAGTTTAGTTGGTCTAGAAATTCCAAACACAAAAAGCTGTGCAAATTTCATGACACCCGAACTCACTGTTCCAAGAGGTATCATACGAGAGTTGACATGAACACAGTATTCACACATGTTTCAAAATTCCAGAGAAAATGAAAAAAGGTCATTTTTAACCTCTCGTGTGCCTGGCGTAAAAGATGTTCTGAGCACCGTATGCTTCCTGGCTTTAATTTCGTAATACATAATTCTACTCATTACATAGTTTTACAAAATGATGTTTTTGTATATTGTTCCACTTTATGAGATAACGTTTATGTTTATAGTATAAGTGGTTTTCCCAGAATAGCTACTTATATTCAGAGAAATGAATAAAGCAGCTATTTTTTCTCCCTCATGTTACTAAAAAAGTTAAACAAAGAAATATGAAAGTGTATATACATATTAGTAAATTGTATTTTATAAGGCTGAATAAGTGTCTTTCTAAATAAAATCTTATGAGGTTTTCCTGTAATTAATTTAGTAATGTAACTTAATCGGAAATATTTTTTGCTCGCCAATTTCAAATATTTATTATCTGACCTTCACTGAACATCAAAAAATCATGCAAAATTCTTATTCTGATTGGTTCTTAAGTGATTATGGTTCATTTAAATGTGTTCCATCTCTCCCTAGCGAATCCGCTGGGGACATGTTGGCATTCGACGATAGATGCGCCATATGGTACACTGGCATTTCACAAGTTAATACATGTACATAATAAAAAGAATATACAGCAAAACTTTTTGAACATTCAAATTCGAAGATCGTGTACACTTGCCATCCCTTTCTCGCTAATAACAATAACTAGGTGCAAGTAAGACAAAATACTGTTTCTCGGTGATATTTGGCAAGGACATCACTGTCTGAGTTTGCACTGTTTGGCTCAACTCTATTCCCTCAACTTTATAAAAAAAATTACGAAATTTGCTTACTGCATAGTGTAGCGTGATGGGTCGTATCCTGGATCCGTCCGGCATGGTCAGAAAGACTGGAAAGCTGTGCCGGGAGCCGATCATCAGTTCCGAGGCGCCGGCCAGCGGGGAGCCGACCTCCATGCCCATCTGCGAGTGGTTGCCCCAGGAGTAGAGCTTCAATGAGGAGGATGCGAAACGCTTGTCGGACCCGCCCGATTCAAATTCCTTTAGCGGGTGGTCGAGGACTATCGTCTAAAATTTCAGTTTTTAACATATTTTATTTATCCATTGAAACATTTTAAGTTTTTCAAAGGACCAGCGCTCAAAAATGGCATAACAAATCGCTTTGCGGGTTGCTAACTCGAGCAATATCTCAAATGATTCATCTGTAAATTCTAGACGGGTAGCTGTGAAAATGTATAAGGTTCCAAAAGACAAAATTCTTAAACTATAATCCTCAAATTCCGTGAAATACGTCCCAAAATGTCTGAAAATAGGTGACGTTTGAAAAGCAGTGAAATCAATTTTCAACATTTTACCAAAAATTCCAGTACATTTTTCATATAGAATTTAAAAGATTACAGTTTGAGGATTATTGACTTTTGAAACCTTATACATTTTACTAATTAACCGTATATAAATAACAGATAAATCAGTCAACTAATTAATTAACTAATTAGTTAATTAGTCAACCTGCGTACTTTTGAGTACTGACCATTAAGAGGGTTTTTTTAAAATTCATTTTAAATTTGTACATCTCACATTTAGTGATATAAAATAGATAATACCTACATACATAATATTGCATATTTGTGGTACATTCTAGAGTGGTAGATACTCCTAAAAGACCATTATTCAGAATCGAAACATTCTTTGAAATGGCTTTGGCTGTGTTTTATGACAACCTCTGAATAACCAGGTGCATACTTTCCAACCTTCCTCCTCCCCCTCACCCCACAACATATCCCAAATTAAGAATGCTATAATTTTCCATTGGCTCCAAGCAATTGAAAGTCTTGTGCAGGGTTTCATGACAAAACAAAAAATAACAAAATAGAACAATGACAAAATTGAGCAATGAAAAAAAACAGTGACAAAACATTACATCAAAGAAAAGTGAAGAAAAAAGGAATTTATTCGATTACCCTTGTGTGAAAAATAAGATATTAACCTTTAACAAAACGAACTCCGTATTTTCCTTGGCGCTGACCGAGAATGTGAACGAGACGTGTCCCTTAGCGTTGGTCACCCCCGTTTCGCAGTCGTCCACCAGCGGCCTGGCGGAGATGTCCTGGTAGGTCAAGTTGCCCCGGGCCAGGGAGCTGACTCGGCCGTCGTAGAGGACCTCGGGCTCATGCTGGTTGTCCACCTCTTCGAGGTGGCCATTGAGGATCTTGCAGAACTGTACCTTGGCGTTGGGGACCACTAAGCTCTTCCAGTCGGTCACTCTAACCTTGCAAGAAAAGGAATATTTTAACAGAAATACATAATTATAAGCATACTGTTTAGTATTTATAACAGGATATTCATTTTAATTATATTACTATTTTCCATTCAATGCTATTTTTGTTTCAATCATTTTAAGTTATGTGGCCGCACTCTTACACTAGATATCAGTTCTTAACTCAATGCGGCAAATAGAGTCAAAATATGTTTAAATTTAAATTTCAATGTTTAAATTCCAAATATATAAATAACGTCGACTGCATAATTTATTCTTCTTTTCTCAAGAAATTGTCAAGAGCTTTCATTAACTTACTGTAGAGAGATTAAAGGCTCGCTAGGCGATTTGTATTATTCATCAGAAATATACTCAGTGTTAACAACGATAGTGTTATTATCTAGATTGAGTAACAATCACCCATCCTACACATTTAATCCATCAATTCCAAGTCCAAGATTTACAACCTTGGGCAGATAAAACGACAGGTGTAATAAAATAATGCAATTTCAATCCATTAGATCTTTTGGTAGCAAGAAAAGAATGATACAATACGATTGTACTACCCTAGAAATACTCCTGTACATCAGAGGTCACCGGATTTTGGAGACATACAACTTCTGCTGTGAGAATGGAGGTTGGGTTGGGTTAGGTTAGGTTGCTAACATCTGTGACCAGCCAGTATACACTAGAGGTGGACGTTTCAGTTTCACTTTCAAAATAAGCGGAACAGTTACATTTTTTTTTAAATAAATGGTTACTCGAAACTGTTTAAAAATACAGGCTGACCTCGACTTTCGCACGCGATTGGTTCCTGAAAATGTGTGCGAAAGTTAAATGTTCGAAAGTAGAGGGATGTAAAAAAAAAAAAAAAACCTAACATTGTACTTTAAAATTTTTATTTATCAAAAATTACTAACTAAGTACATATTAAATAAAAATTGTATTCTCTTAATAAACTTGTCAAGGGTTAGTTGTATTTTACTACTTTTTTTCTTTTCTTCATACAGAGTTCTGTAACATGCAGTACTATTATGGATCGCCCTACGCACTTGAGATATGCGTTCTCCATTGGGATCACATTCTTCCATAATATTCAAAATGCCTCGAGATGCGTAAAAGCTTCGTTCATGTTTTTTATTATTAAGGTCTTGATTTCTTCTCGTTCTTCTTCCTCACTTTCAATTTGTAAACTATTTTCGTTCTCTTGTCGGTCAATTACAAATTCATTAGCCAAGGGTTCAGAATGAGATTCAATCATCTCATTAACATCTTCACTGTTAACATCTAGGTTTAGTTCGTTCATTAGGTGAACTATTTCAAGAGTGATGGTTTCTGGAGTTTCATCAAAATTTATGAAATCACTCATCATTTGTGGGCATAGTTGCTTCCATGAACCTTTCATTGTTGACTCTTTTATTTCAGCCTATGCGTCTCCAATATTGTTTATTGCGTTTCATATGTTATAATTCTTCCAATAATCTTTTAATGTGGGCCCACCTTCCATGTCAGTTGCCTTGATGGTCTGATTCATTATCGACCGCATATAATATCGTTTAAACGTAGCTATCACCGTTTGGTCCATGGGTTGTATGAGACACGTAGTATTGGGGGGAAATACACAACATTGATTTCTGGGTATAAATTTTGTGGAGATTTTGGGTGTCCTGGAGCATTATCTAAGATTAATAATGCTTTAAATGGTAAATTATTAACTTTACAATAATGTTTCACTGCTGGTACGAAATGTGAAGTGAACCAATCTTTAATAATAGTTGGATGACTTGTATAGTGCCGTTTTTGTGAAATATCACCTCAAGGGCGCTGTACAAATATTTCTTAACTAATTACGTACAAACAGATACAGAAAAACATACTTACCTGGCAGATCGCTTCAGATGAACACAGTTTTATTAGAAAAATTTATTTATTGAGATGATAGTTTTACATGGTTATTTGTTGCTCCTTTTCTATTGATGTTACATTTATTAGATGATTGGTGGCACAAGAAGAGTTGGTATTTATTGAATTGTTGGTATTAATTTTTAGGACTGGAAAGTATTCATAAAATGAAATGAAAATGGACTCGAAAATATCTATAAAATTACCTTAAAAAGCGTAAGAAGCTTTTAATAAATACATATTAACGTTTTTTTTATTTATTTTACACTTTGGTTATTTACAGTGTTGCGGGCTGTGGACGCATTTGCGCACGGATGCGTGAATTTTTTTATTTTTTTAATTTTTATTTTTTTTTAAATTTTTTTAATTTTTATTTTTTTTTAAATTTTTTTAATTTTTTTTTTTTTTTTTTTAAATTTTTTAATTTTTTTTATTTTTTTATTATTTTTTTTTAATTTATATAATGACTTTAGGTAAGTACTAACCGGCTAGCCTAGCTAAGCAATTTACAGGTGAATTTCTTCAATTTATGGATACAATTGTCTGAAAAGATGTGTTTTAAGTTTAGTTCTGAATTCTGTTGAGTCTTTGATAATTCTTAAGTCATGTGTCAGTTCATTCCAGGCTTTAGGTCCTGACACTCCGAAAGCACAATCACCGAACTTAGTATTAGGTGTGCGCTTTGGTTCCTTCAACCTGCCGATAGCTGATGAGCTTTAAATATTAAAGCAGTAACTCAGGCTTTTTTATTGGATTTCCAAATGTCTGGAAGCAATTTTTTATCTTTACTTTTCAATGCTCTAGGATTTTCTGTTTGGTAAACTAACATTGGCTTCAATTTTAAATCACCAGCTAAATTTCCACCAAGAAGTTTTTAGAAGGTTTATGACCAGGGGCAACTGATTCTTCCTCTGATAAGAATGTACGATTAGGCATCTTCTTCCAAAATAAACCAGTCTCATCTACATTAAATATTTGACTAGAGGTAATTCTCCATCTTCAATAATTTTGGACAATGATGAATTGCAGCATCTTCATCCGCATCAGCTGATTCTCCAGTGAATTTAATATTGTGTAAAGAATACCTTGTTTTAAAATTTGAAAACCAGCCGTTACTTGCATGAAACACTGTGTTAGAATCTTCGTTTAGTCTAGCCTTCCAATCTTTATGCAAACTAAGAGCCTTAGCTTGAATCATTGAAGTACTCAGAGGGATGTTTTCTTGATTTTGATTACTTATCCAATAACACAAAGTTTTCTCCATTTCATCCATCACTATGCCCTGCCTTTTGGAAACAATTTTTGATGATATATTTCCAAATTTTTTTACATATTCTCTAATTTTATCTTTATTCTTTAATATCGAACATTAGACCTATTTATATCATACGAACGGCCGATTGAAGCATAAGGCTCTCCATTTTCTGAGTGTTTTATTATATCCATCTTCGTTTCGATTGTATGAAGTTTATGGGTTCTTGATTTTTTTTTAGCCATATATACTTCGCAGTTTCTTCGTTTCTCACTCATATTAAAACGGGTACGAAATATTTGAAACAAAACTTGCAGAAAAATGCGAACAGTATGTGCGCTGACGCAAGACTAAACCTGTCGAGATCAGACGGGAGTGTGTACGAATTAGTACATACAAACGCATGCGTTCGGACTCGCTCGCGCTCGTATGTTAATGTACATGTGCGAACAGAACGTAACACTTTCACAGTACGGACCTGGTTCATATGTATTTCATAGTGCGACAGGGAAACAACTGCACGGAAACAAAACATTTTTGAATTATCACCAAAAAAATTTAAAAAAAAAACGATTTTTCAAAAATGTGCGAAATAGCGAATTGTGCGAAAGTCGAATGTGCGAAAGCTGGGGTCCGCCTGTAATACAATAAATTAGAAAAAAATTATTGATAATAATTTATTTTTTTCTACATTAACTCCACACAGGAGCCCTGGGTCTATGTCATCTTTGAGGAAGCTGTGTGGAGGGTCTTTTTGAGGAGAGGAAGGAGTGAACACAGGTCTTGAAAAGACCCATATTGTAGGAGGGAGGAAACACAGAGGCCGGTAAGTCATTCGACAGCCGGGCTGTTGAACTCAAGAACGAGTCGTAGAAATGACTCGTTCTCATGTGGCAGATGTCAACCATATACAAATGTTGGGTGAGCGCTTGGCGTGTCTCCCGACTATACACCGATGCCGAAGAGATCAATGACGCTAGTTCCTCAGAGCATCATTGAAATACCGGTAGAACAAGGACATTCCCACCTAATGCCTGTACTCTAAAGATTGCAATCCGTAATCTATCAAACGGACCGCCCATTTCTGCACAGAGTTAAGGGTTTTTTAAAAATATTTTGGGGCCAGTGGGGCACACTTGCGATTTGTAGAGGGTCAGCAGTTGTGTACTATTAAATTTAAAAAAAATTATAGTTGTTGCCAAAGCGTTTCACGTGAAAGAGTTATGTAGCAACGGTAAGTGACAGTTTCTTTGTAACGGGTTACGGTGTATTGAAGACAGGCAATTAATTTTTATGAAAGGGTTTCGTAGCAACGGAGTTTCAGGCGAAAGCCTTCAAAGTGAAAGCGTTTCTTTGCAACAGTTTACGACGGGTATAGCAGTTTAGTAAAGTGTTGCGGGGAGCTTTCTTTAAACATTTCGAGTAGAATTCTCAAACGAATTGTACCCTATTGGAATCATTTTGCGCGGATTTATTGAAGGAGTAATTAAACGGTTACTCCAAAATCCGTAAAACTGTTACAACCATTTCGGAACTTAAACGGTTTCATGGTATTTTACTCATCTCTAGTATATACAGCAACATAGAGCGTATAAAGAAACATAGGGTAGACAACAATCAAGGGATGGATTAAACATTTGGTGAACACATTACATACATTAGAATCATTTTAAAGAGATTTTTACAAGACGGGACTGCGGGCGGGTGTTCCTAACTATTTCGAACCAATTTGAACCACTATCGGTGTGCACAAATACATTTACACATTTTAATTTGTATATGCCACTATTACTAAATTTACAATTTTTACTTTTTGAGTTGTTTAGGCATGCTCTTATATAATTATTGGTTCTAAAAGCTACATTTAAACCACATTTTTTTATTTCTTTTGCAATTTTTACAGAAATTGGATTGAGAAATTCCAGATATTGAAATTTTTCTAGTATTTCATCATGTACCGGATATATTAAATTGATGATAGTTTTATAATATTTTTTTCAATGTTATTTGCCTCGTAGCTGTTATTAACCGCAATTGTTTTTATTGTTTCCTTTTCTTTTTCATACGCTATTTTGTCTAGGGGGATAATAATGGGTCTGTGTACCATCGAATGGTAATCTGATAATTGATGAGACCAAGGATGAGTTGAGTTTGGATTTATTGTTGTATCTGTAAAAGTTGGTTTTCTAAATATTTCGAAGGTATGTCTATTATTACTTATACCAATTGTAAAAAGAAAAAAAATTATTTTACCTAAGTGCACAAATACACTCAAACGTGCGCTATTTAAAATAATTTACCTGCACCCATGTACTTGCTGTTCAGGTTTTTTTTTCTTTAGGTTCACTTACCTCTTCGTCTTCTTTTAATGATTCTGACAATTCTAACTCGTTCCATGTTAAAATTTGTCATTTCATAATGTGGTGGTGGGATAGAATTATTTTTTAATCAACTATCCATA
Source organism: Halesus radiatus (assembly GCA_022606495.2). Lineage (NCBI taxonomy): Eukaryota > Metazoa > Arthropoda > Insecta > Trichoptera > Limnephilidae > Halesus > Halesus radiatus. Next base: position 480,250 of record JAHDVE020006083.1, on the reverse strand, counting down.
TATTATGGTCCCAGTATGGAAAAATTAAATAATTTTTTTAAGGAGATAGCATACCTTTACTTTGTAAGGAAGGCCGGGCTTGAAGAACATGTCGTGCTTGTCCACGTAACTCACTTTCACCACTTGCCGTGACAAGTTGGATATGGCCGTCGTATTTTTCCATACTTTTGTTCCATACTCCTGAAAAGTAAAGTGATATCAGAAAACAATACGAAAAATGCCGATGACAAATGCCGTAACAAAAAAAAACTCTGTCATAAACAGAACCTCCACCCCTTCAGACAGACCTGGGACCCGATTCCGGTTTTTTTAAGGATAAGACATTGTCCTTGTCCTTAGACTTAAAGACCTTTTGCTTAACTTTAGATCCGGTTCTCTAGGATGACAGCTGTCATTCAGTGAAAGACATATAAAAATATAGATATTTGCGTAGTTTTAACAAAAAAACTATATTATCGTATTGACTTTAATCGGCCTAACCATACGAACGTACGTGACACGGCTGCTACATTATCACCCAAACGCAACAAGCCATATCCCGTACGTTTAGGTACAAAAAAGCTATACCCAAAACCCACAAAACATTTGTATACGTCAAGTTTCTTCCTGTGTCATCTCGTTTAGTATTTCGAGGTCAGCCGAAGCTAATGGATGTGTTCGAGTATTTTCGTTACTACTACTACTTTTGAATAATAACCCAACGGGCGGTTAAACAATGTTAGTGAGTTTTTTTCGAAAGAAAGACAAACATTCCCAGGTTATGAATAACTTGACAATATTTGAGAATCTCCTACTACCATCACAGTAAGCGGAAGATGTTGCTTGTGTCATGATGGAGGACTTGGCCAGTCGAGGAATTGAACTCAAAATGCCTGGGTGAGAACCAGACGCGATGCCAACTCAGCCACTGACCGGTCTTTATATCTCTAGTTAGCATTCAGGACGGAGGCCTATTGTATTCTCCCATATTTCACCTTATTCCTTTGAATCCCAGTCCCAAGTTTACAGGATTGTCATTAGGTGATATCTCTAGTATCCACAATGTTTCCCCAGGTACCCGAGCCTTCTTCCCATTAAGGTGGGACATTAGCACCATAGTTGAATGGGTGTTTGTTTCCCTTTTACGTTTTCACTAAATTTATTCATTTATTTATATTGGATTTTTACAGATGTTCACACTTACGTGAGAACAATCCAGTTATAAAAACTCAGTTAAGAGGAATGGCTGTGCAGCCTGTTTCATTCAAAACTTAATTTTGGATTTGAGGCCAAAATATATAGTAAGGATTAGAAGTAATTTATTAATTTTTGTTTTACATTTTGAAATATAGGCCATTAAAGGAATTGATTTTTCACGATTTTAGAGGCACCTTTAACAATTATTTGGGGGTTAAGGGTGATTTAAAAAAAAAGTTTTACCCCGTCTACTTTGAAAATATAATGAAATATAAAATACATATTTTTTTTATAAATTTTTTTTTAAATATTAAAATAAGGATTTTGGTGGACTTTAAATTAAATTCAAAACGACCAATTTACGTTGGAACACAAATTTGCCGTAAATAATTTAAAATATCAACCCGAAAAAATGTTTTTATTTTTTTTATTTTTGTTTTTTGTATTTTTACTCATGTAATCATATTTATATAGCAAATATGATTTTTTTTTTAAATACAATACACCGGCAAATAATTTTCTATGTTACCCAGTTAAATTATGAAAATTGATTTTTTTTCATGAGTATATGCCATAAATAAAATATTTCTCATCCGTACCAGATATTCACTAAACCTTTAATTAAAACAAATATATCATTCACTTTGGATGGGTATTTTGGCCTTAAATCCAAAATTAAATTATGTATGAAACAGGCAGCGCAGCCGTTCCTCTTAATATACTGTTACGTAACAAAAGGATGACCCTGAGTTAAATCCTAGCTCCTCGTCATAAGAAATAGCTGGGCAAACAATTACGACGTTTCCCTCAAATGCTCACAGTAATCAACCAATCAGGTGATTTTGCCGCTCAAACCAACCAATGAGGGCTAAAACAACTTACCGGCCAGATATAACAGGAAGCGACTCCCGAGCGCCCACTGCTGCTCGGCCGGGCACTTCTGTTCACCACGCATTCCTATGTGGGACCTACTACCGATAGGATCAGCGATCCGTCAGCAGCGACTCTCTGTAAGAGTTTGCGGCTAAAGTGCTATTTTGTTAACCAAATCTTTAAGGCTACGTATCATGCATGCGGGTTGAAGCCCGTAGCTAGTCGTGCCGTTTACTGCAAACCACCCAACATGGTGACTTGTCAGTCAAAGTTAATTTAAACTCAGTGTGGAGATGTCCAGCTCTGGTGATCCCGCCAGCAGCCACTCTGCTCACCAGACCCCTCATGTAAGCTGATTCTGCACTTCCCCTTAATGTGTTGTACTAGCCTTTGTCATACTTGCTACTCCCGGTTAGAGATTTAAATCAGAAAGAGAGAATTTTACGTTAAAATCATGTCAAGAATAGGACTGTTCTACTAACTACTCGATTGTTCCTAACCTACTATGTTTGTTCTACTCATACAATAAACTCTGAGATTGAAAGCACTTCCTCGTCTCATTTAACGTAGCTTAGAAACTACCTCAAACCCAATAAGACTGTGGTCGATTCACTGACCTTGAACGAGAGAACCCTTTGCTGCTACCGATCTGAGCTAACAAATGTCTGGACAAGAAGCCACACCTAAGAGGCCATCTCCAGGGTAAGTCCTGCTGATATAATTGTCTCCCATAACATCCCCTTGTAACCCAACCTTCCTCCTCTCCCTCCCCTTCCAAATCATAATACTGTCGTCCAACTTGGGGCTTCATTAATCTCCTATTCATAATAATACACAAATCAGACAAAGGATATACAAAACATAAAATTACAAAAACTCACTCAATGATACATAATAAAATAGAAACAAGAGACACAAGTGATACATAATATAATTAGCCCAGTCATTGTTACATATTTTTAAGTAATAGCAGAACATTTTTTTCTGAAACTACAGATTATCGACAAAAATGTCTACATTAGCACACTCTATCATATTATATAGTCGACATATTTGAGACAGAGGACTAAGGTAGGCAATATTATTTCTGAAAGTATTCAGGTGGAATGTGCTATGGCATCTTAAACAATAGGAATTAGGTATATATATATTTCAATAATGCTAAGACATAATATGGTATCGAAATGACCGTGAATTATTGTGTATAAACATATTAAATCAATCATTTAACTTATAATTTTAATTGAATTAATGTTGAAGTATTCGAGACGTACGTCGTATGATCTAAGATGGTCGTGTAAACCACATTTAAAAAATAACATTCTTAGCATATTTTCTTAGAACTTCCATTTTGCTAAATGTTTAAATGCTGCATGTGTCTCCTGAGATGGCGGCGTCCCGTTAAACCTTTGAGCCTCCGAGTTAATTCAAATTAATATGATCTTTGCGATTTTTTTCCCGTAACTATAAAGAATTTAAAAAATTAAGTTGTTTTTTAGTTAAACTCGTTTAAGAAGTTCCCACTTGAGGAAGTTTGGTTTTTTCGTTCCCTCGATTTGATGGCGGAATTAAAAAAAAAATCCAATTTAACCCAAAATAAAAAAAGTTAGCAAAAACGAAAACAAAATCATAATTTTTTTTTATTTCTCTCACCTGAAAAGCAATGTCAGCAATCACCTGAGTGGGTTCCTCGTTACCGAGGCCGAAACCCAGAAGCGTTGTCCGCACCGTCTGATTGAAGCAGCTGCGCCCCTCGGTCAGCTGGGTGAAGGACAGCACCGTTTGGCTGCTGTACGAATCCGAGTACACGGACACGGACAGTGCGCCATTCACCCCCTCGCCGTGCATATATCTGAAAATGAAATCGATAATTTAAACAGATAAAAACATAACTGTACATTCCAGATTGGTTGATAGGTACTACCAGAGGCGTACCATCCATAGAGGTAATTAAGCACAGACTACCCTACCTAACTCATAAAAAAAAAAATAAAAAAAATTTATAACTTTTTGCAAGAAATCATTCATAACTTTCAAAGACAAGATCGAAGTACAGACTACAAATCACAGTGCCGCCCGCGCCCTACCGACCGCACTACTATAACGTGTCAAAGGCAGGAACTAGTATGAAAAATGACGCACATCTCATATTCAAATAAATATTTTTTTTTAGTAACTCCACACAGGAGACTGAGAGAAATAATTTCCCTCAAGGAGTATATTATCTTTGGGTATGCTGTGTGGAGGGTCTTTAGAGGATAGGAAATAGTGAACTTGGGTCTTGAAGAGACCCATGTTGTAGGATGGAGGAAACACAGAGGCCGGCAGATCATTCCAAAGCCGAGCTGTTGAACTTAAGAACGAGTCGTAGAAGCGACCCGTTCCCATGTGACATATGTCAACCGTATGCAAATGTTAGGCGCGCATTTGGTGTGTTTCTCGACTATGCACCGGTGCCAAAGGGATCAATGACACTAGTTCCTCAGAGCATCTTCCATTCAAATATTGGTAGAACAAGGACAGCATTCCCACCTGACGTCTGTGCTCCAAAGATTGCAGTCCGTTTGTTAAGCTGGGCGAATCTATCAAACGGACCGCACGTTTCTGCACAGAGTCAAGGGTTTTTTTCAGACATTTTAGGGTTGGCTCCCGACCAGAGGTGGCTGCCAAATTCTACAGTGGGGCGCACTTGCGATTTGTACAGGGTCAGCAGTCGTGTACTATTAAAGTATCTGCGGGCTCTGTACAATATGCCCAGCTTCCGATAGGCTAACTTTACTCTGATTTCGATGGAGCCCCCATACCTGAGCTGGTCACTTAATGTTACACCAAGCATATCAATGGAGGGCTTGTTGGGAAGACTTCTTCCATTAAAGGAATCAATCTTACTCTGTATCTGGGCAACCTTTTATCTGTCGGTCCTTAAGAACTGCATGTACTTGGTCACGGAGAAACTGCTCCGTGACGGCGGCCCAGTGGTCGCAGCTGTCCACCACCAACCACCATTCTCTCTGGAGGGTGTTAACCTTACTTTATTCAGATAGAATAGGCTTAAGGCGTTCTTATCGATAATTTTTTTCGTCCAGTTTCCATGTGGATTGTCTTTTTCTATGGAATGTTCTATAGAATATTCCATAGAAAAAGGTAACTCATGTGCAATCTGGATGAAAAAAGGTATCGTGTAAGAACGTCTTAAGAGACCCTACATCACAGAGAAGTTTTGCTCTATTTACTGACCAATGAGTCTCAGCTCTACACCACCAATCAACATTCTCCCGGAGGATGTTATAGTTTCCACGCATAGAGGCGTGCATTCCATATATGCACATGAGCACTGCCTACATGTAAATTATTACAAGAAATTAATCTACACTACACAAAAATATGTGCCAAGTTCCAGCTATGAATTACTGCGCATTCCCCACTGACTGCCGTGTCTATACATGTCAAAAGCAGGAACTAATAATGTCATATTCAAATGTTGATTGTATTCTGCACGAAAACGTGCATTGCACAGTGGGCATTCAAGGGAATGCTCGCTTGTGTTAGTGTCAAAAAAGGTTGTGCCTTTTGGTACAAATCACAAATGTTGAAATCAGTGCCATCTGTTGGTACCTCCATTAATTAGTACAACTTTACTAATGAAATAATTATTATATTGCGTTGGCTTTCTTTCATGCAGTTATGCGGTCTAAAAAATCATGTTCATTTTATGTATCCAGTAATTGGCCTGTAATATGCACAAATGAAGCAGTTCTTTGGATATTTAATGTGGCCGGTAATCCCAACCAACATCGGCTGAAGCCAGCAGCTTAGCCATTCTTAGCAAAAACTTACCATGTCCGTGACTAGTTTTTTTTAGTGTCTATTAATTTGCTGTCTTCCTACTGTCTACCCTGATTAAAAACTCTGCTTACGCCATTGCTAACGCAGATAGGGTAGGCCAGCGTTTGAAGGAGGCCAAGAAAATATTATCATGGAAAAGGGGGGCAGCAAGTAGTCCGTCACGGAGAAGCTCTACTCCGTGAAAGCTGCCCAGTAGTCTCCGCTATTCACCACCAACCACCATTCTCTCTCTGGAGGGCATTATCCTTACCTTACACAGATAGAATAAGCCAGCTGTTTGAAGGAGGCCAGGAAGACCTTGTCGTGGGTGATGGAGATGAAGAAGGAGGGCAGCACGTAGTCCGTCACAGAAAAGCTCTGCACTGTGGAAGCTGCTGAAGAATCTCTGCTGTCCACCACCACCCGCCATTCTCCCTTAAAGGATGAAAAAAGTGCATTGGATCCATGACAGTAAGTTCAACGGAGAAGAATTCATTAAGATCATAATTATAATCACTAATAAATTAGTATTATTGCCACCTGTTGGGCGTATTTATCCAGATAATACTCTTTCTGCACGACTCCCAGCTGCGTAGTGACGTTGTGCCATTGCACCACCTTGACCGGGCCTCCAAAGATATTTGGAGGAGTCTCAATGGATATCCTGTACACCTGGAATAAAACAAACCAAATATAGCAATCAACTGTCTGATGAAGATAGACTTATTCGGGATCGTATTGGGTTATTACTTGTGCTATCTCCCATGTTTACCTTATTCCACTGATAGTAGCCTTTAATGAAGTTCACCATAGTTGTCTTTGTAATATATCCATATTTATGGAAAATACTTAGGAAAATCTTTGGACTTAAGGCAGAAAACGGATCATACAGAATTAAAATGAACCAATAACCCAAAAATCTAATTAAGCATTCGACCAGTGGTGCACAACCCGCGGCCCGAGCACATTTCGTGTGCTCCGCAGGCCCTTTCGTGCGGCTAACTTGAATAATTAAATTTCAAAAAGTTTGCAGTAATTCTAATGAAAAAAAGGAGAACCAACTCTTCAACAACAGTGAATGGACAAAAAATGTTGATAGAAAAAAGGTTTGACACATGAACATTTTCAAGGTTTCCGTTTTATAAAACTCCAAAAGACATCGCAACTAACTTTTGTTTGAAATTTGAAAAGGTCTCCATTCTGTTTTACAAAATACGAAAGGGTACCAAACATTTTTTTACAACTTCTTTAATATTTCAGAATGATAAAAATTGACAGAATTTATTGGTTTAACTTTGGAAAAAATTTTTCGCCTGCGAGGCTTTATTAATGTGTTCTATGTGGGGATTCTTGTATGGTATTCACATTTTTAAAAAGTAACACGAGCGATGCCACCGACTGCAAAGTTAACCATCTCAAGCTGTAGGTACCCCACCCCATGCAGCTAGAGAACAAATTGAAAATGGATAAATTGACCCTCTAACTAAAATGGTTGGGCATCACTGTATTAGACTATCGTAGGATTCTGTAGATCTCAAAGACTGCGATGGGCTGGACATGTTGAAAGAATTCCAGATGATAAAACACCAAAAAAAAACACCAAAACCCAGAGGCACACAGAGGAACATGTGGATAGACTGCGTAGAAGAGGATTGGCGCAAGGCTGGAAACACTGAGGACTGGAGGCGAACGGACCGAGGCGAGGGACCGCAGCCAGTGGAGAGCATTTGTGGAGGAGACCTAATACCACCCTGGGATGTAATGCCGTGATGATGAGGGTTATCATTATGACAACAATAAAAGTTGGCTATGTAAATCTCACTGGAATCTGCAGAGGCGTCAGGTCTGGTCGCAGCTGCAGGACCCGCAGTCGGACGGGCTCACCGGCGCGGTAGATAGGCTTGTCCAGCTGGATGATGACAATGCTGCTGTCGTGCTGCAGGGGCACCTCTCTGCGCTCATCCACACGGTAATTCGGCAAGTCGTCGAACCTATGAATTTAAAACAAATGGTTGTGATTTTCATTAAACAATGTTTTATATTGGCTTTGAAGAAAGTCATGTCCATGATTCTATGGGAGTGTCCTTTTAAGGAAATGAAGAGGTGAACCTGTGTCTTAATGAGACCCATATTGTAAGTGCCAATCACTCCACAGCCAAGCTGTTAAGGACAAGTGTGATTGCAAGAACAACTCATCCACATCAATTTACTATAATGTAATTTTATATTTTGTAAATGAAATCCTCAGCACGGGAAATCCCAGTGAGGATATCATTATTTGTTATAAAAAAAGAAGATAATAAAAAATTATTATTATTAAAATTAATGTCATAAATGTACAAATATTGGACACGTGTTTGATGTGTCTTCGGGCTGTCCACCTGTGTCAAATGTGTCAATGACCCTAGTTCTTGAAACGTTTACCCATTCCGTACCAAAAATTGATAGACCAACAATAACGTAACTTTTAAACATACATTTTTAATTATCAATGATTGATGTTGGTTATTGGATTAATGCATATTTTTTAACATTAATTTGACAAACATACAGAGCGTTACAGCACGTACCCGACAGAATTTAAGCAGCAATTCCAGAGCGTATTTACAGAAGATAATATAGATGTCATTTCGCTGTGCGATGAAATTTTTTTCAATTAAAAACAAAAGTTTACATCACACGTCGCCACCGGGAATAACTTAGCGCAACACATGATACGCATTCCGTCTCGTTCCTGCAGAACGGTACAGACGAGACAGAGCTTGTATTACGACGGCCTCCGTGGTCGAGGTGTAAGGCTCTCGACTACGAATCCGAAGGTCGCAGGTTCAAATCCAGGCATGCGCATGTAAATTTCATTTAATTAATTTGTGTTGCTTCACAATTAATTCATTTAAAATAATATATAGTATATTTGCGAACATTCCAGAGTGGAAGATACTTTCAGACCACCATTCGGAATTGAAACATTGCTTGTAATGGCTTTAGCCTTGTTTGGTTACCAAATCTGAATAGCCAGGTATTTCCCCTACCTTCCTCTGCCTCTTGTCCTTCCCCTCCCTTACCTTCTGCCTCACAACATTCCTCAATTGGGGATGTCATAGTCTCACTGGCCCCCAGTTGGGATTCTTGTGCGGTATTCACATAATTTTTTTTTTTTATACCTGATTTACTGTGATATGTGGCAGTTCTATCAGATGCGACGTGTGATGGAATATATATATATATATATTTTTTTTTTTTTTTCAATGCCATAGAAGAGCAAAATGGCATCTACATTTTTTATTTCAAATATTCTCAGGAATCACTGGTTAAAGTCTGTCGGGTACACCCTGTATATATTATTTGGATTACCGCATTCTGAATCGCAATAGCAATTTACGGTGTGGCGTTCGTGGAACCAGTATATCCAGGCAGCCGCCATTGCCTGAAAAAAATTGAAAAACATAACTTAATTAATTTTTCACAATATTTTTCTGCTAAGAAATGCAAATATTCTCGGGAAATTTCAAAGCCCCCCGGCTTACTTTACTTTACTTTCTTAAAAAAAAAAAAAAAAACAGTAAAAACAAGATGTTACGAAATATCATAACTACATACTATTTGTCTTTACGGAATAAACAGCTTTTTTTGTGGCTTTCACACATTAAGGGCGGTCTTGGCCATTTTTAATCAGTTGGATTTTAATAGTACAGATTGTTCTTAAAATTAGTTACTTTTAAATAGGATATAATATTCGGGCAAATAAAATTGAAGCAGATAATTTACAGTGTAAATTTTAAAAATTTGTTTTTAATTCCATAATGACTTAAATTTTAATGTCATTTTTATAAATATATTTTGCTAATAAATTTTTAATTTGGGGAGAGTTGAGACTTAGAAGGCAGGGAATATTGATAGGGAGTTCAATTTGAAGTTTTACCAATTCATGCATAATGTTTGGAAATTGGTCATTGATAGGACACTCAAAGAAATTATGGTCCAGAGTATCCTCTGACTCACAATCACAGTAAGGCGAGCTGACTATGTGGAATCTGGTGAGATGACTAAGACAAGAAGTGTGACCTAGTCTCATAACAGCTTAAAAAATATAAATAGAAAGAGTGTGACGACAAACAAGTTGTTTAAAAATTGCAATTTTAAAAGAGCAATAATCCAATGCGGATGTATAACCTCATACAGAAGTCAATAGCTGATAAGCACTGCAGTCACTGAATGCAATTATCTGCATTGCTTCAAACTGATAACAATATTATTTACATTAGGATGCAGAGTAAAGAATAATAATCATTGTCAATAATATCAACCAAAGCATTTCTTATCAATCTGCACTATTTTTTTCTTGTTTGTAGATTAAACATGTTTTTTGCAAGGGTGTGTCATTGAGCACACAGCCACGATTAAACCTTTACATTGAGATTATTTTATGACTCTTTTTTTAACCCTTGGAATACCAAACGTCGGCGAGCTAAAACTTCCGTTGTGTGCCTGACGGTAATTTCGTAATTACCCACTTGAGTTTTTACAAAAATGTATATCGTTAAAAATGTGGAGATCCGGAAAGAATGCAAGGCATAGCACGATTTTTATAGCGCAGTTTTGTGAAGGTTCACCTCAAGTGCGCTTCACACTAACTAACCTAACCTAATATAATTGTAAAATAACAGATATACTACTTAGTATATCTGTTATTATATGCAAATTAAAACTATGACATAAAATATTTATGAGCAGCAGACTCACTTACATGCACAATTTAGAATACTATATAACAATTTAGAATAAACTAGGGGTATAAATAATCAAATGTAAAATACAAATATCAAAAGAGCAAGAAAATCTACACAAAATAACCTAATATAATTAGAAAATAACATATATATTACGTGCATGTAAATTAAAAACATATTTTAAAATATTCACGAGTAGCGGACTCACTTAGATGAACATTTTAGATATTGCGCCCTTGAGGTGATTTTCTCACGAAAACGGCGCTATAGAAATAATCCATTTATTATTATTATAATATAACAATTTAGAAGCTAAGGGTTGAGATTAAGAAAGGAACACTTGGATCGTTAGGGCTTTTAAAGAGGATGAACGAAGAAAAAAGTGGAAGGATAATATATGATGCGGAAGTTAACGGTAGAAGACTTTGGGGACACCTGAGGAAGACATGGCACGATCAACATCAGAGAAACAATAATTACCTTGAAAGAAAATCTTCCTAGCTCTGGCGATATACTTGTGGGCGTGTCGGTTGGACCGGTCCGCAGTACGGTTGTACGCAACTGGCGGTACAGTGAGGAACTCCACGTGCGCCGTGGCTCGGTTGAAGGCGGCCGAACCCAGGCGGGACACGCATATTTTGTTCGCCGATCCGGACACTATGCGCGCTGGCACCAGGAGCAGATGTCTTGGTACACCCCTGGAATTAATTTATTTTACAATAGTTTAGTTTATTATAACAATTAGTTTTTTTAATTTTATTTCTCCCTGTGCATTGTACGATGCTCAGGATGACTGTATTTAAACGTAGCTTAATTAAATGTTAATAAAATCTTGCAAAAATATATTTTTTGTTTGGGGTCATATTGTACACATTCAAATTGTTGGTAGTCAATAATAATAAACTAAGTTACTAAATAAGGGTAAGAGGAGGATGGACCGCCACACAACTCTGTCTTGGCACACACTACTTGCTTCATTCACATTCATGCAACATCTCATACACACTCTTCTGTTATTCTGACTATTCTTGATATGACCTGACTCAAGTATTTGATTCACTTGATTGTTCCACATCTTCCTCCAGCATAGCAATGTAATGTGTATCATAAAAAGTAGGTATATAGGTAGGTAAAAAATCTTGAGCAGGTTCCCATCTACAAAATAAAAAAACCAACAACACATTTGTTTGATATATTTTTAATTCGTTTTTCAAAAAATACCTACATGCAGGAAAGTTCAATGATTGTCAAATGTCAAATTTAATCTTATAAAATTGTCAAGAAGAAATTGTACTGACCTTCCATTATTTTCGTCGGATGAGATAACTTCAATGAAACACGCAGTAATAAATAAAACTAACAAAACTCGTGCCATTTTTCACTCAAAAAACAAAAATCCACTTTTCGGGATTGATTTCTAAAACACTTTTGAATGACATTGATTGCACTTGAATAACAAAGTTATGGCTTTTTATCAATTAAAAACTAATAAATGATACATCGGCCCCAAGATTGATCGATTTCCTGACCTTTTCGCTTGAATACGATAACTGGTAGCGAAGGAATAAGGAATGTATAAATTGACTATCCACCACGCAAAACGAAACGTCTATGTATAAAATAACGGGTCTCTATCACAATAATATGTTGTATTTAAATTGTATGAATCATTTCTAATGCTTGTTTGCTTTGAAGCATTTTATTTATTTGCCATTTGCAACAAAATCGAGGAATTGATACACTTTCGATTTCGCGCCATTTTCAAAAGAACAAAATGAAAATATTTTATTTAAAAAAAAAAAATAATAATAAAAGTCCAGTGAATATTTTTTATTTGCAAAGTCGCTTTACGTAATTCACTATTAGGTTAAAAATAATAATTACGTGTTCAGAAAATAGGATAGTATTCTAGTTGTCAATACAAAAATGTAAACATGACAACGGTAATTAATTTTAGGTCATAAGGTCGCGAGTCTCGAAACGAGAGACTACATTCATCACGAAAGTGGCACAATAAAAAATAATATTTTACTGTCGAAAATATAACGTTATTAGTTATTATAAAATAAGCAATAATTCATTACTTCGTTTGTAACAAAACACAGAAATGATGTTTATTTGCGATTCCTACGATAATATTTTTTCAAGGATTGCTGGTTTCAAGTAATAATATTTTGTAAAAAAGCTCTACGGTTTATGAGCGTAAGGCTTTTATTGTCTTAGCATAATATTATATAGATTAGGCGGATTGATTGATTTAGCTACCCGTAAGAACAATGCGGAGTATTGCCATTCTTAACAAATTGGATGTAGTTATGCAGAAAGCGTCCTAACCATTTGAAAATTTGACAATACCAAAGCATATTACGGTATTTGTGGAGTGAAAATTCATTAAAAAAATCTGTTGCATTTGGAGATGACTGTTTTCGGGATATAAAAAAGTCGTGTTTATCTGTAGGAAAACACGAAAAAGTAGATTTTGGCAATTTGTGGGTTGGATTCTTTCTCCTTAACTATGTCCAATTGATTATTTGTTTTGATAATTATTTATAAACTAACCTAACCAATTATCTTATCTATGGCGTTTCCACGAAGGGATAAGTAGGGAGGTTGTAAATGTCTTGACACACTCCATTTACGCTCACCATACATACTATTTGATATTCTGATTGACATGGCCAGACTGAAGTATTTCATTAATTTGATCGTGCTATGTCTTCAACCGGCGTCCCCGACTTCTTCTACTATTTCATTTTCACGTCATATATTCTCTTTACAATTTTTCATCGTTCTTCCGCTCTACATGTTCAATTCAGCTAAGCGTACATGTCGTAAATTTGTCTTTTTTATTTATTTATCAAATAATGACGCAAAGTACTAACAAAGCAGTGTTTTTTTTATTTTATTTATTATGCGATATGGGTACGTAAAAAGATTTACTTGAGTAATAACTTTATCAAACTTGCACTAGGTACTTATTAATTTATTTTTTGGTGTGTTGATTCCATAGGGCAACACTACGATGTGTTTTTGTTAGTAAATTGTCAAAATTATTTTCAAAATAAGCCTTGGTTATTTCAACGTCTTTTGATATTATTATAGATTTTTATGAATATGTTGTTAATTAATTTACATTCTTATTAGTGAAATATTTGAAGGAGGAACTTGCAGTTTATAAGATAATACTTTGGTGACCAAAAATTCACTATGTTTACTCTGCGGGGCATATTCCCGACTCCTCGTAAGTAATCCCATTGATTTAATATTGTTAAGTGTATTCTCTGTTTAAACTTTGATTGCTCATTTTGTTTATTATATCAAAATATTTAACGTCATTTCTGCATTTCAGAGAAAGAATCGAAGAAAAATTTCATAAAAGAAAATGTCAGACAGCTACGAAATATGCAAAATAACCGACTACCCGTGAATAACAACAATAGAGTAGTTCACGTTAAAAAAGAGAAAGCTCCTGCGAAGGTGCCAACGTCCGCCTTCACAAGTGATTCGGTTCATAAAACCTATAAATCCTCTTCCAAAGGTTCTATTGCCCAAACTGCCCCAAAGTCCCAAACTAGCTCCAACAGGGTACAGTACGTCCAGCCGTCCTCTAAACCGTCAGAAACGCCTCTAATTCGTAAAGCAGACATGAACGAGTTTCTCAGAAGGAAAAAGATCCGTGATACAAAACCAATTCCCATCCCGACCGAATATTTCAAACAATCCACGGATAATCTGTCAAATCACAAAGATGTGGGTTGCCAATACATAGACCCTGATGCGACCCATTTCTTCGCCGACGGTACCAAACTGCGAGTAATTTACCCGTCGAAAAAAGTATTAGACAATTTAGAAAAAAATAGTAAAGAAAAAGCAAGCAGCAGGCCGAGTAATCAAGATATCGGCGACACGGCTAAAATTGAGAGACCTGTTGTAGTGGACAGGAATTCCAAATTAGGGTTGAGAAAGAAAGAGCCTGGTTCGGCTACGAAGGTGGTTCAGAGTAGGTACTTATCCAATTGCAATTTGAATGGCCAAGATCAACAGCAGGACACCCAGCGCAGCACATTTCAGCTTAAATTCTCCCAGGAAATTTGATTCTAATACAACCGCCATGGAAGAACGGAACCCTCTTCTCCCCCCGCCCAGTGAGTAGACTTTACATTCTTCTTATAAACAAGACAATTCATAATGTCTGTAAAGCTGTCAGTGATCCAAGAAAAGAAGAATCTTTGCTGCATTTATGGACTCCCTATCCTTGATTTGTTATCTAATGAATAAATTTCATGTATATTATGTAGTTTTCGAGTAGTTTGTTTGTTTCATTATTACGCATTATCTCAGCGCTGGTATGGGGTTACGGGGTTGAATTAGATACAGTAAAATATAGTTTTTTAACAGCAACAATGTGGTATACTTTAACTTGTCCTCCGAGGTCACCGGAGGGAGTAAAAGGGTTAAATTTATTCACAAAATGAAACATTTGACTTCAGTTGCAAAATTTCGAACTCACTTGGAGCAAGTGGATTTGGAAAGTATGTTTATGAGAGATGTAAAGGCTGATAAGGATATTGATTTAATGATGTGGTGAAAGGGGTAGGGTACGGGTAGGGGCAGGGGCAGGGGCAGGGGCAGGGTCAGGGGCAGGGGCGGGGGCGGGGGTAGGGGATACCAATTATTTTAAACCTTTCTAATATCTTATCATTGCTTTAATTAATATATCTATCTGTATGTAATAAGTTTTTATAGTAAAGTTTTTATTTATTTTTAATTCTTAAGGACGAGCACCCAAATAAGGCTCTAAACTTGACTTTGCAGGTTGCTAACGCAAGCAATACACGAATAATTTGTCTGTAAATTCTATACGGATAGTTATGAAAATTTCTTAGGTTTCCGATGATGAAATTTAAATCCTTAAACTGTAATCTTTTAAATTCTAACGGTCAGCACTTAAAAATACACACTTTTTAGTCTGCTACTGCAAGAAATACTACAAATGATTATCTGTAAATTCTGTACGGAAAATGTATATGGTTTCAAAAGACAAAATCATCAAACTCTGAAATCAAAACATCGTCTGGAATTTTGGCTAAAATGTTAAGACATTTTGGTATGCATTTTATAGAATTTAAAAGATTATAGTTTGAGGATTTTGTATTTTGAAACCTTAGACATTTTCCTAATTACCCATATAGAATTTCCAGATAAATCATTTGTAGTATTGGTATTTGTAGTTAGCAGACTACAAAGCGGTGTCTAGTGGCACTTTTGAGTGCTGACCCTTAAGTAAGACGTTGAATATTGTAAAAAAATAAATTTGTATTGAGTGGAGTTCCTCATTCCTAATATTTTATTTGTTAATATAATATTAAATATTTCAGGTTATCAGAAGGGGGTGGTGCCCAAGTACATCAAAGAGATAAAGCAGAAGAAGGAGCAGAAACGGGAGCGCCAAGAGCTGGACGACTTTGGAGAGGTGGATGTCCATTGTCCGGCCGGACACATTGCTCTGCCCGAGAGCGAGAGGATCGAAACCCTCAAAATACTCAGAGAAAGTAAGAACTGCATCATTCTCTCTATTCATCTTTTTTATTTTCATGTACCTTCTGGCGTCCAGCTTTGAATATAGGTCTCCCTCAAATTGATCTTCAAATCGTCAGCCCATCTCATCTACTTAGACATCTACTTCAATTTCCCAAGCAAGGACGCCATCTGATGATACTGTAATTCCAACGGTCATCTATCTGTAAGAAGTTCCACATGCCCGGCATATTTCCACTTGAGTTAGGAGATTGCAATGATAATGTCCACTACTTACTTATTTTTATTATAATGAATTGCTTTTCCTAAATCAAAACTACTAGTTATGGGTACCATTCTCCACTGTTCAGAATGTCGAGACTTGTTAACTCAAGCCAGATCCTTGAAAATTTATGTACCAGTCTAAATGATTTTTGTAAGTCTTTATGAAAATAAACTTTGATGAATATCTTTTAATATGTCCAACATCGTGGACTCTACGAAAACCTTGTTCAGGCTTTGACTTGAATGTTCTCTCAAATGTATGTTTTCATCATTGCTTCATTCACGTATTATGCATTTTTCTTTTTCTGTAGATCTCGTTTATCTCATTTCGTATTGTGTATCTTGTATAATTGGACAATGCTGCTTTAACATAAAAATAAATAAATTATTTATTTATTTATTTAATGAATTTAAAATTATTTTTTATTCCCCACTTTATTAATATAAAAGTTTTGAAAGTGATTCTTTCTTCATCATTTTTTTTCTCCATCTTTCTTCATCTCTTTTCAACCAATCATTCTTTTGATATAAATAAAGTTTTTGTTATTTTGTTATATCAAAATACTACTAACGACATCTGTGTGTACGGTACTTATTAAATAAATGCCAGTTCATTCTACCTCATTGTAACAAAGACCGTGTTTTATTAACACTTTTAAAAATTTTACATACAACCGGTTTACAATTAGACTAATTTGAAATTTTAGAACTCGGAAAAAGCGTTAATAGTGAATTATATTTAATTAATAATCAAATATTTTTTTAAAAATAGCTGTCTCTTGAATTTATTTTCATATTAATATTAACAATAAAAATTCAATGTTTTGTAATAATTTTTTATTAACATTTTTTTTATTAATTACTTATCTCCTTTAATCAATTTTTGTTTATGTTTGTAATTTGTCTATTCTTACATTATTGTGTTCTATATTTATCATTTGTCTGTACTTGACATAATATTTTTTTAGTATTCTATATATTCCTGATGAAGAAAACGTGTCAGAAATCAGAATAATAGAAGAGAATGTGCGAGACGATGTATGAATGTGAATGAAGCAAGAAGTGTATTCCAATGTCGAGTTGTTTGGTAGTCCGTCCTCTCTGCCTACACCTGCGGTGAAACAGCGTGATGGTTAGTTAGTTACAAAACATTGCTTTCAAAACATGTTGATATGTGTATATTAACACATTGTGATCGGGCAGTTTTCGGCCGCGTACTAGTGCTGGTAACGGGTGATTTTTCGCGTAATTTCGCGCTAACGTAGACCTCTAGAAAAATTGCGATAACTTCAAAAATATTTGTTTGATTTCAATCATTCTTTTTGCAAATTATTTATTTTATTTCATTTTATTTTATTATATTTAGAAATGTATTCTTCATCGTTAAACTAGTGCAGAATTTCACATAAAGCAGGAAAGTTTTGAAAAAAATAATATTTTTTTTACATAACATCCTTTATTTTACAAATTATACACAAAAATTATTTCTAAATGTAATATATATATAATATCTATGTACTCGATATTTAGCTTTTAGCAACGTCCGACCACCAAAGAGTAGTGAAATAAACTAAAAAAAATTATTATTCTTTGTCTTAGTGTTGCATGTAGACCGTTATATGTACCGTTATCTTCGACTATTTTTGTGATGAATAACACTACCTCGGTACCCACCGTACACCCCATCTATTGTTCTCAAAAGGTTTTTACCTGCATGGCTACAACCCTACAGACGCTATATAGCGAAAACTCAAGTATATTGGAACCCGTATTTTAACGTGACCCGCGCTCCACTAACAATCTATCAAAAACGTATAAATACGTGTTCCGCTCTCTAGCATTAATTTGCTAAACACGTATCAATATGTGATCCGATTACAATGTGTTAATAAAGTGGTGAATACAAAATAATTTTAAATTCATTTATTAATAATGACGCCACAAAGTGAATACCAATCTTTTAAAGAAATTATTTATTTATTTTTTGCAAAAACGTTTATAAACTCCAATACATAGCAAAAGCGATAAAAAAATCAAAAAAAATATAGTTAGCATAATAGGGTATTTTCACAAATTATGGATACTGTTAACAATATAAAGTTTATATTTCTGATTCTGACAATCGCTATTCTATTTTAACACATATTCACGAGTAGTCGTTTTGGCGGCATATAAAAAATGGCATAATTTAAATCATTACAGAAAATGTATTAATAAACATAAAAACAAAATAAAAATGCCATCATTAGTGTAATTTATTTCGTAATTTTTGTAGATAATGAAAGAAAACAGTGAAAATACCCTTTTATATAAGATATAGATATAAAATTAGAGCTATAAAAATAGTTAAAAAAAGGTTACAAGTAGGTACATAATATAATTATAATATAATAGCTAGTTCGTTCTTAATGATGTCTTCTTCGCTGAGATTTCCAGTGCCGAGGACCACATTTCCCGTGGTAATGTTTTGTTTTATATTGTATTGTGTTTTAAAGTTTTTATTATGAGTATATATGGTTGTAATATTTTGTCAATTTTGTATCTCCGTGTCCCAGATCCATTTTTTAAAAGGATGTTTTGAATTTATTAATTAGTTTTTTGTATGAGAGCTACTGCTCAAATCTATTATAAAGTTTTATGCCGTAAGGAAATTGAATTTCTCTGTCCAAATGAAGGTGTTTATTATATTATTTAGTAAATACGTTTTTTCAATTTTCCAGAGTTCTCAGACTTAATCAATGAACTGAACAAGATGCCGGTGAGGACGGACACGCTCCGAATGAGGAACCGCAAGATGGTGCTGGACAAGGAGCTGGCCAAACTGGAGGAGGGGATCAAAGTGTTCTCCCGACCCCGAGTGTACGTCAACATAGACGTGTGACACCTCGGGAAAATTAATTTAACTAGTGCCTTTTGTTCTTGAGCTTCATGAACATTCCCATGCTGGCTTGTCTCCTAGGTTTAAATTGACAAATAATACAATTTAAACTACATACTGCTACAAGCGTAATATCGTGTTATTTTTATACATAATAGTTATGAAATTTGCTGATCTCACGATTGCTACAAAAATTGACTAGTCTGATTAATTAGATGTCTGATAGATTTCTATATTGAATATTATTTTTGATAACCAAATATTAGTGCTACAATTAATAATACAGTAATTTCTCATTGTCCATAGGAGTTCTTTAAAGCCACTCGGATTGCAATAATGAGACTAAAACCCAATGGTTCAGTCAACCATTCATACAGAAATTGTTAATTTTCAGTTAAAATAATATTAAACACTCTAAATGCACAGTGCAAATTTGAATGATAACCTTTTCTACGTGGATGTTGCATATGTGATCCATGGAGTTTTACTAAAACACACGTTGCGTCAAAATGTGGCGCGTGACAGGATAAATTGCATTGTCATAGATCTTTTTTTCCTCTTTCAAAAATTTTTTTTTGCATAATCTCTTTTTAATCTTTAATCATTTATTGATAGAGGGTCCAACAATTTACACTTTTGTTTCATCCTTTGACACAGAATTCGGATGTGTTACAATAATCTTTTAGCTCCTCCAGAGCTAGCACTTGATGAACATTTTTTAAAATCCTTTTCTGACTACAGTTTGTTCGATGTTTAAGATTTGTTCGATGCTCGCAATTTCTTCATAGCTTACATTTTTTTCGAAGTTTACAATTTGTACGAAGTTAACAATTTTCTCGAAGTTTACAATTTGACACGGCTAGTTCGAATCACGAGAGATGTGTTGCATATGCAATGCTGTTACTAAAGATGCTGACGTATCTATACGAGCTTTAACCACCTAAATAACATAATTTGTTTTTGTTAGTTCTTGACTGCAGATAATGGGGACTTACTGTTCATAGTTTATTAATTTCTGTCTTGTTTAGCTAATTTTTCTTGTATGTGTGAATGTATTATTGGTGCTTTGTTCGTTTGTATGTGTGTCCGTAGAATTATTTTTACATTATTGTCTCTCAATTTGCAAAGTCTGTGATTTAATCTTATTAAAAAAATTCCATTATCTTGTGTTGTTGGTCAGAGTACCAATGCGATTGTGATTAAATATTACATTTTATTGTAATTAATTTCATGACATTTGTGTGCAGTTTGTTTGGATGACACCAAAATGATAATAAATATTTAAAAGTTCTGAAGAAACAAATGTTTAATTTTTTCATATGGTCTGGAAATGCTGGTGGAATAAGCAGGAAACTTAGGAACCACCTCTACTGTCCGCATATATATACCACGGTGGAAAATGTCCCTTTTAGAAGTAGTGACAGAAAAAAGCTCATTACTATCTAGCGAGGCAGGTTTTTTTTTTAATTGTTATAGGCAGATTGAAACTCTAAATGTCTTCATTTTTTTGTCACTAGGTGGCGGTAACAGTGCGTCTTGGTGGAATTACATTCTTACGAAAATATAACGTCAAACTTGCATTACTAGGTACCGGGATGAATGTAAACAATCGGATATATTAAGTAAAATAACCCAACTAGTAAAAAGGTGTGGCTTGTATGCAGAACCTTCTATTTTTGTAGAGTATTTAGTTTGATCCTTTTTACAAATGTTTTGTAATTTACTTACCGTTGTAAAATCAAATTAGATTTGGACTAGAGACGGTCGAGCATTTTGAGTTTATTTTTAAATAAATTAAAAATGTATTAAAATGCATTATAACATAATAATAATAATTGGATGATTTGTATAGCGCCGTTTTTGTGAAAAATCACCTCAAGGGCGCTGTAATACATAACATAATGCAATTGTTTTAAATAAAATCGGTTCAAAACCTTGTGTCACTTGAAGATACTTATTTCATCAATTTGTATTTTCAAATAATCTTTTAACAATTTGTTTAGGATTTTTTTGCTATGTCTCTCCGGAATTCTGCAGTTAAGCAAGATGTCTTTAAGCCTAAGGAAAAGGATAATGAATTTTCCTTAAACAGAACCAGAATAGCTCTCCAGGACTACAATCATTATGGTGGTCTTCATGTTTGATTCTAGAATGCTAACCTTCATTGACTTCTATGCAGAACACAATTATCATTGTTGTACTGTTTATAATACGTCATTGTTGAATTTTTTAAAAATCTGGTTCTGACCGACTTGGACCATTGTGTTTTTTAAAATTACAATCATTTTCCCATGAACCATCGTGGTGATAGCATTTTAAATGATCGCGAGCAACCTAATTTTTTACTGTAAATATAAAAATAAAAATAGTACAAAATTGACAGACTAAATCAGTACCCGTAACATGAGAAAATAATAATTACTGATACCATTTTTAAAAAAAGGCACACGAATAAAGTCGGATGATAAATAAAATATCAAAAAAATATATTCAAAATCATATTGTTTGAATTTTTGCATATAATTTTTTGCAACATCTCACCCTATGCCTTCATTGATTCGACGGCATGCGTGCCTGAACGCACTGTTAATGTTTTTATAGAAACAGTAATACATTATTCAAATTTCATGCTATGGACAAAATATCGAAGTATTTCATAAAATCAGTAGCGGTTTTCTCTAAAGTGCGTTTGTGCAGTGAACTTCCATAAAAAAGATAAGAAAAAAAAACAAATGTGCATCATAATTTGACCACACTTTTAAACAGCGCGTCATTCAAATTCGGTGCTAAAAAATTCACCAGTTCGTATACATAAATAATACTGCCCGAGAGCAAGTCTGAAATGACTTCCATATGTGCATTATAAATTCAGTGTCTGGGGCTTTCTGCTCTAAGAAATAGTTCATACATTGTCATTTTCGTGGCCCTTTAGCGGGAAACCGTACCGAGCGTGCAATCCTTCGAAATCTACAAGGCGACTGACTGTACCCAGCTATATGAAGATTGTTAACAAATTTGTATGGAAGAGTATTTTGCAAGAATCGACAGATTTTTTTTTGTGATTACCGTGTTTTAAGTTAATAAGGAACTCTATTGGAAAATATAATGGCTTTAAAAATATGTATTCATAAAACTCTAAAACCGTACGACGTATCACGCATCAGGCCACACTTCGCTCTGATCTCTGAGAAATCCCTTTTTTTTTTTAGACGAATACTGTACAAGAGTCTCAACTGCTCCCAACCGTCTGGAGCCAGTGAGACTATGGCATCCCCAAATTGGGGAATGTTGTGAGGCTGAAGGTGTTGGGGAGGGGAAGGAGAAGGGGAAGAGGAAGGTGGGGAAATACCTGGTTATTCAGATCTGGTCACCAAACACGGCTAAAAGCCATTTCAAGCAACGTTTCAATTCTGAATGGTGGTCTTTCACCAGGGCGATACTCAGAGTATCTTCCACACTGGAACATTCGCAAATATGTGTGGTGACTTTTTTTACCCAATTTAACGTATCGCCGGGCGCTTTGGAGCAAAGATCGAGAAACGCAAATGGAAACGTACATGTGGGAGATGCTAATGAGATCGGCCATGAACCGCCACTGATAAATGATAAATTATTGTATAAATACCACCATCACCAACAATAATAAAATATCCAATTCAAACAGAAATATGTTCCAAACATTTCTATTAGAATGTCAATTCAGTGAGGTGATAATATATTACAACAGTTTTTAAATTTTACTATTTTAAAAGGAAATGAAAGAAAAAAAGAAAGTTTCCGACGGTAACTATAAGATATGATAAATCTAAATTATAACTATAATAATGTGATTAAAAAACAACTGTTTATTATGTATGTCCAATTGTCCACACTTCTTTTAGATAAAATCATTGTTGAGCTCTTTATTCCAAATAACGGATTGCATTACTCTTTGTCCAATGGAGAATTCATTGACGTAGGCTACACCGTTCTGCCAGATCACAAAATCCTACGAAAGGTAATACATATCTATATTATTCGCATGAAATACTTGTAGATTATACAAAATTAAAGAAATACGTATCAAATTATATATTATGATTTCAATTTTTGAGGAAAAAGTTTTCTATGGTCTGCCGACAAAAAAGTCCTTGACAGACTGGCTGGCACGCAGTGAAATCTTGAGTCGGGTGTTTTATGATGGAGGACAATTACTTGCGCAATTTGATGAAAATCACATAAATATATTTTATAAGAGTGGGAATAAAGCCATTGACATCAGTTTTTATCCTACAAAAGGTATAGTGGTAACATTTTTATTAAATAGATCCAACGATAGAAATATAACCCATATTAATAACTTCTCTTTTCCAACAGATGTTGTAGTGCGAAGATTTGTAATTTTTGAAGATGGATCTGATACTCCTTTAGGTGTCTTGGATACTTTAGGACGTGGAATCATCTACGACCATATTGCCAATATAAGGTAAAACAACCCACCATTCAACTTCATGCTCCATAACGATTGGCATAAATACTAGGTGAAGTACTCGGCGTTGCCTGGGGTTATAAATGGTTTTGAGTAAAGTTTTGAGGTTGTGATGCGTTACCCCTACCCCTACTTCAACCCTTCCTTACCCAGTAATTTTCCTTTATTTTGAACTTCAGGTATGCAAAATTTCATCAAGTACCAAAATTCTGCTTTAAGGGGTGGGAAAAGGGGATAGGGGTGGTTTTTCGAAATTTCACGTAGACTGTGACCTTCAGGTGTGCAAAATTTCATCAAGAAGTACCAAAATTCTGGTTTAAGGGGTGGGAAAAGGGGATGGGGGTGGTTTTTCGAAATTTCATGTAGACTGTGACCATCCTCTTGTTTTGAAGGTCAAGTGTGCAAAATTTAATTATGCATGGAATAAAAGTGTAGATTTGTAAACAAAACAAACAAACAAACACCGCCCGGAACACTCATATATAAGCAATACCGTAAGCTGTAACCACTACTACCCACGAAAATACTTTGTATACACCATTCCACAGGGGTTTTTTTCTGTGTCGATCTATCTGGGTCCCGTGATTCCACAATGAAAAATAAGAACTGTACGACATTGGAAAAACTTTCATTTCGTTTCATTTAATTGATAAATAATCCTCAAAATCCTGCGTTTTTTTAGTGGCCTTGGCTGTTACAGCAATATTGCTTTCCTGTGACGATATATAGATAGATAGATGACTAGATAATAATATTGTAGTTCTGCATGTAATATTCTGAATATGCCATAAAACAAATTGTTCAAGAGACAGAAAAAATCACCACACATTAATATATGGTATTGTACTTGGAAGCGGTATATATTGCCCAAAAAAGCATTTTAACAAATATTCAGCATTCTGTGGATGAATATACTTGAAGAAAATGATAATGAATTGAATTGTATTGTATTAAAATATCGCTGTCATATTCTTGGTATTGCATGGCGAATTACAATATGTCATTTTATGTTGCTTCTCTTTGTTTAGATTTAAATATAACCAGCTAAATGCAGTTCTTCTGGATCCTTCTGTTGGTCCACCGAGGTGTTGGCGATGGGTTGATCCATTCGAAGACTCTGAGTTTGAGAATATAATCACAGATAACTTCATAAGTCCTCCAGATGAGGAGATTGATAATTTAATGAAACAAAATAAAGCACCTGTGAAGGGTGGGAAGAAGGATAAACCCGCTGCGGCAGAATCAAAACCTAAAAAGCCGGAACCTAAATCTAAAGGCAAAGGAAAAACTCCTGAACCTGTTGTAGAAATTAAAGAAAGCAGCAGCCATCACATACAAATAAAAAAAGAAATTACAGCATCTACAAAAGTATTGAAGGCGCTTCCTATCAAAACTGTTATCATGAAAATCAGTAAATATTTTACATTGGTGGTTTGCAATCAACGAAACATTAGTTTGAGATTTCAATACGATCGGAAGCTGATGAGAATGGAGCTAGGCGTTGTGCTGATCGATGAGTTTATTGAAACGGACCTCATGGACCCCTCGTGCGGAGGTAATGTGTATGAGGAGATACCGGCGAGGACGGAAAGCATTGCGGCTATTCATAGCAGTCTCACGGAAGCCAGGGAAGCAGAAATTTACAGAGTAAAACAGTGCAAGCGGTTGAAGCATCTTCAAGGAAAAGATTTCAACCAATTTTAAACTTTTATACAAGTTTTTGAGAAAGAAAAATGTCATATTGTTTCATTCATAATGAATAAAGATTAATGTTTTTATCTCTGACATTTATAAATTTGTTTCCAGTATTCTTTTTGTATTTTTTTAATAACTAGCTGGGGTACCCGGCTTCGCTCAGGACAACATTGGAGAGTGTTCTGGAATGTTCCCGATTCTCTATTCCCGAACATTCTGGAATGTTGTGGAATGCTCTCGAATACTTTTTTTTATAATATACTAGTATATATTGATTAAAATTAAGATTATCGAACCTTTTAGAACTTTCTAGAACCTTCTAAATTTACCGCCACTCATTTCTGAAAGCTTCTAGAACTTTTTCCTTCCATAAC
Organism: Halesus radiatus; assembly: GCA_022606495.2. Taxonomy (NCBI): domain Eukaryota; kingdom Metazoa; phylum Arthropoda; class Insecta; order Trichoptera; family Limnephilidae; genus Halesus; species Halesus radiatus. The sequence goes on along the minus strand of JAHDVE020006083.1, from coordinate 454,429 downwards.
TTCCTAGAGCATTAGCGAACCATCCAGAATATTCTGGAACCTTCTTGGTTCACCAACATACTCCACCACTCCTTCCAGAACTTTTTACAGCTTTATCGAATCTTCTAGAACTTTCCGGAACCTTCTAGACTCACCGACACACTCCGCCACTCATTTCTGAGCTTCTAGAACTTTCTCCTTCCACAATGCATCTGCGAACCATCCAGAACCTTCTAGACTCACCGCCAAGAAAAGTACATATAAGTAGACATGCTCTGCCACTCCTTCCAGAACTTTATACAGCTTTATCGAACCTTCTAGAACTTCCCGGAAGACTTTTCTTGAAATTTTTAGAGGGCGAAACTTCCAGACCTTATATCTTCAAAAACACGCCCTTTAGGTAAAAACAGGAACCCTCATCCTGGAGGGGGGATAGAGATCTACTACACCATATAACTCCGCACGTTTTTTTAGACTTTCTTTTATAATATATATTGATTATAATGAGTGAATTTAGTACTTACATCCAAGATTTCTATTTTTTTACTGCCCAGAGTCAGTGGGATTATGGAATCCCTGTGCGGTTTGTTGTGAAACTGAATGGAATGGGGAGGGGAAGGAGGATTTTGTCACTAAAAATGGCCAAAGCCATTTCAATGATTGGTGGCATTTTACTAGGGCGACGCTGAAAGTATCCTCCATTCTGTCTGTATATTATCATAGGATAGTAATACTGCTGCATCCATTAATTTGAATTATATCATAGTTCAAAAACTTTTCCGAATTTAGATAATGAATTGTTAATTTTATGCCAGTGGTAAATGAATCTTCATAGAATCACTAGACCAAGTTTCCTATGAAATGAAGTACAAAAGTACAATTTCCAATAAGGACATGCAAATTTAAGTTTTGTAATATGTAACACAAGGACTTTTCAAGATATTGAGTCAATAAAACTCCTTTCCTGCTCCCTTGTGAGATTGCAGCTAGAGTATGCATCTCCTGTATGGTCACCTATTTATACTTGTAACTTACACTGCTTGAAGAAAGTACAAAGGAGGTTTCTTAGATATGTTCAATATAAGTTGAGACAACCTGTAAATGATATCTGCTACAAAATATTAATGTCTAATCTAAAACTACCGCTACTTTCTACCCGGAGAATGATTAATGATAATCTTATACTTTTTAAATAACTGAATAACCTCGCAGACTGCCCTCAAATGTTAAGTGCTGTAAACATCCATTTCCGTGTTAGATCTACTCGACTCCACTAACTTTTCCACTGTGACAACCACAGCACAAACTATTCATATAACTCACCACTAGCGCTCTTCACCGAACTGCCAATTTCCAAACCTCTCCGTTCATCTGATATGTATTTCTGTAAAATCAAATCTCCACTCTTATTTTTGTAGTAATTAATTGATGTACCTACTCCTATTCTAACCTATTATCGTACAACTTGCATTATGTTTGTAAAAGTCGTGCGGGCGATCAATATATGAAAAATAATAAAAAGTACGCTTCGTAGGTCGCGGAAGATACACCAAATTTGCTCTCCTGTGACAATATAAATGACAAAATATATTCTGTGGGAACTTCAAACAACAATAAAATGAAAAAAAATATCACCCCCAAAATAATTTGGTTTTTCAATAACTGGGAATAAAGGCTTTTTTAACATAATAAAACACTTATGAAGATATCATAAAACGTTTATTCAAACCAAACAAACAGTAGGTACATAAAGTAAAACAAATGGAATTGCAAATCAGTCTCAAATAATGTTACAAGTATGTTGATACTGGGGTATGAACGAAAATAAAATCATAACTTATTTATTTGACGAATGCTTACTACCTTAAATAAAGTTGGAATGCATTTCGTGAAACACCACCTGCGTAGACTCCAGGTTCCAGTTTATTGACTGATGGGTTTGTGAGCAGACCCCGTGGTGGTGATGGGCACCAGGCGCTCTCCCTCTACAGGAGATTTCTTCCTCGGGGCGGTGATGGTCAGCACCCCATCAGTTGACAGGCTGGACACCACATCCTCGGCTCTGTGGTCTGCCGGCAGGTCATACTTCCTCACGAAATGGCGGGACACGTAGCCGTGGTCGTCCTGCTTCTCCTCGTGCTTCCCCTCGACGATCACCTGATCCCCGACTGTCTTGACGATGATCTCTTCTGGAGTGAACTGGTGGACGTCAACAGATATGGTGTAGCGGTCCTTGTGCACCGTAACTTTGCAACCGGAGTCCATGTGGTTGGCCACGCGCATCAGCCCTTTGAATGATGGGATGATCTGGTTATAGAATTCACCACGGCGACAAGGACTCACTCCCCATCCAAACTCCTCAGCGGGATCCATCTCGAAATTTCCTATTAAAGGAACGAGAGACATTTCGACTTGTGTTAAACTCGAAAAGTAGAATACTGAATCGCAAATAATAACTCACTTTTGAAGTTACTCTTAGCTTCGCGGCAACAATAATAAACCGACGCCGCAGCGCCGGTGTCTTTTATAGTACCTTGCCATCTGTTGGAGAGTTGAGAAACTAATGCGAGAAGATTCCGGAATGAAGGAGATAAAATAATAATATTTTCTAGAATACTCTGGACTTGGATTCTCCTATCTGAATTTTTTTGTTAGTTAAAATAATGGTAAATATTTCTAGTTAGGAATAATTTTTTTAATATTTTAAAAAGAAAAACACTTTTAGATTCATAAAAATAAATAAAAAACGTTTGCATATGCGGAAATCCAAATAAAAAATTACTTAATTTTATGCTTTACTTAAACAAAAACGCGTAAATATTGAGGGAGAGTGCATTATTTTGTATTTCCGCATATGTAAATATTTTTTATTTATTTTAATGAATCTAAAAGTGTTTTTCTTTTTTAAAAATTAAGAGCTTTTCAACTGAGTCCCCAACTTGAAATATTTACCATTTGTTCTGTTATAGATATTTGAGTAGTATAACATTAAATAATGTAGAATGTAATATATTTTTTAAATTGGATAGTGAAAAATACGTTATATTAGTATGTGTAGAATCCTCTAGCAATATCCATCAAAGTCAAAGTAGAGACTAGAAACCTTAGTAATACTAAAATAAACCATAGATGTCTCTACTATCTGATTGTGCCTGCGCCTGCCATTTTACGTGTTTACTAAAGTGTCTACTAGCAGCGACAAAATAATCTGAACGATTATGATTTAAAAACTAATCGAAACATCTGCTTCCGAAAGATTGAAAATAATACTATGATAATTAATATTTGGGAAGCCGTGACATAAGAGGAGAAGGTCCAGGATTTGTGAGGGAATACGTCCTCTCAGCAGATCGGAATTATAACGATATATTCTTGACTATAAATAATATCGTTTGTATTATATCATATTCGATTTGAATTATAAAATAAAGCTGTATGAGCATAACAGGATGATCATACATAATATATTACGCATGATCATACATAATACAATTTATTATTGTTTCAGCATTATTATTTAGAATCCTCAATGTCTAACCTATATTGATCGTATTGAAAATATTAAAAATCAATTTATAAAACACCTGTCGTATCGCTTTATTGATCATCGGTTTGATCCCTTTGCTCTAAATAAACGTAGAAAAATTTCTGATGCTGTATTCTTATACTTACAAAATTGTTAACTGTCATGCAATGTCATTGCTGTTATGTTGATTCATCATATTTCTTTGTTGTCCTGAGCGCAACACCACACTGTAACTCTAATCCATTTTTTAATCAATAATGAATGACGTTGAAACTTAAATACCGGTACATTTTTTTAAGTTAGTTTTCGTAGTTAAAATAATTTTTCAAAGCCCGATAAACGTTCCAAATCTATGGCCGGTCGGTTTTGATCAATTTTGAGGCTAGAATTTCAAATGTCAAAACATGGATGATGTTTGCTGTACATAATTTTGTATTCTATTCATGGTAAACCATAAATAAACATAAGTAATAAAATTATGTTCCTTTTTAGAAATTTTAACTCAAATAATAATAATAGTATCGAGCATTAACATTATCGTAATATCCGCATTGATAATTGGTTTGCTCATAAATTCTCTAATTTATTTCAATAATCATAGTTTTTTTTATATTGAGCAATAATTATAGAGCTTAAAGTCACCCAAATTAAGTTTAAGTTTTGCTAAAACTAAAAAAAAATACACATTTAAAAAACAAAACAAAATTATATTCGTTTTAAATAACGATTTATATATACTACGTAATCTTTCTTGGGTTGGATGCTTTCTGCATAACTACGTCCAATTGATACTTTAAATTATGTGAAAAGTCCACTGCTATCTATTGTTTTTAATAGTATATATAGGTACATACACCTATGTTATTTCTTTCATTATATTAATAATACGAAAACCGTACTTATTTATATGTATTTATATATATTTAATGTTTTTGTTATCTGTAATTTTATGTAGGTACTATGATTCATTTAATGGTAATTAATTTGCCTAGAATACGTCAGATTTATTATGTTTACACATTTGTTTATAACGACTCTTTGTTTCCTAAATAAAAAATAAATAAATTCCGCGTTGTAGGTTGAGAATATAGATGTACAAATGTAGTGCTTTTTGAATACCTACAAATGAGGATGAAGTAGTTGATTATAGACCCATGTAATCATCGTGGTATATAAATAGAGTAAACGTTCCTTGCAAAATCACTCTAAAAAGTTGTTCCCGCGCGTGAATTACAAATGGGGGTGAAGCGGTTGTCGATGTTGACCGAATCCTTCTGACCGCGAACAAACGGAACGCGCCGTCGGTGTGCCGACTTCCAATGCTCTTTGAGTATTTTTAGCAATAAAAAGGCCAATTTACAGTATATTGATTAAGGTAGAACCGATGAAAGGTTACACCATTGCTTTTTCTATTTTTTCCAGAACGACTTGTGCAATCATGTAGGCATTTTGCAATAATCGTTGGAGATCCCCATACCCGGCGAGCGCTTGTAATCGACTGAAGCCCGTGTTATCTCAATGTAGCCAATTGGCCTCATTTATGTTACCCATATTTCGCACACTTAGTTTAGCATTCTCGAGAGAGGATATCAGGTATGGGGACCAGAGGACATTTACTAATTAATGGTCGAAAAAATGAAAAGTAAATCTTACGATTCCTCTACAAGATAGAATTCGGTTTTTACCCATGGCTGTTTCCAACAGCATTTCTCCCGGGAATGCTGGGTATCTGCAGCCCAAGTTCTAGGAGAGATATAGCATTACTGCTTATGGCTCATAAACTCATGAACGGTGTATTATTAATACTTGACATCCTGCCTGAAATAGGATTTTATGTCCCCGATAATTTCACGCGAGGCAGCCAACACAGTATTCTGTTTCTTCCCAGGTACAGGACTAACTTACGAATGTTGATGCCTCCGGGAAGATTTCTAGGTTAATTAACTGCCTCGCGGGAAATGTGGATATTTTCCACATGACCTACAACAATTTTAAGCACGAACTAGCTATTAAGTACCCACATGTAAAAATAAAATTTTGTAGCTCTATTTACCTAAATATTATATATTTATGATATTATAGAATGTGACGAAATAGACATCTTTATAAACAGCCTCGCATATTTTAAAAAGCAAATCAGCCATCTTCTATCACGTCATGGAAAATATATTAGTATACTCTTTCTATAGTTATAATGCTTTATGTTGTATTTCCCTTATTTCTTTTTATTATTTAGCTTCTCTATAAAGTGATAACTGATAACCAAACCAAAAACTGTGAATCCTTTGATCATTTTAAACTGAATTATTAACATTTACGCACTTCCTAATGTCCATTTTATAAATATGATAATATTAATAATCTGTAAATGTTTCAAAACGATAAATAAATAAATAATTACATAGTAGATTTTTGGAATTTTCTATCGCTTTTGCAATGTATTCCAACTGTTTTAGCAAAATAAATAAATCCAATGGAAATAAAGATAGAAGGAACGTGTCTATTCGTATTCTATTCGATATAGGCAACAATTTGAACAGACCATAAAAGCGACGAACTTACGATAGACCCCGGGAAGAACAACCTTTGACCGAAACTCCTAAATATTAGTATTTATTAGATTAGGTTGCTATTATGTCGAGATATATACAAGACTCATTCACTTCCACGGTCAATCAAAGAATTTTATAAGTTTAAATGATACTAGCAGCCAAATTCTTGTATGGAGTATTACGATTTCTTAGATGTAATCGCAAACAAAATGAAGCTGCAACCCTAACTAAATATGTACATTATTTTATCGATAACCATCTTTTAATTTGAATTAAATGAAAAGGCATTTTGTTTGAATCCACTTTACTTTTGTATAGATATGTCGACTAGATTCGACTGAATCATCTTCAGAACTTAAAATATAACAATTAAATAAGAGGAGTGTGCATATAGTTGTAAAAATGGGGAAAAGAGAGATACAACATTAAGAGGGAGACAACAATATAACACTAGAAACATACAATACTTATGCAGATGATGGGAAAACCACGAAAGACAAATAAGGTAACATAACGTCAAGTGAGGTGGTAGATTGTAGACAAGTGAGGGAGAGTTGGAGGTGAACGGAAATATATCTAAAATTGGACTCGTTAAGTTTTTTTTGATTATTTATTAGATGGCCATTAATAATTTTAACTGATTTTTTTATTTTTTTTTTATTTCCAGGGCTTATTTAGTCGTAGGCTCATTCCATTTTTGTGTAGAATATTTGATCAAAAGTATGAATAGTACTTATCAAATGTTCCGCAAATTCCGAAAAACCTACATCGCTTAAACATCGCATGTTACATTTGATTCTAACATTAAAATTACGGGCGGTTTTACCTATATAAAATATCTTTTAATTTCCCTAAATACCTCATAATAAAGATCTTAATTCGGTCTACTCTTCCTAGGTAGCCGTGATATATACTTATTACAAAGAATAAACCATTCAGGGAACATAAATTAGAAATAAACAACTTGAAGTTGATAGAAAAAACATATTTATGTTAAGGTAACAGAGATGCATTTAAAATTTGTTTGCGATTATTTAAAATTCACGATACTTCATCCAAGAATTTGGTTGCTATCTTCCAAAGGGTTATCAATGTGTCTACTGTTACTGTAGATTTTCAATTATTACATTATTAGTTACAGATAACATTTTATGCAAACAGATATTTATGCTAATATTAAACTAGATGATAATAATACAGAAAATTGAAAGAATATTATTTACTGGTAAAATTTTAAACACAAAGACGAAAGTGATCAAATATGTATTTTGATATTTTCGATTCTCCGAAAATTTTTAAAATAATTGCTTGATAGTTAAGAGTGTAAATAATTACATCGTTAAATTTTGACTATTGTTTCCTATAAAAGCAGTGAAACGCACATAAATGCCAGTCAGACTATAACGGAAGCTCTGCTTTATATATTACTTACGAATTAATTAATTATTTTAAGTGTAGTGATGCATAATTTTACTGGAGGTCTCGTGCCGCATCCTTGGGGTATTCCTTTACTAACGATTCCTGTTTGTTGGCAGACCGCCTCCATCGAAGACGATTGGGTCATCAAGGACAGTGAAAAGTTGGAGATTTACGTGGACGTTCACCATTTTTGCTCTACTGAAATAAACATCAGGACGAAGGGGGACGAGATCAGCATCGAGGCTCACCACGAGATAAGGGGAGAAGACGGAACGGCCATTGGGGGGTTTGTGAGGACATACGACCTCTCAGCACACCAGTACTCTGACGATGTGACCACTTGCTTGTCTCCCGATGGTGAAGTATTGAGGATCACAGTGCCGAAGGCAGACCATCACTTCGAAGAAACATACGTAGTGATTCCAAATGAAACGGGTATTGAAATAGAAGTGAAGCACGAATAATACTCGAAAATAATCAAATTATATTTTCATGAATACCAAATAGCAAATCTTCAAAAATCCCTTAATCCTGTTTAATTATTTCAACAAAGTATCCTATTTTTTTTTAATTATGTCCGCTGATGTTGGCATTTTGTAGATATTTATTATTTTGGAACTACAAAATGTCATTACTCTGACAACACAAAGCTCCCCATTTCGACTTGTCAAATGAGTTCTTTACATAAAAATGTTTTCACATGTTCTCATTTGAACATTTTCGCCAAAGTTTGTAAATTTTAGAAATTATTTATTGGTAACCGAATGGAAATTTTCATGTCCAAGTTCCTAATAAAAATTACATAATTATTATATTAATCAATATTTTGCTGAAATATTGGTTTCACTAACTCACTAATAGAACGAGGAATCTACTGGCTACATAAATTAGTTAATCTACTCTTAATTTCAGTGAAAAAATAATAGAAGAAAATAATATACACATACACATCCTAAATGAAACACAAAACCGAAAAAAAATCACAGATAATAAAAAGGTGTCAGTCGCATCTGGGACTGATACCTTTTTATTTCATCTGAACATGGACTCTCTCTTCGCTCAAGTAATGATAGAACCCTTGCCAATCCCATCCACCAAGCTACATCATTCTCTCATTCATTTTCAGTACAAGCATCGCGTCTCTGGAATTAACTGCTCTCTGACGTACAGAATGCTCCCTTAAAGCTCATTTTCAAAGCTAAAGTGAAGAATTTCTTGTCTTCTTTCCACCAGAATAATGATGATGTTTAATTCCCACCCCCTTAAATTCCTTCCCTTCTCTTCCCCCCCTTATCCCTTTCCTACCCTATGAATTATTTTAAAACACTTTTTTTTATTTTAAGAAATGCATACAAATTTGTTTAACTGCTTTTCACAGATTACATTCAAAGTCACACGCGGAGAACACTGCAATATTCATTATTATACCATATTCATTTAAGCGTAGGTTGGTAGAAATTGCCACTACGTGATAAATATGCCCTTAAAGTCATAAATAAAAACAATATAATAAAGCAATGATGGTAGTAGGAGATTTTCAAATATTGTCAGGTTATTCGTAACTAGGGAATATTTGTCTTTCTTTAAAAAAATAGAATAGTTAAGCAAAGGGACTCACTACTGACATCGATTTTATTTTTATTTTTATATATGAATACCGCACAAGAGTTCCAACTGCTCCCAACCTTCTGGAGCCAGTGAGACCATGGCATCCCCAATTGGGGAATGTTGTGAGGCTGAAGGTATTGGGGAGGGGAGGGAGAAGAGGAAGAGGAAGGTGGAGAAAATATCTGGTTATTCAGATCTGGTCACCAAACACGGCTAAAAGCCGTTTCAAGCAACGTTTCAAATCTGAATGGTGGTCTTTCACCAGGGCGATACTGAGAGTATCTTCCACTCTGGAACGTGCGCAAATATACTACATATTATTTTTAAATGAATTAATTGTGAAACAACACAAATTAATTAAATAAAATTTACTTGCGCCCGCCGGGATTTGAACCCGCGACCTTCGGATTCGTAGTCGTGAGCCTTACCCCTCGACCATGGAGGCCGTCTATATATACATACCATAGATTTAGTTTTAATTGTGCCAGTCTGACGACGTCCGTGATAGGGTGAAACCGGTCCGGTCGAAAATAAATAATTGAAAAAAAGCAAAGGTTTTATAATCAAAAAATCATTTTAAAATGGAATTCCACCATGAATTGACAGTTTCAAAATAAGAAATTAGTAAATAAATCAAATTCAACTTTCACATTTCAAGCCGGTGAAAGCAAAGGTTGAGTTTGAAAAAATAGATTTTTCGGAGTAGAGGGACATCGGAGAGGGATTATTTATTAATTCGAAATAATAATAATATTATTATGCAAAACGATACACCTATTGTTTTTAATCCGTTGAACGCCAACGGGCACTCTGCTGCCCATTCGGAAAGGTCACATTCTCAATCGTGCAATACTCAAATAAATGTTATTCAACTGGCAAATGAATAATAATACATTTTTTTGGAATAATTTATTGATTCTTATAAACCTCATTTTAATATATTTTTAATCACTGAAGATAATATTAACAACTCTCAAAATGATTTGATTTTGATAAATGCTTAGTCTCCCCGTCTCAGAACAGAGACGGATAAAGTACATGTAACTGTATTAAATTATATTCCGATAAATGCCTGGGATGCCAGAAATGAAATGAACAAAAATTTGCAAATTAAAATATATATATGTTGTTTTCTTTTTCTCCTGTCGCGTAATAATATAATCGTTATTTTGATTTAGAAAAATGGTAAAATTCCACAATTCCGCCTCACTCCAATACAAATACGAGTAGGTTAAAAAAAACTTCGCTATGTGTATTCACAGTGAGGCGAAATTGTGGAATTTTAACAAAAACATATAATTAATCTACCATGTCCTTCTCCCCCTTAATATTACTTTATTAATTTATAATAATGTTTTTTTTATTTGTCCAGGTTTTCCCGACCTGATCAGCAAGACACTATGCGAACTCGTGATAGTCGGCAGTCGGTACCCACGAATGGTACAACGACAACGTGCTGGGAGCGTGTCAGCGATCACTCCACGGGATCGAGGTGTCGGAGCCGATCTTCGTGCATGAAGAAGTCCCCGAACTGCACTTCCCAGTTTCTCTGGAGGCCCTGGGCGAGGGATCTGATGCCCCGACTTCCCAAGCACCTCGAGCTGATGGATGACTCCAGTCCTATCACTACCGGTGGAAATGTCACTTGATTGTAATTGTGAATGTTTTTGGTAAATAATATGTACTAGTATGTAATTGAATTAGTGTTATTTTTGTTTTAATAAATATTTGTACCTTATAAATATGTTATAGTTTTTATTTATATTATAAAACTAGGTTTACTACCCGCTTTCTCCTGAATTTCAAAACTCTTACTTCTAATTGAATATTTATTATGTCGAAAGAAAATTACGTCTTATCTCATTTTTATTATGCCGTGTTGCACTTCTTTCTCCTTTAGCCAACATTTCGGAACGCGTTACAGTGTCCATCATCAGGGCAGATGTGTAGATACCGTGTTGTGCGCGTTAACCCTCTTAGGGCCGGTATTTCAATATAATTATTATTATTATTGTTAGTATACTTAATGTGGTTTTCGGCGTTGAGTTTTTGTGGAAGCGTCAAGTACCAGATACCAAGAACTATTAATGGGTTTTTTGTTGATTTCAATTACTTCCGTAACGTAGACACGCTCGGTACGACTTGGGTCTTCTAAGTATTTCGGGTACAAATCCGAAGTAATTGCAATTCACCAATTGCCGATTTGTTTGGATAGCCGAGGTTTTGCATGCTCGAAAGTGTTCTGAGATCCTCTTGGAGATGGTCCGTTCTGTCTGACCTACATACACCTTGTCACCTCTCGAGTAGCTGAGTTTATAAACTCCATCTGTCTCAAGAGGAAACTTGGCTTCTGCAGACCTCAGAAGATCTTGGGTTTTAGTTTTTGTTCCGAAGACGGTCTTGATGCTTTCTTTCCTCAGTATTCTGGCAATTCTGTTAGTAACATTATGAACATAAGGTAATAAAGCGCAGCTTTTTTACTCTTGTTCGGTTCTGTCTTCGTTCGGAGTTTATTTGGCTCTTATGATCTGCTTTATCTGCGTTTAATGTGAAACTTGAAAACATATCTGAGTTTAATGGATATTTCAAATCTCCAAGTTTCAAAGAGAAAATATTGTTCAAATTTCATGATGCCAAAACTCACCACCCGAGAGAAAAGCCAAATTTTCTATGATATATATTATGAAGTGCATCCACATTGACATAGATTGTATACATTTAGGACAAACTCTGCAGAGCAGCCAGTGGTACAAGTATTTGACTTTGTCAGGTGGTTGTGGGTTCAATATGTTGATATTGATATAGAAATTTTTAAAAATTCTGGTTAATACTCGTATTAATTTCTATAATAATGTAAGTTTATTATTTCATTATCATTTATTTACATTTTTTCTAAAAATAATGTTCATTAAAAAGTAATATTATTTGCTAAAAGCATTTCTATGGGTAAAAGTTTATAAAAGTTCATATAACAATGTGATGCAATAATTTTTACATACATTTTTAATAAAAATCATTACTCATCGCAGTTGACTGAGCCGAAATAATTCCAGAAGATTACTGCCATCTGTATATCAGTAGAAAGAAAATATCTAGAAATATAGAGGTGTCACTGACGTAAGAATAATTGAGAAACTACGAGAATATTCAAGTTTCGCTCTAGGGAACACGTCGGGGTCTAGAATGCTCTGGGAGGTTCAATAATTCGGTACATAGATGGCACTGCCGTATATAACTGTTCCGCTCGCAGAACGAAAATCATTCAACTCCTGAGTTTCAAACGGTCAAGTTCTCCGTGAGTACAAGTTCAGTTTTCAAAACTTTATTTAACACTTTCGTGAAGTCTTTAAATCATTATATCAACGTTTCAAGAGAATATTAGAAAAGTTATAGAAATGGCGCTATTCATCCAATCAAAGATGCCCAATCAATATTTCGGACAAGTTCTGGACCTCGATGATCTAATAGTCTCCCTGTGTGGACTCCATCCATCAATGATGTCTCCGAACTGCAGAAGAAACAAGAGCGTGGCTCCACAGTCAGCCCCCATCCCGAGCCAGTCTGGCGCGGGATCCCGGATGTCGTTGGACCGCCACAACTTCCAGGTGTGTGTGGACGTGCAGCAGTTCCTGCCGGAGGAGATCAGCGTGAAGGCGGTGGGGAATGAGATCGTGGTGGAAGGAAAGCACGAGGAGAAGAAGGACGAGTATGGGTCCATCTCACGCCACTTTGTGAGGAGATACGTCCTTCCAGAGGGCCACAGGAGCGAGGACGTGGCGTCCAGCCTGTCCCCCGAGGGCACCCTGACCATCACGGCCCCCAGGAGGCAGGTGCCCGCCGGCGAGGAGCGCGTGGTGCCCATCACCTTCACAGGCAGCCCCCGCCCAGCTGGGGACCCCACTGACCAGACTCCTCCCTCAGAACCACAACCAGACGCGGCTGCAGCCTAATTATTTAAACATTTATTTAAGTTTTTATATGTACACAAGTATTATTTTTTAAATATTGTTTAAGTAGTTTTTAAATTATAAATAAATGATCTCCTTTTAACAAGCGAAAGTTTTTTTTATTTACCAACTATTCAATGCCTGCATTAAAATAAAGTAACCTTAGGTTTGAAATACACGGTCTGCCACAAGAAATCCGTGCATTCGTTATACACGGACTGCCGTGTTCTTTTGTGCTTTTTTCTATGATAACTAGCTTGAAGCTTTCGATACCGAATATTTATACTCCATGGTAAATAAAAACACAGTTATTACCAAAATTAGCAAATATAAGCCAATATGGGAAGATATTAAGTACGTATCGCATTTCGTATGTTTTACATAATACATAATTTAATATTACTCGTTTTTGGTATTAAAAAAATATGATATTGTTTTTGATGTTATCGCAATTTAATCGTTGTTAGTAAGTATACACGAAGTATCTCCGTGTCTGTAAGTAAAAACACAGTTCCTACGTTGAAGTTGGTGCGTTTATACTTAAATTATTTTGCGAACATGCTGTGTTTTTATCTACTATCTTGAATCTTGAAATACCTTCTCCCGTAGCGCTGTCTTTCACTCTCGGCGGCGTCCCTTAACTTAGATTTTTGTTGTTTGGGTGGAGTTTATGTTGTATTATTCATGTTTCTATTATTCCAAAATCTGTTTTATATCATCAATATATATTATAAAAGAAAGTCCAAAAAAACATGCGGCCCGCAAAAACTCAGAAACGAGTCCCGGTACGATCAAGGGAGTTATATGGTGAGGTAGATCTCTATCCCCCTCCAGGATGAGGGTTCCCGTTTTTACCTAAAGGGTGTGCTTTTGAAGATATAAGGGATCAAAGTTTCGCGCTCTAGAAATTTCAAGAACAGTCTACCGGAAAATTCTAGAAGGTTAGATAAAGCTGTAGAAAGTTCTGCAAGGAGTGGCGGAGTATGTCGGTTAGTCTAGAAGGTTCCTGAAAGTTCTAAAATAATCTTCTATAATTCTTCGATAATCTTAATTTTAATCAATATATTATAAAAAAAAGTATTCGAGAGCATTCCACAATATTCCAGAACATCCTGGAACATTCTGGAATGTTGTGGAATGTTCGGGAATAGAGAATCAGAAACATCATTGTGGAACATTCCAGAACACACTGAGCGAAGCCGGGTACCCCAGATAGTTACTCTCATAAAGAAAAAAAAACTGATATTCACTACACAAATGACGAATGCTGTAATATGCTTTTGTATTGTCACGTTTTCAAACGCCTTTTTCTCAGTTTCATCTCTCTTGGGTTGGATGCTTTCTGCATAACTACGTCCAATTGATGCTTTAAATTATGTGAAAAGTCTACTGCTATCTATTGTTTTTTAATAGTATATATTTTACTTCTTTGATTAATTAATAATACGAAAACCGTACTTATTTACATGTATTTACACACACACACACACACACACACACACACACACATATATATATATATATATACATATATATATATAATCACCTCTTCCCGTAGTATGTTGATCTAGTAAGATTTACATGACCTTTGTTGATCTACCTTTAACACCGTTTATCTTGGCTCCGGTGGGATACATCTGCACGAGTTGGCAACAGTGCCTTTATCATTACCAAGGTTGTCAGTTTGCAACTGACCCCAGTCGGTATGTTCGTCATCAAAATATAACAAATTTGCTCCAGTTTAACGGTTATTTTTTATTCATTTACTCTCCTTTCGTTGCTCCGATTGATGTATTCGCAGTTTCTAGATACAAGTTGATCTAAAATGAATGTGTATTCAGATTCCAGATACAAGTTGATCATATATGTTTTATTAATTTATTCTCCTTTTGTTGCTCCGTTTGATGTATTCTCAGTTTCTAGATACAAGTTGATCTAGAAATTAATATGTATGTAGGTACCTACAACGAAGATTGTTAACATGGGCTGAGGCGTGCGGGGAGAGAGGGGGGAGTTCGTCAGACGGAAAGAGAACGCTAACCTACGAATTCTCTGTCTCACAGTCCAGCCGCCGGCCTTGTTCACGCTGAGCCCTGCTTTTCGGCGGTAGGACATGTTGATTTTTAAATATCACCTCTAGCGCGCTGACAAAATACAATTAATTTGAGAACAATTTCTCTTACTCAAAATGATAAGGTGGTATTATTGTGCATAATTTATTCTGTTTAAAAATATGTAATTATTGTTTTTAACAATCGTATAAGTTACAAAGGAATAAAAATATTCCGTTCAAAGATGAAAAATTAACTTTATCAACGGAATAATAATATTAACCTTTCTAATCATGATCAATGAGCTAGGTTAGAAATAATATAGTTTTAGTCAAACTGTGTTTTATCGGCGATTTCAAAAAATATTTTTGCGCGAAATCTTCTAATGAGCGAGTAATTGTGCTATTTTCTCATATATTAAAAAAATATTTTATGGTTTAACCCAAGATAATACTAAAAAATATAATTATGTAGTTATAAGAAAAATGTGTTTCCTACTTAAAACAATCCCATGACCTTTTTTGTACTATTATATTGCATCAAAAGCATTCGCTTGTAAATGGAGAGGAATTTACACTTCTTGGTATATAAATACCAAATTTAAATGAGAATTATATAAAAACTTTTTAATTATCTTACGCTGTGAACTTTTAGTTGTGTTAATTTATATTAATTCTAATTATTAATTGTTTTAAATAATAAAACATTTAATTTCTAATACCGTCCCCTTTATAGAATATTAAAAAATAGAATATTAACAATTTACAACCACCTTACTTTAGAGACAAACTATATTACAATAAAAACTTCCACACATACCATACAAGAAAGAAAGAAGATATTAGACAAAAAAAAAACAAATCCCAAACACAAAATTGTTTACAGTTACAGTACCTATATATATATATATAGTAGCTTTGTATATAGTAGCTTAGTAAATAGTGAATTAAAAAATATATAAGTTTATATTAGACCGCATGAAGTGGAACTATTTTAAGTTTAATAAATAAATGTACAGAAATTTCATTGTCCGTTAAATCAGCTAATTTGAATTTCTTCAAGATAATCTTACAGTCGACGACTTGAGCATACGTTCAATATGATATCTCTTTCTTGATGTTTCTCACTGATGATAACGAAAGAGATGTAACATAAAACGTATATATTTACTGTTCTTTCGTTAGTGAAGTTGAAATGAATGTTTACGGTTTTTTTTCTCTGTCTAACACATTGACAAGTTATTTGAAAGAAGAGTGACATTATCTGGATTCTCTATCTCGCTCGTTACAAGTTGTGGATTGTAGGATTCCCCTAATAATACAAAACAACGCTTTTCAAAAATGCCCAGGTATGTGATAAACTCAGAGAATTCAGTAGTTTTGTCGAACTTTATGGTTTTTTTTTAATATTTGCATAAATCAACAAAATAACATGATCGTTTTTCACATTTTTATGCGTTCCTAGAGATTTTCGGTGAGTTTTCTAGCGAGTTTTGATTTTTAGACATGTCGAGACTATTGCTTTTTCTTCATCGAGAAATGGATGACAATGGTATTAAATATTGTGCAGATTATAATCGATTGTGCGTTCTTCAATTCGCGGCAATAAGATGAATACTCTAAATGAGCATACAGGTGATATTTACTTCTATATTGGAAGCTAAATGGAATTGGAATAAGCCGGTTTTTAAATTTTCACCATATTTTGACATGAATCATTTACGTGAACAATCATGTAAACGATTTATATTTAAAGCTCCCAAAAAGAGTTTTTCTCCATGAAATGGCAATCAAGGTTAATTTTTGCAATTATAGTAGTGGAATGTTGCATGTTTGCAAATATTGCCCTCAATTGAGCTAGATTATAAATTTTATATTTTTTGATCATGTTCATAAAACTATCAAATAAGCTGTCATCAACGACATCAAACATATCTAAATGAAATAAATAATGTTCTAATGAATGACCTAATAATAATTATAGTATTTTCTCTTGCATTCTCTTAGAGAGCCCTTGAGGTGATTTTTCACAAAAGCGGCGCTATACAAATCATCCAATTATTATTATTACTATTATTATCTTATACCCAGAGATAATACTAAAAAATATAATTACGTAGGTATATGTAAGTTATGTTTCTTAAACTAACTTAATATATACGACTGTGTTAAAAAAAATGAAGATCTGGAAATATTGAAAGGCTGATTAAAGCGTACACTTAGATGGTTTGAGTATGTAGAGTGGATGAAAGAAAAAGGTATTGAAAGTATAATATATGACGTGAAATTAAATGATAGAAGTAGTTGAGGATGCCCAAGTCATGGCACGTGAATAAAGCAAGAAGTGTGTGCCAAGATCGAGTTATTCGGCGGTTCGTCCTTTCTGCCCACCCCTTTGGGGACACGGTGTGATTGCTAGTTAGATAAACTTTAAACAATCTTATTAGTATGTACTTTAAAAAAATCTTTTTATTTAAATTATGTTGTTTTTAGGCTATTATCAACTTGTAATTCTAATCATTACGATTATTCCTGCATTAGAGTTTCCCTTTTTTTAATATTTAATACTTTTCTGTAGCCCTACAATCAAAATTGTGTACAAGATAAATTTTTTTTTTGCTAAAGTTAGTTAAACGATACTTAACAAACTTATATTCATGTGAGCAGCACACAAGGATCCGCACAACTGCTCCTAACCTTCTGGAGCAAGCGAGACTGTTTCATGCCAAATTGGGGTATGTTGTGAGGCTGATGGCAGAGGGGATGAGAAGGAGATGGGTTAGAGGAAGGTGGGGAAGTACCTGGCTATTCAAATCTGGTCACAAAATACGGCATAAGCCATTTCAAGCAATTTTTATACAAAAATCATATGTCTTACAGTGCTCAAACAATAAATTTATAATCAATGATTTTTAACAAAAATTACAATTAATTACTATAAATAGCTAAAATCAGCAATTTCCGCCAACAGACAACTAGGTGAGCGGTTAAGTCGGTCGCCAAAATTATTGTTTAGTTACGGTGGTTACAGTTCAAATCCAACTTGGGCCGATTTTATTAATGTTTTCTTTTTAAATATTTTTCCACAGTTTTAATTATATTATAAAATTTAGTAAAACGGTTTATCGCCAACACTGTTTAATAATAATATTTTTAAATACATTTTTTTTAAATGTATTTTTCCCGGTTTTATTTTTATTATAAATTTTAGTAAAACCGTTTCGTCGTTTGAACATTAAATAATGAAAACAAATAACAGCGCACCTAACTAACTTTTATTCTTGTGAGCACCGCTCAAGCAAGTAAGATTATTGTACCCCAAAATTGGGTATTTTGTGAGGCTGATGGTAGAGGGAATGGAAAGAAGGTGGGTAAAGGAATGTGAGGAAGTACCTGGCTATTCAGATCTAGTCACAAAACACAGTAAAATCCATTTAAGCAATTTTATTTGATTAGAGGCCATTAAAGGAATTGATTATTTGCCATTTTAGAGGCGCTTAAACAATTATTTGTGGTCTAGCGGTGATTCAAAAAAAAAGTTTTGCCCCGTGTTCTTAAAATACACTGAAATATAATATTAAAAAAATGTTTAAAATAAGCATTATGGTGGACATTACATTAAATTAAAACCGACCAATTTATGTTGGAACACAGAGTTGCCGTACATATGATGTAAAATATCGACCCGAAAAAACGTTTTTTTTTAAACGTATTGTTTTTATAATTTTATTTACGTAATCATGTTTACATAGCAAATATAATAATTAAAAAAAAAAAACAATAAACCTGCTAATAATTTTCAAAGTTGCCTCTAAAATTGTGAAAATTTGTTTTTTGTCATGGCATATTCTTCATAATTTAAAACAAAAATACATATAATACTTATCATCCGTACTAGATATTTACTAAAACTTTTTAATATTTCTATTTTTTAAACTATTAATACATGGTGGAATTCCATTATAGTGTATTATAATAAAACAAATATAAAACTTTTTTCCACTTTAATTTTTATTTGACCGTAACCGCGTTTCAGCTCGTTAGGGCCATCTTCAGACTGGTCCTAACGAGCTGAAACCCGGTTACGGTCAAATAAAAATTAAAGTGGAAAAAAGTTTTATATTTGTTTTATTATAATATACTAAAACTTTAATTAAAAAAAAAATACATCATTCAGTTTCGATGGGTATTTTGGCCTTAAATCCAAAATTAAGTTATGTATGAAACAGGCAGCGCAGCCGTTCCTCTTAAGACTTGGAAAAACCTCACCCCCCATAAACCAGGACACCCTTGTTAAGTCACCAAACGTAGCGAACCACTTGGGGTGACCTATGGTAGGGGGGTTGCTCTTCCATTAAATCCGGGACGGCGGTACCTACACCTGCCTCCCAAATTAAATCGCCCAGGTTGAAGGCAGTTGGGACTCCTGTGCGGTCTGAACTCTTATGCGGTATTCATATACAAAAATCGTTTATCATTTCATACATAATCTACTGTTAACACCTGGACAAATCTCAGCCCCCATGAACCCGTGAACCCCTGCTAATTCACCAAACTAATCTAACCACATGGTGAGACCTATGACAAAGGTGTGGTTATCTATTAAATGGTTCCTGAGCAGCGGTACCTACACCTGCCTCCTAGATCGAATCTACCAGGTTGAAAGCAGTTGGGACTCTTGTACAGTCGGGACTCTTGTGCAGTTGGGACTTTTGTGCGGAATTCTCATAGAAAAATCATATATCATTTCATACAAACTCTACTGTTAAGACGTGCAAAAACTTAAACCCCATGAACTTGGGCACCCCTGCTAATTCACCAAACGAATCTTACCACTTGGTGAGACCTATGACAGAGATGTGGTTATCTATTAAATGGTTCCTGGGCAGCGGTACCTACACCTGCCTCCTAGATCGAATCTACCAGGTTGAAAGCAGTTGGGACTCTTGTGCAGTCGGGACTCTTGTGCAGTTGGGACTTTTGTGCGGAATTCTCATAGAAAAATCATATATCATTTCATACAAACTCTACTGTTAAGACGAGCAAAAACTTAACCCTCATGAACCCGGGCACCCCTGCTAATTCACCAAACCAATCTAACCACTTGGTGAGACCTATGACAGAGATGTGGTTATCTATTAAATGGTTCCCGGACAGCGGTACCTACACCTGCCTCCTAGATCGAATCTACCAGTTTGAAAGCAGTTGGGACTCTTGTGCAGTTGGGACTTTTCTGCGGAGTTCTCATAGAAAAATCATATATCATTTCATACAAACTCTACTGTTAAGACGTGCAAAAACTTAAACCCCATGAACCCGGGCACCCCTGCTAATTCACCAAACGAATCTAACCACTTGGAGAGACCTATGATAGAGATGTGGTTATCTATTAAATAGTTCCCTGGGCAGCGGTACCTACACCTGCCTCCTAGATCGAATCTACCAGTTTGAAAGCAGTTGGGACTCTTGTGCAGTTGGGACTCTTATGCAGTTGGGACTTTTCTGCGGAATTCTCATAGAAAAATCATATATCATTTCATACAAACTCTACTGTTAAGATGTGCAAAAACTTAACCCTCATGAACCCGGGCACCCCTGCTAATTCACCAAACGAATCTAACCACTTGGTGAGACCTATGACAGAGGTGTGGTTATCTATTAAATAGTTCCCGGGGCAGCGGTACCTACACCTGCCTCCTAGATCGAATCTACCAGTTTGAAAGTAGTTTTGAAAGCAGGACTCTTGTGCAGTTGGGACTCTTGTGCAGTTGGGACTTTTCTGCGGAATTCTCATAGAAAAATCATATATCATTTTATACAAACTCTACTGTTAAGACGTGCAAAAACTTAAACCCCATGAACCCGGGCACCCCTGCTAATTCACCAAACGAATCTTACCACTTGGAGAGACCTATGATAGAGATGTGGTTATCTATTAAATGGTTCCCGGGCTACCAGGTTGAAAGTTGGGACTCTTGTGCAGTTGGGACTCCCCTTGTGCAGTTGGGACTCTTGTGCAGTTGGGACTCTTATGCAGTTGGGACTTTTGTGCGGAATTCTCATAGAAAAATCATACATCATTTCATACAAACTCTACTGTTAAGACGTGCAAAAACTTAAACCCCATGAACTTGGGCACCCCTGCTAATTCACCAAACGAATCTAACCACTTGGTGAGACCTATGACAGAGGTGTGGTTATCTATTAAATAGTTCCCTGGGCAGCGGTACCTACACCTGCCTCCTAGATCGAATCTACCAGTTTGAAAGCAGTTGGGACTCTTGTGCAGATGGGACTCTTGTGCAGTTGGGACTTTTCTGCAGAATTCTCATAGAAAAATCATATATCATTTCATACAAACTCTACTGTTAAGACGTTCAAAAACTTAACCCTCATGAACCCGGACACCCCTGCTAATTCACCAAACGAATCTAACCACTTGGTGAGACCTATGACAGAGGTGTGGTTAACTATTAAATAGTTCCCGAGGCAGCGGTACCTACACCTGCCTCCTAGATCGAATCTACCAGTTTGAAAACAGTTGGGACTCTTGTGCAGTTGGGACTTTTCTGCGGAATTCTCATAGAAAAATCATATATCATTTCATACAAACTCTACTGTTAAGACGTGCAAAAACTTAAACCACATGAACCCGGGCACCCCTGCTAATTCACCAAACGAATCTAACCACTTGGTGAGACCTATGACAGAGATGTGATTATCTATTAAATGGTTCCCTGGCAGCGGTACCTACACCTGCCTCCTAGATCGAATCTACCAGTTTGAAAGCAGTTGGGACTCTTGTGCAGTTGGGACTCTTGTGCAGTTGGAACTTTTCTGCGGAATTCTCATAGAAAAATCATATATCATTTCATACAAACTCTACTGTTAAGACGTGCAAAAACTTAAACCCCATGAACCCGGGCACCCCTGCTAATTCACCAAACGAATCTAACCACTTAAAGAGACCTATGATAGAGATGTGGTTATCTATTAAATGGTTCCCGGCAGCGGTACCTACACCTGCCTCCTAGATCGAATCTACCAGGTTGAAAGTAGTTGGGACTCTTGTGCAGTTGGGACTCTTATGCAGTTGGGACTTTTGTGTGGAATTCTCATAGAAAAATCATATATCATTTCATACAAACTCTACTGTTAAGACTGCACAAACTTAACCCCCATGAATCAGGGCACCCCTGCTAAGTTACCAAACTTAGCGAACCAATTGGGGTGACCTATGGTAGAGGTCATGCTTATCCATTAAATCCCGGGGCGGCGGTACCTACACCCGCCTTTCAAATTGAATTTCCCAGGTTGAAAGCAGTTGGGACTCTTATACGGTTGGGACTCTTGTCCGATTGGGACTCTTGTCCGATTGGGACTCTTGTGCAGTATTCACATAGAAAAATCATACATCATTTCATAAATACTCTACTGTTAAGACCTGAACAAACCTCACCCGCAAGAACCCGGGCACCCCTGCTAAGTCACTAAATGTAACGAACCACTTGAGGTGACCTATGGCAGAGGTGTTGGTTATCCATTAAATGGTTTCCGGGTGGCGGTGTCTACGCCTGCCTCCGAAATTGAATCTCTCAAGTTAGAAGCAGTTGGGACTCTTGTGCGTTATTCGCAAAAAAATCGTCAAGGTAGTGTTAATTCAACGAATCGTTCCGGGGCGGCGGTACCTATACTCGTTAAGAACCAGTTGATAACAAAGCACTCCGATTGGTTCATTTAAATCTTACCAACAAATGAGCACAGTGAAGAACTACGTGCACGCCTTTGATAAACACAGCGCCCTGATTGGTTCATTCAAATCGGATCAACAAAGGGAAAAAGTGTAAAATGTATATGTGATGGAAAAATGGGCGTGGTTTACAGCAAAATCTATGTGACGAAAGTTGATCTCTTGGATCAACGTTTATATGCCTGATTTGGTATTGGATCAACAAATTAGGGTGGATCAACAAATTCCTCCGGATCAACAAATTCCTGGCGTACCGTCGCGCCTGATCAACATAGTACGAGAGGGGATCTCTATATATATATATATACATACACATATAATGTTTTTGTTATCTGTAAATTTATGTAGGTACTATGATTCATTTAATGGTACTTAATTTGTCTAGAATATGTCACCATTTATTGTCGACGGCGTGTGCCGACTTCCAATGCACTTAGAGTTTTTTTTAAAATAAAAAGGCCAATTTAAAGTATATTGATTATGGTAAAACCGATGAAAGGTTACACCATTGCTTTTTATATTTTTTCAAGAACGACCTGTGCAGTCATGTAGGCATTTTGCAGTAATCGTTGGAGATTCGTAACCGGCGAGCGCTTGTAATCGACTGAAGCCCGTGTTATCTCAATGTAGCCAATTGGTCTCATTTATGTTACCCATATTTCGCACACTTAGTTAAGCATCTTGAGAGAGGATATCAGGTGTGGAGACCAGAGGACATGTACTAATGGTCGAAAAAACGAAAAGAAATTCTTATGATTCTTCTACATGAAAGAATTCGTTTTTTATCCATGGATGTTTCCAATAGCATTTCTCCCGGGAATGCTGGGTATCAGCAGCCAATGTTTTTTTTTCGTTATTTTATGGCTTTCACCCATTAAGGGCGATCTTGACCATGTTTAATCAGTTAGATTTTAATAGTACAGATTATCCTTAAAATTAGTTACTTTTAAACAATATATAATATTTGGGCAAATAAAATTGAAGCGAATAAGTAATAGTGTAAATTTATGTGTTTTTAATCACCGATGACTTAAATTTTAATGCCATTTTTATAAATATATTCTGCTAATAAATTGTTAATTTGGGGGGAGTTGAGACTTAGAAGGCAGAGAATATTGGTAGGGAGTTCAATTTTAAGTTTTACCAATTCATAAATAAAGTTTGGAAATTGGTCATTGATAGGACACTCAAAGAAATTATGTTCCTGAGTATCCTCTGACCCACAATCCACAGTAAGGTGAGCTGACTATGTGGAATCTGGCGAGATGACTAAGACAAGAAGTGTGACTTAGTCTCATTTGGCGTTTCTAATATTGCGCGATTTGACAAGATGCAGTGCTTCTATGATAGCTATGCATAGAGCCGAAAAAATGGAACATTCTTTGGTAAGTTTGTGTGGAAGACTCATTTCCCTGTGTGGAACATACACACTGACCCAGCAATGGGAGTCCTGACTGATTTTGGAACCATCTGTGAATAATTTTATATGGTTTGGGCAATTGTTTTCAATAATTTTGTAAAATTCTACATTATTTGATTGAGCTGAATCGTTAACATTTTTTTTTGCTTATTCCTATAAACTGGTGAACCTTGGGATATAAAGTAGGCTTTCATAGGAACACGAGTATAAGGGAAGAGATTCATTAGGATAGGTGTTGGTGGGTATATCCATGAAAGAGTTAAATCAGTCGTAGAGAGGGGGGGGGGAATGTTTTTTCCAAAATGGATTTGCAATAACATCATACTTTAAAGATTGAAGTTTAGGATCAAGGGATGGGATGTTATTGAGCATGTTTTTAAAATATATTTTTCTGATAGGCATCGCCTTCTTACATGCAAGGGGGGTTCGTAGCATTCTACTTGCATCGAGTTGATTTGGGAAGATTTCATGCCTCCTAGAATAAGACGAAGAGATTTTAACTGGATCTTATCTAATTTATGAGAATTTGAAGAAGATATTGAATCAAACAGGCAAGATCCGTAATCAAGGTGAGGGCATTGCAAAGAAGTTTTAAAGAGGCTGGGTGGGAACCCCACCACACTCCGGACAGGAATCTAAGTGGATCGATATTGATTTCGCATTTTGTGATAACATAATTTATATGAGAATTCCAAGTAAGCTTGGAGACCAAAAACATACCCAGGAACTTAACTTCCTTAGAGATAGGGATGACTACGATTAAAGGTGACAACTTTGCTTTTAGAAGGAGAAAGTTCAAGGTCATTACCATTTAACCACGCCAAGAGTTTTCTAAGAGCATTGTTGATTGCCGATGCTGCGATGAAACGATTGGGGGATATTTACCCCAATGTACCAGAGTCCAAAAATATATTATTATATATATATATAGTTGTATTTAACTGACTTAATAAATGTTATTTGAATAAATTTACCTGTTAAAAATATTTAACTTTCCAATTTTCTATAATATATAACAATTAAAAAAGTGGAACATGACAAAAACGCAATGTCGGAACACATTTTGGCTAAAATGCCTATTTGATAGTTTGTTTTAAAGAAACTACCCAAAACATCGTAATTCATTTTTTCATGTTTTTTTTTTTAATAATTTTGATCTGTGAATACGATTTTTTTTTATCTAACCTCTAATACATGGTTATTTCGATACATAAGTTTCAGAAATTCTAAAAAATCGCCTGTCCATACAATTATCTTCCTTGCAAAGCGTTAAATAATGAAAAATGTTTAAACATAAAATTGTCTTAGTATATGATGTAGAATCATCTCCTTTTGACAAATATGCTTTTTTTATTACAATAATTTTCCCATGAGTCATCTTGGTGATATCATATAAAATATTTTAATCTGCGGCAGCGCCATTATTTTTTGTCCACTATTAAATGTCAGACTGTGCCTACCTTTGTAATATTTGAAAGGTATTCATAATTTTATTTCCCAATGATGGGACAATAGTAGAAACTTGAAATGGGTCCAGCCAGGTTTGGCTACTAGATCTCAATAGTGTAATACTTCCCAACCTTCCTCCCCCCATCTTCCACATCCAGGCTCACAATATACGCCAATGGACCGTTTTCTGAGCAGCTTCCGAAAAAATCCGCCAGGGAAGGCGGTCCCCCTGTCAATGAATCTGAATGTCTTTTCGATAACTATTTGCAGCTATCTGTATGAACAATAATAAACGATATCGGCCTTTATCCGTACTTATTTGGATTATTTTTGGGTCGATGAATACAACGAATACATCTAATGCTTTCGAGAAAAAATATGCCTCACTGAAATGATTTACTTTGGAATCAATGAATTGAAACTTGTATTATGAATTTGAATTTTAACATAGGTGGTATTTTTTTAAAATCTTTTCATTGTTTCACATCAATTCTTTCAGCTGTTTAAAAGTCATAGTAAAGTTTTAGAAGTCAGACTCGTTTTTAGGATATATTTTTTCTTTTTCTCAAACTAAGAACCTTAAAACCTATTTTATACATAATAAATAAATTGTACTGTACATAAAACGGATTTTTAGGTTCTTAGTTTGGGTTTAAAAGAAAAGAAAACAAAAACTAACCCAAAAATCTTACAAAAACGTGAAATTTTATCAAGCTTTAAAAGTGCATTATTTCGCATTTCAGCCGACATAAATAGTTGTTTCTTATTGTAATTTAGTTGAAACGAAGTATTATTTTAATAGTTTCCATTCGTAAAGAACGAGTCTGACTTGTAAAACTTTACTAAGGTAATTATTTTTCTTTGAAAATAATAAAAACAATTATAATTAATCCATTTCGCCTTCAAATCTTTATCTTTTGGAAACACATGTCCACCCCTATTATTACACATTGGAACGCAACAAGTTGACGGCATTATTATGATGTTAATATAAAAAATTTAAATTGTCTCAAATGGCCTAGAAAATGTATGAGATTTAACAGTTCTCCCAAGCTACGAAGCTACTGGGACCGTCTTTCAAATGCGGCACCTAGCGGAAAAAATCGTGCAAAAACAACCCATCGGGGGTGGCTTGTTCCACTGGCTCCGGGTAATAGGGAGCAGTTGTATCGCATTTGTATTCACTTAAAAAAAAATCAATTCCCTCTTCCATTTCAAGGCGTAAAGACGTTCTTACACGATTCCTATTTTCATTCAGATTGCACGCTATTTTTCTTTTTCTATGGAAAATTCTATAGAAAAAAATTCATAGAAAAAGACAATCCGCATGGAAACTGGACTAAAAAAAATATCATCTAAGGACGCCTTTACAGTAATTGCATTGTCAGTCCGACGTTTATTGCAACGATGAGTTTGGAATAACTTTAATTTTTTAGATTTTTTAGTAATTACTTTTATATCACAAACTGAAATAAAAACGACAAAATTCCCCCGTGTTTAAAAAATACACCTTTTCAAACAAAAGGTACAATGAAATTGTGTAGGTAAATACCAGTGGCGTGCATTGATCGTTGACCAAAGGTGGGCATTATTATTATTATTATACATACAAACAAATAATTCATTTAAACCTCACAAGTACACACGCTTTACTCTGCAACATGTTTTTAGCACCATACATACATGGTAAGCAATCCATTAGCTAAGAGGGGGGCTAGGAGTTCACCTGCGTTGTTGAGGACATTTTTCAAAGGTGAATTATGTGTAGTGGGATATACTTTATAATAATAATAATATTTAAATAATTTTAATAAAAAAAAAAAAATTAATAAATCTTATAATGTAATTATTTAGGTACCCATTCTTTTTAAATACGTGAACATGTAATTTTCTGTTTCCTGGAATAAAAAAGGTTCTGTGTAGGTTTTCGGGTTCGAGTATGCATTGTGCATTGAATACACGTATTTGAAAATGACTATTTCGTTATCATCTTTTGCTGATTTCGTTCCTTATTAAATTCATCGAAAAAATACATTTTGGGTGGAAATCTGTCACCTCTTTTTGATTTGTCTTTAATTGTTTAGGGTAGGCACTGGTTTTCAAGCTTTATGGACCACACGCCACTGGTAAAATACCTATTGTAACGAAATATAATTATTTTTAAAAGGTGCCCTTGAAGAATATTATGGCGACCTCCAAGGGTCCAGAGGTCGATACGACTATCTACCATCTTATAAATGCAAAGTGTTCATTCCAAATTTTGTTGAGTGAATAGAATCGTGCCTGTAATGCCACGACTACACGATCGCCGAACCTCCCAACTCGAACGTTCGGGCGACTGTGCGGAGGAGTAGTTCCAACGCGTTGGGCCAACGTTGGCTCAAGTTCGGCGAGTTCGCCCGAGATCGTTGCGGTGGCGAACTAGTTGGCCCAACCTTCAAACTAGTTGGCCGAACTCGCACAAACCGGCCTCCACACATTGGCCGTTCAGTAGATCTGAATAGTCAGGTATTTCCCCACCTTCCTTCTCCCCTTCTCCTCCCCCTCCCCAATACCTTTAGCCTCACAACATTCCCCAATTGGGAATTTCATAGTCTCACTGGCTCCAGACGGTTGGGAGCAGTTGGGACTCTTGTGCGGTATTCATATATATATATATTTTTTAAATGAATGAACTACGTTTATATTACCGAAAAAAGACTCAACTATGGAACTAACCAACAAATAAACGCTTAAATATATGCATTATGCACCTAATAATATTAATAGGAAAATTTGTATAGCAACGTTTTTCATGAAATGCATGTAATCCGATGTATAATCGGGGCTAGTTTAATT
Organism: Halesus radiatus; assembly: GCA_022606495.2. Lineage (NCBI taxonomy): Eukaryota > Metazoa > Arthropoda > Insecta > Trichoptera > Limnephilidae > Halesus > Halesus radiatus. The sequence continues at coordinate 425,891 of JAHDVE020006083.1, read as the reverse complement.
TTTTTTTCGCTGCAATCTGAATCAGGTTGTGGGTAAAAATAAAATACGGAGCTAAAACAGGCACAAGCTATCGACAAGCGGTGGGGGCTATCAAATTGAAATTAATCATATTTTCCTAATATTTTGAAAGATAAAAGCATGTGAGTAGATATTTTTTTATTGTGAACTTTAAGTTTAAGGATGGGTGATTTGATAAGATACCTATTATTTATTTCCAGTATTATGAGTGCCTAATGAGAAACGCTTTTTTGTCAATAATATTATAAATTTCAGTACACTTTCTGCGAATTGGAGTTTGTAGTTGGAACGTTGGCCGACGTGTAGTTGCCCGATTTATAGTCACTATACGATCGGCCAACATCCCAACTCCGAACCGAGTTCGGGTTGGGATGTTGGTTATTGTGTGGTCGTAGCATAATTCATCCGATTGGTCCAATCGAAGAGCGTACTCAATAAAATTTGCAAAGATCAAAATATTTGACACTTACTAGTCAAATAATTAATGGTATGTATAAAAATACACAACCTACAAACATTTTTCGATTAGGTGGGATACAGTCCGACACTTTATAGCAGACAAAAAATGAGGGCGCTGCGATTGTTTAAACGTTTTAAATGACAACACTAAGATGGCTCATAGGAAGATTATAGTACGTTTAAACAAGAAAAATGTTTCAAGTGCATGTTTTTTACTTTCACCAAATGGTATCCAGAAATCAGTGGTACTTTCCGAAAGGAATGTTTCTACATCACATTTGAAGACGATTTCATGTTCATACTTTTTTTATTATTTAACGCTTTGCAAGGAAGATAATTACACACAAAAACACCTTTAAATATTTATTATTGTAATGTGTGTATCGAAATAACTATGCATTAGATGATAAACAAAATTATAAAGTTATAAAAAAATCTGAATCGCAGATAAAAAAAAATAATAAAACATTAAAAAAATTGTGAAAAAACCAATTTTGATGTTTTGCATTGTTCTTACGAATTATTAAATTCGAATGTCATAAATTTGAATGTGGGAAACAAAATTTCAAAAACACAGCAGGCTGGTAGTTATAGTAACAGATTGGCATTGTCATTCATTCAGTAATGAAAACATTTAGTTCCAAAGCTATATATTGGCATACAGTTTACGCCGTTCTGCAGGGGTAGGCAGAGGGATTGACCGCCACACAACTGTCATCTTGACACACACTCTTTGCTACATATTCATACATACTTTTGTTATTCTGACATGATCCGTCTCAAGTATTTGATTCATTTGATCGTGCGATGCCTTCATTGGGCGTCCCCGACTTCTCCCACCATTCATTGGGCATTAGATAAAGTCAATAAAAATAAAGATAACAGCTTTTTGTACAGAAATATATTTACCTTAGTATTATCGTAAAATACAATGCATGTTATAAAATAGGATTTGTACCTGCCATGACAATAAATTTAGCAATATATTATATGCCAAGAGAACGTTAATAAATAAAACAATGGTGATTCGATGATTTCAAAAGAAAAATATTGTTAGTAGGTAGAGTAGCATATCATATTATTGTTATTCTTGCACGTTTTCTGCGGTAGGCTGGCCAACTGAAGAACTCCTCATAGCACCATGGACAGGACCGGTGATGGCAATATGGACTATCCTCTCACCCTCGACTTCTACAGTCTTATTCCTGGGAGCCGTGAGGCAAAGAACTCCATCGGACGACAGGCTGGACGTGACATCTTCAGATTTATGTCCTTCTGGCAGGATATACTTCCGCACAAAATGCCTGAAGACAGAACCGTGCTCGTCTTCCTTTTCTTCGTGTTTTCCCTCGACAACAACGTGTCCGCCGACAGTTTTAACTGATATTTCATGGGGTTTGAATTGATGGACGTCTAGGCTTACTTGGAACTTGTTTTTATCCAGGGTAATGTCTGCTCCGACGCGAGGAACGACGGAATGTGAATGGGGATGCAATGGCCGGTTATAATGTCTTGCATATTCAGTAGAAGGCCCCCATGGAGCCATGATGTCGTAGGGATGAGCTTCGAAGTAAGGAGTGTACGACATTTTGTATAACTTTTCACGCACTCAAAAATTGCTTTTTAACAATGACAGTTGAACGCCAAAGGAGAATAATATCAACACACTGCAGGCGGCACGAGGGACGCACGTACAAATACTAGAGATGGTCGATAGTCATTCCTGTCCCGGTTACTTGGAACAGGTTCCTTTGTTGTCACCGGAACCGGTTAAGAAAATTTTTGAGGAACAGGTTTTTTTCCTAGAATCCTGAGCCATCCCACCATGATTTTTTTTTCTGAGTAACCGTTTCCAAAAGTAACTGGATTAAGAACCGGTTTATCATCGGTCTCCAGTAACTGGAATAGCAGTGACAATCCAATTTCAGGTATCAACCATCTCTCAAATAAAAGCTCAAGCTGCAGACTAGAAATGGCCGATGTCCTAGTCAAGTTACTTTGTCTCTGTGACTGCCTGTCGCTATCGCATAATCATTTTTTTCTGAGTAAATTGATTATATTTGTAACCAGTTCATTTCTTAATTTTAATAAATTGATACTCTTTAACCATGGCCCCCCTGTATTTCAGAATACTCAGGGATGTCATCATTCGACTTATCTTGTCAGGGTTTATATCTAAATTTTTAGGGTAAATATCTCTCATAGCAGGCTTAATCACAACTGATATACCGGCCTGGTATTTCAGTTGATCTGCTCACTATCAGAGATATTTATGTTCTTCCAGTTACTGTCTGGTAGAAACCCTGTCAAGATAAACCGAGTGATAACATTACTAAAAATTTCTGAAATACCGGAGAACAAAATTATAACGCCAGTCTACCAAAGTCTGGCTATCTCTAGATGTCCATCGATATTGCGGTCACGGCGTCGGCTGACACAATGGCCACCCCCCCCCTCCCTCTTCCCGAAATTTGAATATTATTATAATAAAAAATAAGTAACATGATCGCTGATCATAAGGAACCATTCCGCCATCGGGATTATCAGAAATCGGTTCCAATAATAACTGGACAAAATACCGGTTACATCTCGTTCTCCAGTAACTGGAACGGCAGTGACAGTCTATTTCGATCAACCATCGCTACACCAACGTACAATTTGGGAGGGGGAAATGACAAAATAAAGAAAAAGAAAAGAATGTCGAAGCGAGAGCTGGCAACGTTGGATATTGGATATCGAAAATGGCAAGCAATACCACGTAACAAAAAGGTCTAACAATCACATACAAGATCACGCTGCAAAGACAGCGTTCATCAAGATACTTTTTTAGTTTTCCCTTTCAAAATGATTGCTTTGTCAATACGACCCCTAAAATAAGAACATGGCTTCATCTGACACAGTAATTTCATGCAACAATAGGTTTTAAGGAAAGTTAATTTAGATTTTATTCTTGCTTAACATTGCTTTATCAATTGGAACTTTATTTTGAGGGATGAACATACGAAACGAAAACACGTTCTTGGAACGTACAGTAGCGCTATTAATTGTTATTGCGACTTGAACTAGAACTATTAAGAAATTCCATATAAAATAATATCCAAGCTTGCGGCTTTACCGTCATATTCAATTTTCTGTGACGGTTTCATGCAGGAATTTATAGGAGTGTAAGGAAGAGGAAGCAGTTACCTATAGAATTTTCAAGAAGCTTCCAGATGTTTTTATCGCCGCGCTCAAATTTAAAAATTCACTGATAATTTTACTAAAAAATATTATAAAGTATACTCGAAGTACTATTATTATAAGTTCATTTCATTGATAAAAGCAAAATAATATTTTTTTTCATACGAAGCGGTAACTTGGCGATGTGACATTATAATTTAAAAAATAGATATTATTGTTAGTTAAGTTCTTCCCTGAGCATAGTTATTGTTACATGAAAAGGTTTTGATTTGCATGCATTGATGTGTATAAATCCGTGTTCACATGTAGAAAATTACACCATTGGAAATGTCAGAGTAAAATACCATTTTAATAATTATTTAAAAATGCGTTTATTTTATAAATATATTTATTATTAATTATTACATTTGAAAAACGATAGGTTGACAACATTGAGAATACTACAACTAAATATAATATTAAATGAATGAATTGAAATAAATGATGAAAAGAAAAATGTTTTAAATATATTTAATTGCCAACGGAACTGTGTGCTCTTCTGGTTTATTGGTGTCGGATACAGGAGCAGGAACCTTTTTCTTGTGCTCTTGCAGATGCTCCACATGGAGTTCCTTGACCTCGCGATGGACAGGGCCTGTCTGCAAAATGGGGACGATCCTCTCATTCTTGTCGGGCAGGATGATGGGGTCCCTTGGCGCGGTCACAGTCAGGACTCCATCAGAAGAAAGGGTGGAAAATACCTCGTTGGGTTCGTGCCCTTCAGGGACTGTGTACTTCCTCACGAAATGCCTGGAGATATATCCATGAGCGTCTTGAATTTCCTCGTGCTTCCCTTCCACGACAATTTGGCGTCCCACCGTCTTCACAACAATTTCACTCGGAGCAAACTGGTGCACGTCGATGCAGATTTGGAATTTGTTGGGGTCTATGGAGGCGGCACGTTGCAGCACCTGGTTTGGGCTATTGATGATGCATTCATGTTGGATTTTATACAGTTCTTGAGGATTGAACTCCATTCCGAACTCCTGACCGAAGATCCGCGGAAGTCCGTACAATGGGGCGTAGAACGGGTAGAAAGACATTTTGGAATACGAAAAACGACGACAGACAATAAAGCCCTTTGAAGAATATCGAGAAGTAGGCAAGTATTGTTTTCCACTGGTAGGTCTTAGCTTCTTTTTGTTTCTAGTTCACTTTCACTCTAAATTTCTTTCTGGATAACTTTAACTTTGGTTCTTTTGCGTTGCAACTCAACTAACAGCTGATTGGGAACTGGACCGGTTTGCCTTACCCACCGGAGCGCCACAGCGGCCTGTTTATAAACACGGTGAGTCAATATTATGGTTGTGTTTGTATGTGTGTGCGTGGGGGGAGGGAGTCGAACTTCGAAGAATGTTCCCGAAAACACGAGAAAGAGCGAGACGCAAACTTTATGAATAGTACGTCGGCTTAACAGCTGATAGCAATTTTGCGCCTAAAATCTGTTTACGTCTAGCGGTGTTTTTGTTTTTGTTTTTTCTACGGCGTATTTACCGGATTTGAATAGAGTCTGCTAAATGCCGGCATAATATGATTATTTTGTCGTTATCTAGGAAAAATTACTGAACTTCACGATGAAAGCTGAGAAATTTTGTATCTGCAGAACCAACAAATATTACACAATACTTCAAATATAAAATAAAAGTAATCGATTGTTTAAATATAATTATAGGCAGATAGGTAGGTAGTTTGGTGCGTGTCTGGATTTATGGGTTCTTTTTAATAATATGATAATTAGTAGTTACAATTTTGAAAATATTGATTACTGAATCCTCCATTTTGTATCGGTAAAAGAGCCGACTTTGGGTTAGGAACAAAAATGAACGAAGTTGAAGGAAAAAAAACTTGATTCTGCTGGAATATGCTTGGAGAAATTTTTTAGACATTTCGAGAATGTAAGTGCCTAAGTACCTGCCCCGGATTTATTTCTGGGAGTGGTAGAATGAATAACCTTTTCTATTGACCCTCAAAAATACCTACCAGTTCTCTACAACAATACAAACAGAAACGATACGTTCGCTTTATCACGTAGGCACCTTTATTATGCTTGTTAGGCCCTTTTATATTGGATTTTTTGCTGAAAGTTTCCCTTTATACCCTTTTCTTTAGTTACAATCCACAATATATCATTTTGGGTAATGGAACCTTGGATGTATCCTCAGAGTAATAATATAGTAATAATAATAATGTTACTCCAAGGATATATCCTACAATTAATAAACTGCCATTTCTCCGAAGAGGTAGGCAGAAGGCAAATAGGATAAACTGCTACACAACGCTTTAGCACACACTCCTTGCTTTATTCATATTCATTCGCATTTTTCTGTTATTCTTATTCTTGATAAGACCCGGCTCAAGTATTTGATTCACTTGATCGTGTCACGTCATCCTCGGGCTTCTCCGGCTGCTTCTGTCATTCATTTGGAATTATTTTTAATTTTCATTATTTTGTGCCGTTTCTGCTAAATTTCAATGCAGTTTCTGCCGAGGTTAATGATAAATAGCTTGACAGCTTAGGTCGGTTTGTTTCAGTCTATAAAACCATGATTTTCCAAATTAATATTTTCCTCAGGCGTCCCCTTTACTACAATTATTCACTTTTACATCAAATAATATTCTCCTTACACTACTCTCTTTGTTCATCCGCTCTACATGGGATATATAAAATCCATAAAAATATGCCTAACTCACCAACTACTAATTATTCGTGGATAATTATTTACACTTTTGCTTTTTTTATGTACTTGAAATATGAATGTACACAGCTTCTCTACACAAGCATTGCAAAAAAAAGAAGTGTACTGTTGTAAATTGAAAAAAAAAGATTTCAATTTCAATGAGAAATAAAAAAAAATAGATAATTATAGTGGACTCTCTTTTTACACGTTGGATATGTTCCACGCATGATCCGAGGTTCCACGCGACACCGCGTAAAAAAAGTGTACTAAAATAAAAATAATAAAATACAATGTGGATTAGTTTCCTTGTATAAAAATCAGCTTAAGATATCAATAAAACTTCATTTTATTTTAAAAAAAAATATGTACATTAATAAAATTATAAAAAATGATTATTCGTTATTACTATCAGACAATAGACAAACCGGTTTACGTACATTTGGTAAAACATTTTATCACTTGAGATATCCAGAGGATGTGCAATATTTCTTTCCAAATTTCGTGTTTACTGGTTTAAACAAAAATTCTCTTGTCGACCGCTGTGACTATTTTTTCTGAGTTCCTTGTATGACTCTTGATAATGAGTCATGGACGCTATCAAATCTCGTTGAAATCGTAGAGCTCGTTTTACGTTGTGATCACTTGTTATAAAAAGATTTCTAAATTTACTAGTCAGTTGCATGCCTCCGAGGCCTCCGAGGATTGAATACGCTGTTACTGAGTCTCCTTCGTCATCGTCACTACATTTCTTGGGGCTGGTGTGCTTCTTTAAAACAGTTTAGAGTATTTCTGCCTCGTTGAGAAGATCATCAGCAGTCAATTCAGCGATATGGCCAATCGTAAGCTCTTCCAAGCCTTATCGATCAATTCCATGTGCCATGTTCTTTTATGTTTCGTAATTTTTGCATTATCCGACATTTTATAGTTAATTTATACGTTGGAATATTAAGAAAATACGCTACAACACACAGATCACGCCATGTGTCCGCGATGTTCAAGGGAAAGCGGAATCCTCATAACTAACTGCACTGTAATACGCCTTCCACACGATTGGTTTGAGGGTGTGCCCGATACCAAAAAAACCATGGCGTCGAAAGGTTCGATCATCCGGCCGTCCTTTCCTAAAGTTGGTAGACTTGACTTTAGGAAATTATTTCCCTCGGGGTCTCCTGTGTGGAGTTACTGTAAAAAAAATTGACGATCGGATGGTCGAACTTTTCGACGCCATGACTTTTTTAGAATTGGGCGAACTAGTCGTGTGGAAGTCCTACAAGTCTGGCGATTCCCGCCTCGCTTTATCCAAGACCCCTTCCGCATACCTCTCGCATAGTACGGGTAGTAGGGCACTGCCCTACCTACCATCTAAATCTCCATACAAAAAATTGAAATTTTGAATAAAATTTAAAATCATTTTCAGCTTCAGCAACATCAATAACGTCGTATTTTTCAATCTTAGCACTCTAGATCACTCAAACGTCACAAGCCGCCACTGATCTTAGGTAGAGAAATGATTTTGTAGATTCGGTGAATACATTCTCGAAACCATGACCATTTTCTTCAAGCGGAATGGAAACAAAGATTTTTCCCAGATACATAATTACCTAACTATAATTAGATAAATAAAAAAATCGCGTTATTTTTTGAGAAAAGTGGTGTAATTTTTCGGTGAAATTTGCGTTATTTTTAGGAAAAATAGGTTAATTTTCTATAAGAGTAGTGTTGTGTTCCATTTTTGAATTTTTGAAATATACAAACATATATTTTTTTGAAAATCGAAACTGACAGAACGCTACTTTTCATCTTTCCATTTCCAAGCAAGCTTGTTTAAATCGTATTTTACGTTCTAAATATTTTTATTTATTTATTTAAAAATACCAGAATATCGCGTTAAAAATACAAAAATTCGGAGATAACGTCGATAAACAATTATTCGAAAATTGCGGATTTCGCGTTATTCTCGTGTAAATAATATCATAAACGCGAAATTTTCAGGTGTCTGCCTATAGCTTATTATTAAGCAATGTACACATCGATTAATTAATCTAATATTGGTATTGAATAATATGATTAACACCATAATATATGTACATTGTTTACTGTTCCACTTTGCCAACGTTGCCAAAATTATCAAAGGTGTGTCCCAGTGTCTCACATCGATTATTCGTACCTACGCGTTCCAGGTTCCAGCAATAATGACATACTGTCGTGGTTGCTCGCACTGCTGTTCATAGCAGATCAGACGGTAACAAGATATTCTTGTTATCGCGTGTTACAGACCGGTACAACAATAACAATACTTTACACGCCCAACAAACGTTGAGGTATCTTTATCAACAAAGTTTGTTTGCTATGCCGGCCGGTATTGCGCGGCACACAAGACTTGGTATTTTATTTGTTATTGCGAGCTGAGGGCTACGTAAATTGCCGAATAAAAAGACAATGTTAGCTAATTATAATGTTATAAGTAATAGCTTATACAGTTGCGGGTTCCAGGCCCGGCCTAAGTCAAACGTCGCCTGGTGCAAGAACATTTTTGGCGCGCTATGTCAAACTCAAAACCAAAGTAACAGCAAAGTTGCTTACGACTTACGACGATCCTGTCCCTGTTAACTGTCAATCCTGTAATATACGAGGGAAGAAGTACTACAGATATAATCCTACTAAATCCGCGTACCATTACTATTTGTCGACATGATGGACGGATACGTACGCGAGCTGCAAACAGCACTAATGCTATCTGTATATAGTAGTTACGTTCCTTGCCAAAAAAACGTCGTTTAACTGCACCGGAAGAATGAAACAATACTATGCCTTTATAGCTCGGCCTCACTATTTCATTAGAACGTTCACCCGGGTGGACGCCTATAGGCATCTTGTTTTGCACTCTCGTGTTCTGTATCTCTCCCATTTCCGCACGTACATAAAACAGCAGCTTAGTGTTATGGCGCCTACAGCTATCTCATTTTACACTGTGTTTTATTCATCTGTTTCGTTCTCTCACACTAATGAATTTGTCGTTCAAACAAAAGGTAGGTAGGTACATACACATAACATACTCATAGGAACGACGATTAGTATTATTTTCGCCTATGAAATTTTGCTAGGTTTTTCAAAATAATATACTAGGCATATTGGCGTTGGGCGGGTTAACAGACACCTAAGTAGTAATCAGTGTAATTAATAATATTTTGATGTTTTGTGTAGCGCCGTTATAATGAAAAATAACCTCAAGGGCGCTGCATCAGTTAGTATTATCAGCGCCTTGATAAGTCGGCGCCCGGAGCGGACAGCTCCAACTGCGCCAGCACAGGACCGGCCCTGGCGGGTTCAACCAAAACCACCTCTACCCCTTCGGAGGTTCCGGTTCAACCCTCCATCATTATAAAATCAATATTGCTCTAATGATTGGATTACTTCCATAGCGCTGTTTTCTTGGGAAAATCACCCCAAAAGCGCTTTACAACAAATTTAACCTATTACTTAGACTTATAACTAATAACTTACAGCTAGGAACGCTTACAACTAAGATTTATAACTAGTGACCAACTATAGCTAGCAACTAACTACTGAGTTATTAGTTATAACAGTCACTAGTGATTTACATTATCCTAAGACTTATAGTTGCTGACTACTGACATTGGTAATATTCAACAAAATATACTTGTGCCATTTATGTATAAAAAGTTATTTCGATTTGTTTGTGACGGTAATAATTATGATCTAAAAATTTATATTGCGATACGATAATGATTGCGGGTTTGATGATTAGTGCCATCTGTGGAAAAAAAATAAATTTAATTTTAGTAGGCCTCTTGAAAAATCTTTTCGCAAAAGGTTCGAAGCTTGAATAAAGTAAAACAATTTTTTAGTTTGCGTCTTCGTACATTAACTTTTATTGAATACACTTATAATAAATATTTACTTATTGTTTTGTATATTTTATATTAGGTAGTATGAGTTAAAAAAATGAAAGTTCTAAATATAACCGATTGTGACAAAATAATAAACATCAATGAATAAAAATATTATCTTACAATTGGAGTTATGAAGATTGTGAAATCTTATTTTGACAGGTTCCAAAGATTTTGTTAGTGTTCCTTGGAGTTCCTAATAAAATTTATTTTATGATCTACCTAGGTACCAGGTTAGGTTAGGTTAGGTGAGGTACAGTTATTTTGGAGTAATTGCTTGGTTTGAGACGGCGATTCTTTTTTAAATGCGGTCTCCCTTTTATTCTGAAACGTAAAAAAATGATGCAGTGGTAAACTAGAAGGTATTGAAGTTTTTGTATGATCTTACGTTTGTTTTAATTTATCGATAGTTTGCAGATGCCTATGCTGATATTTTAATTTAAACATACCATATAAAACCTCGTTGGAATAATGTTTCTGCACGACTGTAAATTATAGAATATTAAATTAAAATCAAATAATTTAATTGAATATTGTTTAAATGAAATTCTCAGCACGAGAAATTCCGGTGAGGATATCATAATTATTTTAACTTGTTATAAAAAAGAAAAATGATAAAACATCTATTATTATTATAATATTATTTTGATTAATATGTAAAACATGTCATCTTTAATCACGTAAAGATGCATATCTAATAATTTGTAATCATTACAATATTATGTCTTCTGTTTACATAATTGTTTCTTCGATCTGTTTTTACATATCACCTTATGTGAGTCCATTTTATTAACTTTAGAGGAGGAATAAAAAGTTTTTACTTTTGAAACTAGTGCGATTATTAAAATTTGGAAGCGCCTTACTATTATAATACAAGTACGCAATATTTTCTTGTTTTTCTAAGAAATATAAAAAAACCTATTCCTAGTACAAAAATCATGGAGTTCCATAATTTTCTCTAATGGAAATAAAATAAAATGACCGGTCAGTGGCTGAGTTGGCATCGCGTTTGGGTCTCACCCAGGCGTCGTGAGTTCAATTCCTCGGCTGACTAAGTCCTCCATTTACGACACAAGCAACATCTTCCGCTTACTGTGATAGTAGTAGGAGATTTTCAAATATTGTCAGGTTATTCGTAACCAGGGAATATTTGTCTTTGTTTAAAAAAAAATAAATAAAATAAACAATATCGAAGACTTGTTTTATGTTCACTCATTCATAAACGTTAACTTTAATTCAATCGTTCCACCAGGATTGTAGGTACCTCATATTAACGGCCCCCCACACTAGCGATCAAATTCCAGTATAAATATCGTATAAGAATTACGAGATCAATGCTTCTTCTTCCCCTTTTCTTGCTTATTCTTGTTTCCACTGTTTTTTTCAAGTTTATTTTTGCTTCTTCTTGGTTCGTATCGCTGCTTCTTCTCGCTGCTTCTCCTTGCTTCTTCTTCTCGCTTCTTTTCGTTTTTATCGGTTCTTCTTACTTCTTCTTCTTGCATCTTCTCGCTGCTTCTTCTCACTTTTTCTTCTCGCTTCTTGTCTAAGCCACTTGTTATACTATTTTATACAACCTGCAGTTATAATGTAACCACAGGTAAAACTGTTATTCATTACGCTGTAACTACTTACTTATACTTTCACACTCTAATTATTGTTTTATGTACTATATTATTATATATATGTATACTCTGTATAAATATGTGATAAATGTATCAACATGTAAAAGCCTTCTAGGCGATAATAAATTACTAGTTTACCTATATCGGTTTACAATTGAGCACATTGAAAGAACCACATTACTAAATTACAATTTCTGACTTATCTGCCTTCACACGACCAATAATGGTGATTATCAACACCAGGATAGCTACAACCTACCCTTGGTTAAGAAGCAGTGCACACTACTGGGTGTAGGTATTCACATAAAATAAGTTTTTTTTTAAAGCGCCGAATTTAAGCCGCCCAAGGCGCCATTTGGCTCAGGGATAGGGATGGCATTGATCCACTTTACGCACCGTGTTACAATTAGTATATTATTGCTGACCGCAATAAATAGCGAATTCATTCATGAGGAGGAAATGGCGGTAAAACGAGTTGACTTTTAATGAATGGAATTTTTCAGTAGTAAAAACCCATTAAACATGACATAATTATTACATAGATATATGATCACCACAACGTTCCCACACCCAAGCCCATGTACGAGGAGAGTTCAGAAAGTTCGTAGAACTGAATATAAAAACAACGTTATTTAAAAAAATTATTTAACGATGTTTGAGTTGTCATCGTGTCCCTTTTAATTGGAACGGCTACGCGCCCTGTTTCACAAAAAATCTTAATTTTCGTTTTGAAGCCAAATTACCCACCCAAACTAAATGATTTAAAAAAATAAGGGTATAGTACATATCTAGTACGGATTATAAGTATTTAATTTATTTTTGTTTTAATTTATGTAATAAAGGCCATTAAAGAAATCAATTTTTCATGAGTTTCGGGCAACGTTGAAAATTGTTTGCAGGTTTATGGTGTTAAAGCTTTTATTTTATATTTCATTATATTTTTAATAGCAGATGGGGTAAATTTTTTTTTGAAATCATCCCCAGCCCTCAAAATAAATGCTAAAGATGCCTCTGAAATCACAAAAAATCGATTTCTTTAAAGGTCTTTATTTTGTAAATTCAAAAAATGTATATTTTAAAATACTTTATAACCGTACTAAATATTTACTATATATTTTGATAGAAAATGATCATTAAGTTTAGGTGAATACTTTGGCTTCAAATCCAGTTTTGTATGAAACAGGTCCCGCAGCCAAAATACCTTCTATATAATAAAATATTATGTAAATTGAAAGCTGGCGTTCTCTCTTTCTAAAACATACCATATCTCTGATGATAGGAGAAAGGGAGATATAACGAGTTTTAAGAGAATTTTTATTTGGTGGCAGATATGACACAACATGACTCGACTGATAATTAATTAATAACTTAGTGGTCTCCTTGTCTATGTTTCTCAATGGTAATGGGTCAATTTAATATAAAATACCAGAGGTTAAGTATAATCTACCCGTTTGACATCATATTTGCGGGAAATAGAATATAAAACAATATAATAAATGTCACGACAACATGATGGTGTCAGGTTCATGTCCATTTATTCTTAAATTGATTGGGTTGCCAACACAGTGCCCACACACCACCAGATGCGGAGTTTATATTCATTGCGAATTGTAATGAGCCACTTTCATGGTTTTTATATTGGCATTGAAAAAAACCGAAAGGAATCGTTCTACTGGGAATACATAAAGGCTAAAAAAAAAAAACATCGGGTTTTTTGGCTTAACATGAAAGTGAATTGATTCATAATGCCACGTGTTTATTTTAAAGTGGGTCGGCATTTGAAGATTTATGATTGTAGTGTAAAATTGTAATTGATTATGAAGATTTTTGATTTTTTACGTACATGTGATGAAAACGTAAGAAAACGTGCCCTTAACATTCCGCCAGTGCCGGAAAAAAAACAGAAATTCGTAATGCGAGTGGCCCATTTCTCATTATACAACTCAGCGGAATAGCGCGTTCGAATGCCAAGGAAATAATTGTTGTAGGAAATGTGGAATTAATCCTCATCGTCCATTCTTCCCATCGCCATCGCGTACTAAGGGTAATATTTTTAGAAATTAATTGTTTAATATCCGATTAACAATGCCTTCGCATTTATGTCATAATACGAACGTAGGTACTAGCTTGACAAGCTTAACTTCGCAGCCGGTCAAAGGAGGAACTAACAAATTATTCTTAAAATCTACAAATTTTTTACTTTGAAAAATCTACGTTAGCAACTGCAAATTTATGCATGTCAAGCTGATTCAATTTTCAACTTTCCTATGAAACAAATATCGATCATAAATGAATTAAAATTTATTTTGTATTCACCACTTTATTAATATACACATATCTACATGTTTCGAAAGCGATGCTTTCTTCATCAGGAATACATAGAATACTAAAAAATAATAATGTCAAGTATAGACAAATGATAAACATAGAACACAATAATGTAAGAATAGACAAATTATAAACATAAACAAAAATTTATTAAAGTAGGTAATTAAATAATAAAAAAAATTTATTATAAAACATTGAATAACAAATTTATATTAGAAATTTAAAAAGTTATTTTTATTATTAGTATTAACATGAAAATAAATTCAAGTATTAACATTTATTCATGTTCAATCAGTGCAAATTTCATTGGTTAAATTATACGAACAAAGGCATAATATTCCATACTTTTATCAGAGCCTCAAAATTCTTTCAGTAAGAGCAATTCTGTGGTACAAAATTATATTTCAGCACATTAATAACCCTATATTTAATACAAATAGACTAGAGCACACTTACAATACTCGTCTCAATTGTAATGAATGATTAATGGTTCCTAAACATACAAACAAATATTGACAAGGAACTTTAGATAACATGATTCCCAGCTATTTAAATATGTTACCCGCTGAAATAAAAAAAAATATTAAAACTAAACTGTTAATAAATATATTGAATACTTGGCTAGCTGAAAGAAACCTGTATTAGATAATTAGGAAATATTATTTTATGTATGATTTATTGTTGTCGTTTATGTTTTTATTTTTTATATTTTTGAGTAAGATTCTTGAGAAATATTAATGCTTTAAGTTTGTTAGATATGCTTTTTATATATATAGACATATAAGTACCTTTAAATTTATTATAAGGTTTTTATTCACAAGCGCCCTTTAGTCAAACTACTAAAAAGCAGTTAATCGGTTCTTTTTTGTCTTACATTTTGTAATAATTCTTAAAGTTAATAAAGAAAAATAAAATAAAATTAGTTCTATGTAAATTGCGGAAAAAAATTATTCACACACGCATCACAGTGAACGTTGATATGAACACCGTGCTAATACAGATGTATTGTTTGCATACATAGTTTCATGTTTCAAAATTGTTATTCGCGAAGACAAAATTTCAGTAGTGACAGTGAGACAATGCCATCCAAATAAAAATACTAATGAAAAGAATTGTGATATGTTAAGTCAAAAGAAATTTAAAAATAAGGAAATCAGAGAAAATTCTTACAATTTATTAAAAAAAAAATTATACCCTTTCTAAACCACCAGACCTTTGAGGCTTATAACTGTTACTGCAAACCTAATATTTTCTTTAATATTTTTTCATTTTTTAGAAAAAAAGCAGTTAAGTCATATGTAGGTTACCTAATATTTATTTTATGACTTTTTATTATTTATTGAGAATATATTTAACCGAAAGTATTTTCAAATGTATGAAAAAACCAATTCGTAGATCCCGGGCCACTAGAGACGCTAGTGTAGCATATTACCTACGAAAATCAAAACTTCTATGAGAACCTCTTAACTATTAAATATTTTTTTTCCATTTTTTAATTTGTATTTACTAAAACGTTTTAAAATATTTTTATAAATAAATAAATAAAAATGTTAATAAAATGAAAAGACTATTTTTTCGGAGTATCTCATAGAAGAAGAGGTTAATTTGATTCAGTGTCTCGGCCGTAAGATTTAGGTGATTTTGGTATAGAGTAGTCCGCGTAAATGAAACTCGATTGCTGAAGATCCACGCAAATGTCCTTAATGGAAGTTCGAAAAGTATGAAAAAGTCGATCAAATTCGAAATTATAGTTGGTTACACAAATGCGATTCACGTCATAATATATCCTATTGCAGAGCTAGATTCGAGTCAAAATCGAACGACTTGAAAAATAACGCCGCCGGTAAATCAGAGTATTAATACATATATATTATTGTATGAAGCTATCACTCTGGTTTTCCATTATAATTAAATGAAACAATAAAACTTTGATTTAAACACTTATCATAATTTTTTTTACGCCGACCGGTTTTCTTCATAATAATAGTAAAGGAAAACGCTTAGATAATTAAGAAGCCTTGGAAATTAAGAAGCCCCTTAATAATAAAGAGTCTATTATTAACAATAAAAAAACTTATCTTACAGCCCCATTTTACATGTTTACTTACACCCTTCCTTCAATCTCTATCTCTTTCCCCACTCTTTACTAATTCCTAGTCACGCCCCCACCCCCACTGTGACACCTAATATATATGTTCTGCGATATTTTTTTTAATATTGTTAAGGTAGCATATATTTTTCCCTGATATAAAAATAAATAGATAAAAAGTGTTCAAAACAAAGTTTTATTGTTTCATTTAATTATTGCATAGATTATTATTTTGTTTTGAAGAGTGTTCCACAATGTACATTTGATGCTTTTTGTACTAATTTATTCACTTTAGGCCACTCTCTGACGGTCCGGTATGGAATCGACAACTGGTCTCATTAGCTAAGTTGGTAACGCGGTTGTCCCGGAAAGACAGAGGTCCTGGGTTCGAGTCCCAGATGCCACTGAAATCTTTTTGTTTTCTGTTGTTTTTTTCGGTTTCATGTTTCATTTAGGTTATGTTAATATTATCTTCTTCGATGATTAAATATTACATACATTATCAACCACAAACAATAATAATAATTTACATTAAATTTATTATCTATCTTAACTTGTAATTAACATTGTCTGTTACATTGTTAACTTACAATTAACACTGTTAACTTATAATTAATATTTTTAACTTATAACTAACATTGTTAACGTATAATTAACATCGTTTACTTGCAATAAACATTGTTTGTTAAATAGTAATAAACATTGTTTGTTATATTAGTAACTTACATAATATTGAGTTTTTCTCTTGTTAAAACTACGCGAATATTATTTATGTTGAATTTCATTTGCCGAATGACAGCTCACAGCTGTCATCCGAGAGAACCGAAACCGCACTTAACCAAGAAGTCTTTAGCCTAAGGAAAATGATACGTAATTTTCCCTAAAACTACGCGAATATTGATATTTATGTTGAATTTCATCTGCTGAATTACAGCTCACAGCTGTCATCCGATTGAACCGAAACCGCACTTAACCAAGAAGTCTTAGCCTAAGGAAAATGATACGTAATTTTCCCTAAAACTACGCGAATATTGATATTTATGTTGAATTTCATTTGCTGAATTACAGCTCACAGCTGTCATCCGATTGAACCGAAACCGCACTTAACCAAGAAGTCTTAGCCTAAGGAAAATGATACGTAATTTTCCCTAAAACTACGCGAATATTGATATTTATGTTGAATTTCATTTGCTGAATTACAGCTCACAGCTGTCATCCGATTGAACCGAAACCGCACTTAACCAAGAAGTCTTAGCCTAAGGAAAATGATACGTAATTTTCCCTAAAACTACGCGAATATTGATATTTATGTTGAATTTCATTTGCTGAATTACAGCTCACAGCTGTCATCCGATTGAACCGAAACCGCACTTAACCAAGAAGTCTTAGCCTAAGGAAAATGATACGTAATTTTCCCTAAAACTACGCGAATATTGATATTTATGTTGAATTTCATTTGCTGAATTACAGCTCACAGCTGTCATCCGATTGAACCGAAACCGCACTTAACCAAGAAGTCTTAGCCTAAGGAAAATGATACGTAATTTTCCCTAAAACTACGCGAATATTGATATTTATGTTGAATTTCATTTGCTGAATTACAGCTCACAGCTGTCATCCGATTGAACCGAAACCGCACTTAACCAAGAAGTCTTAGCCTAAGGAAAATGATACGTAATTTTCCCTAAAACTACGCGAATATTGATATTTATGTTGAATTTCATTTGCTGAATTACAGCTCACAGCTGTCATCCGATTGAACCGAAACCGCACTTAACCAAGAAGTCTTAGCCTAAGGAAAATGATACGTAATTTTCCCTAAAACTACGCGAATATTGATGTTGAATTTATTTGCTGAATTACAGCTCACAGCTGTCATCCGATTGAACCGAAACCGCACTTAATCTTTAGCCTAAGGAAAATGATACGTAATTTTCCCAAAACTACGCGAATATTGATATTTATGTTGAATTATTTGTTGAATTACAGCTCACAGTTGTCATCCGATTGAATGAAACCGCATCTTAACCAAGAAGTCTTAGCTAAGGGAAATGATACGCATTTTCCTAAACTACAGCGAATATTGATATTTATGTTGAATTTCAGCTCAGCTGTCATCCGATTGAACCGAAACCGC
The DNA here is from genome assembly GCA_022606495.2 of Halesus radiatus. NCBI lineage: Eukaryota > Metazoa > Arthropoda > Insecta > Trichoptera > Limnephilidae > Halesus > Halesus radiatus. Next base: position 407,430 of record JAHDVE020006083.1, on the reverse strand, counting down.
ACTTAACCAAGAAGTCTTAGCCTAAGGAAAAATGATACGTAATTTTCCCTAAAAACTACGCGAATATTGATATTTATGTTGAATTTCATTTGCTGAATTACAGCTCACAGCTGTCATCCGAGAGAACCGAAACCGCACTTAACCAAGAAGTCTTTAGCCTAAGGAAAATGATACGTAATTTTCCCTAAAACTACGCGAATATTGATATTTATGTTGAATTTCATTTGCTGAATTACAGCTCACAGCTGTCATCCGATTGAACCGAAACCGCACTTAACCAAGAAGTCTTAGCCTAAGGAAAATGATACGTAATTTTCCCTAAAAAGAACCAGAATATCTTGGTATCGAAGAACTGCAGTGAACTTTGAGTGCTTAAAAAAATGTTAACGTATGGGTGGAGAAATGAGATGCGCTTAGAGTCGGCGAATTAGACTAAAATCTTTACTTAGTTTCAGGAGCCAGGTGTGCTGACCACGAAGGGACTAGTATCCCTGGCAATGTGGCAATTATAAATGCTTTCATTGACTTTTGAGTTCCGTATAGATGGTCTTCATATGAACGAGTCTGTGTGAACGAGTCCGAGACCTCTTGAATCGCGTGTGAAAGCGTCACGAAAAGATGAACGATTTACCTTCCTAGTCGATAGCTGTGGTAGTAAAATTGACAAATGATTTTTCTTTACGTATAAAAAATGTTAATAGTCTTCCAGGATTAATAAAAAATGCTATCATTTTGTAATGCTTTTATTATTCAGGTTCATTTGAAACATTATTTGTGTGTAATAACCAGTTTAGCTTTACTTTGTTAGAACTGAATGGTGACCTGTGAAACGTTCAGCTATTTACTGTGTCCCCAGTGGGTTTCCCAGTCCTGGCCACGGGTAGGAATCAGGGCATTTCTCGACGCAAGATGTTAACCAACGATCAACCTGGAAATTATAAAAATAAATTATAAATCAGCCAAATGTATTTCTATACTTAACATTTATTAATTTATTTATAAAATACATGATATTTAATGGAGACATTTACATGGAGTAGATACGTTAGATCACCATACTAGGCGGCTGCCTGTTTCATGGTGACCAATGGAGTATAAAGTCCAGTGTAAACATATGGATTTAGTATATAAACATGCTGAAAACTAGTAAAAATATAATAGAAAGTAGAAGATAGAAAAGAGAAAAGACACAAAAATTAAAATATATGTACACATATATATATTTAAAGATGTATACGTGCATACATGCACACACGTGCACTTAGGTGCATACGAGTACATACATATGCACGTAAACGAGTTCGGGTTGGGACGTTGGGCGATTGTGTGGTAGTAGCATTACATTTTGTTCTAAAAATCTACGTAGAAGTCCAGTTGGGCGTATAATACTCAAATAAATATTAGTTTCAGTTGTTTGCCAAGCTCAGAAGCTCACCGACCATCTTTGGTTTATAGTAATAAATCATATAATCATACAATACAATACGAATGTACCACTTCAGACTGGAGCACTCTACTTTTTTTAACAGTAACTCCACAAAGGAGGCCCCGAGGGAAATAATTTCCCTCAAGGCCTTTGTCATCTTTGGGGATGCTGTATGGAGGGTCTTTTAGAAGATAGGGAGGAGTGAATCTGGGTCTTAAAGAGACCTACGTTGTAGGATGGAGGAAATACAGAAGCCGGCAAATCATGCCACAGCCGAGCTGTTGAACAAAGAATGACTCATAGAAGCGATATGTTCTCATGTGGTAAATGTCAACTGTGTACAAATGTTGGGCGAAATGTTTCCCGACTGTGCACTGGTGACGAAGGGATCAATGACGCTAGTTCCTTAGAGCATCTTTCATTGAAATATCGATAGAACAAGGACAGCATTCCCATCTGACGTCTGTGCTCTAAAGATTGCGCCTCTATCAAACGGACCGCTCGTTTCTGCACAGAGTCAAGGGTTTTTCAGATATTTTTGGGCTCCCGATCAGAGGTGGCTGCCAAATTCTATAGTTGGGCGCACTTGCGATTTATGCAGGGTCAGCAGTTGTGTATTATTAAAGCATCTGAGGACTCTGTACAGCAGGCCCAGCTTCCGAGAGGCTAACTTTACTCTGGGTTCGATGGAGCCCAGTGCGACCAATGCGTCAGGAGACACTATTTTTTTAGGAATTGGAATACATGCTCCGAGGATGGGAAAGAGGTTGGAGTTTAACCGTTTTAGTGCTATGTTTATTTTGCAAGTATGTATATAAATTGCTACGGATATTCTGTGTTTTTAAATTAAAAAACGTATGGTATTCAATAAAAATGTAATATATTGTAGAAATATCAATCAATATTAATTATTTTTTTAAAAATTGTATAAGTAAAGAATAAAATTTTACGAATATTATAGTTATAATAAAAAAATACACATTTACAACTACAAAAAATATTAAAAAATACGAAAATATAAGAATATAAGAAATATAAGATTCACTGTCTATTCGCAATATTTTATTGCGATGTAAAATAATTTCACTTTCGTCGTCACTGTCTTCATTTATGGGAACGAAGGTCTCGTCGTCCGTAGTGCCGCTGTCATTTGATACATTACGATAATCCGCAATAGAACTAACTTCTGATATGGTGAAAAATATCGATTCAATTTAGGGTGTATTTATTTTAACAGGATAAACAATAAATACGGTTATCAAGACACGCGCCAACCGCAATTTACCACGCTCAAATTGAACACGTAGCGCTGCATCGCATTTTATGTAACTAAAGGTTACAGCGCGATGGTGCTGGGCCCCACTCTAACGGTTAATAAGCCGGTATACATAGTAATCAAATTGTGATTAGATAATGCTTACATATCCCTTCTTCAGCTTGCAAACCTTGAGCTGGCAGGAAGGAGTGTATGTGTTCTGGCAAACGGTGTCTCCGGGCTTCATCTGAGAAAATGGAACTGGATTCTTCACCCAGTCGATGACCTGAGATCCTGATGCCTAGAATTGTAAAAAAATGTAAATAGATGTAGATACTTATTTAGAGATTGCCTCTTTTGTGTAGTGGTCATTGTTTTTGGCTTTGGGCCGGGAGATCTAGGGTTGAATTCAATGAGTTAAAACCAGTTAGACTCTTAAAGATTTAACTATACTAAAATATATTATACTTAATATAAGGTATAGTACATGTTCTCCTTCTGATGTCTCTCTCTAAGTGAAAAGAAAAAAGGAAGTAAAATAAACAAGTGTATAAGTGGATAACAATTGCCATAAATACTTCCCTGGAGCCTTTAGCAAAGATCCAAAGACTGGTGAAGGTTATTCTTAAAGTTACATCAAAGACGGGTACTGATTTTATTTTTGAGTAACTAAATGTTCCCAACTTGAAAAAAACATATTATAAAATATCCTAGTGCATAAATTAAAAAATATCCATGTGTCTGAAGGAAGATCAAGCACTAGAGCCCTAAGACATCAAACACGGGTACTGATTACATGTACATGTAAAATCTTTTTATATTCCAGTTTGTAAAACCTCTTATGGACAAAGAAGTTTTAAATACAATGCTATTAAGCTATTTAATTCCCTACCTAGTTACATCAGAAATAAGCAAAACAAAAGTTTCTTTAAAAGTGATATCATTGATCACCTCCAATAAACCTGTCAGCTTCTAAATTATTTTATGCCTTTAAAAGAGTGTACTATTGAAAAAAAATTATTAAATTGTTATCTATTATTCTATTTGTCATTTAAATATCATAGCTGAACAACCACCCCTGTAAATTGACATCTCAGTAGAGGCGTTTTACACATAAGGAGATGGGTACATCAGCCGATAAGAAATGTTCATATGTATGTAATAAATAAATAAAATAATTCAGATATAAATAAGTCAGGTAGCTCGGGCAGTTATTCAGACCAGCATAGGGGCAGTCCCATCGAGGATGTGCGTTTCGATCGACCTGGCAGCAAGTGGACCCAGATACCAGCGCCCTTAAGCTGGTTCCTTGAGAGTTTCCTTGATTATAGTCTATTGATGGAAGGGGGATAGACTCCAGAAAACCCTAGGGAATAAAGTGATCCTCGTGTTACTGGAGGTGGGGCGGAAAGGCACCGGACCCGCGTGCGCTCATGGCGTTGAGGGAGGCACCGTGGGCAAGTGGGTCGCGTGATGATGGACTCGGGTTGAATACACCTACTTAGTTGTATTTATTTATTTATTTTTCACAGGGCTTTAATAAAAATAGTACATTTGTTATACAATGTTACATTCGACAATTACCCACCAGAAATTGTGGGGTTTCGCATGTAAAAAACTGTTTGTGGACTGTAAATAACGACAATAATAATGATGGCTTTGGTTGATTGTAGCAAGGGATAGTTTTAAGATTTAAAAAGGAGCTAGGATAACCAAACACTTACCAAATAACGTAGGAACCGAACACGTTCGTCGAAAATAGTTTTTTCCTCTACGAACAAAAGAACGAACCATTACTGTCAGATCAGTAGGAAACAATTTCATTGCCGTCAGTAATTTGGGTCGAATCGCTCTCCGTACTCAATATTGTCAAAGTCATTCGTATATTATCTTGGATCTTTGAGCTTCTCACTAGATCACATTCTGTAACTACTGCCATTTCCCTCGAAAATTTCTTCCCTTTAACCTGGCCCTTTCAATGTAATATATCCCATCATATGGGACGTTTTGACACAAAACATGCGTTTTAGTGAAACTTCATGGATCATATATGCGACATCTCCGTAGATCAGGTATTACCCTGATCCACAAGGTATTAGTCTGATATATAATTGTAAAAGTAATGTAGACTAACCAGGTAGACATCGGGAAGGGTCTGCAAGTAGTCAATGAAGGCAATATATGCGGTAATGTGGTTGGGGTTAATGGTTTCAGAGAACCAAGCGTCATGTACGTAGAAGCCAAATGGGGCGCGGTTTCCGTTGTAGTGCCTGTTGAACTCTCCGATCATCCATTGGGTCAAGCCTTCAACATCTTCCGGGCTGGAATTATTAAAATTGTTAGTTTGAATCACTGCCTAGTTCCAAGAGGATAATGCGTGTTGGAATTAGACGAATGTCTAGTTGATGAATGATAATGAATGGGAGAAATTAATGCGTAAGGTTGGTAAAGCAAAACACTAAACTGAGTACTCCGCAATCAGAGCCGTGCATTCCATATAGGTACTGTGTCAGACGTATTCGCCTCTTCCGCGATGTTTGGCGCGGTGATAGATTAACTTAATTTTTTATTTAATATAATTATACTGTCGGCTCTTGTACGGGGCCGGAACCAAGTGGAAAATAAATGTTTGATGTTAGTCACTGGCCCGGCATATGCAGCTGTGTGTCCCTGTGTGTGCAGTTAATAAATGACAAAATAAACTAAAGAGCGAGGCAACGCGGTACGAGGGAGATAGGTGTTATTGGATAAACTATCACGACCATACCGGCACGGAAATATGCCGATAACCAAAGCGCTCGGGTTAACGCCTGGCTGGGGATACAAATAGATAGCAAAAATGGCTATTTGTCAGTAAGCTAGCAACTCTCGCCCCGACAACACTTCTCTACCTTGACTGCCCCGCCTCGATCTGCTTCTACCGACTTGCCTTCTCCATCATTTCTGACCACCGCTCCCACCAGGACCCAGACCCTCGCATTGACCACGGACAAGGTCGGCAGATCATTCGTCGGAGTTTTTAATTTGTGCAAAAGGACTTTGCGTAAATTGGAAATTTTTGCACAAAAGTGTACGAGTATATTGAGTAACATTGAAAAAGTCAGAAATACTGTTGGTATCGTTCCCCCTTCGCAAGAGAATGATAAGTTGTGTCTTCCTCTCCTCCAGCCCTCTTCACAGATCGGGATCAGCTGCCCCCTACAGTTCGCCTGTGTGCCATAACGTCTGGTACAGACACATAAGCATTGCCTACCCTACCTTACTCAAATAAAGAATAAATAAAATATTGCAAGAAATCAATCTATACTTTCTAAATATGCGCGAAATTTCAGCTATGAATCGCAGCGCTGCGCTCGATCCACTCATCGCCCATTATAACATGTGAAAAGCAGGAAATAAGTATGCGAAATGTCATATTCAAATGTTGATGGTGCTCCCTTTTACTGTTTTATGTTAGTATTTCTCCGCGTCTCACCATGTTCATCTACGGACGAGTAGAGCAGAGCCACCATTATTACTAGAGCCACTTTTGTCGACCGTATGTATGTACTAACCATTCTGGGCTGTGGAATTTTACTAACCTCCTTCTAAGCTAATGCTATGCAGGGACACTTGAGGGTTTAGAATCATTTATAACCTTAGCTTCGTTGAACCAAAAAATTAGAGTCCTTGAGGTGTACCCTGAAGGAGTAACCATAAGTTACTTATACCGGGGTGGGAAAGTAGTGGATAACCTCAACTGCTCTACATAAAAATGTACATGTGTGCGCAATGCGCTTTCAAGGGAAGATTCGTGTCGCAAAAGGCCGTGCCTATCGGTAAAAATTACAAATATAGCAACCAGTGGCATCTGTTGGTACCTCTATTGATTGGTACAATTTTACTAATGAATTATTATATTATTTTAGCTTTTTTTCATGCCATTGTGCGGTGGAAATTATTTTTTTTTGAATATATCCAATAATTGGCTTATCATATGCATAAATGAAGCTGATATTTGGATATTTGAGGTAGCAGGTAATTCCAACAAACCGGCTGAAGCCACAGCTTAGCCATTACTAGCAAAAAATTAACCACGTACGTGGTAAGAATGTTCAATATCAAATAATTCACAAACTTGTCAACCCGGCCACAACCACCAACATAACATAATAAACAAGAGCAAAGCACGTCACTGTTCTCAGCAGTTGTATAGTCTGACAATTAAAAGTAAATAAAAGCTGAGGGTCTGCGATCGTTAAAAACGTTTTAAATAGCAACACAACGATGTTTCATAGGAAAATCAAGGTTAGTTTAAAAAAGCAAAATGGCCTAAGACAGTAGTCGGCAAAGTGCGGCTCCCGAGCCGCACGCGGCTCTTTGGCCTCTTAGGTGCGGCTTTGCCACAAATATCCACGAGCAGGTGCAATAGTCTTGTCTACAGTGGTCGGAGCTTATCATGTCTGTAAGTCGCGCGTGGGTTACAAAGGCACCATACTGAAGAATAAAGTGGTTGTATTCTCCATCCAGCTGCACATCCAACAAATATTTTTGTCATCAATTTAAAAATGACAATATTTTTATATTGTTGGCTTTTGAAAATAATATAATTTGAAATATTTTTAAAGGTGCTTTATTTGATATGTCTACCAAAAAGTAGTAAAAAAAAACGGGAGATGAAAACCGTGAATTTAGAATTGAGTAGACTGAGACTTTCGCATTTATTCGAAACTTAAATGACCATCCGGCATATTTTATTTGTAAGGAACAATTCGCGCATAACAAGAAGTCAAATTTGGAGAGACACTTTACAGTTAAACACGCATCATTTAGCACTAAATAAACCTGTCTGTGATACAAGGAAGAAAGCAGTTAAGGAACTTCAGAAGAGTCAAGAGACATCAACGTCTGTATTTAATAACTGGATGCAATCTTCCAACAATATTAATATGGCAAGTTTTTTTGTTAGTCTAAGAGAGGGAAATCGTATGCAGACAGTGAATGCATAAAAAAGTTGTTGTATAAATGCATCTGGAGAGCTATCTCGGGATTTTAAGAATAAAGCAGATATTCAAAAAAAAAATTAAAGAGATACCATTGTCTGCCAAAATAATGAAAGATATAACCATTCAGCAAATCGATGATTTGAAATTGTTTTCGGCTTTATCAATAGCAGTTGACGAGTCTTGTGACAAAAATGATACAGCGCAGGTTTCGCTTTTCGTAAGATTTATTTCACATACGGGTCCTAAAGAAGAACTTTTAGGATTATTGCCACTCAAAGGTCAAACACGTGGAGAGGATATCGAAAATGCTGTAATTGAGTGTATGGATAAACATCATATTCCTCTCGATAAAATTGTCGATTTCAACAAACGGGGTCAAAAGTATGACCGGCGTAAGAAAAAGGTTTGTTGCTATTTTGAAAGAAAAAAATAATCACGAGATACTTGTTTACTATTGCATCATTTTTCAGGAATCGCTTTGTGCGCAGACATTTCCAGAAGAAATTTGTAAAGTTATGGAATTGGTGAGTACGATTATCAATTCCATTTTAGCTATAGCTCTTAATCATCCCCAATTCAAAGATTTTTTAGTTGAAATGGGGAGTGAGTACGTTGATCTTCTGCTTTATAACAAGGTACGTTGGTTATCTTGAGGCAACGTTTTAAAACTTTTCGCATCACTATTACCGGAAATCAAAGCATTTCTCCTTGAGAAGGGTGTTCACTATCCAGAACTAACAGACGATCAGTGTATACAAGACTTTTAATTCATGGTAGAGGTTACGTCTCATTTAAATCAGCTTAATCATAAACTACAAGGGAAAGGAAACAATTTTAGAAGAAGTCGTTTCATTCGAAAATAAATTATCCCTTTTGCTCAAGATTTTGAAAGGGAAACATTGTTTTACTTTCCGAGCCTGCTGAAGCATACCCAAGAAAAATAATTCTTCTATTGACAAACACTATTTCAAAAAAACCATTTTAAATATGAGGGAAGCATTTATCAGCAGGTTTCAGGAATTTAAAAACAGCAGAGTGACCTTTCAGGCATTTGTCAAAAACCCTTTTAAAGCTAAGATAACATATTAGAAATAATCTCCTTTTGGCATTGACATTGGTAACTTTGAAATACAATTGCTGGATTTAAAAAAAAAAACAAGGAAATATGGAGCTCTACATTTGAATGTCTTTGTGTTGACTTGGAAATACTGGAGAATAACAAATCTGAACTTAGTTCACAACACACGTGCATTGAAAGACTTGAAGAAAGAAGACATGATCATGTTCAACACCTGGAATAGTATTCCTGACTCTTATGATCAGCTGATAAAACTCGCGTTTCCTGTTCTTTTCCTTTTCAGTTCTACATATTTACGCGAACAATCTTTTTCAATCATGAATTTTATCAAGAGTAAACTGAGAAGTCGTCTTATTGATGAGAACCTGGAATCGTGCACAAAATTTAAACAAAAACAGCATACAAACCTGACTTACGAACTTTCCAAGGATATATAAGGTTTTGCTCACTGTTTTCTTGGATACAATGGCGTGGTGCATCATGAGTTCTTGCCAACAGGTCGTTCGGTTAATAAGGAATACTACAAGGAAATTGTGCAACGTTTGCGTGAAGCAATACGGCTCAAACGATCGGAATTGTGGAAAAACAAATCATGGATTTTGCATCACGATAATGCACCAGCTCACACATTTATGCTTGTTCGTGATTATTTGGCCAAAAACAACACCGTAATCATGCCTCAACCACTGTATTCACCAGATTTGGCTCCCTGCGACTTTTTCCTATTCTCGAAACTGAAGAGACCAATGAAAGGAAAGCGTTTTGCCACAATTGATGAGATAAAGTCAGAATCTAAGAACGAGCTGATGGCCATACCGAATAGCGCATTCCAGAAGTGCTTAGAGGATTGGAAGAAGAGCTGGCATAAGTGCATTATATCCGAGGGGGATTACTTTGAAGGGGATAAAATAGATATTGATGAATAAATAAATTCGAAATTCACCTTTTCTTTTGAACAAACAAATACATAAAAATGAATGATACGAATTGTGATATATTAACCCAAAGGAAGTCTTAAAACTAAGAAATTAGAGAAAATTTCTCAAAATTTTATGTATAAGTATTTTATTTTCTTTCTAAACCACCAGACCGAGCGCGAGTTTCGAGCGGCGACGCTTATAACTGTTAGTACAAATTCAATAAACTCTTTAATATTTTTTTCATTTATGAGGAAAAAGGAGTAAAATTATATGTAGGTTACATAATTTTTTTTTATGGAATATATTTCACGGAAAATCTATTAAAATGTAAGGAAAAACCCAATTACGCCAACGCGGGCCACTAGAGGCCCTAGAGTAGCATGTTGCCATCTCAATGTATGGAAAATGTTAGGAACTGGATGTTTTGTTATATTTCTAGAATATTTAATATCATTAGATGTTGTTGACGTTTACGTCAAAATAATGTTTTTGTTTTGAAAGAATAATTTAAAATACGTACATAATATATCTTTCTGATATGTAATTCTTATCTTTTTAGTACATATTGATTTAGTCATTTGTGCGGGAAACACCGATCCATCCTAATCCCTAAAAAGGCACCCGGGTCTGTCTACCTACGGCTAATGTACAAACGCTTAAATTTCAGGAAATTTCGTAATCGCCAGAAGATGCGAGTAGGCAAGGGGATTAACTCAGACCGCAACGTCGAACCAATCTCAAGCCACCGAGTCACAGTATCGAGTTCCCGAAGGAACCCAGCGTCATGTTCGGATATCATAAAAAAGGCAGACTTTGGCCGAAGCAAAGGCGGTCAAGGTAGTCAAGGCCTCCGCCTCCTAAGAAGCGAGCAGGCCGCTTGCCTCCCAAGCTCGAGACGCTGCGGGAAGAAATACCTACCGACTCGGCAGGAACCGCCGAACCCAAACGTCCAACGTTCGAGTGCAGTCGAGTGCCCTTCGCCTCCTACCCTTTGACGTCCTAGTCCCATCAAGGCGCATACCCACAGCCGTAGGAATCACCACCAGACAGCAGTCGAGCGCCTCTGGCCTCCTGTTAATCCTTCTGTTGAACCGTCTGAAACCGGCCGTCAAGCGGAAGCCGAGCCGCGTGTCCGCCCGACACCAAAACCTCCCCCTACCGGAAGGACCATATGCTCTCCGAGGCTTTCAACACCAACATCGAGACGACTGGTAATCTCTCCACTGAACCGTGTGCAGATTACCGGTAGAAATAGTTTTTGTATAATTAACTGAAACCCATAATACCTACTTGTTAAGAATGTGTTTTATATTGTGAACAAATAAAATAAAACTTGACACTCAAATAAGTTACTTGTTTTCTATTGAACTCCAATGACCTCACCATGTCAATATTGTTTGACTTTATTAACGCTTTTACCGACCGCTTATTTTTCTGTTACCTACCTCCAATCATTTTCGAAATTCCCCACCTGACTCGGAACATCTGCGATCGAACTAATGTGTACTTACATATCAACACAGGCGTCAACCATGGAGCAGACGTTCTCATTCGTATCCTTCCAGTCAATCGTGGGGATGACCCAGACGTCGGAGTAAGACTCATCGGAGCAGGAGCCGATCAGGCACTCCTGGGGGCTCCGGTATTCGGTGGTGTAGGGCCACATGCTGGGTTGGATCGCAAACATCCAGGACATGTCGTACAGGAAGCCGCTCTGCTTTAGGATGTCGAACTGGTTGTAGTCGAACACGCCGAGGAAGGGCATGCGAATACCTGTAACGAAAACATTAAATTAACGATTTACTCAAATTTTAATTATTTCATACACGTAATTTAAATTGGTTTATTATTATTTTATGTAAATAATGTTACACCACATACTTATTATTGTCAAAATTTTAAATAAAAAAACGTAAATTCATTACCACTAATTATTTTTTATCCGATACATCTAATAATAACAGAATTTAAAAAAAAATCCTTTAATGGCGCAGAAACTTTTATATATTCAACTATTCTTTGTTTCTCAAAAAAAATTCCCTGCCACTAGGTAAAATACTAAAAAAACACTAAAGATATGGATCATAAATTAAGCCACTTGGGCATTTATGGTACAAACTATGTTGCAATGGCTGTTTTACATAGGTAAAGGCATCCCGTAATGAAAATATCAAAATCACTTTCATAAATAAATTCATAAATAACAATAATTTTTCAGAGTTTGCCAATCATCCCATTTCAACAGAACATATTTTCAAAAAGGCTACAGGGGTTCAAATTCTCCACCGTAATAATAAATGCAAACATTTGTATTTTTTAGAAGCACTTAGAGCATTAGGAGTAAGGGTAACTTCACCTAGCATGTAATAAATTATAAATGTTTACCCTTAATGTCTTCTTCGGGAATCTTAGCCAAGTAGCTGGTCAGTGTCCTCTTTTCTGTCAACTCCTGCACTAGCTCTTGCAGGGAGGGACGGCGGGCCATGGATCGGAGACTGATCGCCTGGCCGTTGGCGTGCAGCTCGTGAAGCAGCGAGTAGTCGGTGTAGTCGCCGTTGATGAAGAAGGTGGCCGCTACGGGGCAGCCGTTGGGGTTCTTGCGGCCGTACAGGGCCCGCCTATAGTAAAGGATGTTCAGGGGGTTTACGTCACCATCCATGGTCAGCGTGACAAACTGGAATGTTAACAATAACACGGTTATAATTTAAACAACTTTTGTCACATTTTTATTTATTTATTTTATTTTATTTTAAACGCCCAGGGGGCTTTTATATCAACAGTACATCTTTACATTACGACCCCTTGGAATAACAAGGTTCCATCTGACACAGAAATGTCATGCGATAATATGCTCTAAGGGGAACAACTTTAAGGCTCATTATCTTATAACATTGCCGGGTCAGATGGAACCTTGTTATTCCAAGGGGTCGATTAATAGGACGTGAGACGTGAATAAAAAAATTACGATACATACAAAATACAAGAAATATAAATAGAAGGAAGAAAAGTTAAAAATAAAGTGGTTAGGTATTTACAGAAAAAACAACAGAAGGTTCATGAATATGGTTGAAATAAATATTTGACATAGTCCGCAAAATTTACCAAATTAACGTTAAACACGTCAATATCACCTAAGCATTTGTCTCCCATAGTGTGAAACCGCTGTATCGGGCAATGGGCAATATAGTTGTGCTTCGGTATATTGCAGTGGAATAGTGTATTTTGTCAGATTGTTCTTGTGGGTATGCGTAAGTTTATGAGTTGCAAGGGTGCGAATTATAGTATTTCAAACAAAAAAATTAAATCGTTTATTTTACGTCTATCTTCTAATGTGATTATTTAATAAGAATGGATAATTTAAGTATACTAGTGGGATATTTAATTCAAAATTTACAAAACGATCAATTTCTTTTTACAAAAATAAGGAATTCATGTTTTGATAACATGTGGTGTACCACAGGGCTTCGTCCTTGGGCCATTATTATCTACATTGATGATATAGCAAAATGGGGAATGAAGGGTACACTTCAACTGTATGGGGATGACACAATAATATTCTGTCACAATACTAATATAAACGACACGGAAAGGGATTTGGCTCATTAGGCAAATTGACTGAGAATTAATAAACTTAGCCTTAAGAGGAACGACTGCGCGCCCTGTTTCATACAAAACTTAATTTTAGATTGGAGGTCAAAATACTCACCAAAATCTAATGATATATTTTTTAACTAAAGGTTTAATAAATATCTAGTACGTATGAGAAGTATTTTATTTATTTTTGTTTTACATTATGAAATATAGGCCATTAAAGGAATTGATCTTTCGCGATATTAGAGAGGTATCTTTAACAATTATTTGGGGGCTAATTATGACTTAAAAAAGTTTTACCCAATCTGATTTGAAAACATAAAGAAATAATAAAAAATGAAGAATGATTAAAATAAGCATTATGGTGGACTTAAAATTAAATTAAAAACGACCAATTTTCGTTGGAACACAAATTTGCCGTACGTAATTTAAAATATCGACCCAAAAAAACTTTTTTTTTTTAAATGTTCTGTTTTTATATTTTTATTTATGTAATCATATTTATTTAGGTAAATTGATATATTTGTTTTATATAACAATAACAGAAAATAAAAACGTATCAGTCGCATTTGGGAATCGAACCCAGAACTTCTGTCTTAAGGGGACAACTGCTCTACCAACTGAGCTCATAAGACCAGTTCACTTTAGGCCATTTTCTTCGATATCACACATCAAATGCTTGTCAATATTATCCTCCATTGAATCCCATATTATTGGCTGCTATCTTTATGATGATTATAAAATGAAAAAAACATAGTATGTTAATTATTTCGTTAGTAAAGTTGTACTAATTAATATAGGTACCAACAGATGGCACTGATTGTTACATTTATGATTTGTGTAGAAAGGCAGAGCCTTTTTCGATACTAACATAAACGAGTTTTCTATTAAAAGCGCATGCACATTTACATTGTACATTTTTGTGTGGAATACAGTTGATATTTGAATATGATATGGGTGTCATTTTGCATGCGTAGTTCCTGCTTTTGGCACGTATCGTAGGGCGGTTGGTGGGCGCGCGCGGCGCTGCGATTCGTAGCTGCAATTTCGCGCCTAATTTTAAAAGTGTAGATTCATTTTTTTGAAAATTATTAATACGTTTATGAGAGTACGGTAGGGCAGGCAGTGCTTATGTGCCTATCTGGAATGCCTGCCTCTGGTTAGTGTAAAGCGCACATGAGGTGAACCTTCACAATTATTATTATTATTAGTAACTGAATTTTTTTCAGATTTGATCTAAAAAATTTCAACTTTGGATTGCATTTACTCGAAAAGGAAAACTAAAAAAAAAAATTGTGCCCACCACAAAAAATACTCCAAATGTTATGTATATTCACCAGTTTTCCTCTTGTAACACTAGTTTCCAGACACCATGTATTGGAATTTATTTATCTTATCCGAAAAATAGCTACCAACTTAATTTCATAATTAATTATAAAAAAAAAAACCTTATTTTTATCGGAAACCATCTTAAGCTCAGGAAATGATTACTGAAGTGTAAAAATATTATGACAATGTTTTGGTTTGCCCTCAGGAAAAACATATTTTTTTGCATTTTTATCTTTAAAATCTGATGTGACACATATCCGGTTTGATTAAATTCAATCGAAATGAAAAATTACCCACTAAGTACTCTCAGTCCACTTTTTATTTATTCCTTTTGATTACCTTTCACTATGTTTTTATATTCATCCATGACGACTTTTATAATGAAATTTCAACTTTTGCTGCGTAATCTAACCCTTTAACACTAGCTGATGTGTACCTGATGTTTTTTTTGGAATTAAGTTATGAAGTTGTTAGCTTGTCGTTTGGGTGCCATAATTGATGACGACCCTGTGACGACTATTACCATCTCCAAATAATAAAACATTAATTTGAAAATTTTATATCATTCCAAACATTTTTTTTTCAACACGTATCTATATAATAAAGTTCTTAAGTAGGTACCTACTTGTGTTTTTCATTTTGAAAATATTCTACCCAAACAAAACCACCGTCTATTAAATAAGTAATCTGTGGCTGACCAGAGCGTTATA
The DNA here is from genome assembly GCA_022606495.2 of Halesus radiatus. Classification (NCBI taxonomy): domain Eukaryota; kingdom Metazoa; phylum Arthropoda; class Insecta; order Trichoptera; family Limnephilidae; genus Halesus; species Halesus radiatus. Next base: position 392,136 of record JAHDVE020006083.1, on the reverse strand, counting down.
TCTATGGGCTAACCTCAATACAACATGGTGGGTTAAATGTTTTTCAAACTAATTTTAAAACGTTATAGCCACAGTTTTAACATATTGGATTTCAATCAAACAGACCTACTTCTTTTGAATATGTAATCTGTGGCTAACCAGAATGGCATATCTATATGCTAACCTCAATACAACATGGCGGGTTCAATTATTTTCCTAAACCTTCCCGGAACTAATAAGAACAAACTGTGCTATTTTCAGCTAAACCGGTTGAGTAATCTTCCAGAAAATCCAGGACAGACAAAAATTCAATTTATGCATATATATATATATATATATATGTTATGGTTGAGATTTTCACGGGTGTAAGATGTAGAATAATTTTCTCGGTTTACCCGCGTAATGTAGTCCTTAGAAGGACTTTTTAACTCCTGAACACGTCAAGAAAATTTACCGCGAATCCATCGAAATTTATAAACATAAAAACAATATGAATACTAGAAATGAGAAGAATTTTTCCCGACACTTCGAAAGTCATAAACATCAAAACAATATGAATAACATCAGAAACTCAAATATGTTCCCGAACTTGGAAAGTCATGGTAACAATGGTTACTCAATAACATAGAAATCCAAAATTATTATTCCCGACACTTGGAAAGTCATAAAAATAAAATTCCCCGATGCGTAAACAGCCTATTAAATGCCCCACCCCTTTATCTACACGCGTTCTGCGTCCTAGACAATTAAAATGATTTGCAACCACTTAGGTTTTGACTTTTGGATTGAACGGACACGCTCAAGCGATCTGTTCAAAACAAAACTCAAGACATAAGGCCTCTGAAGATGGACAATGTGATTTGTCCGAAACGTCAGGAGTTAAAAAGTCCTTCTAAGGACTACATTACGCGGGTAAACCGAGAAAATTATTCTACATATATATATATATATATATATATATATATATACGAGTATAGATATTGTAAATGTTACTACACCAAATATATAATTCAATTTACACATTTTCACTTTAAAAAAATTCTATTACAGATTTAATAAAATGGAACAATTTTTTTTAGTAACATGACATCACACCGATTTTAGAATGAATGCAATATTTTGATCAACTCCCCAATGTGAAAGAATGACATTGAACTAGAAAAACAGCTTCAAAAACAAAAACAAAAAAATAATAATTACGCGTTTCGCATATATATTTCGCAATTCATTTTACATATAAAGATTTTGTTAATGCGTTAAATAATTTTACCAATTCTTCAAACGAGATTTAAATATGAAGTAAATGTTAAACAAAAACTTTTTTTTTCTTCCAATTTTAGAAAAACTCGTTTCATCAATTATTTACTGAAAACAAATTTTGCGAAAATATGTATGCACTTAGCAAAAAAGGCGGGAAATTTTATTAGAATAATCAGACAGGCACCCCCAACATTTTAAAATACTATAATATGAAATGACAGATTCAATTATATCATTATTATGTAGTCAGACTATCAATGGAAAATGTACCCCATTAGATAAGTGCACAATAGTTAAATTTAACCACCTTGAAAAGATTGTTAACTAAAATATATTATTTAATCTTTGAAGAAGATAGATATTATTAACAAATCCTAAATGAAAGACAAAACCGGAAAAAAACACAGAAAATAAAAAGGTATCAGTCGCATCTGGGACTCGAACCCAGATGCGAACACAGATGTGACTGATACCTTTTTATTTTTTGTGTTTTTTTTCGGTTTTGTCTTTCATTTAGGATTTGTTAATATTATCTTCTTCAAAGGTTTTAATAACTTCAATAAGTTATTAAAAATAAATTTAATGAAATGTATTTTAATATGTATATATCGCATTAGCAGAATCAATTATCCGCTTCCTAAAATCGGTATCAGCCAAAATATATCGAATAAGGACCTCAAGTAAATTAGAAAAAAAATTTATCAATAATGTCATTCAAACTTAAATACCACAATATTTCTTTTTTTTTTTTTTTAAGTTTTCATAGTTAAAATAATTTTCAAAGTTAAAATTTTTAAAAGCTCACCAAAACGCTCAAAATCTATGGCCGGTCGGTTGGGATCAGTTTTGAGGTTAGAATGTCAAATGTCAAAGCAAGGATGATCTTTACCATACATAATTTTATATTCTATTCATAGTAAACCATAACTAAACATAACTAATAAATCATGTACCTTTTTAGAAACTTTAACTCCAAGAATAATAATAGTATTTAGCATTAACATTATCTTAATATCCGTATTGACAATTGGGTTTTTGCTCATGAATACTCTAATTTCGTTCATCAATAATAGTATTTTATATTAAACTTGTGAAGATTAAAGTCACCCAAATAAAGTTTAAATTTCGCCAAAACTAAAAAAAAATACGTGTTTAAAATACAAAACAAAATTGACAAATAAAAATGTCCATAATAATCCAAAAACAGAACGCAGTTGTGACGTCAGATGTTCCAAATGTAATGGTACCAACAAAACAAGGTGTTTAGTTGAGATGATTTTTTATTCACTTTTAAATAAGGATTTATAAATTCTATGTATATTTTTATATAATAAAAGTTACATATTCAGAATCGGAGTTAGCTGATCTATATGAATATATTTTTTAAAGCCATTATATTTTTCACTGGAGTGCCTTATTATAGAAGGCGATCATTATAACAACCAGGTGCATAGTAGGGTAGATGAATTCTGGAATACACAAGGCCGGTGAACCACAACTACCCTCCTAGGCATGGAGAAGCACAAATGTATATCATTAATATTTAGTCACAAAATGTGTAAGGAAATCAAACAAAAAGGCATCAAATTCCTCAAATGTTTCACTCATTTCCTAAAGATTTAAAAAAAGAAATATCTACTTGGAAAATAAAGATAAAAGACACGTCATTCTACCTCCGTAGAACAAGAAAGCAAATACCATTTAAGTATATTCACACCTACCTACCCTAATGTTATTTAATGTTGAAATAATACCTAATTTTTTTTTTACATGAATACCCCAAAAGGGTCCCAACTGCTCCCAACCGTCTGGAGCCAGTGAGACTATGGCATCCTAAATTGGGGAATGTTGTGAGGATGAAGGTATTGGGGAGGGAAGGAGAAGAGAAGGTGGTGAAATACCTGGCTATTCAGATCCAAACACGGCTAAAAGCCATTTCAATCAACGTTTCAATTCTGAATGGTGGTCTTTCACCAGGGCTATTCTGAGAGTATCTTCCACTCTGGAACGTGCGCAAATATACTACATATTATGTTTAAATGAATTATAATATCGTTATTGCATTAAGTAAACGTTAAGTATTTAGAAATAAAACCTACTGATAATATTTTTGTGTACATTGCAATCAAATAAATATGTAAAAATGAGAGATTTCTCACAATTTATTTCAACTATACATAAAATACAATTGAAGACGTTGGTAAGAAAACCTCAAAGATCAACGTTTTACCAAAAAAAAAAGATTCCATTTTTAAGTGGGTCTATGCAAAGGTTCTTGCTAAATATAAAAAAAAAAACGGAGTCATTTGTAGAAGATCTGCTACATTCCAGTCGAGGACACCGCCCACTTTCCCAAATTGTTTTAACCCTAGAATGGAAGCGATGAGTAAAATTTATTCTGCTCAAATTCAAACTCAATTTCATTGAAGTGCTGACTTCAAGATATCTTTCCGCGAGTTCTTTCTTCAGCAATGGGTTTGTATTTGTAGTAACAGGCTGCGCCTTTTTCTCGTAGGTAATTTTAATATTTTTTTCAATGAGGAATTTTTAACGTCTCATTGAATGGTAGGAACTATTTAGTGAAATTTACTGATCGCTTCCCAGACATAAGAAACGAGTGAATTCTTGATTTAATCAATTTAAGCAATAAGTGTGTCTATTATGAGTGATTGCAGTATATATTATATAAAGGACAGAGATGAATTAAAGACAGGAGAAAAACGCCTAATTTATGGGCGAAGGAAGAAGGCTTCCATTCTAGGGTAAAGGACCAGAGTTGGACAGGTTGCGATAGAAGCAGGGTGACAAACCTGGGGAGTTTCTTCCCTGCTGAGACCTCCGGGAATGTCATCACCGGAACTGGGCAGCTTGTATTTGGTAGTGTTGCAGCTGACTGCGGGAGCCCTGAACATGGCCACCTTGCTGGACATGGCCACCATGCTCAGCGCCATCATCATCAAAACCACTAGGACCTTCTTCATGATTTCAGTCAATCAAAAATCCCTCGATGGATCACAAACCTATATCGGCAGAATCTTCCAACGTCGCTTTCTTTTATACTTTACTGTATCTCCCAAATATTAGTCGTCCTTATCGAGATCGCGAATCTCCGATAGCTGTTAAACTTAATGAAAATTATTTACATTGTTTATGATTGAGAAATATTGCATGGATTATCATTAATACGGATTGTCTGGGCGATGACACGATTTGATTGAATTCAAGTGGTACCTATCTATAAAATTAAAGTATTTTTTTATGATTCTATGGATAATCAGGTGTATCCGTTCGATAAGCCAAGGTGCAATTTGATTGAATACGTCATATTTTTATTTTATTTTTTTATTATTTAATTTTTTAATACAGCAGGACTGGGTGGATAGGGCTAACCCAATCTGCCACATTACATAAGATATATACAAATATAAATAGAGAAATGAATAAAATGAAAATGGTAAAATAATAATATTAAAATATATGAGAAAAAAAATTACAAAATGATAATTACATAAAAAACAGAAAGAAAATGAAAAATATTATTGTTAATAATAACATAGAATAAATAAAATTAATATAATTTAAGGGATCGTCTTTCAGGGAGGTAGTCGCATCATTTGCATCCATAGACAATGGCGTTAGTTGACTTCTGTGTCCTGCCCCAGTAGCTGGCTAGTCGGTGGCGAAGTAAGGCGGGGAATGAGTGGACCCTCCCTTGAGTAAACATCGTAGAGGCACTGCAGAACCTTGGAAGTTGCAGAAGTTGCCTGTATGCGTTGTTGTAACACAATCTTAGCTTGTCCCATTGCGCTGCTTAGTATTTTGTCCACAGGTCAGATGTGTATAGGGCAGTGTAGTATGTCTTAAAAAGCAGTTTCCTGACATTGTTGCTACAGTGGTAGAACCGCCTTGAGAGCATTTTGGCGTGTATAGCTCTACTTTGTCGTTCCATATCTTCCATATCGTTCATGTCTTCTGTAAGGATATGTCCCAGGTATTTAACCCGCGAGGCCACAAGCAGTATATTTCCTTCCAACCAGTTGTGTACCTTCTCATCTGACCGTAACTATCTACCTAGTTCTCGAATTCCTATCTATCGTTTACTTTAATCCTTTGACCAGACAATGTCAACCAGTACCCTTTGTTACTGCATCTATTAAAATAAATATCCCATCTCAGATAATCCCCAAAGCAAAACCCAAAGTAGTTTGTAATGTTCTCTGGTAATTCCTTGAAATTCGTTTATTGTCATATCTGTATCTATGTCCGCAATTTTCTAAAACTAATAGTCCCAACTCTTTGAAAGTTTTTATATAAAATCTCATGTCACCAATATCCCGGGTTCATTCCTCTTCCAACATAGTTAGGGTACGCTTCGTACCTAAGCTCATTTCTTCCTAAATCTTCGGTGAGGTTACCCACCATTTTCACACCCTGGTATAAGTAACTTATGGTTACTCATTCAGGGTGCACGTCAAGGACTCTAATTTTTTGGTTCAACGAAGCTAAGGTTATAAATGATTCTAAACCCTCAAGTGTTTCTGCATAGTATTAGCTTAGGAGGAGCTTGCTAAAATGCCACAGTCCAGAATGGTTAGTACGGTCGACGAGAGTGGCTCTAGTTAGTATGGTGGCTCTGCTCTACTCGTCCGTAGTCCATAGATGAATATGGTGAGACGCGGAGAAATACCAAGATAAAACAGTACAAGGGAGAAACAAAGTAGATTAAGTAAGAGTACTTAGGATGAGCCATTGCCAGGACACCAGGGCAGTCCCTCTGAAGCAGTGCCAGGTGGAATCTTGTTCTCGCCACCCTTCCCAGGAGACATTGCGCCAGTCTTCAGGGATATGGAGGGGTCCGGACGGCCGGAAGCGTGCTATTGAGTCGGGGAGACGGGAAGGCCGTCATAACTAAGCTTGCTCCATCGGAAAGTGCACAGGGGATCCGGCTAGGGCCAGTCAGAAGTAAATGACTGCCCCGGGTTTCAGGGATGGGGTTAATTTTCCACTCCCTAAAAGGAGAGGAGGACAGAACATAATAAAAATGTTTTTGAGTTCAGTTCATCTGAATATCTCAAAATGTTGTTGAGTTCTACACAAAGAAAAAAACTCGTACCTAAAAAGACAAAACTCATGATAGGGAAAGAAAAATAGTAAACAAAATAATAACAGTAAAGGCATTAGCGCAGAATGAAAAGTTCAGACTTCATAGGAGTTGGTGGTGTAGTGGTTAGGATAGTGGCTTTCCAGGTGGTGAGTCAGAGTTCAATCCCCATTTATATATATTTTTTTGTATTTTGTTTTTGTTTGTTTGTTTGTTTGTTTGTTTGTTTGTTTGTTTGTTTGTTTGTTTGTTTGTTTGTTTGTTTGTTTGTTTGTTTGTTTGTTTGTTTGTTTGTTTGTTTGTTTGTTTGTTTGTTTGTTTGTTTGTTTGTTTGTTTGTTTGTTTGTTTGTTTGTTTGTTTGTTTGTTTGTTTGTTTGTTTGTTTGTTTGTTTGTTTGTTTGTTTGTTTGTTTGTTTGTTTGTTTGTTTGTTTGTTTGTTTGTTTGTTTGTTTGTTTGTTTGTTTGTTTGTTTGTTTGTTTGTTTGTTTGTTTGTTTGTTTGTTTGTTTGTTTGTTTGTTTGTTTTTTGTTTGTTTGTTTGTTTGTTTGTTTGTTTGTTTGTTTGTTTGTTTGTTTGTTTGTTTGTTTGTTTGTTTGTTTGTTTGTTTGTTTGTTTGTTTGTTTGTTTGTTTGTTTGTTTGTTTGTTTGTTTGTTTGTTTGTTTTTATTTTGTTTGTTGTTGTTGTTTTGTTTTATTTTTTTAATTTAAAACTTATTTGACGTACGATGTATTTATATAAACGGTAGGTGTTTGCAAAAAACCGTTTTTGGGTAAAATACAAAAATATTATTATTTTATATTATGACGAAATTTCACTGCGGCCCGAGCGTCATCACCTGTCTAAAACCAACGTTTGATTTATATTTCACTTATATTTTAGAAATAACGCTCGTCCATCAATATCTAGAGATCGCGAGTTCGTTCCCCGGTACGGATATGTATTTTTTCATCTTTAATTCAATTGAATTTATTAAAAATATCTATATTTGAATTATTTTTTCTTTTTATTATGGACGTTTTATATCGCCATTTTTTATGTTACGTACTTATTGTGTTTCGTAGAACTCTGTTTTATTTTATTTTAAATTATACAATGTTACAGATGGAATAACAGCAGTATTAGGAGTGGGAATTGGGGAAAAGAGGAGGAGGTCGGAAAGAAGGAAAGCCCTACGATGGAAGCCAGTGTTACAGGTGGAATTAGCACCCCGATGGGCGCAAGTGTTACAAATGGAAAGAACACTACACTCGTGCGTCCAGAGTTAGGGCGGGGAAGTAGGAGAACAAGGGGAAGGAGCGCCACGTTGGGTGGCGTGTTAAGGCGGGGGTGCTGAAAGAAGGGCTGCGGGCAAATGAGAGGCGGTGTAAGAATAACAGTGTGACTCACCCGGAGGTCGTATTCTAGGCGGGTTCCGGCGTCGTCAGGACATTAGCTCAGTATCGGTACAGCACGGAGATTTCTAGTCTCTCAAGGTCATATGAGTCGGCCGCAGCCTTATAATAGAAAGGAAGGCATTCTATTCTACATTGATTGACGAGATGGCGTGCTCTCAGTTTAGAATTTATTGTAACAAAGACGTAGTCATACAAGTTACATGCAGGGTTCGCCAAGAAGTTGGCACCTACTCTGTTCTAGACTATTCCTCTCTCTGAAGGAGTTCTAACCGGCAAGTTAATGAGGGAAGACACACAAGTACAGCACATAATATGAGAGAAGGTGTTGGCAGCTTACATGAGCATGATGGTTTGGCGACGCCATGGCCGAGGGGTTGACTGGGTGGTCAGCGTACAATGAGAACAGGCGTTGAATATCCTCACACTGAGTTTAAAAGTTAAAAAGGACACCATTTTAGGTGTTTTACAAGGGTAGAGCTCTAACGGAGCACGCAGGTGATAGCTCGGAGGTCGGGAAGAGAGTGCTGATGATGATGTGCGCGAGCTATGCCGTTCTATTCGGCCAGTAATGATCTGTTCCGCTAGCCCCCATTGGTTGATTAACCGCGCTGGGTGGTGGGAACTCACCGGATTGGTTGATTATCGTAGCCGTCGGCGGGCTGTCGTGTTATTGGATGCCGGGCTATTGTAACCGAGAAGCAAGAACTATTCTAGGATCTTCCATTTGTTACGTAACAACAAAATAAATTAAATAATGTTTTTATTAAGTTCTGACTGGGCAATAATGATGGGGATGCCGAGAATTGCGACATTGCCACGACCCTTGAAACACTTTTGGGGAAGTTATTCCCTCTAGAGGCAATAACAGGGGAAAATGACCACCACAAACAAGTGAGGACTCTCTCTGTTTACTATCAATAGAACATAAAATTATATACGGTAAAGCTCATCCTTGTTTTGAAATTTGACATTCTAACTTCAAAACTGATCAAAACTATACCGGCCATAGATTTGGAGCGTTTTCAAAAATTGAAATTTTGAAAATTATTTGAACTATGAAAAACTAACTTTAGAACAAAAAAAGAAATATACCGGTATTTAAGTATAAATGATATAATTGTTAAACAAAATTTAAAAAAAATGGTCTGGAGTTCCTTAATGTGAGGCATTATGCTCGGCTTGGTGTCCGCTTAACTCCGGCTCTATAGTGCCGATTGGAATTATGGGTAATGGATTTATGGGCTCCGTAGGGGCAACCTGGTCAGCTCCAACATTTATCCTCAAAGCTAAACCCCGAGCCGTTTGGACGTCAACAGCGGAAGGCTTGTCGGAAAGAAAACCTTCATGGACGGTGCTGTCATCGACGTAGCAGTGTATCGGTGAACATTCAATGAGATCGTTTGATAATGCCTTTGTTGGCTATCCATGTATAAATTTTGTGTTGGAGATTTTTATCATTTATCAGGTGAATGTAGTTGACCTCTTTTTCAATTAAATTAAAACATTTTTGTACCAAACGATGTATAGACACAGTGCCAATTTATAAATTCGGAGATAAAGATAATCCTTCATACTATAGGCCTTTCTCAACTTTAAATGTTCTTATAAAATTTCTTGAAAATCTAGTGAAAATCCAATTATTAGACTACTTAGAATTAATATAAAATCTTATCAGATAATCAGTATGTATTTCGAAAAAAACGTGGGAGTACATGATGAAATATTAAAAGTAACCAAAAACATTCTTAAAAATGTTGACCAAAATAAAAATTCCGTTGCAGTTTTTCTGGACCAGTATTTTCCGTTGCAGTTTTTCTGGACAGTATCCCATGAAATCCTCTTTAAAAAAATATAAAACATAGGAATAAAAAAACACTGCACATAACTGGTTCAAACCATATATAACTGAACGCACCAACTCATTAAATGTAGGCAATGTAACAAGTCTAAATAGATGTATAATTTATAGAGTTCCCAAGGAAGTACACTAGGTCCGACTCTGTTTCTATTGTACATCATTTCCTTGTGTCAGTTAAACATTTACGGAGATGTTATTTACATTGCGGGTAACACTGTTCTTGTCCTCACTTCAGATTCTTGGACAAGTGTATACAAGAAAGCTACTCAAGAAATCAGATGAAAAATTTGTTGGACAAAACCTACTGACACTAAATATTGACAAAAAAAAGTACATGACATTTAGCATGGATCCCAGATGACAACTAAGACTAGATGTAAATATAACTATACACTACTGCACATTTGGAATAAACTGTCTATGAAACCCACTAACAAGAACTCCATTAATTAAATATTTAGGTGTTTACGTTGACAATTATTTCAGATGGAGAGAACAAATACATAAATAGGCAGGTAAAGTTAGAAAACTCATGTTTTTTTAAGAACATGCGTAATATAATGCCAACGAAGAATCTAAATACGATACACTACGCATTAGATTAGCCCAATCAATTATCATTTATTATTCGTCGATGATTGGTTAGGGTGGGGCTGCCAAAACTATTATAGACCCTCTTGAAAAATCGGATTTTTTTTAATTAAAGTTATTACAAAAAATCTTTTAGATTCTCGACAACACAGTTATTTAAGGACTTCGCAGTACTGAACATACAGCAACGAGAACATCTCAAAATTATCTCTCTACACTATCAAATAGACAAAGAAAACCATCATACTGCACAACACAATTATGGAATAAGACATAGATATTACTCCAAAGATACATAAATACCACGTACAGACAAAGACATTACCAATGGTAAGTCTTGAGATGCAGAACCAACATTTATATTTAAAGAAAATTCATGGTTTCCAAATGAAATATAGTCGGGTAATCATTTTTTAATTATATAAAATATCATAATTTGTTGGATATGGAACTTACATCCTTACTTTTCAAGGTGATTTCGATCTTCATCGAACGCGTAGTATCTCATCAGATGAGAAGAGATCTCGTATCATCTGTCCCGAACATCACACGCCGACAAGAGTGAAATATAGGGGCTCTTGAGCTGATTTTTCAAAAAAACGGCGCTATGCAAATTATCCAAGCAGATCCCAGGCTACTTTTCTAAATAAGATAGGTTTACATTTTTTGTAGTTTACCTCCGAGAAATCGAATTCTCTCAGATTTTGATAATATTTGATCACTTATGAGCGCGGCGGCCCTGGTGCTGAACTGATTAATGTGAATGCTGAATTTATTTTAGTCTTTAACTAACTAGTAATATTCGAATTCAGAATGAATGTACGAGGTCGATATTGCAGTGATTCGTACCGTGCGTTGGCATGATTCTTCGACACTGCAAATGCAGGGGTCCGACCCCTAGGGGTTAAGTTCTGCCGTCTGTTTGCGGCCCGTGAACAATTTGAACATCGATAAGTTGTGACCTTTGTCAACAGGGTTGTTAGCTCTAAATAGTCTAAATATATATATCGTTACAAAATGTTAAAGTAATCGAGTTGCTTCTTTCGATGAGACTTGAGACTGATAAGATTAAATAGGTGCGGTGGATAAGAATTGTGATAACGTATTTGTGCATTGGATATATCCGAATACATTACCTAATAATAAGTCCATCCTACGTCACGCCTTGTGTCTTTCTAATCCATTCTTCTGTTTAGCGACAAACATCTTCTTCTAAGTATTTAGTGGAGAAATTAGTTACCCGTGTCAAGCCGTGAGTTTATCTTTTTGTGTGCGAAACGAACTTTACTTTCAGCCAAAGCCTCTCAATTACGTATCAGTATTCCCAGTATTAAGTCGTGATAATATTAAAGAATTTAAAATACAAATTAACTTGATTGACTTTATCCCGCATCAAGCGAGAATCATTAACGTCATCAGGTATGTCCTTTTTAAACAAACTAACTATAGCTAGTGGAATGGAATTCATGTATGCATTTTCCTGCATGGTGTGTGGCTTGGAAAAACTCCAGGAAATTGATTCACCCACTGAGAATGTCTTAGAACACGGAATTGCTACAATAAAATCAGTAATCAGTAAAAACAATATGTGTTATCAGCTCGTGACGTCACTACACGAAAATTATCATATTATTTGTAAGATTTTTATCATAACGCTTTTATCGAAGTTTAGTCTTAATAGATGATGGATGAAATATGATAAAGGCGACTGAATTCCTTTCTCGTAAAAAACTTATAGGGGCCCTTGGTAATGGAAGCGCGTTTGAAAAACGTGGTCAAAAAACTTTACAAAAACCATGTAAGCCATGTTATAAAACCGTGTTTAAAAATAGCTTTTATAAACTATGTTCGATACCTTTTTTATAATCCGTGTTTAAAAACATGCTGTAAACAATATTTTAAGCCATGTTTTAAACTAAACCCTGTTATAAAGGATGTTTTAACAATGTTTTAAGCCAAACCATGTTCTAACCCATGTTTAAAACCTTTTTTTAAAACCATGTTTTAAACCTTGTGTTAAACCATGTTTTAAACCATATTAAAAAACCTTATTAAAAATTATATTTTAAACCATTTTTATGGTCCGTGTTTAATAACCATGTGTGAAAATCCTGTTAACCATATTTTAAAACCTTGTTTAAAACGTTTTAAAATCATTTTTATACTCAGTGTTTTAAAACCGTAATTACAAAAAACGTTTAAAAGAAGGTTTAAAACCACGCTTAAAAAACATGAATGAAAACCATGTTAAAAAAACCGTGTTAAAAATCCGTATTTAAAAATGATATTTAATACCGTTTATAAAAACCATATTTAATAAAGCCATTTTAATGATCCCTGTTTAAAACTGTTGTTTAAAAACTATATAAAAAACCGTATTTAAAAACTATGTCCATGTTAAACAATCATATTTAAAACCGTGTTTAAAATGAGGTTTAGAATCATGATTGAATAGTGATTTGGAGATTTGAGAGTGAAATTTTTTTAAATATTAAGAAATTTCAAAAAGCGCTGTTATCATTTTGAATTACCTATGTACTGATTTATGTACGAATATGTACCGGCCAGTAGCTGAATTGGCATCGCGTTTGGGTCTCACCCAGGCGTCGTGAGTTCAATTCCTCGGCTGGCTAAGTCCTCCATTACGACACAAGAAACATCTTCCGTTTACTGTGATGGTAGTAGGAGATTTTCAAATATTGTCAGGTTATTCGTAATCAGGGAACATTTGTCTTTCTTTAAAAAAAAAGTTATTTTCCATTTGAAAAGGTCAAATAAAAAAGTATTTCCAAATCATTGGATGTAATATTAAGAAATCTAAAAATAAAACATGAAACAGAAAATACACAGAAAAGATAACGGCAGCAACTGGGACTCGAACCCAGGACCTCATGGTATATCCGGGACATTGCGCTCTAATCCACTGAGCTACAGCTACCCCAATCCGTTCCGTCATTTTTTTCGATTTCTCCGATTTCTAAGAACTAATAGTATCCCCCTCAATTAATTCCCATACATAATTTTTAATGTTAGTAACGCACAAGACTCCCTCCCATCTGCTCATTACCCTCTGGAGCCAGGGAGACTATGACATCTCCAATTGGGGTATGTTGTGAGACTGAAGGATGAGGGGAGGGGACGGAGATGAAGAGACGAAGAGACGAAGGTGGGAAACATCTGGCTATTCAGATCTGGTCACCAAATACGGCTAAAGCCATTTTAAGCAACGTTTCGATTCTGAATGGTGGTCTTTCACCAGGCCGATGCTGAAAGTATCTACCACTCTGGAACGTGCCGCAAATATACTATATATTATTTTAAATAATTATTCCTGACATAACACAAATTTTTCAAATAAAATTTACTTGCGCACGTCGGGATTTGAATCCGCGACCTCCGGATTCGTAGCCAAGGATTGTAACCACTCAACCACGGAGGCCGTGTATACTTTTAACCATATATTTTTGGCTGCTAACTTTTTATTATGACTACAAGATTCTACTCTTTCTGAGGATTATATTAACAGTTCTTAGGAATCAAAGTAGGACACCGATAAAAATGACGGAACGGATTAGGGTAGCTGAAGCTCAGTGGATTAGAAGGCAAGGTCCCGGTTAGACCACGAGGTCCTGGGTTCGATTCCCAGTTGCTGCTGTTATCTTTTTGTTTTCTGTGTCTTTTCGATTTCATGTTTCATTTTGAGAGTTGTCAATATTATCTTGTTCAACGATTACAAATACATTACAATGAGGTTCATAGGCTTCAAAAAGTTACGGTTTATAATTTCCGTTTAATAATCATAAATAGTTTTCTATCTGTAAATTGTGGCAACAGGTTGCGCCTGTTTTTCCACTTGTTCCTATCATAATGGTATAGCGGAATCGCTTCAGAAATTGAAATAAAAAAAAGTACTTACTCGTTTTTTCCCCTGGGACGGAAGGCTTATTACTATTTATAAATGAATTATAATTTATTTCGTATTTACCACTTTATATACATATATCTACATGTTTCGAAAGCGATACTTTCTTCATCAGGAATATATAGAATGCAAAAAAATATGAATGTCAATGTAAGTAATTAATCAAACATTATTTTAAAACATTGAATAACAAATTTATATTAAAACTTAAAATTATTATTTTAAATAAATTATTTTTATCATTAAAATTAATATGAAAATAAAATCGTGAGATATGTATTAAAAAAAAGATTAATTAAATTTAATTAACCGTTAACGCTTTTTCTGATTTCTCGAATTTCAAATATGTCTAATTGTAAAACGGTTGTGTTTGCATGAAAACTTTTTAAACCTTTATTTACATCAAAATTACTATTTAATTTAACGCTTTTGATTTTCGTCATTCGGAAAGTGGGTTTCCTAGCAATATTTATTTAGTAGAGAAACAATTTAGAATTTTTTGAGATGAAAATGTTTTGTCATCGGAATCCTTTAAAATGTACCAGCAGATCTTTATGCTACTAATCGTCTAATCGAACTTTCAAGGTCAAATCGAGCCGTCTACCATGATCGCTCTTCTCTCGTAAATGGCCCGCTCATTTGGAAGAAACTTCCCCCAGCTCCTACTAATATCTGAAAATTGACTGAATTTAAACGGGGTTTAAAAACGAAATTATTTAAATAATCCTATTGTTGATTTAACTTCTCTTCAATTCATTATAAAAATCCATTTTCTCAAGCCTCCGGAAGTTGTTTGGTTTCAGTTTCTCCTTGTTTTACTGTACTCAATTATTGCTGAACATTACCTAACTCCTGTCTTAAAATGTTGCTATTTGCGCACTGTTATTGTCAATGTGTTCTCCTTGTATCGCTTTGTATAAACAGTGTAGTATTTTGTAATTTGCTTAGATGAATATGTACCTAAGGAGCACTGTAGGAATACCACCGAATGGAATTAGTTAATCACTATTTATAAATTTACCATAGTAAAGCACACTTGAAATGAAATAACACAAAACTGCGCTATATAAATGCTATGTTATTATGATTTACTAATAATCATAATAACAAATGTAGCCGAGTGGACAAATGAGTCGGATTCCTACCCAGACGTCGCGAGTTTAATCCTCTGCTAGCTTCGTCTTCCATTTTTAGCGGCAAAACAATAAAGGTCTATTCACATTTACTAGTACACAGTGCTGAACAGCAGAGTACAGAAAGACAAAGACGCGAGTATTCACATTACGCCACGCAGCACAGCACAGACACGAGTATTCACATTACACCGCGCATCACAGCACAGACGCGAGTATTCACATTACACCGCGCAGCTCAACACACAGCACGCGAGTACGACGCTGAGCGTTAGCTTCCGTCACAACATGTTTGAGGATTTTATAATCCTATTCCTATATTTATTGTTATTATTTAACCTATATTCTCTGTACGATACTTGTAAATCCCGCACAAGAAAGAAGAGTATAAGTCGAAGTATTCTTGGGTGAGGAGAGCAGGTCCGGGTAGAGTGGAGATTTCTCGCCTGGTGAGGAGAGCGGGTCCGGGTAGAGTGGAGATAAATGATTGTGGTCGAGTTTCAAGGTGAAGCAACGCCTCGGTGGAGGTCTCTCACCTGGTGAGGAGACCTAGTCCGAGTAGAATGGCTATAAATGATGGTGGTCGAGTTTTAAGGTGAAGCAGCGTCTCGATGGAGGAGTTGCTCGTTCAGGGCTGCGAATAGGAATGATGAAACGTACCGTGGGGTACGGTTTTATAGGCCGAACGTTGAGATATGGGCAGGTGCTTACGTAGAGGTCATTCAAGTGGCACGTCTTGTTGTTTTGATGAATTTGTTTATGTCGAGATATGAGCAGGTGTTTGCTCAGGATTCAACTCAGAAGTATTGTTATTTTGTTTAGGTTGCAGTTGCAGTTGGATCTAGGTACTTCGTCGAACGTGTCTTTTGGTGACAGTACCTGCGTCCGGGACCTGCAGTATGTTGTTGTAGGTGCGGTCGATGCCGCATCGGCAGGTTTTGCTGTTGTCATCATTAGAGCGGGCAGGACGACGGCGAGCTTCACAGTTTTATGTAAACTCTAGAACTTGTCTGAAGCTGGGCAGTCCTAACTTGTCCGTCCGCGGCAGGCAGAGCTTCAAGGACACGGCCGCGTGGCCATTATTCCAGGGTAGTGTCGGGTCTATGATGACTACTAGGTCATCCTTCTTGATAGGAGTGGTCAGATGGTGCCATTTTTGTAGAGCGGCTTTTGTATGGTGGGAAGATACTCGCGGAGCCACCGCCTCCAAAACATGTCTGCGAGTTGCTGGCCAACACGCCACTGGCACACCTCTTCTTCGTTTTTATCGTAGAAGGACAGTAGGGGGAGTTTTCCGGCTGATCTTAGAAAAATGGGTTTATCGTTTTGTAGTTTTCTATGTTGACTCTAGTTGGGGTCGACACCGTTTTCACTTTAGAGCCCCAGCCGCGGAAGAGGTTTACTCTAGATACAACCTGGAAATGGTCAGTTTCTATCTCAGCCCCTCTAAAAACTCTCGTGTCTGCGGTGACGTCTCTCAACCTAGAGTCAATTACTACAAAATCAATCATTGACCTCACATTTCCTCTTTCCCACATATATTGGTGGATACCTTTATGATTGAAAAAGGTATTCGATACAAACAGTTTCCACTCTAAACATACTTCAAGCGTTCTGTTTCCATTGTCATTCGTTCTTTTATCCCCAAATAAACCTAAGGCTGACTCAAAACCATCCCTTCTAACTCCCACCCACCCATTCAAATTCCCTGCCATTTTAATCTTTTCAATCATATTTTTTAATCTCATCACATTGCTCACACTAGTCCAAAAATCATCTTTCACTTCATCGCTTTCAGAGTTGACAGGAGCATAGCATATAACTAAAAACACTCTTGTCAACCCGATTTTGAATCGGATACACATTATTATCGGACTTACACATTCATATTGCAACATACATTACGCCATTATAGGAGACAGTATCGCTGCAACACCCTGACAAGCCCTCTCTGTATCTGGTCTCCCGGACCAGATGACGAGCGTATCATTATGCTGCATCTTACCGCTCCCCTTTTTCATACTATCTGTTATACAGAGTACATCCAAGCTTTTCCTTACCATCGTATCACATAGTTTATTCATCTTTCTTTCCATTCCTCCTCTGACAATCCACATGCCAATTAGACATTCTTTACGTTCCTTCCTTCTCTTCGCGCCAACGAAGGGTTGGCGATGTGATGAATAGCGAGCCACATCGACACCTGTATCGGCCATTCCCTTCCACGAACTACTTAACTACCCATAACTAAACTTAACACAACATAGCACAATAAAACATAGCTGTCCAGTCACCAATGCGTACAATTGTTTTAACATGTTTTGTTTGCATTGACTCTAATTGTTCAACTTATGACGCCCAAAATATGTATTTAAACAAGTTTAAAAGAAAGTGTTTTAAAAACAAGAGAATATAATATTAAGAAATTTTAATAACTTTTTGAGTAAAGGACGGCTCATCTAGGGTCTATTTTAAAGATAAGTCGTAAAATCTTAATTTAAAAAAATTTAAAGCCATGGAAAGCTTTTTTTAACATTGATGTATATATCGGTGTTTTTAACACAACTACCCCAACTCAATAAAGATATCATTTCCAGCTCTTGCGCCATTACAGTTTTATCTAAGCTCAATTTTACTTTAAAAGAATCTTTTCTCGGAAAACACATGTTAAACCACATTAAAAACCTATTAGAACTCCTATTTGGAAACACCGTTTTAAAAACTATGTTTTGTAGATAAAATATGTTTAATAATTGTATCATTTCTACAATCCAATCCGTGTTTTAAAGATAGTGTATAAAATTGTCTCAAAAATATCGCGTTAAATGAACCGGGTTAATGAGAAAAATGGAGAATTTTTTTTTAACAAATCTTGAATTTGAGATATGATATCGATGTAGACGGCATAAATTGAACTGATCTCATTAGCTAAGTTGGTTAAGCGGTTGCCCTGGATAGGCAGAGGTCCTGGGTTCGAGTCCCAGATGCGACTGAAATCTTTTTATTTTCTGTCATTTTTTCCGTTTTCATATTTCATTTAGGTTATTTTAATATTATTTTCTACAATGGTTAAATATTAAAATGAGGTTTTTAAATCTCAATAAAAATAATTAATAATTAAAAATTTAATATATTTTTTAATTCATTTATTAATAATGACGCCACACAGTTAATACCAATCGTTTGGAGAATTTACAAAAACAATTAATTGGTTATCTGTTGTTAAGATGTCCACATGATTATATAAATGTTATATAAATTAACATATTACAATAAGTTAATTTATATAACTATACGAATTTTTCTTCTATAATTCTAGATACAATGGCTAATATTAACTTTGCAAATAGTTATGAAGTAACTGCCCTGATGTTGGCTGCAAAGAGTGGACACACCGAGGTGGTACGCATGCTGCTAAAGTTCGGGGCAGATGTGAAGCCTGCAAATAGTGATAATTACACTGTCCTGATGCTGGCTGCAAGGAATGGACACAAGGAGGTGGTACGCATGCTGCTAGAGTTCGGGGCAGATGTAAAGCGTGTACACGGTGATGGCAATACTGCCCTGACGTTGGCTGTAGGTAGTGGACACACAGAGGTGGTACGCATACTGCTAGAGTTCGGGGCAGATGTTCAGTGTGTAAATGGTGATGGTAATACTGCCTTGATGTTGGCTGCAGTGAGTGGATACGCCGAGGTGGTACGTATGCTGCTAGAATTGGCGGCAGATGTCAAGCGTGTAGATAGTAATGGTAACACTGCCATGATGTGCGCTGCAAGCAATGGACACCAGGAGGTGGTACGCATGCTGATAGAGTTTGGGGCAGATGTTAGGCGTGTAGATAGTAATTGTAACACTGCCCTGATGTGTGCTGCAAGGAATGGACACCAGGAGGTGGTACGCATGCTGCTAGAGTTCGGGGCAGATGTAAAACCTGCAAATTGGTATGAAGATACTGCCCTAATGATGGCTGCAAGCAAGGGACACACCGAGGTGGTAGGGATGCTGCTAGAGTCCGGGGCAGATGTAAAGCCAGTAGATAGTGATCATCAAACTGCCCTGATGTTGGCTGCACGGAATGGACACCAGGAGGTGGTACGCATGCTGCTAGAGTCCGGGGCAGATGTAAAGCCAGTAGATAGTGATCATCAAACTGCCCTGATGTTGGCTGCATGGAGTGGACATCAGGAGGTGGTACGCATGCTGCTAGAGTCCGGGGCAGATGTTGAGCCTGTAAATAGTGATAATTATACTTCCCTGATGTTGGCTGCAAGGAGTGGACACCAGGAGGTGGTACGCATGCTGCTAGAGTCCGGGGCAGATGTTAAGCCTGCTAATAGTGATAATTACACTGCCTTGATGTTGGCTACCTGGAGTGGACACACCGAGGTAGTACGCATGCTACTAGAGTCCGGGGCAGAAGTTAAGCCAGCAAATAGTGATAATTACACTTCCCTGATGTGGGCTGTAAGGAATGAACACCAAAAGGTGGTACGCATGCTGTTAGATTCCGGGGCAGATGGAAAACCTGCAAATAGTGGTAATTACAGTACCCTGATGCTGGCTGCATGGAGTGGACACACTGAGGTGGTACGCATGCTACTAGAGTCCGGGGCAGATGTTAAGCCTGCAAATAGTGATAATTACACTGCCTTGATGTTGGGTGCAAGGAATGGACACCAGGAGGTGGTACGTATGCTGCTAGAGTCCGGGGCAGATGTTAGGCCTGCAAATGATGATAATTACACTGCTTTGATGTTGGCTGCATGGAGTGGACACCAGGAGGTGGTACGCATGCTGATAGAGTTCGGGGCAGATGTTAAGCCTGCAAATAGTGATAATTACACTGCACTGATGTTGGCTGCAAGGCATGGACATCAGGAGGTGGTACGCATGCTGCTAGAGTCCGGGGCAGATATTAAGCCTGCAAATAGTGATAATTACACTGCCCTGATGTTGGCTGTAAGGAATGGGCACCAGGAGGTGGTACGCATGCTGCTAGAGTTCGGGGCAGATGTAAAACCAGTAGATAGTGATCATCAAACTGCCCTAATGTGGGCTGCAAGGAATGGACACCAGGAGGTGGTACACATGCTGCTAGAGTCCGGGGCAGATGTAAAGCCAGTAGATAGTGATCATCAAACTGCCCTGATGTTGGCTGCATGGAGTGGACATCAGGAGGTGGTACGCATGCTGCTAGAGTCCGGGGCTGATGTTGAGCTTGCAAATAGTGATAATTATACTGCCCTGATGTTGGCTGCAAGGAATGGACACCAGGAGGTGGTACGCATGCT
Source organism: Halesus radiatus (assembly GCA_022606495.2). NCBI lineage: Eukaryota > Metazoa > Arthropoda > Insecta > Trichoptera > Limnephilidae > Halesus > Halesus radiatus. The sequence goes on along the minus strand of JAHDVE020006083.1, from coordinate 371,602 downwards.
GCTAGAGTCTGGGGCAGATGTGGAGCTAGTAGATAGTGATCATCAAACTGCCCTGATGTTGGGTGCAAGAAATGGACACCAGGAGGTGGTACGTATGCTGCTAGAGTCCGGGGCAGATGTAAAACCAGTAGATAGTGATCATCAAACTGCCCTGATGTTGGCTGCACGGAATGAACACCAGGAGGTGGTACGTATGCTGCTAGAGTCCGGGGCAGATGTAAAACCAGTAGATAGTGATCACCAAACTGCCCTGATGTGGGCTGCAAGGAATGGAGACCAGGGGGTGGTACGCATGCTGCTGGAGTCCGGGGCAGATGTAAAGCTAGTAGATAGTGATCTTCAAACTGCCCTGATGTTGGCTGCAGGGAATGGATACCAGGAGGTGGTACGCATGCTGCTAGAGTCCGGGGCAGATGTTAAGCCTGCAAATAGTGATAATTACACTGCCCTGATGTTGGCTGCATGGAGTGGACACCAGGATGTGGTACGCAAGTTGCTAGAGTCCGGTGCAGATTTAAAGCCAGTGGATAGTGATAAATAAACTGCCCCGATGTTGGCCGCAGGGAGTGGACACCGGGAGGGGGTACGTAAAAAATAAATCTATTTGTATAGGGAAATTGTTTTCCTGTTGAGTTAATGTAAATAATAATATCATTATCGGCTTTCCGCAACTTTTTTGGTGTAAAGTATGAAAAAGATATTAAAATATCATTTTTGTTACAAAATAACATCGCTTTTCCCGAATAATTGAATAAAGCATATGGCGAATTTTTCACATCTCTAGTACTCATAATGTACCTAGCATTAAACGCTCGTCTTCTTTTTGGAAAAACTACTATAGATATTTTTTGATAATTTTATTTATTTTGGGGGTCCCTCACCCCTCGGCCGCGGACTGGGTGCGCTACTGGCTGGTGTAGTTTTTATGGACACAAACATTTATTTCCTCATTATACCGCCTGCAAAGTTAACCGTGTCAAGCTGTTAGTAACATGTATCTATATAATATTTCAATACATGGATTTTCTTTTAAAATGCATCAAAATTAAAACTTGATTAATGTGCACGTAGGTGAACATGACGTGACTAACCGATGATTTTTTGGAATAAATTACAGTGCAGTCAGGAGGCAACATAAACCGGGAAGGAGGGGTGGAGGTCACCCACAGATGCGGCGATCTGACGACCTGAAATGGAGTGCCGGATACTGATAAGTGAGAGCACTGGAGGCATTTGAAGGCGGCCACTGTCCTCTGGCCTCTGTCCCCTGTCCAGGGCCACAAAGACGACGAAGTGTTTATCCATTTAAGTGTAATATTATTATTTTGAAACTTCAAAAGAATTTTACAAATTTGCAAATAATGATAATGAAACGAAATAAAGTTTTTTGTTTTTAAAATTTTATTTGAAAAACCATATTAAATTTTTTAGTATCTACCTTCGAAACTGATGCAAATTTATCAAAAACTAATTTTTTTTCTTTATTGACGTGTGAACAGCTATGTGTATAATATATTGTTAAAATAGTTCCAACTAATCTGTCCTATTAACAGTTTAATGTATTGCTACCATCATGAACCACTGCTGGGGTTGGTGCTGTGCTAATCTGTCCTATTAACAGTTTAATGTATTGCTACCATCATGAACCACTGCTGGGGTTGGTGCTGTGCTAATCTGTCCTTTTAAAAGTTTAATGTATTGCTACCATCATGAACCACTGCTGGGGTTGGTGCTGTGCTAATCTGTCCTATTAACAGTTTAATGTATTGCTACCATCATGAACCACTGCTGGGGTTGGTGCTGTGTTAATCTGTCCTATTAACAGTTTAATGTATTGCTACCATCATGAACCACTGCTGGGGTTGGTGCTGTGCTAATCTGTCCTATTAACAGTTTAATGTATTGCTACCATCATGAACCACTGCTGGGGTTGGTGCTGTGCTAATCTGTCCTATTAACAGTTTAATGTATTGATACCATCATGAACTTTGAAATTTTATAATTTATTATTTAAACTTCTAATTAATACGTTTTCCACATGCAAATAAAGCAAAAATATAATGTAATGTATAGCCATAATGTTTATTTACTGCAATACCTGCAAAGTGATATATTTATAATAGCCGTAATGTTTATTTACTGTGATACCTGAAAAGTGGTATATTTATAATAGCCGTAATGTTTATTTACTGTGATACCTGAAAAGTGGTATATTTATAATAGCCGTTATGTTTATTTATTGTAATACCGGCAAAGTGATGTATTTATAATAGCCGTGATGTTTATTTATTGTAATACCTGCAAAGTGATATATTTATAATAGCCGTAATGTTTATTTATTGTAATACCTGGAAAGTGATATATTTATAATAGCCGTAATGTTTATTTACCGTAATACCTACAAAGTTTTGCATTTTTAATAACCATAAAAAACCTACAAAGGTTCATATTTTTAATGATCGCAAATTTTAATTACAGTAACATCTGCAAAAATTCATATATTTAATAACATTAATATATTTTCACTGTAACACATGCAAATGTTCATATTTCTAATATGACATTAGAAGTTGAGATAATTAGGAATATGAACTGAACATGCAATAATGGGAAGTCTAAGGAAGCCTAAGCAAACTGAACAACAGGAAGAGAATAATTCTGCTATTAGCTGTAGATGTCACTAGCGTCGCCGTATTTCGGCTGTTTGACGGCTGTCGAAATAATGAATCTTAGCGGCCACTTAAGCAGGTAGCTACAATCTACAAATGTTTCATTTAAATGCCCGAGTTATTTCGTTTCGGTACAGTTCCACAATTTAACAAGTGCATTAATTATGTTTTTTAAATGTGTTTTTTTTAAAGTTGACCTAATGAAGTGCCTACATTTTAACTGTATTTTACTTTAATGAAATATGCAACAATAGTTATTCCAAACTGTGTTTCATTCAAAAACTCTAAAAATGTCAATACTACCATCATAAGAAAGAGAAACGCACATCTTGTATGCAATTTTACAAAGTTAGAATTTTTTTGTTGTATAATATTATTTTTTATAGAATGCAAATTTATACCCGCTAAGCCACTGGAAGTAGCTTGTCAGCAGGAGTTTAGTTAAACAATATTATATAATACCACAATAAATAAAAATAAAGATACGAATAGTAGAGCAATAATAGAACAATATAGACAATGTGGGGAAAAAATAAAATAAAATATTTTAAACATACGAAAACAACACAACACTTCTGTTATAGTTATAACAGACTCCAATTACATAATAGTAATTAAATAATATTACAGAAATATCAATAAGTAACACACAAGTTGAGAGATACAAAAACATTAGAACAGTTTTGTTACAGGGAGAAGAATCTCGGATCATAGAACATAAAGAGATATGCTGTGTTCCATTTTTACTATCGGACCAAGTGTCTCCCATGAGAAGAGTCTATGTTATTGATGTTCAATGTTTTAATTTCGGAATACTTACTGTTTTGTTGAATTACAAATATTACGAAATGCTTTCCACAAACGTTTTGTGGAGGAGGTATTTTCGTAAATGAACTTTTTGTAATAATTTTGCTTCGTAGATGTAATTAAATGTTTAAATAAGTTCCTGTATTTTTTGCAATGAGCTTGTACTGAAATATTATCTGGACACCTTTTCGCATTTTCAGGAAGTCAGTTCCTTCTGTGGATAAATTTAACTAGGCCAGGAGAGATCCGGGGCGAATATGCATAATATTTAAAAAGTAGCAAAAAATTCAATCATAGATAAAAAATAAATTGAGCACCCTGTGTAATTGTATTGTAGCACCTTTTGTACCCTGCCTAGCAAGTTCCAATAGTACATATTAGAAATGTAGAAAACACGTATAAATACCGTAGTTTTAAAATCTATCTTTTTATTTGAGATGCCAGTCTAAGGTTAGTCCGTAAAGTCATTTTTACTTAATAACCAGTATAACATTCACAATTAAACATATTTTTAGTGACAGTTACAAAACAACGTGGCCGCTGAGCTTGTCTAGCCGACTGCTGATTGGTTCAAGGGGATTGAACATTCAAACCCTCAACGTCCAACGGGATATTGAACAAACATCTATTCACTTTTTTGAAACTAACATATTCATAACATTGAGTGTTTTAAAATAATCAAGAGATTGAATAAATAAAAACTAAAAAAATATTCCGGGAGTGGATATTGGTACTCAAAAATGTCGAAAATAGCAGATAAAAACGGGTTTTTTTGTTTTTTCTGATATGCGTCGACGCGTAACAGGCATTCTTCAAACAAAATATCTACAAATTGTTACATAGTTAATGCCCAAGAAATAAAAAAATTGTAAACACCACCTTTTAGTTTATAAAAATACTTTGTAAACACCACTTTAAAAAAAAAAAAAATATCAACATGTTTCGAAAGCGAGGCTTTCCTCATCAGGACATACATAATACTGTTATAATAATTGTATTCTGTGTATGTCTCAATGAGGAAAGCTTCGCTTTCGAAACATGTTGATATTTATATATTAACACCTCGACTCCGGTGATGGGTCTGATTTGACCCAGTGTTTTTTAAATAAAAGATTTTGCCGCACATATTTCGTTTAGGCTAATTTCCTCTTGTCTATTCTTTTATCAAATATTTACCCACATCTCGACTCAAATGATTAAAATCGGACACGTTTTAAATAAGTTATAAGAATAATTGTGTATTAAAACACGCAAAAACTTCATCTCTTCTCAGTTGAATTTGAGCAGCCGACGAAACAGTATATCTCTCGCTCTATCCTTCCGTCTTTGTCTCTCGCAGTCCTTAACACGCAGATGTTGTCAACCATTCGGGCACATTTCTAGTATTGTGATTATATTTTTATAACTTTATTTTAGTTTTTTTTATTTCGTACCGTACTAACGCAATGGCAAGGCAACATTATTTAGCTGATAATGAGATTGAAAAGCTACTTAACAGTGAGATCACTGATGATGGCGACTTGGAATTCGAAGCATTGGATCCAGAATTTGAAAGTGATCCGGAAGACATATTACTAGAGGAAATATCTGAAAGTGAAAATGGAAGTGATAATGCAGTTAGTGTAGGAAATCTGAGTGAATCCGTTGCAGATCGACTTGTCAAATTCCGGATTCCTTTAATTTTTATTGAAAAATGTTCATTTAAATTTGTTTTGTTGAAAAATAAAGGTTTTAGTATTTTTAACTAAAATGTATGTCATTCAATGGTTTTAATTGTGACAAATAAATGTGTGAGAAAATTAAATACTCAAATAAGAACGCCATATTATAATATTTTCTAATATTTGCATAAGCAATCATCATATAATATGGCTATAAATTTAATTTATTTTCTTTTTACACATCTTTCTATTAGAGGTACAGCAACAAGGAAGAATTAAATAAGTGATTTTATTTCTGGTATTTTAAATAAAACATGATATACTTGTAAATACACACCATCGATTTCCCGAAAATGTTAATAAATATACAAACAAAAATGTTCGCTTCCACTGACTTCCTGGGCCGAGTCCTTATACCCCCTCCCGCACTGCCCTCCTCATTCTCCTGACCTATGGCAGCGGTTGTCTCAAGACGCGACCGATTTAGTCGTGGTTTTGCTCTCGCGTGCTATCCCCGCGCTGCTGCATATCGAAGAACCGCAACATTTACGGAATACTAATTTCTAAAACATCTATCTTCATACAAGAAACACAAGGGATATGTTATGAGTTTATGAGGAATTACATAATATCATATAAAAGTAAGGGTATGAACGAAAAATGCATAAAAAAACATTTTAATTTCATCATTTCAGCCGGGTCTATCTGGACCCACCATCGCCGAATGTGTTTTATTTTGAACCTCCGGGTATTACGTGTTAAAAAAAGTGGTGTTTACAAAGTATTTTTATTAATTTATTTAATAAAAAAATATGATATATCTAATGGGGTTAATAAATAATGTTCACATTTTGGTCAGGTTTATTTTATTTCGAAACATTATTTTTTGATGAATTTGTTGCAGGATGTTGTAGCAATAATCAATACAGCTTTACTTCGCTAGCACTAAAAGGTGACTTGTGAAACGGTTCAGTTATTTACTGTGTTCCGAGTGGGTTTCCCAGCCATGGGTAGGAATTGGGGCAGTTCTCTACACAAGATGTCATCCAACGTTCCTCCTGGAAGTAAAAAAAGTAAATTAATCAGGCTGAAATATATTTCAATACTACTTGACACAACGAATATTAAGATTTTAAGTTTAGGGCGTGGTTACACTTAAAATGCATTTTTACAATTACTGCTGATAAACATTAAACAAATTCATTTTTACGGATACCTGGCTGCAATATATAATACCTCCAAGTAAAACTACGTGTAGAACCATTACAAAAAGTATCGATTTTTACGGAGAAAATACATGGTCTTAGGGCCGTTCTTCCCAACTTTTCGAATGATCAATCTAGGTCACCGATCAGCCAAGTCTTTTGTTAAGTATTCGCTCTGTTTGCTGATTCCAATAATTTTTTTATCGCGAATTGTCTATTGAGGTGCCCGTCCACTATAAAATAATGTCCGCCTACTTTCAAACACGATAAAATAGTAGCCGCCCACTTATAAGACAATAAAGTGACATCAAAGTAAAAAAATTAAACGTAAAATTAACATGGACGTATTTATTATGAACAAATATCATTTGTTTTAAAAACTACTATTTCAACCAAAATTTTATACTTGACAAATGGGTGGGTTAAAATTATAATGTCGAAAATCAAGTGTTAGCTTGACTTTTGGTAATGAAGCCAAAGCACATTGTTCGTTTCGTACATATGACATTTGACGTTTTTCGTCTGTAAAAAAACAAGACAAAACGTAGCTTATAATAAGTAAAATAAGTTAGATGCTCTTTAGTTTAATTTAAAACATACGTAAAACATGTTTTGACATTCGGAAACGGAAATAAATCTATGTCATTCTATATTTGAATTGCGTAAAATAGATCGTTAACTAATAATAACATTTGACATTTCGGTGATGTTTGTTTACCCCGTTGACACTTTTTGTAACTGTTGAGGGGAACTTTAGCCACAATAATCGATATCCTAAATGAATCGTAAATTTGATCGACAATTTCGTTGGGAAGAGTGTATTTGTGCATTTGAAGAGTGTTGAGGTTGTTCGGCTCAACAGTTGGTCAGTAGGGTTGGGAAGAACGGATATTATGTTAAGTTGCTTGCCAATATGTTAATAGAAGCTGGAATATAGAAATATATTAAATTATCATACGAATGTACCACTCCAGCCAGGAAAATTTCCGTCTCGGTGCGACCGGTGCACCAGGAAACACTGATTTGTTGGAATTGGAACATAGGAATATACCTATACATAGTAATCTAATTGTGATTGAATAATGCTTACATCTCCCTTCTTCAGCTGGCAAACCTTGGGCTGGCAGGAAGGAGTGTATGTGTCCTGACACACGGTGTCTCCGGGCTTCATCTGGGAAAATGGAACTGGATTTTTCACCCAGTCGATGACCTGAGATCCTGATGCCTAGAATTGTAAAAAAGTTTTCACTAGATGTTTTTATATATTTAGAGTTTACTTCTTTCATTGAATCATCAACCCATAAAAAAATGTTAAGCTAGTTAAACGATTGAAGATTTTAGTAAAAATGGTTCAAGTAGTTCTCAAATTTGAGAGGTTGTGGACCAATCGTTTTAACAAGGCGCTTCGAAGGCGAATTTGTTTGTAATAGACAACCTCATTGCCGCCAGTAATTTGTGCCGAAGTAGCTCTCTGAGTATATACATTGTACATGTCGAAGTCACAAGTACACCTTGGATCTTCGAGCTTCTCACTAGATCATTATACTGTATTGTATACCCCCTATATAAGCTTTTACATAAATTGTTATAAAAATTCAATTTACAATAGTACACAGGCGCAAAACACACCACCGTAGGAACATAGATAAAATAGATAGCGTTTACGAAATACAACATCTAAATATTTCATTTGTCTTACGAACAAATTCAGCAATAAGATTGTGTTAGTACCTTTCCAAATAATTTGCAACAGAGGCGAATATACAAAACACACCTCATATTCACTAATAATTATACTCCGGACACATCGTATTAATAATTGTTGAGGATGTATGCAATAATCGTCTTTGGATTATTGCATACATTGTATTCCGTGCAGTTGAATATATCTACTATGTCTGAAAAAGTATTACCTTCTGCGTGGAGTCTAGGTACAAGTGAATTTTTGAATGACGCAGTCCTGAAATTATTGTTACAATTGAAATTTTTTTAGATCCACTAGTTTTAGTTGGAATATTAAATTTAATTATGCTGACTATATCAGGGCTGTCTATAATACTATGTATACGTGTTTTAGCCTCTGTCACTCCTCCCTACAATCTCTCCTCTTTAACCTGGTCTTTTCAACGCAATCTATCCCATCACATGAGACGATTTGACAGCATAATGCATATGTTTTAGTGAAACGTCATAGATCATACATGCAACATCCTCGTACGAGAATATCCGCTCAAGGATCACATCTGTGACAGCTGCTTTAATCCGGTTAATATACAATTGTAAAAGTAATGTAGACTAACCAAGTAGACATCGGGAAGGGTCTGCAGGTAGTCAACGAAGGCAATATATGCGGTAATGTGGTTAGGGTTAATGGTTTCAGAGAACCAGGCGTCGTGTACGTAGAAGCCGAATGGGGCGCGGTTTCCGTTGTACTGCTTGTTGAACTCTCCTATCATCCATTGGGTCAAGCCTTCAACATCTTCCGGGCTGGAATTATGAAAATTATTATCACTGTCGATAGAGGGTAATAAATGTTGGAAGTGATCAAATTTAGACCAATGTCTGGTATGTGGCGATTAATAAATGTTAAGAATTGATTAATAAGGATGGTAAATCAAAACACTACACTAAAAAGTGTATAACTTAATCTGGACTGAAATGCATACACAAAAACATTGTTTGTTCTACACAATACGAACCCAGGAAAAGTTATTCTTGGACGTGTTTATATTCCACCCGGGTCAATTACACAAATATACGAAAACCACATTGAAGACGTCGAAGCCTTCAAATTCAAATATCAAGAATCCAGAATGCTGCTAATCAGTGACTACGATTCACCAAAAATGGAAAGAAATTCATTAAACCGTCTTAATATCTCTGCTAATGCTTGTGAAATTATCAATTTGTAATTTTTTTTTGGACTTAATCTAATTAACTGTGGATTTATGTACAAATTCACAGTTCACCCGGGACATTCTTCTTTATATAATAGATAGAATGTAGAAGAAGATGAAGAAAATAGAAGAAGATGAAGTCACTTCATTTCAAAAGTTTGTGTGGAAGGTAGGCGACAGAAAAAAAAGTACGTAAATTTTTATTTTGTATTAAGTATTAGTCAAAACGAGAAAAAGGATAAGTTCATATTTGTGACAGGATTAACTATGCCACAAAATAACTAAAAAGGGGATAAATTAAAATATAATAGTAATGTTGTTCTTATAATGTCAAACTTTTAATACGACTTTTGGTATTAAAAATAACAACATAAAAATCAAATTAAAATCGAATTCCGACACGAATCAACCGTTTCAAAATTAGAAAATACAAAAACCTTAAAATGCTAGATCAATATTAATAGCATCCACACAATGAAACAGAAAAAACACAGAAAAGAAGAAAAAAGGAAAAAAAGATTTGCCATGTCGCAGAACAGCGAATTCCGGCTTTGGTGCACGTTCCGGCACCGTTCGGAATCGTATTTATGTTGTATGAAATATCCCACAGTGCGCTCCGCGATTCGAATCGCGCTGTGTTCATTGGTGATTTTTTTACTTTGGAGTCGTGGTGCGCTGTTTATTATAATTCAAGTGACTTTTGTTCGCTATAGTTTTTCTTTGTGAGTTCACAGCACAACAGCTTATTAGAGAAAACCTCCACTGCCGACCATCTTGATGTGTACTTACATATCAACGCAGGCGTCAACCATGGCGCAAACGGTCTGGCTTCTATCCACCCAGTTGATCATGGGGATGACCCAGACGTCGGAGTAGGACTCGTCGGGGCAGGGGCCGATCAGGCACTCCTGGGTGCTCAGGTACTCGGTGGTGTAGGGCCAAAGACCGGGCTGGATGTAGTTTTGGGTGGTCCAGGACACGTCGTATAGGAAGCCACTCTGCTTTAGCATGTTGAACTGGTTGTTTCCGGCCATCTGGAGTAACGGCATTCGAATACCTGGAACGAAAACATTCATGATCGGGAAACTTGTGAAATAATTTCACACTACGAGTGCCATTTTTTTAATTTATTATTTATTGAGTTAAAAAAATAAATTATTTCACTTTCTTAAGAGGAACGGCTGCGCTTTTAAAAAAAGATCATATTTGCTATGTAAATATGATTACGTAAATAAAAATATAAATATAAAACTTAAAAAAAAACCGTTTTTTCGCTCGATATTTTAAATTATGTAAGGCAAATTTGTGTTCTAACGTAAATTAGTCGTTTTTTTCAGTTTTCGTACTGGCGCCAGGCCGAATAAAGTGCGGAGAAAAAAGAGATATGGAAGAATACTGAAAGTTTGGCGGTATGACCAAATATGCAATTAATGAACAATGTTTACCCTTAATGTCTTCTTCTGGGATTTTAGCGAAGTAGTTGGCCAGCGTCCTCTGATCGGCAAACTCCTGCAGCAGCTGCGCCAGAGAGGCGTTCTTCCAGTAGGTGGTCAGGGACTGGTGGGTGATGGAGTGGAGACTGATCTCCTGGGCGTTGGCGTGCAGCTCGTGCACCAGCGAGTAGTCGGTGTATTCGTGACTGACAAAGAAGGTGGCCGACACGGGGCAGCTGTTGGGGTTCGTGCGACCGTACAGGATTTTCCTGTAGTCGAGGATATTCAGGGGATTCACGGCGTCGTCGAAGGTCAGCAGGACAAACTGGAATGTTAACAATAGCCGTAGTGGAACAGTTTTTTGGAACCGGAACGATGTTTTTCGGCAATCCCGTCTGATAACAATAAAGAATTTATTTGGAGATAGAAAACATTGGAAATTTCCGTTAAAGTGGATTAACTTTATGAATTAAAACGGGCTCGATTTAAAGTGATATAGCTGCACTCGATTTTAAATCTATGAATTATATAAATTGAAAATACACTTTGTATATACCACTTTACTTAAAATATATAAATATTTCTACATGTTTCGATAGCAATGCTATCATCTTCAGGACAATTTAATAATTTCAATTATTAAATCTATGAATTTGATGGGTAGTGGTAGGAGTAGCGGTAGGGGTAGTGGTAGGGTTAGAGGTAGAGGTAGAGGTAGGGGTAGGGGTAGGTGTAACACATCACTACCCCAAAACTATATTACAAACCATTCCTAACCCCGTGCATCGCCGAGTACTTACATAAGTATTGTACATAAAATGTTGTCTGTTAACAAACTCCACACGCACACAAAAAGCACAGGTTTTAAATGATAAAAAATATTTTTTAAATTAGTAGGTACCTTCTTAATTTCACAATTAACTAAAAAATACATATAATATTTAAAAACGTTGTTTGATAAGAATTATCGGAAATCAAAGGAAATGATTGCAGATTAACTAAAAATATTAAGTGTGTTGATTTGCACGTGGATTAAAAAGATATTTTATTGAATTTTTATCTTTACAATCTGATGCAACATGATCGCTGGGACTAAATTAAATCGAAAATGCAATCAGAAAAACATGTTTCCATTGAATTATTATTAATTATTAATTATTCACCGATTATATTGATTTCCTTTGATTTCCAAAACCTTTCAAGACAATATAATCATTCAAGACGATCTTATCAAAATTCAACATTAGCTGCGTAATCTAACCTTTTATATAAATTTGTTTTTGTTTTTTAGTTTTTTAGTTTTTTTTGCTTTGTTTTGTTTTGTTTTGTTTTTTTTTTTGTTTTTTTGTTTTTTTGTTTTTTTGTTTTGTTTTTTTTTTTTAATAAATGAATATAAAAATACACTTAGTGTTCACCACTTTATACAAATACATTGATATCTACATGTTTCGAGAGCGATGTTTTTATCGTTAGGAATATATGAATACCAATTGTTTGAAGATTTTTTTTCTTTCTTTTAGATAATTTTAAGACGAAACCGAAAAGATACAGAAAAGAAAAAGGTAACGGTAGTAGCTGAGACTTGAACCCAGGACCTGATGGTATATCCGGAACCCTGCGCTCTAATCCACTGAGCTACGGCTACCCCAATCCGTTCCATCATCCTTATCGGTATCATATTTCGATTTCTAAGAACTGTCAATATCATCTTCAATGAATTCATTCCCATACATATTGTTGCTTTCTTTTTATCATAATAATATTTTGTTTTAACACCTCTTTAAATATATAAACTAACCAGTTTAGGTTCAGTTTCAGCCTGAACCTTTTTCAGGTTTCTATAAATACACCACACTAAACAGAATTAGAGTAAAGTGGCTTCCACACGAGCGGGCGGCCCAATGCTAAAAAAGCCATTGCGTCGAAAGGTTCTACCATCCGATCGCCCTTTCCTAAAGTTAGTAGGCTTGACAAGACGACCGGATGGTCGAACCTTACGACGCCCGCTCGCGTGGAAGCCACTTACGAGTATGTTGGGAAACAGAAGAGAGGGAGAGAACATCTATTTCCGTGGGGGTTAGGTAAGAGGGAGGGGGTAGGAATGGGGGTAGTGAAGTGGAAGGGGAACACATTAAAAATATTAATAAAATAATTAAATCCGATTATAATTTATTATAACTAACCAGTAAATGATTGCTTAATGTAAAAAAAACTTTAAAAAAAATTGTACATTCGTCATTGAAGTTTGCCGTTTGCGTGACGTTCAACCGCGAGTTAAATGTAAAACAACAACCATTTTTTCATATTTTAAAAAATACACGAAGAAAAAGTTCTGCACTTCATAGATTACTTACAAAAATTTGCAACAAATTAGGTATGCTGCTACATGGTGCTAGCAATAAAATTGAAAGATTTTCTTACAACAATCAAGAGAGCTGGAGAAATTTGAGGAGGCTGTGATGTCCAAATCTGAACGCCAGAAGGCGAATGAAGATGTTGAAAATATGTTTTTTTACCATACAAGTTGACGTATGTAGAGAGGTAGTTCTGAAAACTATCTCGAACAGCATTAAAGAGAAGCAAAGCTGACAAGCACGAGGATATTCCATGCTCAATTAATGCTGAATGGGTGAGAAACACCAATAATTTTGTTATATTTTTATTTATTTTACTTAAAATAGGACACATGTATATTGGTTACATGTATTCTAATATGAACATAATATGTCTTAGATACAATTTGTATTATAAATTACGACATTACGTATTTCGTCACTACCTTCTTAAATTTCAACACATTTTACTCTTCTTTTATATTTGCCAGTATTTCTTGGAAGATCTTCATGGGTTTACCATATGTAGTAATGAGGTTTGCGATTTTGTTTTCTTTCAAAAGGGAAGTCTTATTTCATTTCTTCTTCTTGTAGAGTGGTTATGTCTGTGTTGATGTTTATTAACTTTTCTCAAGATTTCAGAATTTTGTTGGCCGTTATACATTTTAAACAGAAAAATAATTAAATTTAAGTATTTAATTTGATTGGAAGATAATATGTTTAGATCCCTTAGCATTTTTTTCACTTTGAAATATTTGTTTCGTCTGAAAATTATTCTCATGGCTTTGTTTTGCAAAACTAAATACTGCTGAAATAATTAATATCAGGAACAATTATGGCATTGTACGAGTATATAGTTTTACAGGATTCTGCATTGACGGATCTTCTTATCCTTCCGAGAAGTAAGACTTTTTTGGGGATTTTATTTATAACACATATTGTATTTAGAGAGAGAGTTAGTCTGGAATCTAAAATAACAACCGAATATTTCAATTCGGATACTTCCTTCAAAATTTTGAAGGAAGTATCCAATAATGATGAAATTATTAATAGGACATGATCATGAATTGCCAAAATTGATTACATTTGAAGGAGGCCTATGTCCAAAGCTATATCCCAAAAGGCTTAGGAAGAAGAAGAATGGATTGCATAATTTGATCTAGAAACATCTTAAAGCAAGAAAAATGACAGGTAGCAAATTTGAAGATTTTATTCACGCAAGGAATGGTGAATGTGTAATAGACGCTAAGAATTAGAAAATTTGGGGACACATGAGGGAGGCCAAATCCGGACGCCAGCTCATGAAAAAGATTGGATTATTTTACCAATATTGAATGTCATTAATGGGATGAGAAATCATCTCAAAATAGGATAAATTACAGAGGTGAAGAGTTTCTTTACTGAAGGAATGCTGAACGCGAAATATATGTCAGGAATTGTTAAATCTAGGGACATGCGAGGAAGTTCATTACGAAGAGAGTAACATTTCCACGATTTTAGATAAAATTTATTTATTTATTGTAACATAAACAGTATTAATAATGTACTGTATAAAGATGATATTATTAATGTTCACTGATAAAAATAATAAATTAGAAGCACAAAAACTAAAAGCTAAACAGTGAATGTAAAGACTAACATACTATAAAATGTAACAAAACCAAGTAAGAATTTAATATAAGAACAAAATATACTAATAACATTAATACATGAGCAGTCCTAGTAACCAACTGAAAATTGAATAAGAAAAATTGAGTCATTTGTGGAAGATCTACTTCATTTTAGTTCTGTAATTCTAGTAGTAGTTGAACAGAATAAAATAGAAGCAAGGATGGCTAACCTGTGGAGTTACGTCCCTGCTGAGACCTCCGGGAATGTCGACACCGGAGCACCTGCAGCTGGGCAGCTGGCACTTGGTGGTGTCACAGCTGACTGCGGGAGCCTTGACGTCCTTGCTGGGCATGGCCATTACGCTCAGCGCCACCATCATCAAAACCACTAAGACCTTCATCATGCCTTCAGTCAATCAAAAATCCCTCAATAGATCACAAACCTCTATCGGCAGAATCTTCCAACGTCGCTTCCTTTTATACCTTGCTCTATCTCCCGAAGATAAGTCATCTATATCTCGATCGCTAATTTACGACAGCTAATAAATTTATTGATAATAATAATTATTATCTGTATTTGACAATGTACGAGTAGATGTATGCTATTATTTATATGGTTCTTCTAAGCGATGATACGATTTGATTGAATTTAAGTGGTAAATATCTATAAAAATTTAATTTAAATTTTGATTTTATGGATAATCAGGTGTATCCGTTCGATAAGCTTAGATATAATTTGGACAATTTTTATAGATCAATTATTTTACATTAATGAGTAATTTATTAATCACAGGCTAATTGCAAAACAGTGTCAGACGATAGTACTGTTTTGTAGTGTAATAGATTAGTATCATCTTGGCCTTGTCTTTTTGTTAAATATTACTTTTTGGTGCCTCTACATGCAGAGTGACGTGCACATATGCCTTCCTGAGCCAAAATTGATTAGTATCTTCTAGGCCTTGTCTTTTTGTTAATTATTTATTTTTGGTGCCTCTACATGCAGATTAACGTGCAAACATGCCTTCCTGAGCTAAAATGGATTAGTATCATCTTGGCCTTGTCTTTTTGTTAAATATTACTTTTTGGTGCCTCTACATGCAGAGTGACGTGCAAACATGCCTTCCTGAGTCAAAATTGATTAGTATCTTCTAGGCCTTGTCTTTTTGTTAATTATTTCTTTTTGGTGCCTCTACATGCAGAGTGACGTGCAAACATGCCTTCCTGAGCTAAAATGGATTAGTATCATCTTGGTCTTGTCTTTTTGTTAAATATTACTTTTTGGTGCCTCTACATGCAGAGTGACGTGCAAACATTCCCTCCCAAGCCAAAATGGATTGCTGTCTTCTTGGCTTGTTTACAAGTGCTTTTCAGTTTCTTTACTTGCACAGTGACTCGCAAATATACCTTCATAAACCGAATGGTGCCTGGAGTACATATCTTGATGTCATCTAATTTGATATATAAAGTCAATAATTATCTATACTTAATACTTTTCCTATTTATAATGTGGTACCCTTACCTGTGATGACGTTTTGTATGATAATGTTTTTCCGTTGTTGATTTGCTCACCTGGCACGACAGGTGGTCTGGGTGCGACAGCCCTCCAAAACTAGTTACGAAATTCGCATTCAAAATTTTTCAAATTAATATGGGTTCCCCTTTTAAAGATTTTAATACTCTCAGTATCGCCCTGGTAAAAGGCCATGGGTATAACCAGTGGGTACTCCCTAAATAATCTCTTTCCCATCTGCTTCCTCCCACATTCCATACAGTTTCACAATATACCCCGATAATTGCGATGCGAGAGTCCCACTGGCTTCAGACTGTTAGCGTTAGCGTTAGCATTGCGCATTTACGAAAATAAATGCAATTTTTAAATATCTATGTATTTATCAGAATACCTCATCATTGCCCAGTCATAAATATAAACATTGATTCAATTTGTTAACATTGTCAAAAGATGAAATATAATCCTTTCTTTTTACTAACGAGAACTACTTGGTATGTGTATAATTGTACATTCAACTTTTTGACATCGATATAAAAGCACCTCGAGTGTAAAGTAACAAAGAGGTAGAAATGTTTCGCTTTGCTATAAAATATCACCAAGAAGCACCGAAAAAATGCTTCAAAATACGAGTACATATCTTCAAACTTACAAAATACTTGCATTGCTTTTCTTTAATGGATCTCAATCAGTATGTTTAGTAATAATAATAATACATAACTGCTGACCCTGTACAAATCGCAAGTGCGCCCCATTGTAGAATTTGGCAGCCACCTCTGGTCGGAAGTCCCAAAATATCTGAAAAAAAACCTTGACTCTGTGCAGAAACGGGCGGTCCGTTTGATAGATTCGCCTATCTTAACAAATGGGTTGCAATCTTTGGAGCACAGACGTGGGTGGGAATGCTGTCCTTGTTCTACCGGTATTTTAATGGAAGATGCTCCGAGGAACTAGCGTCATTGATCCCTTCGGCACCGGTGCATAGTCGGGAAACACGCCAAACGCGCGCCCAACATTTGCACACGGTTGACATTTGTCACATGAGAACGGGTCGCTTCTACGACTCGTTCTTGTGTTCAACAGCTCGGCTGTGGAATGATCTGCCGGCCTCTGTGTTTCCTCCATCCTATAACATGGGTCTCTTCAAGACCCAAGTTCACTTCTTCCTTTCCTCTAAAAGATCCTCCACACAGCATCCCCAAAGATGATATAGGCCTTGAGGGAAAATATTTCCTCCTTGGTCTCCTGTGTGGAGTTACTGTAAAAAAAAAAAAGATGGTTGGGAGAAGTTTGGGACTCAAAAAAAAAAAAAAAATCAGCTCATGATTTGCGAATAATATAGAAAAATAAATTCTAGTATCAATAATTATTTGCAAGCATAAAATTTGCATTTGTGAATAATAATTCAATTTAATCACCTCCATTGGGTGCTTTGCATCAGCTTGGATAACTTTGCAATCGGTGGCGCCGCCACCTTAGATATTGGGGATACCAGTACAAAATAAATCCCTGAATTAGAAAATATTTTCTAAATTATCTAATAATTTTTTGGGTTTAAAAGATAATTATTGTGATTAACATAATAAAACGACTAATTCATTACACACCATCTCTAAATAAATAGTAAAAAAATAATAAACTCTACTAGCTTTGTAACTGATGGCGGCAGTTAGTCCTAATATTGGAATTTTCGTGACTTTTTTGAGATTTTCGAATGTCATCAATGCGTCACACGAAACCTTGAGAATAATGTTGTAATATATGCATCATTTATCATTTGTTTTCCCATTTGTATCATAAAAACAAAATGCTTGCCATAAGCGATTGCTATGCTAATGAAAATATTTTGACGGCCGAATAACAAAAAACATTGAGTCTTTAGTTCCTGTTCTGGCCGCTTGCAAAAATTACTTTATCAAACTGTACCTACGTTTTATTTTTTTGCAGTTAGATTATTATTCGATACCATAATCCTTAGCTGATCAGGATTGTTGCATAATAAATAATTACTAATTTATTATATATAAAATTACGCTGCGAGCTATGTGGTAGCTTCATTCAAAAGTTCCAAATAGAATAGCTGAACGACGCAGAGCTCATCGTTCGCGAGATTTGTGCGAGACAAACACACAATAGCTGTATAATTAAGGTCTCCATTGACAACCAGTCTCACGCCTTTCCCAAATCTGTCAAAAAAATGGTTTTCTTTTATTGTCGCAATAAAAAAATAGAACACATTAATTGAATTTTTAATTATTAATTATTTTTATTGAGATTTAAAAACCTCATTGTAATATTTAATCATTGAAGAAAATAATATTAACAAACCTAAATGAAAGATGAAATCGGACAAATGCGATTGAAATATTTTTAGTTTCTGTCCTTTTGTCCGATTTCATCTTTCATTTAGGTTTGTTAATATTATTTTCATCAACATTAATTGGAATTCAAATGCTTGGCAATAATATGTGGAAAGTAGAACTATTTTTTTTTCATTACTGTGGCACCACTAAGCTACTCGTTTTGTCGAATTCGAATTTTAACAGTTCATTTTGGAAACAATCCAAAACAACCCACCTCGATTTTTTTTTTTAACTTTTGTAATTGTGAATTAAATTTTGTTTTATTTTAATTTAACATCTAATAAACGATTAGTATGACACGTACATTTCAGAAACACAAAAAAATGCTTTTCCACGTAATTATCTTAATTGAAACCCGTTAAATAATTTAAAAAAGTGTTAATGTAAAATTGTTTTAGAATATGATGTAGAATACTGAAGTACAACCAATTTCTCAAGACCGTTTGGTTAATAAGCCTTCCACACGAGCGGGCGGCCCAATACTAAAAAAGCCATGGCGTCAAAAGGTTCGACCATCTGGTCGTTCTTTCCTAAAGTCAAGCCTACCAACTTTAGGAAAGGACAACCGGATGGTCGAACCTTTCCACGCTATGGTTTTTATACCATTGGGCCGCCCGCTCGTGTGGAAGCCACTTAAAGAAAAAGTACGCATTTGGACCATTGTACTTTTTTAAACATACTTAATTTTTCCCATGAGCCATATCGGTGTTGTCATTTAAAACGTTTTAAATGATCGCAGGGCCCTCAATTTTTTTTTATATTTTTAAATGTCAGACTTTAAAGACAATCTCACTAGAAAGTACCTACCCCGATTTCATAGTATATATAAATTTTATGTTACATACATTTATTATATAAACATACAAAGATTCTAAAAACTGGTTTTTTTATAATCAGCAAGGAAAAAAGGCATAATGTAGAGAAGAAGAAAATAATAAATTAAATCAGTGTAGTTAACAAAAAAGTTTTTATTATATACATAAATTTATGTAAAAATAAAAAATCCCGCATAGG
Source organism: Halesus radiatus (assembly GCA_022606495.2). Classification (NCBI taxonomy): domain Eukaryota; kingdom Metazoa; phylum Arthropoda; class Insecta; order Trichoptera; family Limnephilidae; genus Halesus; species Halesus radiatus. Next base: position 352,103 of record JAHDVE020006083.1, on the reverse strand, counting down.
CAAGGCCAGTGCGTGGGTAGGTATACTCAGTATTAGTTAGGGGCAGTAAAAAAATCCCGCTTAGGCAAGGCCAGTGCGTGGGTAGGTATACTCAGTATTAGTTAGGGGCAGTAAAAAAATCCCGCATAGGCAAGGCCAGTGCGTGGGTAGGTATACTCAGTATTAGTTAGGGGCAGTAAAAAAATCCCGCATAGGCAAGGCCAGTGCGTTGGTAGGTATACTCAGTATTAGTTAGGGGCAGTAAAAAAATCATTTTAATATATTAAAAAAAAAATTACATCTTTGAATATATATTTACTCATATACGTACATTTATATCTATATTATTTTTACAAATTAAGCGAGTTTTTACAGTAGGTTCGTATGAAATAACAATTTAGATGAAAATCTATATACATAAAAATCAATGAAAGTTTGTTTGTTTGTTTGTCCTCGATGTTCTCAAAAATCACTTGACCGGTTTCGCTGAAAATAGCACAGTTTGTTCTTATTAGTGCCGGGAAGGTTTAGGTTTAGAAGGAAGTAGTTTGAATGAAATCCAAAATGTAAAACTGTTGTTATAACATTTTAAATTTAGTATGAAAAACATTGAACCCGCCATGTTTTATTTAATTAGCCCATAGATATAACACACTGGTTAGCTACAGATTGCATATTCAAAATAAGAAGGTTTTTTGGGTAGAGTATTTTAAAAAATGTAAAACACAAGTAGGTACCTACATAAGTACTCTATTATTTAGATATGTTATGAACAAATAAACGTTTGGAATGAAATAAAATTTTCAAATAGTTTCTTTGTTTAGAGATACTCGTAGTTACTTTCGCTGTTAAATCAATTGTGGCACCCTAATGACAAGCAAGAATTCACAACAACTTAACTTCATATAAACCCCAGCAAGGAAGGGTACACATCGGCTAGTAGAAAATAAAATATAATACTATAATAATTTTAAATTTAGAATTTGAAAGCTATTGTTCCAAAACTGTAAGTTTTTCATTAATACATGGAAATGTTTGCATCATATTTTTTTGTTTTTCCGTTTTTTCTTTGTTTTGTTTGCTTGTTTATTATGAGAATTTCATTACTATGTACCTTTTGGCTAGGTAGGTACCGCGCATATGACAGCGTCGAAAGAAAATTAAACGTTTTCCCATGTGCACGCGTAAGATTTAAATGAATATGGTGCAATACAGTTCTTCGTCAAACAATATTCGATAAATGCGTATTATTATTGACACGGAATACATTTAATATTACAGTGCTAAGTATGTCGTGCATGTGCAATCACTTGGGTAAAAAAGCTTGACCGATTCCTTATCAAATAATTGACGATCAAATTACTCACGTCGCGTTTTGTAAATAATAGTAAAACAGTTGTAAACAATGAGCAAGATTTAATTAATATGGCACAGTTAAGCCTATGCCCCCATTCATGTGCTCATGTAATGTTTTACAAATAATACAAGTAACCTCAAAGACAGTGTTATTAATACACTGAAATAATATTTTGTTAATTTCGAAATATTTATTGAACTGAATCATTCAATACCAATCAATCAACGTCACCGTATCCTTCGATAATTATACAATTATTATAATATTTAAGCAGATAGATGGTTACGTATTGACATTATAATGTTTGTTATCATTTGGGTGCAAAAAACTATAATCGTTGTGTGTATTACTCGTAAATTTAATATGATTTCACTCTAGTTTTCTGGTTTCAACTCGTTCAATGAGCAGTTCATGAGCAGTTCAACCTACAACGAAAACCTTTCGATCGTGAAATGCGTAGTAATAATGCCATAATTGGTAACCTCGTGCGTAGTTCAAGATCGTTTTCGATAAAATAAAATATATACATTATAAGAAAATTTTATAAAACTACCGAAAAAGATCGTGTGTAAAAAAAATTCTCCCAAAAAATTGTCAAAATTATTTCAAAAAAATGTTTTTTTTTTCTTATTCTAAAATGGGTGCAAGGTTCAAACAGATTTGAATAGTATGTTACTTTTGTGCGACAACATTCATAATATGATAAAACGGTGAACACTGGAAATGTACGGAGCTTAAGCAAAGGCTGAATATTTAATAGGAATATTTTTATTGATTTTACATTTTATGGGTAAAATTTATTACATATCAACTTTGAGATAACTCAATCCACTAGGTTGATTGCATTGTGAATATGATTTACCTCTTATTTCTCTACCGCAACTGTTTGCCACTCCAAATTTCCGGGTATAATTTGATTTTTTCACACTGTGTAGGTACCACTGGAGTATTGTTTTTTTTTATACGGGAAATAAATAGGGGTTATTATTATTGCTACAATCCCTGACCTAGTTGAAAATCAAAACATAATGTTTATAAATTTATACTCTGTTATTGACAGAAGTTTTTTTTATATTACAAGGAAACAAACAAAAAACATCATCCTTTTGATTGATCCGACTATACTTTACGACGTTTCTATTCTTGGAAAGCTGATGCAGCAATGCCAAAATAATTTGTTTTTTTACAGTAACTCCACACAGGAGGTCCTGAGGGAAATAATTTCCCTCAGGGCCTATGCCATCTTTGGGGATGGTATGTGGAGGGTATTTTAGAAGATAGGAAGGAGTGAACTTGGGTCTTGAAGAGACCCATTTGTAGGAAGTAGGAAACACAGAGGCTCGCAAATCATTCCACAACCGAGCTGTTGAACACAAGAACGAGTCCTAGAAGCGACCCGTTCTCGTATGACAATTGCCAACCGTGTACAAATGTCGGGCGCACGTTTGGCGTATTTCCCAACTGTGCACCGTTGCCAAAGGGATCATTGACGCTAGTTCCGCAGAGCATCTTCCATTGAAATACTGGTATAAACAGTATTCCCGCCTAACGTCTGTGCTCCAAAGATTGCAAACCGTTTGTTAAGATTCTCTCAACGGACCTCCCGTTCCTGCAGGGTCAGGGGTTTTATTCAGATATTTTGGGGCTCCCGACCAGAGGTGGCTGCCAACTTTTACAGTGGCGTACTTGCCATTTATACAGGCTCAGCCTTGTGTACTATTAAAGTATCTGCGGGCTCTGTACAGTACGCCCAGCTTCTGAGAGGCTAACTTTACTCTGGCTTCGATGGAGCCCCCATACCGGAGCTAGTCACTTAGGGTTACACCAGGCATGTAGATGGAGGGCTTGTTGGGAAGATTGCTTCCATTAAAGGAGACTAGGTTGTCATTTCGATTCCTTTTATACGTAATTAGACATGATTGGATCTTTGAAACATTAAATTCGACGAGGTTATTCTTATCCGAAGCGAAAATCCCTCGAGGTAACCGTCCATTCTCTGCTTCAAAACCCCTCCGAGCCCTCGAAGTTTGTGTGCCCTTTGAAGGCTTGGCAAATAAAAAGTTATCATAGACTGTACTGTCATACTCGTAACAATGAATTGGGGCACATGTCAAGAAGTCATTGATGTGCACCAAAAACAAAGCCGCAGACAGAACCGATCCTTGTGGGACGCCAGCATTTATTGAATGCGAGGAGATAGCAAACCGTCAGCAACCGTCTGAATCGATCTTTCCCTCAAAAAATCGGCAACCCTCTTACACAACGATATGGGAAGTCCGTAAGAAGGCAATTTGTTGACAAGTCCTCGGTGACAAACCATTTGACCGGGTAAGTTAAAGAAATTAAGTATTTTTTCTGCCAAATATTTTGGTTCTAGAATACTCGTATGTGCGTTACAGAAAAACTTACTAAATAAATTAATTAATATTTTTTTCAAAGCGCTTCATTTTTTTCCCTGAAAATAATCATATACTCATTATCCACCCAATAATCTATGTAGCTTTTAACGGAATATTTTTAAACTATATTACGAAGTGTTTCCTTTTGAACTGAAAATCGCTTCGATAATTACTCCACTTCATATCCTTTGCTCACATATTATACTCATCAGGAATTAGTACCTACTAATAATTTATATCGTTATTCTTTGGATATGTTCATTAGATCTGGTCTTGAAATTGTTTTAATACGGTGATACGCATTTAATCACTAATTACCGTCACGCGCTAACGTGCATCATCATTCATCGGCAAATGCTTTTTACTGTGATGAATGAAACATATCTGCGTGACACTTGACTTGACCCAGATGCAACAACTGCGCTATCCAATTAAACGGATTATAAAACAAAGAACATAATAAATGGATTCGTTTTATTATTCCGTTTAAACACTTTTTTTCTGATGTCATTATTACATTTCTCCTATCACAATCGGTCGCACGACTAAATCGTCCCTATTGTATTCCAACCTTGTTTTTCATTTGACACAACCAATATTTTAATTCATTGTTTGTTCAACAGTATCTTTGACTTCTTCTGTGTATAGTGTTGTCAGGTGTGTTATCACAATACCGCTTCTACGATCATTTATTATTAATGTCAATTTTTCTGTAAATAATCGCCAGAAAATGTGACGTAGCCGAGAATTGCCACAGGGTCACTTTTAACGTTTTAACAGTTCAAAAACTTGTCACAATGAGGAACTACAGTCATTTCATTTCATTGCCGGCAACCCGGGCGTTTATTGGCATAAAATAACAGTGGATAATATAATATTATGACTTTAAAATATTATTAATATACCTAAATCAGCAAACGCTGATTCCGGATATATTAATTTTATCATGTGTCTATAATTATACGTAGAATTAATAAATTTTAATATGAAAACGGTTAAAATCGCATAAGACTTAAAAGCCCTGTGTCGGTCGGCGGGTTCTGACTAAATTTAGGTCGCTCCCTCACGGGTCGATAGGGAATAACCGCATGCATTGATTGCGAGTAATGTTGAACAATGTGTAAACGTTGTTGCTCTGCGTGGACTATACGGGTCTGCAAATGTCATCACCGTGTTATACAAATTATTTCATTGAGTTTGTTGAATTCTTGTCAGTTATTTATTTTGGGAGTTTAGTTTGTTGATTTCATACCGATCCGTAAGGAAGCGGCATTTCTATCAAACGAAAAAACTGCGTACGTATGACGCCATGCGTGCCCAGCCAGATTTCGAGCTCTAAACGGGCTTAGAAAAATTCAAACTTACATATTTATTTTAACTATGAAAATTAACTTTTTAAAAACTGGTATTCAAGTTAGGTGAATAATTGTGAAAAAACAGACTGTTGTTCCTTATTAAATTAATTTATGTACTCTTATTGTTAGAGACTGAAAGATGATTTGAAAACAAATACAGGTGTATTCATCGTATCTCTACTGAGCAGTAACTGTATACAAATAAAAACCTTCGCATCCGAAGAGAAAAAAATACAATTTTTTTAATGAAACTTGCTACAGGTGATTAAGCCCCCAATACCCCCTGAACAGAGTTTTCTGACCAAAAATTAACACATTTTCAGGTATGTACATACTGTTTTTATATTTTCTGGAATTATTTTGGAATCTTTAGGCTTGGTTACGTTAGGTTAAGTTTTCCAAATGTTTCCTAATAATAAGTAGACCCAAGCAGGTACGTAGCACCTAATCTAACCTTACCAAAGCTTTTCTAAATGATTCCTGATAATATGTACGTATCACCTAACCTAACCTAAGATTCACAAAATGATTACGTGTGGTACGTATACAAGCACTCATTTTCATTTGTTCTAATATATATATATATATGGTATAATCAATTAATAGACGTCTGGATAAGTTGATCTTCCACTAATCGGGTAAATAGCTCCCAGCGTGTCGCATCAATTGACGTGCCATCTTTTTGGGTGTCTCCTCAATAATACGCTCAGTTGTACGAACATAACATTATGTAGCAAAGCCTTTAAAAATGTGTCGCAAAACACAGACCGACTTCGCCTCATTAGTCGTGTTTTTGTCAGGCAAATTTGTTTGAATATGTATTATTGGACAAACAAAAGTCGAATAATAAAACTGTGGATTTACTTTTCATCAGTACTATTGTGTAAACGTTATGAGTGTGTGCACACATGCACTCTACTATATATCATCCGCAAAACATTTGTTCAAATAAATATATTCAACGTGTACAACTGTACCCAAACAGTGTTCACTTCGCATGCGGCAGCCGTCTGTCGATCGAGTGTTGTTTTCAAAAATTTCAAAATGGCATCAAACCAATTCAGAGACAAATATTTTAATTTGTTCGCTATTAGATGTATCCAGGTTATTCGAAACCAATTTATATACGTAACAACAAAATTTTATTAGTTAGATTTAAGTTTCTTGGAGTAACAAATATGAGTTTTCTTTTTCAAGAAAGTGAATACAATTATAGTTACGATTAATGCTTATATATTTTTTCGCTGCTACCTTTTTAATACATGGGAATTAATACAGGACTGTATTGACAGTTCTTAGAATGATACCGATAAAAATGATGGGATGGATTGGGGTAGCCGTAGCTCAGTTGATATAGAGCGCAGGTCCCGGATAGACCGCTCAAATCCCAGCTGCTACCGTTATCATTTTCTTTTTTGTATATTTTCGGTTGTGTTTCGATTTGTGAGTTGTTAATATTCAATGATTAAAAAAACAAATTTATTAATTTTGAAATGATTACAAATAGGTTTAATAACCATTGTGCCTTGTTACGGGATACAAATTAACCTAATTAACAGAAAGGCAACATCATTTTTTTAGAGTAGGCACCATTAACCATGCTACATGAGCTTAATTCTTCTGTTCGAGTTAATTCAAATAATCAAAAAAATTGCTCGCCAATTTTTGGTGGCAATTCAAATATTGGGGTATGAAATCACTATTAAATTGATACAAATAATAAATATCCTGAAATAAAATAATAGTTTTGCTCCAACCGCATTATTTAGACAGAGGCAAGAAAGAAAATTTTAACAAGTAAATAAATTATCAAAACAGCATTCAGAATATTAAAAAAAAAAATGAACCTCGCGTCTCATCCTCACCGCGACAAAGAAAAACCTTCACGCTCTAAATTTATTCTAGATCTTTAAAAAATAGCTCCTGACATCGGCGACATTATGCAGTTATTGGATCAACAAAGGCACCGGCGCATATTACATCACTTGACATTGAATAGTTGATCTTTATTTTCATTTTCTCGAAAATGCTCCGAGTTCACCTGCGTCACTAAATCCATGCCAAAAGATAATAAGACACGTCTCTTTCGGCGGTGTTCTTTTGAAATACTAATAACAATATAATATTTCTTACGGTGAATTTAACATGCCAATTGAGCTACCCGATATAACTTCTTTTCTACACCCACCTACGATTTCAAATTGATATTTTGGTGAGTCAGGATGAGGGAAATAATGAGGTATATCGATATTATTTAAAGCACGAGTATGATTAATGTATTTTCTTTGGTTTGTTTTTACATAAGATAAATATATTTGATTTTTTAAGTATAAATGAAATTTGAAAAGTTTTTTTTTCTAGCTATTTAATCGCATCTTAACTCTTTTCGGTTCGTACCAACATTTCAATCAATAGCTGTGAAACATCCATTAAACTTATGTTTAAATGAGACAAGTTCCCATATTATGTATTCATTAATTCGGGACCTAGAGATCACGAGTTCTCAAACCCGCGTACGCAAAAAATAGTTATTTCAAATTATTATCGAATGAAATCTTAATTTTTGTATTCTTTCAGACATTTTAATCAAATAGTGAGATATGAAAGTTTAAGAAACATGATATTATATTGCATTAAACAGAATACTGTTACTTTCGACCCTGGTGCAGGGGGCGTATTTCCATTTGCGAGTTCAATAGAAGCATATGCCGTCCCGAAATCAACACCGCTTTGTTGTGCGATATCTGGTATAGAGTGGGAGATACTTTCAATATCGCCCTTTTGATGTTAGTACTGAGTACCGCACAAGAGTCCCTCCCAAAGAGCTGCTCCCAACAGTCTGTAGCCAGTGAGACTATGGCATTCCCAATTGGGATATGTTGCGAGGCTGAAGGTAATATGTTACAAAATTAATATATAAAAATCAATGTAAGTTTGTTTGTTTGTCCTCAATGTTCTCGAAAATTACTGGACCGGTTTCGCTGAAAATAGCACAGTTTGTTTTTATTAGTGCCGGGAAGGTTTAGAAAGGAGTTTGAATGAAATTCAACATGTAAAACTGTTGCTATAACGTTTTAAAATTAGTATGAATAACATTGAACCCGCCATGTTTTATTTAGGTTAGCCCATAGATATAGCACTCTGGTTAGCCACAGATTGCATATTCAAAAGAAGAAGATTTTTTGGGTAGAATATTTTCAAAATGGAAAACACGAGTAGGTGCACCTACTTAAGAACTTTATGATTCAGATATATTTTGAAAAAATAAACGTTTGGAATGAAATAAAATATTCAAATGAATGTTTTTTTTATTCGGAGATAGTTACTTTCGCTGTAAAATTAATCATGACACCCTGATGACAAGTAAGAATTGACAACTTCATAACTTTATTCCAAAAAAAAAATCCCGAGGCTAGTATTTAAATAACATACTGATTTTTGCATATTTGGGAATATAGATGTGAATCTCAACTTTGTGTTCTTTTTTATTATAGTTGTTTATAGCCATGTCAATAAATCGTGTAGAATACCTTAATTATTTTCATTTCTATCTCATCATCTCATCAACTTCTAAATACGGTATAGTAATTTTTTCTAAATTTTAATAATAAACTTCGTTTTAGATTTTTTGTTAGAAAATTGATGCTTTACGCGATTTTTAAGAGTTAATCATCAAAAAAATTTCGGAGGCGGACCCCCTTTTTACTGGGGGTCGGGGATTACCCCCCAGTAGCCCAGGTTCAGCCTCGGGGTCCACAGATCCTAAATACGGTCCTGGCTGTCCGATAACTAGTAATCCTGGCAACCCAATCCGACTCATAACATTCCTGAATATACCGGGAAACCGGGCGTAACGCATATAGGTACACTCAAAGAGCGGCTTACAACAACTGCACTTTGATATCGGACGCAGAAAAAAGAATAATATATTAACATCTGTTCAATAACAATAACAACGCAGTGAGTGAAGTTACAAATATGAGATTGATATGATTTTATCAGTAGGTATGACCCCAGTCCGCAGCGCCCTATATTGTTGTAATAACTTGACCAGTTGCTGTACCTACCAGTAGTAGTTACCACTGAAGAAATAAACCGTGTGTTGTAGGAGTAAGTGTTCGTGTGCTCGAAGTAAGCTCAATATTGTCTTAATTTTGCTAAAATTGATCTTTCAAATCGGTACAGATCACAATTCTAGAGATTATCTGTTCAGTGGTAACTACCCACATTGTGTTGGTAGTTTAGGACATTTAGGTTACTGCGCACATTACGTTATTATATAATCAGCAAATGTGTCGTTATTCTAAAGACAAAACAAAATTAATTCGTCATAGGTTTTTTGGTAAACAAAAATACTTAAAAATCCAGAAAATATGTTAATTCAATCTGATCTAATTATTCATCATCTGCGTTTTACCTTTATCAATATGTATTATGTACATATGTACCAGTGGCGTGCATTACTCTTTCTCCAAAGGTAGGCTGTGTGTAGTTTTTTAAAGTTCGGGTATGAATAAATTACGCATCGAATATTTGAAAACGGTCGCCTTGTTAATAATAATAATAACAATAATTGGATTACTTCTATAGCGCCGTTTTCGTGGGAAAATCACCTCAAGGGCGCTTTACAATTAATTAAATAACATATAAAACCAATACCTTACGGCTAAACTTTATTACTAATGGCTTATAAGTAAGACTTATGGCTAGGGACTAACTACTGAGACTTATAATTAGTGACTTACATCTATGGCTTATAGGTACTCACTTACCAACTAAAAGTTATAGCTAGTGACAATTTAAACTTAATCATCTTCGATTGTCGTGGCCAACTGCATAAATGAGCGTACAAGTTTCTTACCAAAATCGTGTAAAAAATTCAATTTGATCAGAAAATCGTTGCATTTTTCTATTACCTTTTAATTTATTTTTATGATTCGTTTATATTGGGGAATGCACAGCTTTTATACCTCTATGGACTGCACGCCACCGCTATGTACATAATATGTAAGAATTTTCGCATTTTAAAAGCGATGTTATGATGTATCTATGTACCTAACTACCAGGGGCAGTTCGTGACTTTTTAGTGTGCTTGAGTACTAAGATTGAAAAAAAAAACGATTTTTTTTTGTATTAAATATTTTTTTACGGAGGTCAAATTGTTAGGGAGGACCCGCCTAACCCCCCTGACAATTTTTTTTTTAAATAAAAATGATTTTGGCTACAACATCAATAATGTCGTTTTTTTCAATCTTAGCACTCTAGCATACTAAAAATTCATGAGCCACCCCTGGTACCTACCTACCTGTTGAAAAGTAGTGTAGTACCTATTCTAATTAAATTAAGAAAAATACTTTTTTAATTCTTCCTTTGGTTGAGGCTCTGCAAAACAGAATTTCTATGGATATATTTACAAATATCCCTTAAAAACTGAAGATTTATGGAAAATATTTTTATTTTTTAAGATAATCTTTAATCAGTCAACGGGCTGAAAATGTAATTATACGAAATTCCCTTGATAGAAAAAAATCGTAAACTATACTCCGAAAATTAAAAAAAAAAACAGGTGTGTTCTGTTATTTAACATGTTATAGGTTTGAAAAAAATCACAGTGTTTCTTTAAATGCTACTTAAGACATTTGTCTTGAGATTTTTGATCTATCTTAAATATGTCGTGTTTTATTAATATTTTTAGAATTGTCACTTACGCCCATTTATTCTAAACGCTCTTCACATTGGCGCGTTCTTTGTATCTTTCGAATTATCATATCTGCCTTTCAACAGCGGTCAGTCGGGATTCAGAACCGATGCTAGACAGACCTCTTGCCTAAATCTAAATTATCGGAGATTAATGCGGGCCTTAAGGTTAAAGCAAATACTGTAAAAATATACTAATACGTGCCACTCTTGCTAACATGCTACACTAGCGCCCTCTAGCGGCCCGAGTAATTGGCCCGAGCATGTTGTCAGCATTTTGACAAAGCTGCCCGTGTAATCAAATACCATAGACGTCAAAATATTGGCAACATGCCTCTAGCGGCCCGGGCTATGGGCTCCCTGACTGTATTGCTGTTGTAATAAATATTTTATTTTCTTTGTAAACAATTAGGACCAACAAGGCTTTAAATTTTAATACAACCCTAATAGCCTCTATTAAAAAAAATATATTAAAAAAAAAAAAAAGGAGTAAAATCATATGTAGGCCAGCTAATTTATTTATTTATTTATTATTTTTTCGATTTCTATAATTTATTAATATATAATCACAGAAAATCTATTAAATGTATGGAAAAACCCAATTCGTACAACTCGGGCCGCTAGAGGGCGCTAATGTAGCATGTTGCCATCAAATGTCAAGAGCTGGTGGAGGTATTGTCATTTAAGAGTATTAGGTTTATGCTATAAGTTGGCAGTTAAACGGGTGGAATTTGTTTTTATCGATAATTGCTTACTGTTGAAAAGGATTTTTAAAAAACTACAAGTCCAAGAAGTTGTAGTTGGTCCCAAGATACCATTCTACTAAGCATAACTGAGCTTGTGGTATTCGAGTTCAGAATATTTTGAACATCTGTTCAGAGGGAAATTGTAACTTTGTATAGATAACTTCATTTATATAAACACGCCAACCGGTTTCGGCCCAATAGTGCCTTCACCAGGACTGTTTCACAATTAATTCATTTAAAAATAATATATAGTATATTTGGGCACGTTCCAGATTGGAAGATACTCTCAGTATCGCCCTGGTGAAAGACCACCATTCAGAATTGAAACGTTGCTTGAAATGGCTTTTAGCCGTGTTTGGTGACCAGATCTGAATAGCCAGGTATTTCCCCACCTTCCTCTTCTCCTTCCCCTCCCCAATACCTTCAACCTCACAACATTCCCCAATTGGGGATGCCATAGTCTCACTGGCTCCAGACGGTTGGGAGCAGTTGAGACTCTTGTGCGGTATTCATGTTAAAAAAAAAGATATGGACTAAATGTAATGGGCATTTAAACAGTTCAGTCGGAGATAGGCAAGGGCAACAGATGGAAAGGATAGACACAGAGTTTTATTTGAAACATGTAAAGTATACGACAGGTTCCAGTGATGAAAAAAATTCTACCCTTATTGATTTCTAGATTTATAAATATTTATAAGTATTATTTTATTACTTAGTGTATGAAAATACGATTTTTCCCATTCGTCGCTAATTATAATAATATCGCATAACGTATTTCCTTAATGTTTGGTTTGATCTTTTCCAGGAAATGTTTTCACCGAGGCAGCACTGATGGTAGAATTTAAAATGGCCCCTTTGCTGGCGGTGGCAATATTCCTGTATGTCAGCACGCTCCTCGCGGGCGCTGAGGGAAATGTCTGCCTTGCACACTTACCGGGTAACATTTCTAGAAGATCCTTATTGATTTAATCCACGGTCAAAGGAAAAGGGGAACTTGCATAATTTAAGTTAATATTTTGGAATTGATTTTCTTCTACAATGTTGCATAACACCTTGGAACTCAAATTTAAAATTGTCGAAATAGTATTTTATAAGACCTGGCATTCTAATCTATTTGAAATGTCCATGTTATATGTTTCTTTGAAAAAAAAACTTGTTAAGAAAAACATGAGCTCTTCATGGTTATGATTCTTGCGACAATGCACGACAGCATATCAGTAAAGTCAAGTAAATAAAAATATGTTACTCTAACAATTTTTTTTAGAATCCATATTGCTCTTGCCCTCTGTTGCCCCTATATAGGGGTTATATCGGTTTTTTTTTTAATGTGTGATCAAAATGATAATTTCCGAGTTTTTAATATTTTATACTTGGATTTGTAAATAATAAATAAATCTTTGAAAAGTTGAAAAGGAGATAAGCCAAATTACGTTTGGTAATCTCTGATTGGGATTGAGAGATATTATTTAAAGATCAACGCAGATCCACTTGGGTGGGAAATTTCTTTCTAGGTTTCTTGAAATCCACATTGTGAAGGTTTTTAGTTGATTTAAATGAAATTTAATGTGTATTATTTTCATTGCAGCAGTCAAAACGCGAAATCTACATTATCAAGGACAGTCTCTCGACTTCACGTTGCAGACATCAAACAGAATTGGACATCAACTGACGACCGAAGTGTTGAAAATCTTCCTAGAGGAAGTCTTAGGATATCAACACATCAAACTGATTAAAAATGGAGGAGATCTTGGCTTGGGGAAGATGTTCAAGAATATGTTTGATACGTTCCAGCATTCGCATTCAATGTAAGTGGCTAAGTAAATAAAACCGTTATTCCATCTATGGTAATTGTATAAAACTATAAAAATATTTAGTTGGTTATTTTTGACAATGCATATTACAAAACCTGTTTGAAGTTCATGGAAGTTATCAATACAGGTTAATCCTTAAAATAAAGGCAATCAACAACACATTAAGTTGTTTTTAAAATCATCACATTATGTGTTTGCTTTATATTTGTAACACAATCCAGGTTATGACATAGGTTATTTCTACTTAACCACGTATGGAAATATTTGATGATCAAACGAAAACATTTAACAAACTAGAGTTCCAACTAACCGGAACTAGTGGGAATAGATTTAGCACAGATTTATAACAGCTCATCATTAGTTCGAGCACACACAGTCTGGAATTGTGGGTAGGATAACAGTCCTTCTTCAATGCATCTGAAATTTTCCATAAAGACAATCGGCACAACAGATACACGTGGGTGCAGAATGCATCCCACTGCAATCCCTACTTCACACCAGCGTTGACCTCAAAGGGATCGGTTAGTCTTCCATTATTATAATAGAAATGATTGTTATGTTAATTCATACTGGCTATATGTAAAACATTATCTTCTAACTCTTTGGGTACAAACATTCTCGTCAAAATTCTACTATCCTCGATAAGAAAAGTATTTTATTTCAATTTTGAGAGGAGTAGTTTAATGAACTGATAATGTTTGTTTTAACTTGTATTTGTTTACATGATTCTAATAGTTACACTATGTATATAAAATATTTGTATGAAGTGTCTCTGTAAAAAAAAACATACTTTCAGGAAAACAAACAGTTCCATATACTTTTTTGACATATTGCATGTTTACTGGTTTGCATAAACCAGTTTCCACATAAAAAATATTTTTACGAAAAGATGAAAAATGTAAATGATAAAAGAAAAACATTTTGATAGTGAAATTGAGAAAAATTAAATAATGTTATATTTACAAAGATAAGATAAAATCAAACTACCTTACCTGTATATAAATAAAAGATAAAAGAAAGAAAAACAACATAATTATAATGACAACAGACATGAGAAAAATAACTTTAAGATCGAGCGGTGGGGAGTTCGTAATTAACCTTGTAATTGAATTTTTTCTGGTAGGTATGCATTTGGTAAATTGACCTGAGAATGAATCAACGCCTGATATATGTTATTGTATTTGTGCATGTTCTTCTGAAAAATGAATACTGTGTATAGTTAGTTTTTGAGTGTGGAATGTGGAATACTTGCATGTTGTTGGTTTGAGTAAGTATATGTTTGGTACTGGACAGCGGAATGTGAAATATGTTGTTGGTTTGAGTAAGTATATGTTTGGTATTGGACAGTGGAATTTGAAATATGTTGTTGGTTTGAGTAAGTATATGTTTGGTACTGGACAGTGGAATGTGAAATATATTGTTGATTTGAGTAAGTATATGTTTGGTACTGGACAGCGGAATGTGAAATATGTTGTTGGTTTGAGTAAGTATATGTTTGGTATTGGACAGTGGAATTTGAAATATGTTGTTGGTTTGAGTAAGTATATGTTTGGTACTGGACAGTGGAATGTGAAATATATTGTTGATTTGAGTAAGTATATGTTTGGTACTGGACAGCGGAATGTGAAATATGTTGTTGGTTTGAGTAAGTATATGTTTGGTATTGGACAGTGGAATTTGAAATATGTTGTTGGTTTGAGTAAGTATATGTTTGGTACTGGACAGTGGAATGTGAAATATATTGTTGGTTTGAGTAAGTATATGTTTGGTACTGGACAGCGGAATGTGAAATATGTTGTTGGTTTGAGTAAGTATATGTTTGGTATTGGACAGTGGAATTTAAAATATGTTGTTGGTTTGAGTAAGTATATGTTTGGTACTGGACAGTGGAATGTGAAATATATTGTTGGTTTGAGTAAGAATATGTTTGGTACTGGACAGTGGAATTTGAAATATGTTGTTAGTTTGCGTAAGTATATGTTTGGTACTGGATAGTGGAAGTTGGAAGTGAATGTTTTCTAGAAGGCAGTAATTGGCAACAACGTTCTTGATAACTTTGGATAAGAATTTTTGGCACCCCACTGCTCCCAACATAAATACTATTGATGTATGCTCGAACTGCACACAGCTCACCTTTGGTGAAAGAGCAATGCACGCCACTGCTCCCAACACAAATGCTATCGATGTATGCAATATTCTTTCATCGGTAATATAATAAATGATTTAGCTACCTTTGTGGAGCCGAAACTGCCAAACGCCACAAACTTGAATGGAAAGAAGGTGAAAACTGTTGTTTAATCATAAGGTAAAAACAGCTGTCAGATTTTCAGCATTTTTTATTTTTTATTTCAGTATCCCAAAATCAATGGTGAATCTGGATGTCCAAGTAACTCCCGACGAGGATCTGCGCAGCTTCCTGAACATCTATCCGATGAATGAGTGCGGGAGTATCGCTCCCCCAGGCCGCTTCGGCTGGTTCATTCCAGAGCAACTATCTAAAGTCATCCCCAATGCCAACACGGAGCACTGGAGGTTCTTCAGGGACCCCTCTAATGCGAATCTCTTTGATATTAATAAAGATGATGACTTACTAAAACGCAATTCGGTCAACGCTACGACAAAGCGGTAAGTGTCATGTTCATGTCTGTGTTTATTCTAATTTGCATTTCTTCAAGTTGAGTAAACTAATTAATTACAATTATTGTCTGTCTAGATTTTTCTGTGATGAGCCATACTGTGAAGGCGGAGTATATATTCCTGAACAGTGCAAAGGACTGAAGACCAATCAGTCGTGCGCTTTAATGCTGTCATCTTTTCCTGAAAGCACGAGCTTCATTATGGACCACATTGTGGAGTTGAAACTTTATATGAAGGTTATTTGGCTGGGTCATAATTTGAGAGAAGTAGTTGATAAGTTGACAAACATGTACATTGTGCAAAATACAAAAAAGTCAGTGATATTTTTGGAATGGATGCCGGGATACTTCACGATCGGACGAGAGAAGCTATCACCGGTTTCAGTTCCCAACTGCGAACAACTAAAGTCTTTCACAACCCTAGGCTGCAAGTACGAGATGACGCGGAACACCAAGCTGGCTTGGACGGAGCTGCAGAACATCGGCAAGCCGGCCTTTGAAGCCATACATAAAATACAGTTCGACAAAAGCGGGTACGAAAATTTGTTGCGGTTACATAATTCACGCACTGACAAGAACATTCACGCTACCGCCTGCCAGTGGCTGAAAAGCAATGAAAAGGTTTGGACAAGTTGGCTGCCCACAAATACCAATAAACGGGATATTTATATAGGAGGGATATTCCCGCTTTCCGGGGCATTTTACAACGCCTATGGCATAGTTCTAGCAGCACGGATGGCGCAAGACGCGATCAACAACAACTCAACCATTCTTGCAGATTACAATCTGAAGCTGTTGGTGAACGACGGGAAATGCAGAGCAGATATGGTGATGAAGGCATTCATTGATTACATCTTCAACAACGAATATCAAAACCTCATCGGGGTGTTAGGTCCCGCGTGCTCCGAGACGGTAGAACCCCTCGCTGGAGTTTCCAAGCACTACTCCACCATAGTGATGTCGTACAGTGCAGAAGGGTCCAGCTTTTCTGACAGGTCCAAATATCCCTACTTCTTCCGGACTATCGGGGAGAACAAGCAATACAAGCAGGTTTACTTGCACCTCTTCAAGGCTCTCGGCTGGAATCGTATAGCGGCGCTAACGGAAGACGGACAGAAGTATACAGAATACATTTCCAGCATGGGAGACATGTTTCAGGAAAATGGCATTTCCTTCATAGCCAATATGAAGTTTCCCAGAGAACGCGAAGAATCGTCATTATCTAGGGTGGGTATGTAATAATATAGGTCCATTTGAATATAATTATCCCTAATTTTAAAAACTGACCAAAGGTTTCGTTAATATTTCAGTATCTGCAAGATCTGAAAGATAAACGAGCACGCATCATAATAGCCGACGTATATGACGAAGTAGCGCGCATGGTAATGTGTCAAGCATACAAACAAGAGATGACAAGCAAACAAGGCTATGTCTGGTTTCTTCCCCCCTGGCTGTCCACGGGGTGGTATAATATTACTCACTTCAACAAGTACTTCAATGAAAGTGTCAACTGTACAACTGAAATGATGATAACGGTAAGATTATTTCCACATACGCTTATCTCTTAAAATTCAAGGCTGTATTTGCTAGCAAAGTATTAATAATGCATGGATTTCCAGTAGGTAGCAGGTGGTGGCACAAAACTTGTTCTGACGGAAATACGTCATAACTAGGTATGAAAAATGCTTTAATTCATAAGACATGATCTTAGAACACCCGCATACCATCAATAATGTTGTCAATATTATTAATAGATTTCAAAATATTGAAACTTGTCAATATTTCTCCGTGAATTGGTAGAGATGGTTGATATCTGAAATGGGCTTAGAAACTCCCTACCAAAGGCATCGATGTAGAGATGATTCAAAAATTATTCAACGGCGTAACGAGACAAGATTCGGTCCAAAATGGGACTTATGGTCAAATTAATCATACAGCGCATGCGCTCAATACACGGAGGTTTCAAGAAGTTTGTATAACTGAATATAAAGACAATGGTTAAAGTAGTTAATAATAATTTTTTTTTTTTCATAAAATAATCAGTACATTTGTTCAAAGGAATTTTAAGTGTTATTAGTGAGATTTGTCAAACTCTTGAAAATAAACGTCAGCTTTTGCCTATAAACTCCTCATTTATTGAATTTTGACACGATGCTAAGGTCAAAAATTATTTTTAATCTGTACAACATCATCTATAATATTATGTCACTTCTATAAACATTTGAAAGCCCTGGGTACCATTGTCAGTACTAAAGTAATTAACAATGCATAAAAATGCTGAAAATATTATTTCATAAATAAACAATATTTTAACAAAACTTTTAGGCAATTAATGGACATTTCGCACTGAACCACGCCTACTTCGCCCCAAACGACGTCATCATGCAAGAGAACATCACCGTTAGGGACTGGAGGAAGAAGTACGAAGAGAAGGTCTCCAACTGGTCCCGAACACCCACAGCCCGGGAGTTCAACCCCTACACGGCTCTAAACAAAAACGACTTCACGTCAGGCTACGCGGGATATGCTTATGACGCGGTGTGGACATATGCTTTGGCTGCAGACAAGATACTCAAAGACTACCCCGAGGCTTTCTCTGATATCCACTCTCTAGTAACAACTTCGTAAGTATTATATCGCCGTCAGCCATTTCACTATAATGAATTCTTCCATCGAATTATCGAATAGTTCATCTGTTTTAGTTTTAAATATATTCTAGTTTAAACCTTAATCATTAATTTTATGGTTCAGATTGTTTTGCTTTTCTTTTGCAGGCAACTCGTAAAAGTAATAGGTGAATCGGACTACTCTGGAGTGTCGGGACAAATAAAATTTTATGGTGGTCCATCTCGATTTTCGGTAATCAACATTGTGCAATGGTTGAATGGGGAACGAAACATGATTGGTGAATTCTTTCCTAACATTTCCACCACCCAACCAGATATTGTTGGAGGCAGACTTGAATTAAATGTTTCTGCCATATCCTGGCTCACGGCTGATGGAATTATACCAGAAGATGGTACCGCACCTCCTGACGATTGCCTGCTTGGTCCTCTGGCGAACTTTTTAAATATATCTTGTGGAGATACGATGATTCTCATCAACGTCATTGGGTTCAGCTTACTGGGCATGGCGCTAATTATTGCCGTAATCATGATCAGAAGAAGATACGAACAGAAAATACGTCTCACGGAGGCTTACATGAAATCCATGGGAATTGATAAATACACCATGATGAACATGACTAACTTGGACAAGTGGGAAACCTCTCGGGAGTGTGTGGTTATCAACAGGAAGTTAGGAGAGGGGGCATTCGGAACGGTCTATGGAGGGGAAGCCCTTTTGGTGGAAGGAAAGGGATGGGTACCTGTTGCTGTCAAAACCCTCAAAGTAGGCTCAAATACTGAAGAAAAGTTAGATTTCCTCTCTGAAGCCGAATCTATGAAAAGATTTGAGCATAAAAATATTGTCAAACTGTTGGGAGTTTGTACGAAAAGTGAACCTGTTTACACCATCATGGAATTTATGCTCTACGGAGATTTGAAAACATACTTACTTGCAAGAAGGCATTTAGTGAACGGAAAGTATGCTGATGAATCAGATGAAGTCTCCAACAAAAAGCTCACCAGCATGGCGATAGACATAGCCCGAGCCTTAAGTTACTTGGCCGAGCTGAAATACGTGCATAGAGATATTGCGTGTCGCAATTGCCTTATCAATTCATCAAGGGTCGTTAAACTTGGTGATTTTGGAATGACCAGACTTATTTTTGAAAACGATTATTATCGTTTTAGTAGGAAGGGAATGCTGCCTGTGAGATGGATGGCCCCAGAGAGCCTCGGACTAGGAATATTCACCCCTGCATCAGATGTGTGGTCGTATGGAGTTCTGTTGTATGAAATTATAACATTTGGAAGTTTTCCTTTTCAGGGATTAAGTAATAATGAAGTTTTAGAAAATGTTAAGAATGGGCGTACATTAACAATACCACAAGGAGTTAAACCTCAGCTGTTAGTACCAATTAGTTATCCGTGAATCCTTTATTTAATTGCATTCTAAACTGTTCAAAAGATAATAGTTTTAATTTATTTGCTTTCAGAGAGGGTCTAATGAAATCCTGTTGGAATCAAGAATACAAGACTCGGCCGCATGCTTCAGAAATTGCAGACTTTTTAGCTAACAGTCCGAGACTGCTAGCCCCGTGCCTCGATGTGCCCATTTCATCGGTCCAGTTGGACTATCCTCGGGAGTTAGATATTTTACCAGAACTCTTCAGCAAGCACCATCTACCCATCACTCCACTGCCAGATGACTTTGAAGCTAACAAAGAAAACGATTCGACATTGATCAATTCACTCCGCTTTGATAATCCTAACTATATAACAGGAGAAATAAATGCTAACAAGAACATGTCCGGTAACAATAATAGAAAACCTAATTTTAAAAATGAATTTATTGTGGAACGCATTATCGACGAGGAAGAAATGCCTTTCGTCTGAAGCATATTTCATTCCGTTATTTGTAGTAAGTTATATTTTTCTACGTTTTTTCCGTTTAATAAGTGAAGAATGTATCTACCGTTTGCTCTGTACATAAAAAAAATGTATATTCAATGTGTACATTTTCGGCCTTCCCAGGAGTACAAAAATATTTGGACTGATAAAATAATGCTGTGTGCCTAACACGTTAGGCATATGATTAATTTATTATTATTATACCTCGGTTTGGTCAATGGGTCTGTAATACCACAAGATGTTTCATGACAAGATGGTACATAATATTTATGTTAGTGGTGATGAATAAAAATAGGGGATCTCTTTACATTAAAGGAATTACTGCTAAGAAAATTTTAAAATTTTATGTGGTGTTTGGTAGATGTGATTCATACAAGATATTGCATGCTCATTGATAATATTATGTTACATATGAAGGACTTGGGTTCAGATAGTATCAACCCCCATTTTCTTAGTTTTTGCGATAAAACAATTTTGAACTTTGGCGTAATCCATAGATCAAAATACAAACAATTTTTAAAAAAACCTTTTATATGTTTTTCACTTTCAAACAAAAGTCGATTATGAACTTATGTCATGACATACTTTACTATTATAGTAAAAAGTCTAATTAAAAATAAAAGTGTGGGTTGGCATTATGTTTCAAAAATAACTTCATAAAATATTTTCATAACTTCTGGATAATAAGTGTCATGCAACTCGATTTTGATATCTGAAGAGCTAACACTTCCAATAAAGTCTGAATCTCGGACAGAATTGCCAGAATCTTCAGAAAAACTGTTGTTATCATTTAAAGCTTCACCTGTCGCTATTTTGGTGGTGACACTGTCGACACTGTTTTGTTTCAAAATATTTTCAAATAAATATTTGGAGAAAACAATGATCTACGGCCAGACATCCAACCGATCAACCAAATGCAATGGTTGTTTTATTTTCAGATAGCTTATATTTTGTTGCCATATATGGCATATTCGACTCGAGAAAAATGAGGGTTAACACAATCTGCGCCCGAGCTCTTCATATATGAGATTTTTATTTTTTATTCTGTTAATTAAAGTAAGTTAGTGTGTAGCCTTATCTCTTGCTTTCCGCATTATATTCAAAACAAATGTGAAAGAACTTTATATTAATAAGATATTATATTTCATAGTAAAAACGCCATTGGGTCTATATTAGAGCACCCTCTTATCAATTTATTAAAATATTTCCATGCTGTTTGATTGGAATGTTTAGTTTGATTGGAATGTTTAGTTTGATAAAACGCATTCTAGAGGTAATTGATTTAAAGGATTACTATTATTTTATTTTGCTTGGTAATTTACCACCTGTTTATAATAATATCTACACAGGTGTATCAACAAATTCTTGGGATATCAGTGTCCAGCGATTTTCAACAATAATTTAAAATAAACATGATAGCAAGATGTAGCTATGTGTATTCATGAAGAATAAGGACCGTGACAATATCAACATGGGATTTGAGTTCACAAGCATGAGCATAATACACATATTTGTGGATGCCACCCCACACTCAAACATGATCTAAGTAATATGTACATTTACATATTTCATTATATACAGCATCCAATATGTATTGTATAATAATATAACGTTGAAGCAGTGATATTGTTACACAGTCTTGTGCTAGTATAATATATCTAAATATGTACATATGGATGGGCTGTGGAGAGGTACTTCCCCAGGAGTTTGCGTGCAATTAACCGCTAGCTAAAAAAACCAAAAAAATAATCATATATTATGTATGTATGATTGTCATAATATAACATGAATAGTTTGTATAAGTATATTATATGTACATACACACATAATACACTTTTTCACTATGAGGCATGGAATAATTACATATTTATGAAGTATTAGGTTACCTCTGTAGCATATTGGGATAAGTATTTGACTATTAGAGTGTTTGTCCACCGCCGCCGTCACTGAGAAACGAGATTATTTCAGACCGAGTTCGGAACGACGTGACGGCGATTGTGTATCCACCGCGACCGATCTCAGTGCTTGCTCTCGCTGTCATGCGTGGTAGGTGCACAGGTTTTTGTAGGTGTTTTTTTAATTAAAAATACTGAGAATAAAATTATCGTGTCCTTGATTTTTTGCAATTTTTTTTCTAATGGAATTATTATTCCCTTAAATATTTTTTTATTCCAAAAGCTATAAACAGGCCCATTTAATGGGTTAGCAAGTCACTACTATTCCATAAGAATGTAATGCGAATTTGTGTATTGTTTAAAAAACAAAATTGAAAAAAGGATACAGATGTGTATTGTAATGCCGGCATTGTAGCGGCAGCGGCGAACTACTCACAATCTCAGTGGCCGAGATGACTGCACTCGGATGACCGACCTGCGGTGGACACCCGGCCATAGTAATGCATGTATCGCCACTTCGGCAATGTCATCTCGTTCTCGGTGACGGCGGCGGTGGACAAATGCACTTTCACAACCACAGTCGGGTGGTTGCAGGTTTGATTCCCACCGCAGCGCAAAAATATATTAATACAGTTTATTTGATTTCATTTCATATATTGCAGGCTGCCAGTCTAGTTTGATAGGACTTAAAAATAGCTTTACAGCTGTTGTAAGGAATATGAAAAAATAATTAATGTCAATATTATTTATTCCGTGTGCCTTTTGCATTTTTTATTGTATAACTTTTTAGATAAGATTTACTATTATGTTAACTTTGTACCTGATATTTTATAATTGACTTTTTAAATAATTAAATACATATGCCGTTTTTAGATTAAAAAAATAAAATAAAGATTGAAACTGTGCTAACCTTTGTGGTTTTATTTTAAAATCCAATAGCCGAGACTCTAAACGCCTCCTATCTGGACTGCCGGGGCTTAACCCTCATAGGCAAGTTCAGACCCAAAGTAGGTGTCTGCCTCTATAACCAAGCTGACGTCAACTGTGTGTGACTGTTGAATCTAGAAAACTTCAGATTGGACATAATGTGAGTGCGAGTCAATCATGCCAGTATGGCAAAAATCTATGCATGTCTATACCGCTCACCGAGCCTAAGCAAATCAGACACATCCAAGCTATTCAAATATTTGAGCGAAACTATTGATGATCTCTTACCCCACTGCCCTTCGGCCGAGTTTGTTGTTCTGGGGGACTTCAATGTTCATAACGAACCGTGGTTGAAGTTCTCAGGATCAACAGTCGGCTCGCCGACAGGCGGAGCAACTGGTTCAGGAGCCTACAAGGGTTTCTGATATCCAGACTCGCCGTTCCAATCTGTTCCTCTAGGATTATCCGACCACTACCTAGTGATGATACCAATGCCCGTCAACTTCAGACCACCAAACGAGAGGCTTATGAAAAAAGTATGCCACTATAGGTCAGCAGATTGGTTCGGTTTACAGGCACATTTCAATGCTTTTCCAACCAGAGTCAAGTTATCCTCTCAGAAGTTGAGCCCGCAGATACTATAATAGTGCACAACTGCTGATCCTGTACAAATCGCAAGTGCACCTCGCTGTTGAATAGGCCCCGGGGAAATTATTTTCCTTAGAGCGTCCCGTGTGGAATTAACATTAAAAAATATTATTCCATTGAAAGTCTTGCAAAATCTGGTGATATTTGATTTAGTGGCGAAAGACATTTTCTTGGTAAGTTTACTTTATTATCAATGAAAAATTGGTGATCAACCATAGATTCCTGGTGCAATTAGTAAAACTCAACATATCCTACACATTCATCTTTCTGAGGTGATTTGTTATTAAAAAGAAATAGTTAAGTTTATTAATTTATTTTATATTCATGATATATTTCAAATAAAAGCGAAATACATAATTGATTATACAAGCAGACGGAGACATCAATGGAAATATTCAAAATGTCTAAAGTTTACTAATATACCATAACAATAATAAGTAATATGATGTCGCCAGCGATGAAGTGGGTTAACCTGCAAAAATATCTAAATCCAGATACTAATTGGAGAGTTTTGAATGATATGTTCCATAAAACAAATGTCTAGATCTAACCAATAAGAATTCATTCCATAGTTTTTCCAATGTTTACTTGAAAAAATTCACATTTCTAACCATTAAACTGCATCATCTAACTTGACATGTTGAATTTACGCCACTCCTCTACTGAATGTGTTTAGATATTAATAATTAATTTTCAATTTTATCTGAGCGATAGCAAGTTGTCTGTGTTCAATTATACGATTATAATGCATTTGTGGAAATTATAAAATACCAAATGAATAAACTTTTTCAAACTGTCTTGCGGTCGTGAAATGATTGCACATTTTTATAATAATGCAAACAACCAGTATACGTACGTATACAAGTATTTCAACAAGCTGCAGAAGGGAACCACCAAGTTCATGTTGCAGCAATTACAGCAAGTTACACTCTTCTATTTAGTAATTTGGGAGGAAAAAATAATTTTCAATAACATTATAAAACAAAAAAAAAACACAAAATATTATGTCTCATTTAATAAATTTATAATTATAAGAGTAAATTAAAATATTTTGTATAATCTATCACAAAGGTAAATCTTTTCAAAACTACATTATTCTATACACCCAAAACAACATGTATAATATTAATTATATCCATCAAAAATGAAGAAACCACATATCATCCACAATAATTTTATAATTTAAATTTGTTATTTATAGTTTTTGTCTTTTTGGCAAATTCTTGTTCTCTTCCACATTCGCGTCAAATTGACTCATTTTGTTTTAATCAAACTAATGCAATAATACTTACTCTTTTCAAGAAGATTTTACGATGTACACAGGAGTGCACAATATTCTTTTTGAGAATCATTCATTTTCTTTTGAAGTGAAAGAATACAAGAAGACACAGATAATTTGCACATCGTATATGGGTTAAGCACTGAGAAACGATATTTAGAACTTATAAATTGAACAATAATGAAATAAAATAAAAAAATTACGTATAAAGGGTTATAATAAATACGCAATGGTCAAGTAGTCAGTTACACAAACAAAAAATATTACAACTAACATAATAAATTTAGTAGCATAATCGAGATCAATAAATCATAGGAAAATCCACTTTTTAGTTGTGTCTGATTCCCGAACTGTAATAATTGTAAACATTATTATGGGTCCTCCTTTCCAAAACTGGTTTAAATGACGGCCAAAGGTTCTTCCACGTTAAAGCCATGATCTTCAGTAATACTGTATCTTTTCCATAAGTTATGATGAATGACCATAAATGTATAGCCTCTCGCAACACAGGAATGTATCCAAGAGGAATGTTAGATGACATTGTTTTACTACTCGGAGGATCCCATATATTTATCAGGCAAAACTAAACAAACAAAATTCAAATTAAATTTTAACAAAAATTTTTATCTCATCAAAATGAAGTCACTTTATGGCAAGTTATTTCATCTATTGAATTGAATAATTTTATTTTTTTTAAATGATACATATTAACATCATGTATAATCCAAAGCACAATCTTGGATGTACATCATATATGGCAACCATCATATTCCAGCACTATTATAATGGAGGATCTAAAATGAATAGATTTGCTTTATTTGATTTCTAGTTCAGAAGTAAAGTGAACACATACTAGACAAACAGTAAAGATTCTGTATGGTGAAACTACACAATATAGTACGTACACCTCATTGCTGTACGCTGGGGTGAAATCCTTTATTTGATATAAAGGTTTCTCGTCAAATTTATATATAAGGAAATTTACAACTTGTTTTGCTCCTCATACTTCAG
Organism: Halesus radiatus; assembly: GCA_022606495.2. Classification (NCBI taxonomy): domain Eukaryota; kingdom Metazoa; phylum Arthropoda; class Insecta; order Trichoptera; family Limnephilidae; genus Halesus; species Halesus radiatus. Next base: position 325,849 of record JAHDVE020006083.1, on the reverse strand, counting down.
AACATCTTCCATGTTCACAATATCAAACTCCTGAATGCTGGTCCCGGCGTACTGGGTGTACTTCGTCGGGTTCTCTTGGATGGAGCGTTTGAAAACTGAAATTAAACAAATATAAATATGTACATACTTATATGGCAAGAAAGTGTATTGATAATAAATTATTCAATAACGTTACAGGATCATAGTAATATATTGCCACTTAGTAGAGATGGCTGATTCCCGAAATGAAATATCACTGCGGTTCCAGTTACCGGAGACCGATGTGGAATCAGTTCTTTATATTTAAAAGGAACCGGTTCGTCAGAGAAATAATATCGACGGTTCCAGTGACAGCAATGTGGTTCCAAATATTATTTTACATTTTTAATAGAGCTATTTTAGTGTTTTTAAATAATATATTGTCCATATGTTGTAGAAAACAGGTAAAATTTGTATAGACACTCATCTCATGTATACATATTATGTATGTATGTATGTACATATGTATTACAATAAGGGGACAAGGCAATGAATGAGTGGCTATTATCACTTGTTACACATGAAGTATGCAGCTGGCTGCCGAGAGATAATAACACACGAGAGCCCGGCCAAGCGCAGGATGTCCTGGTTAGCCAGCTGCCGTACAGCTGTATTGTACTGTATTGTACTCCATAAATAATTAATGAATAAATATCACACAAACTAATCACAATGAAATTTAGGTGATTTATGTCCCCCCCAAAAGTTAGTCATCACATTTGACATTTTGCAGAGATAACATCAATGATAAAAAACCACAACAATACTACTGTGGTAAGTAAAAACGCAGTTTCTTCCTTAGTAGTCTCAAGGAAGATACTGTGTTTTTACTTACGATGGCAGAATAATTGTGGACATTCAAAAAAAAGGATCTTTCAGTTAGAATTCAACAGAATTCTTCTTCTTCGTGACTTGTCTTTGTGACCGATTCATCAGTTGGATAAATTCAACTTCGGATAAATTCTTATCTTCAAGAATGTATACAAAAGATATTATTTCACACTAACGAACGAAATTCACAGAAGATAATTACGAAAACCTCGATTGGATTGAATTAATAATGTATTTGCAATAATTCTAAAATGCAGCTCTGCTAGTAAAGTATTATGTTAATTGAATTACCTCCGCCAACGACTTTCTCCAGCATGTAGGTGGGATAGCGCTGGCACTCCCGGGCGATGTAAACGCCCACCACGGAGAAGTCGTGCAGCGGGGGCAGCATCACGCGCATGTTCTGCTTCACCGTATCCATGTCCACCTCGTAGTAGCCATCGCGCATCTTGGCGATCAGGTCCACCAGCGACCTGGGCGGCAGCACAGCCTCTCGGTCCAGGGGCATGATGAAGCAACGCTTGCCTTCGGGGTCCATAATACCTAAAAACCAACCCATCATAACAATGCTACATTTCGTACAAGAGTTAAGATTGCCCGAAATCATTGGGAGTATGTCCCCCTACAGTGATTTGTATGTATTTTGTTTGTTTTTTTTATAGAAAGGGGTGTAATGATAAACAAAAAATTTCAACATATTTCATCACTATTTATGAATCACATTATAAGTCAATATTATGGTAGATTAGATGTTGACAAAGGTTCGCTTGTACTTAACTTTCTTCAGGTGCATAAAATCATTGTGATATTTGAATTCACTTTTAAGCTAATAAATAAATCCACGCACTTAGTATTATGTACAAGCAAGGCCATGAAATCTTTCCCTTGTACGAGTGTGTTCAAAAGAAAAGATGAATTTTGAATTTTCGCGGGCTGTGTACATTCAATTATCGATTTTTTTTTTGTTATGTTGGTACACATATGTTTATCATATGTTAGCATTATCAGCCATTTTGGATTAGTGGTTTGTTTATGAAAACTGGAAAGGTTTAGTCACGTTTTTGTGTGTTCTTCGATTTTTTACTTTTGAAAAAAATGGATCAAAGAATATGTATTAAATTTTGCGTTAAAAATGGAATAAAGTGCTCCAACGCACTTAAAATGTTGACTGTGGCATTCGGCGAGTCTACTTTGTCTCAAAAAGTGTTTATAAGTGGTACAAGCGCTTTACAGAAGGCCGAGAAGATGTTAATGACGATGAGCGTCCTGGAGTTGCAACCACGTCAACAAACGAAGAAAACATCGAAACAGTGAAGAAAATGGTTTTGGAAAATCGTCAAATCACTATTAGGGAAGTTGCAGAGGATGTTGGCATATCAATCGGCTCATGCCATGCAATTTTCTCGGATGTTTTAGGCATGAAACGTGTGGCAGCGAAGTTTGTTCCGAAATTGTTAAATTTTGAGCAAAAGCAACGTCGCATTAGTATCGCTCAGGAGTTGTTGAATGACGTCAACGATGATCCAGATTTGCTCAAAAGGGTCATAACTGGTGATGAAACGTGGGTATATGGTTATGACGTCGAAACCAAGGCCCAATCATCCCAATGGAAGCGGCCAGAAGAGCCAAGACCGAAAAAGCACGCCAAGTTCGATCAAATGTGAAGGTTTTGCTCACTGTTTTCTTCGATTACAATGGCGTGGTGCATCATGAGTTCTTGCCAACAGGTTGCACGGTTAATAAGGAATATTACAAGGAAGTTATGCAACGTTTGCGTGAAGCAATACGGCTCAAACGATCGGAATTGAAAACAAATCATGGATTTTGCATCACAATAATGCACCAGCTCACACATCAATGCTTGTTCGTGATTATTTGGCCAAAAACAACACCGTAATCATGCCTCAACCACCGTATTCACCAGATTTGGTTCCCTGCGACTTTTTCCTATTCCCAAAACTGAAGAGACCAATGAAAGGAAAGCGTTTTGCCACAATTGATGAGATAAAGTCAGAATCGAAGAACGAGCCGATGGCCATACCGAAAAGCGCATTCCAGAAGTGCTTCGAGGATTGGAAGAAGCGCTGGCCTGAAGAAGTATTACTTTGAAGGGGAGAAAATGGCTATTGATGAATAAATAAATACTTTTCGAAAAAATTCGAAATTCACCATTTCATTTGAACGCACCTCGTATTTGGTGCAGATCAAAAGACAATGTAACATTAAAACTGACGAATGTCATAACTCGTGCCCGGCCTTTGTCATAGTGCATGACTTTGGACTATGACACGGTGGGATTTTGTTAGGTGGGGTAAGGAGAAGGGAAGATAGGAAAAGTTGGCTTTTGAAATCTGAGGCGCTATTCCCGTTCTTTTTAAGGAAGATTTACTTACTTAGTAACTTAGTTAGTACTTACCTAAAGTCATTAAATAAAATAAAAATATAATTAAAAATTCACGCATCGGTGCGCAAATGCGTCCACAGCCCGCAACACTGTAAACAACCAAAGTGTAAAATAAAAATAAATAAATAAAAACGTTAATATTTATTAAAAGCTTCTTACGCTGTGTAAGGTAATTTTATAGATATTTTCGAGTCCTAAAATTCATTTTATGAATACTTTCCATTCCTAAAATTAATACCAATAATTCAATAAATACTAACTCTTCTTGTGCCACCGATCATCTAATAAATGTAACATCAATAGAAAAGGAGAAACAAATTACCATGTAAATCTATCATCTCTATAATTAAATTTTTCTAAAACTGTGTTCATCTGAAGCGACCTGCCAGGTAAGTATGTTTTTCTGTATCTGTCTGTACATAATTAGTTAAGAAATATTTGTACAGCGCCCTTGAGGTGATTTTTCACAAAAACGGCGCTATACAAGTCATCCAACTATTATTATTATTATTATTAAGATTCCTTACGTTTTTCCTTAGGGTTAAAGAGTTCTTGATTAGCTGCGGAATTCCGGTGAGACATAGTAAAAAGATCCTAAATAGATTGTCAAGAGATTATTTGAAAATACAAATTGATAAATATCTTCAAATGACATAAGATTTTGAACTAAAACTTTTAAAAACAATTACATTATGTTATAATTCATTTTAATAGATTTTTATTTTATTTTTAAATACCATAAGTACGCCTTTCAACGAAGAATCACGTTTTATAAAAAGGTACCTACCTCATTAGATAGTAATGACCTTTTTTTGTCTCTAGTTCTAAAAGTGACATTTGAATTTGCGCTTGACATGAATTGTCAAAGATGTCAACATCTATATAATGTTTACTAGCTAATTATGTTTAAAGTAAATAATAACGTAATTGGTAAAATACTTAATATTGAGTTTTCCTTTTGTTAAAACATCGCAAATATTGAGTTTTTCTCTTGTTAAAACATCGCAAATATTGACATTTTTTATCATTCGCTGAATTCAACTGACAGCTGTCATCCGAGAGAATCGGAATGGCAGTTAAGTAAGAAGGGTTTAACCCTAAGGAATAAGTTAAGGAATCTTCCTTAAAAAGAACGGGAATAGCGCCCCAGGTTACTAAAGAGAGCTAAAGCTATTTCTATTATCAATGGTGGTATTTCACCAACCCGATACAGAATGCACAGAGCTCCACTCTAACGAATAATACTACTGTCAAAGGTATGCTTAAATAGCTCTCAAATCAAATGTGCAACTAAATAACACTAAAATTAATTATTGCGCAGTTTTTGGTGTTCACATTTCATAATATTACATCTCCTGTCAAATTTTCATGCCATGTCACTTGGCCACATATCACACACCTACATCTTAATAGGATCACTAAAAAAAACACTTTTTCAGGAATGTCGAAAAACACATTGTCATGTTTCTATATATACTGTTTTATTTTATGAATGGATAATGCATGTTAAAGAAAGTTAAGATTGAAACATTTCATGCAAATCGTCTAAGTTGGAAATGGGATTTTTAAGTGACTACAGTTTAGACACATTTCTTATTTTGCCAACCGACCATTGATGCCAACTACTAGCAAAAATATTTTTTTCATTTTAAATATTACACTTATAAGAATAATGGATTAAAATAATAGAATAAAAATATTTAAAACCAATCGGCGTAAAATGTCAGTATAATGGTCAACAACACCAACTAAAAAAAAAAAAAACTAATCACGGTGAGTGCCGGCGAGAGACTGATGCCTACACACCATTATCGTGGCTCCAACCGGAGCCGACGGCACCTAGTGTATAATGCCGAGTGGCTCTGACCGGAGCTGCCGGCAGCAAACCTGTTAATAGAGATATGTTTGAAAACAATTAATATTGAACGGAATTTAACAATACCTGTGGTGTTGGTGTTGAAATCGTGGATGAAACGGCCTCGCCTGCCATCGTTAAAGTTGGGAACATCAATTTTCTCATAGTTGTCCTCCTCATAACCAATTTCAAAGTATTCCCTGAATGAGTTGAGGATTTCATTCACCATCTGCCTATTCCTCATCTCTTCAACTTCCACATCAGGATTATATTGCATCAATCTCTCTCTTTGAAGTTCAGCATCCTAGAACATACACATTACAACATTACACATTACAACATTGCACATTACAACATTACACATTACAACATTACACATTGCAACACAACACTACCATCTTCTAATCTTATCTTTAAAATCCTAACTGTAAAATGTATTCCTTATAACGGAAAATCGCAGTGGGAAAAATATATTACATAATATAACACGAAAATAAATATTTTATCAACGAGTAGTAAATTATGAAATCATAATCAGATATTTTTTACATCCTGTATAGACAACATTGATTCCAATAACATATATCATTGCTGTATATACACAATGAATTTAAAATTGAAACACTCCATTAATTTTTATGCTTAACAATTATTTTTCTCTCTTTTGCAATTCACTTTAGAGGTGTACGCGCCAAGCGACGCGATGTGTCAATGAAATGGTGATAATATCCTAAAAATGAAAACATCAACCCTCAACCACCCGCATTGGGTCAGAAAACCTTGAATGAAAAAAAAACAAACAAACAAAAAAAACTGATCCATTAAAGTGTGAACTGCTCCCGTGAAGGCGAGTGCCACTGTAAACTAGAGGTATGACCCCATTCATGCAATAACCACAAATAAGAGTTTTAGTGGTGATTTCTAGAATGAAAGCTTTTTTTTAAATAAGTAGATGATACCAACTAGAAATTCCTAAATTCTATATGCCTAAAAACATTATTTTACTGAAAACTTTTTAGTTATTTTCTCTTTTTATTGATTGGCTCTTTGACTTTGCTGAGAACCATCATGGATGAATGGTAAGAAAGTTAGATAATACATTTAACAATCTCAAAACCAAATCATTCCATTGTATTGCTGTCTATGAAGCACCATGGTGGGAAGGCCCAAAGAGATTGTATTGTAAATGTTTTATTTTATTTACATAAACGAATTTCACAAACAAAATTGATGGTTAACTTGGTGGATAAGCAATGGGAGAATCCAGAATAATCTTATAAAATGTAACCGAATCGTTGATCTAAGTGTGTCAAAACAATTCATGATAGAGATGAGATAGTCAATATTCCTGTCCCAGAACTTGGAACCGTTTCGTTTGCTGTCACCGGAACTGTCAATATTATTTTTCTGAGGAACCTGTTTTTTTTTGGAATTTTTATCAAAAATGTAAAAATACAACTAAATATTTTAAAATTTTTGAGGAAATGGTTGTTTTACTCAGAATTTGTCAATGACATTACAAACAAACATAGACGCGCTGTAGAGCTCACAAAGTGGCAAGCAAAATATACAGTAATCGACGTGCTTTGATTTGATTATATTTGTTATACATTACTAATGTATGAAGAATTTACTGGAAACTTAAGTGTTTGTTACTTTACCACAATTTGCGTAAATATTGTGAGATAATAAAGGTCTATTCACATCTACCAACACCGCGCAGGGCAGAACAGTACAGGCACACCACATACGCGAGTGTTCACATTACACCGTGCAGCACAGCAGACACGAGTACAGCTGTCAACTAAACTGACAACTGAGTGTTAGCATCCACCGCAACATGTTTGAGAATTTTATAATCCTATTCCCACATTTATTATAACCTATTTTCCCTGACCACTTCAATCAATTTTTCATTGTCCACCTTCTTGGTTTTAGCAATATCTGCATCTAATGACGCCAACTGACGAAGATGGGGGTGCCAACGACGTGTTCATACTAACTGCGTAGGAGCAGACATCGCAAACACCCACCATGTCAAAATATTCTAGCCGACAATCTCGGCCGGTGCTGGCCCATGCATGCACAGATACATTACGCTGTAATATGTGTCATAGATAATGTAGTAAACTAATGTTGTCGTGTGTCTATACTGAACTGTTCTGCACTGCACAGTGCTGGCAGGTGTGAATAAACCTTCACTTGTAATATCATTGGATTTTGTTATAATACAGCTAGTATTAAAAGTAGCATTCTTTGATTAACAAAGAAACAGCAAATATAATACATTTTTTTATTTATTGTTTATCACATAAGTAATACAAAACCAGACACGAAAAGTCGGGGTTACAGGCAACCCCATGCGAGTAATAAAAGGTTGAAAGTTGTACAATGAATTCGGAGAATCTTACCAACTATCATATTATAATATTTTAATTCAATTTATTTACCTTCACTTTGATCTGAGACCATCCGTGGAACTTATGAACCGGAGTGGAGGCATACTCATACAGGTACAGTCCACCGATGAACCCGAGAGTCAGCGCGGAAATGCCGGAAATGATGAGTAAAAATATGCGCATTGTGTTCGACATTCGACCAAACGAAGCATTTTTAGACGCATATACATCATCAGGATTTTGAATGTCTACCGAGACCTATAAAAATATTATTGTGGAAGATTAAAGACACAAACAGATATGCATAAAAAAAATAATAAACCTTCACCGATAAACACGGCCACAGCCATTGATTGAACGTACCGTTTTCACACCCTCGGGTGCTAAAAGAAGTGACTTATCCTGCTTCTTCAAAAACATTGACTTCGTTATAATCGTCATCTTGAAACAAGATTGAAACAATTGGAATCACCAAAGCTTTGTTTTGATCGGTAAAATGCCAAAATAACAATGAAAATTTTATCGGATCGTAAAAACAAATGACGCAGGAGAAGGAACGTATCCCATAATTGCCATAATACACAATATCTAGTGTTGCTAGTTGCTATTTACTTTACTATTGCCAGCTTGTTTTGAAGTTTTCAATAACACGTTCGAAACTTTCTTCAATGTTCGAAACGAAAATCAATAATGTAATAAAACAATAAATTGATACAACGGTGGTTAGTGCAGTGGGTATAATTCTAGGAATAACGCAAAAAGGTTAGGAACTGAAAAGCAATCTTAGGTAGTTACAAGTCATTTATTTTGATAGTCGTGGGGTTAGTCTTAAACTAGAGTTAATCTTAATTAAACACAATAATTCAATAAAACTAGATAGGCCAGTACTTAAATCTACTTTCAAAGTCTTTGTACTTAAAATTAACTAATTACTTCGTTAAATCTACACAAAAGGTTGTATTCTTACAATTAGAGGTTCACTGGCTTATTTTACGAAAAAGTTGTTTCTTAAAGTTGGAGATTCACTTGGCTGACAGGGTGGAAGAATTATCATGAAAGTCAGAGGCACTTCCCTTTACAGATGGCTGTCCAGGGTCCAGTGGCTGCTTTGTATGCAGAGTCCTCGCGTTCGCACTAGGTATCCAAGTACCTCCGGATCGGGAGTAGGTACAAACGCGGCGATAATCCGAGGCCTGGGCGGTCTCCGGGGTTTGATCTCCGAAGGGCGAAGATCAGTAACTTCCTGGGCAGAAGCGGGGGTTCACTCGCGGTACAGAGCCTGGGCGACTCTGCCGTAGATCTCCGAGGGCGGAGATCGCCTTCTGCGACGGAAGCGTAACACTCACTCGCGGAACAGAGTCTGGGCGACTCTGATGTAGATCTCCGAAGGGCGGAGATTAGGCTTCCTTCTCGGATGCAAGCGTAAAATTTACCCCGAGGAGCGAGAATAGGAACCTTCCTGATCGGAATTTTCAAACCAACTCCCCTTCCTGCGCGGAAGACTGAACCCGACTGTCTCTTCGTCAGAGATCCCTGTCGCCTACCTGTAGGTATAACTCTATGACCCGCATTGTTCAGCGGGCCGTTCCGCCGGGCGGCTCATTTCCTTTGAGGTGTTTATTGCTGTCCCGTAAAATCTCAAAGGAATTGCCGACTTTCTAAAATAGTAATTAAGGGTTGGTTTATTTTACGATGTAATACTTTACAAAGGCTCCGCTAGCCTTTGTGCTAATTTATTTTATGGCCGGTCTCGTCTGGGAATTTTTATTATCTGAAATGCACATTTTAGACTAAGTATGTCTGTGAATTTGGTGATTTATTATAGGTATTACAAAAGGATATATCATCATTGTTTGTAACCAGGAAATTTATTTAATTTTCATTAAGACCTACCGGTTTCGTTTAACATAAGCATCATCAGGGTACAAAATTAAACCGTTTTGTACAATTTTTTAAACCACAAAGTGACTGCTTTCTATCAAAATAGAAAATCAATGGGTTTGTAAATTTTATTTCTTGAGTTAGACCACATCATCGTGTTTTTTTTAAATAGGCTTTTAAAACGAATCCCTTTCGAAAATAGCAATTTTGTCCAAATCAGTAACATTTCCTAATTTCCGCTAAAATCTCAATTTGTATTCGGAAATTCTGCCCATTCAGTTTGAGAGAGGAGTGCTGTCCAGAGATTTCTAGCACTTCCTGACTCTTTTGTGCTCCCCTCTGAATACGTCTTCATTTTAAAATCTCCGTCAGGTAACGCCTAGCATAGCGATGAAATTACCATTTTTACCATTTAGTTGTATTCTTGCAACTAAGGCCCGAATTTCAGTTGCTCTTTGTTCGACAAATAGATATTTATGTTCATCAAGTTGCTCTCTGGTAGGAGCCCTGATAAGATAAGCCGACTGATTACTAAATTATTAAAAAATATTGAAATACCGGGCTAAAATATTCATGAGACACGATTTAAACATTTTTAATATTGGCATGAAAAAAAACTTAAATCCATATTGACATGGATGGCAATGTGGTGATCTTATTTCTGAGAGTATTGAAAATGGTATAGTAGTTACTTTACTTGTTTTCTGGAATACAGAACAAATATAAAAACCGTATTTTTGTGTAAAAACGTTGAGTTTTTAGACTTTTGTTCAAATTAGTTCCTTGTTGTAATGAATATTTCAAGGTTCTACACCAATAAATTATTTTTTATTAAACTAAATAAACAAGAAAATTACTGTCTTTCAATATCCTACTGGAAACTAAATTTTCCTATTTCAACCTATCCGTGTCTTCGGAGGTGACGAAATAATTAATAAAAAAAATCATTCCGAACTCTTTTCAACTAAAGCATGCATTGCAATTTTCTTTACATTAACTCCTCGCAGAAGGCCCGAAAAGAAATAATTTTGGGGATGCTGCGTGGAGGATAACTACACGTAGAATGGTAGAATGTAGAATGCGAGAAGATTATCATTAGCTTAGTCCAAACTTGAAGACGTGCAACGCATTAGCTGAACAAGTATAATAGACTAGTTTCAGGTTTTCGTGGCCAAAGGTATTTTCTTGAATAGTTTTTGGGAAAACTGTTAAAGAAAAAAGTATATAAAAGTTTACAGTTTTCTAATAGAAATGCCTGAATATGAATATTGAGGAATGAACTTTTCATTCGCTACTGGAGACACTGCGCAGAAAATTCCCACAATGGACTGCCTTGCAAACTGTTTCCTTACTTTAGCAAACTTGACTTTTCTGTGCAGTGTCTGCAGTAAACGAGTGAAATGTTCGTTCCTTACCGGACCATCGGAGAGTGGGCTAAAGGCGATTTTTTTCATACCGATCTCCATAAAGGAGACGCTTAGGAAGCCATAGAGAAAATCTTTGCATACTGCAAGATGTGTAACAGGTATATCTCTCTGAAGCCAGAATTGCTGATATCCCTTTCTAAATCGTACCTTAATCTCTTCGTTAGTGATTATTCCGATCAGTTCTTCTCGTAACTTGATATCCGTTTCTTCAATGTCACAGTATGGGTTAATAATCCACGGTGGTATTCCCATAGTCAATACATCTTCAACCCTAATTTCGATATCTGTGTGAAGGACATTTAAATGTTGAACGTAAACTGAAACGTCATGTTTGTCTGCGCCAAATTGGGAAACTGGGAAAATTCGCGCCGACCAATGTTTTTCTTCATTAATTTCATTCTAGCAAGAAAAGCTGCAATGGTGGACTCTGTTTTTATCAAATTAAGACTGTTACCTTGTAACTGAACTTTAAACTCGTTAAATTTAACAAACAGATGGGTTAAATAAGCAATGTTTGTTTTGCAATTGATTATTTTTTCTTTTAAAGTGGGATCTTTATCATTGAAAAACTCTAAAACAGTCTCAAAAAGTTTTTAAAAAATCTTGTCAAACATAAGCCTTATAGTCAGCGTACTTCAGTGTGAAGGAGTAATTGATGAAAGTTCTCGTTAGTTTCTTCACACAACTGCGCAAATAACCTAGTATTCAACGCGTTGCTCCGAATTTTGTTAACTGCGTTTATGACGATTTTAAGGGATTCCGCGTGTATTCCCCCCCCCCCTGCTGATGAATAGGTGCAGAGAATTTATCATTTAAGGAAGAGAACCATAATCGTAACTTTTTTATATCATAAGATGGCATTGTCTTGTATGTGTATAATAAGTTTAAATAAAACTTTCTTAAATTTTGCATGTGACTTGATAATTTTTTTTATTAAGATAAAACTAAAGGTAGCTCAAGATATCTTTAACTCCCCCTTCCTTGAGTTTTTTTCTGTATCCGCCACTGAGTCCTCGCGAAGAGCAGTTCTTCATAGATTTCTTGGTCCATAACAAAACGAACATACTCGTTTGCCAATAGTAGTGCTTCTTTACCAGATAAAGTTGGCATTTGCAGATAATTGCACAAGAGGCTTTCAACATCACAACTCATTTCATCGATACGTCTTTGAACTGTACTGTTGCTCAAAATAATTATTTTGAGTATATCATAAGAAGGTTTCTGTAGATTAGTTTTAAGACCTCATCAATGGCTGGAAAAATAAGCTGTTTCCGTATAGCATTCGGCTTTCCTGATTTTGCTATTAGTAGTGATATATTAAGACGCCCGCAAACCATCATCGTCTCTTTTGGAAGTCGAAGCGAACACACAATCCGACATGGGTCTCCTCTGCAGTTTTTCTTTCAGTGTTTGAAAGTATTTTAACTCTTTACCTGATTTATCAACGTGACACTTTCTCAGATGATCCTCCAGCTTGGATGGTTTCATAGCGGCGCATAAAAGGCACATGGGTGGGTGTTTGTCCAACGTTGATGGGATGAAACCAAACTTCAAATAATCAACGCTGTACTGCCTACATTTTTTTTGCTTCGGCCATCTTTAGTAGTACTTATCTGAGGAAAAAAATTAAGATATTTAAATATGTTAAGACATAGCAATCAAAATTGTTTCCCGGTGTAAAACCATGCTTTAATCTGCAGAGATCTTTTGTATAGATTTGGTAGAGAGGAATAATGTATGTACCTATCATAGAACCATGTCCTTAAAGATAGAAAGAAAACCATTAATGAATACGCGCGTAAATTAAGTAACTAACCATCACACCGTTTCCCCGCAGGGGTAGGCAGAGAGGATATACCGACATACAACTCCGTCTTAGCACATACTCCTTGCTTCATTCACATTCCTACATCGCTTAATACATACTGTTCTATTATTCTGACTCTTGACATGGCCCAACTCGAATATTTATTTATCTATATATACGCTTGTAAAGGCTTTTACATAATATAAGACACAATGTAAAAAAATACAATAGGATTTATGTTAGCGGAGGAACTGCAAACGAAAAATTCTATAACAAAAATTACTTACTTTTCTCCAGCACTCTCAAACAAGATGACATTGTTTTATTTTGTCAAGATTTTAAATAAATAATTAAATCAAATGGTCAAAAGTACCGCTATATCTTCATGTTTGATGTTTGACATCTTAATATTTTGTATTTCAAGACTAAATATCGTAGCATACATATAGCTATGATACACTGCATAGTTATCTAATTAAATTTTTGAAAATATTTGCTTAACACTTTTCTTCTCAAAATTCGGAAAACAAGTGAACAATGTTTGTCGCTGATATTCGTATTTATAGTGAACGACTTAAACAAGTCCATCCCAACACGATTGTTTCAAGCTTGCACCATTTTGGCAAAGCACTGGTACAAGTCTGGACAAGCGTTGTTATTGCACTTATGTACGCAATACAGCCGCGGCGTTGCTAGTTGCTACTAATGGCAAATATGCAATTTTTTACAAGTTACACGTTCTGCGATCAGGTAATATCTGTGAGGTGGATTATTACATCTGCGGGAAGTCAACATTTTGGTGACGGTCTGCCTAAATGGAATCCACTCTCGTGAACCCCCATTTACGTCTTATGCACCCCATTTTTTTTTCATTGACGTGGACCCCTTGCAGGTCGGAATCGACCCCTGGGGGTCGACATAGACCACTTTGGGAAAGACTGCTTTACACGATCATTATTTTCATACCGACAATTTCATGAGAATTATCTTTTTCTATGGAATTTTCTACAGAATTTGCCATAGAAAAAGACAACTCACGTGCAATCTTGATGAAAAAAGGAACAACCTATATTTTATTATATCCATTTTAGGCAGTTGGCACTTTCGACAAATGTCATATATTATGGCGTAATTTCTCTTTCAATGTTTATGTGTTTTTATATAAAGAAAGTAAAAAATTAACTGCATTATTTTGTATTTCCGAATGAGCAAATATTTTATATTTATTTTTATGAAATAATTTTTTTTTTTTTAATTATGAGTTTTTCAACTGAGTCCCAAATGAAAATGTTTAACTTTGCTTTATTTTGCCTTTTTGACGACATAATTATTTATTTTTCTAGTTAGAAATGTGTACGTTGTGTGGACTGTCTGGATGAACTCATAATGGGTTTGATATACTCATAAGTAATGACCGAATTCACAGACATACTTATTTGTTAAACATGTGCAAACTCAATTCTTAATAATTTACCCATACTAGATAGGCCTTGCACAAATTGAACAATAGGCTAGCATCGTTCATTATTGACGGAACGGAACCCGCTATAAAGCGCAGAGAGTTAGAGTAACAATATTACTTCTATTGTAAAACGTCCGCATAATTTTATCAAAGGACGCTCGAGGACAAAAATAAACTGGTGGCCCGCCAAACTAAACGGGTCATAAACCGACCCTTCTTCGAATCGGAATGACCTTGGAAACCGTGGGACCAGTCGCCCGCGGCCGAACGAGGTAATGTACGACGCTAGCGCCAGGGAACCGTTGCAACGTTTCCATCAACGGAGAAGGGAGACTATATCCCTACGGGACAGATGACTCCCAGCAGCAAAGGGAGCTGGTCGTCAAGAGAGTTGAGTTCAGAACCCCGGCTCGGGAAGTTGCCCCATCTCCACCCTTCGGAGAGGGCACCCAGGCTGCGGGAGTCGTCAAGACATGAGAGAGATGACAACCAGCGACAGAAGGAGCTGGTCGTCGAGACAATTAAGTTCAGAGCCTCGGCTCGGGAGGTCGCCTCATCTCCGCCCTTCGGAGAGGGCGCCCAGACCGCGGGACTAGTGGAGTTCCGAACGCAGGCTACAGGAAGGTTGACGTCAGGACTCCGGCGCGGGAGGTTGTCCCATCTCCGCCCTTCGGAGAGGCCGCTCAGGCCACGGGATAAGTCGACTGTACGCTTCCGTCGTGTCCCATCTCCACCCTTCGGAGAGGCCGCTCTGGCCACGGGACATGTCGACTGTATGCTGCCACCCAGGAAGATACCCATCCTCACCCCTCATAGAGGCCGCCCAGGCCCTCTGACCCCAGTTGCTGCCGACGTCCGGACAGGAAGTTATTGGTCTCCGCCCTTCGAAGACCATCCATAATACTCTGGATAGTCATCGTAACAGGGAAGTGCTTTTGAACTCTTGCTGTAATCCTCCCATCGCCCAGTGAAATTAGTTTTAAGAATATAGATTTTTACGTAGAATAAGCCAAGTGAATCTCTAGTTTTAAGAATCAAGTGAATCTCTAATTTTAATGACTTTTTATACCTAGTTAAGATTATATTTAAGACTAACCCCTTGAGCTGCCAAATAAATCACTTATAATAAATACATAAATTGAGTATTAGTTCCTACCTTTTTGCGTTATTCCTAGAATTATAAGCCATCGAAGTAATTAGCGTGTTAACAGGTTACTCAAAAGAAACCTCTAATGTCGACTTTAATACGTCCTCGATAAAATAGAAGAATACATTTCTATCAAAATTGTCTCAATATTAAACACCACGTGTCTTGTTATGGTCTATATCTAAGCGTTTTACAGCGCACATGCGAGTTTTTCTGTGCATGCCGCACATGTCACCTGACGATTTATTGAGGTTAATCTAGTTGTGAATGGTATATTTATGATCTGGTTAATATTGACAAGACTTGTTCACCGAGTATTTCTAAGAACTCTGAAATAGTTTCTCTATTTGATATTGCATAAGGCACACTAGTTTAAAGCATTTTGCGGGCGATCGCAGTCGAAAGTGAGGTTAAACGAAAATGGCAAAACTATCAAAGAAAACTTCACCAGCTAAAACCAGCTCGAAAAAACAAAAAAAGCAAACATACAAGAAAAGTTCTTTAGGCGAAAAGTATGCCATTGAAAACGTTTCCACGGAAGACTTCATGTCAAATGAATTTGATCAATCCGATTCTGAGAATTCGGTTCTTCCACCCTTAAAAAACAAAAAAGTACCTAAAAAGAAAGTTACGGAGAAACAACCTAAAGAAAGTGACGATTCAGAAGAATCAGATGAAGGTAAGATATGGTTCAAAACTTTCTCAAGCTTTTACTACTGCTAACCTTTCCTCTCCGGTGCTGTCAATTGAGTTGACATGGTCTACAATTATTAAAATATCTGCTTAAATATACAGAGTTATTATTTAGGTGTTTTTCCACAATGCATTTATATATTGGATTCAATAATAACGATTTATAAATATATATCAAACGCAACAGGAAAAAATGTTTTGTCGAGAATCGGGCAAAAGTTTTCCAATATACGTATATTGTGCATGATTTTTTTTCTCCACACAAGAGGTGGCCTGAGGAAAATAATTTCCTTTATGGGAAGGAAAATGGTATGGGTGGGTGGGTAGGAATCTGGGGGTTAGTGTGTCCAGGAGTGAAAGACGTGGGTCAAGAGTCCGGCTGTAAAGGTCAAAGAGTCCCTATACTGGCCTTTCCCGATCCGGCAAGCCACACAGTTGGTGGATAGACGCATCTGCCGCCGAGACCTGGACAATCCCCACCCCCATGAACCCGGGCACCCCTGCTAAGTCACCAAACGTAGCGAACCGCTTGGGGTGATCAATGGCAGAGGTGTTGGTCATCCAATAAATGGTTCCCGGGGTGGGTACCCATACCTGCCTCTCAAATTGTTTCTAACTAGTGGAGTGGTACGATTGTTAGCGAAAGGGGTGCAGGGTGTAGTATTGCGATGCGCTGTAGTAGCAAGCAGTTGGCCGACACTAATGGACATATCATGTGTTTTATGCATAACCAATGTTTTTCTCATTTTCGGCACTTTTTATTTTATATGTATATCTAATATTATAATGATTTGCCATATATAATAAATGTAAACTGTTTATGTTTATATGACTAAATTCACAACGCAATGTGCACTAAGTGTACAGCACTGAAGCGCCCTGACTTTTAGCACCATAGGGGAAAGGTTAAACTGAAAACCTACACATAAGAAATTTACAAGCAACTTCTTCCGCTTTGTGATGGTAGTAGGAGATTTTCAAATATTGTCAATTCGTAATCCAGGAATGTGTCTTTCTTTAAAAAAATAATATACTTTTTGCACAAGAAGTTTTTTGGTCCCTATTTTGAACCCATATAATTGAAGATTTTCTCACGTAAGAAGGTTTATGTGCGAAACCCCCTTCCATTTATATTTAATTATTGTTAAATATTTTAGATTCATCAGATGACCTGGACCCTACATTGCATGCCAAATCTCTTGCCAAGTTGAGGGACACAGATCCAGAATTCTACGCATACCTGGAAGAAAATGACAGGAAGTTACTGAACTTCCAATTAGACTCGGATGCGTCTGATGGAGAACCATCAGAAGGTGAAGAGGAAGAAGAAGATGAAAAGAATGCTGCTCATAAACCTGATTCAGATTTACATGAAGCCAGCGATGAGAGTGACTTTGAGGTGTGCCTAATTATTAGTTTTCTATTCTTCGAAGAAAATTATTTTTGAGTGATAGTCGTGTATGTCAGCGGTCTTCAAACCTTTTTTTATTGCATTGCCCTAAAACAGAAGAAATTTATGGTTTAATACATATATAAGGGTTTGCACCATTGATTTCATAAGAATAACCATGAGGGTGCCTTTTAATAAACTATTGTGTGTATTTGTTTTACAGGAGGAGGGTGCTGTTATTTCAAACAAGAAGATCACATTGAAAATGGTAAAGGCGTGGCAAACTGCTCTGCAATCTCCCAACAAAATACCCCTTTCCACGCTATCCACAATTGTTAAAGCATTCCACGCTGCTCTTCAGACTGTGTGTGAAGGAGATGAGACTAAAGAAGAAAAGGTGTTCATCATTGAAGGTAATTATATTAGCTCGCCATCCACAGTGACGAGGGGCTCAGCAAGCTGCTCCCTGGCATGACCATAATTCTGCCCAACATCCAGGCCGTTCACCTGCTCGAGAAGGGATAATTTTGACAGCAATAAACGAACAAGTTTCTACGTTAATCATGAATGCTAAAAAAGATAAAGTACTTGTATTGTATATCTTTCATTAAAACTATTGTGTCCATTTTTCAGGATCTGGAGTGTTCAATGCCGTCATTCAGATGTGTGTATTGTATCTACAACCAGCCATAAAGAAGATTCTGGGCCTACATAAAACAAACAAGGACCCAAAAAAATGCAAACGGTGGATCAAAATTAAAGGCACCCTGAAATCATATTTTATTGACATTTTCAAACTACTCGGGGGTGTGACGTCTACAAATATATTGACTGTTTTGTTGAAGCATCTTCACCAAATGTCAACTTTCCTCGGTTGCTTCCCAATCTTGGCTAAAACCTTGTTCAAAAGATTGACTATACTTTGGAGTACATCGGAAGAAACCGTGAGGGTGCTGGCATTTATGTGCATATTGCGTATCACAAGAATGAACCAGGCCATGCTATTAGAAGGCGTCCTGAAGATGATGTACATGACATATGTGAAAAGCAGCAAGTTCGTCAGCCCAGGGACATGGCCCTGCATACTATTCATGAGAAGATCCCTGGTGGAGATGTTTGCTTTAGACTTGAATGTTTCCTATTCGCAAGTCTTCCTTTACATCAGGCAGTTGGCCATCCACTTGAGGAACGCCATTGTTCTCCACAAGAAGGAAAACATCCAAGCTGTTTACAACTGGCAGTTTGTCAACTCCCTCCACCTTTGGGCAGAATTGCTAACGCTGACCAGAACCAGGCCCCAGCTTCAGTCTCTGGTGTATCCATTAGTTATGATTATAACAAACACAATTAAATTAATCCCAACCGCACAATATTTCCCATTGAGATTCCACTGTGTGCAAGTGTTGCTAAACCTGTCCAGAGATGCTGAAATATTCATACCAGTGTTACCCTTTTTGCTTGAGGTATGTGTTTGTTTATTCTTACATCTTTATTTCATTTATGATGACCAATGAAATGTTCTAATTATGTAAGAGTACACCGTCCTTGTTATACGATTTTATCGTTTTTTTCTTTTCAGGTGCTGACATCATTTGATTTTGGTAAAAAGAATAAGAAGGTATCGATGAAGCCCATGTCCTTTGCGTGTATTTTGAGACTTTCAAAAAGCCAATTGGCCGAAAATGGATTTAAAGATGCCGCAGTTGACAGTATCTATTCACTTCTTTTGGAATCACTAAGCATATACTCTCATACTATTGCATTCCCCGATATGGTTATTCCGTGTGTGATACAGGTAATATAAATGTTTATATGTACTATATAATATACAATACATGTTTCTAAATAACTTTGTTATTATGTATATGTAATTAACTTTATCGCTGCTTTCCCCTTGTATATATGTACAACAATGGGACTGCAGCATTCTTTTTAATAGTCGCAGTTTACCTTTTTTGCTCCTGCACATCATTTGATGTGTTGGCGACAAGTAGGTTATTATGTACTTAACACTGTACATATTTCAGTTTTTAATCAAATCTTACAATTAGTTGAATTTAAGTATTTCCTGAGAAATGTGTTTATTCATTACCAACCTTTGCCAGTCTATTTAATTATTTACTTTGAATTACCACCACTTCTACTAATTTCATATACTTTTTTTTTTTTAGCTAAAACAGTTTTTGAAAACATGTCCAGTGGCAAATTATTGCAAAAAAGTTCGTCAGGTAGTTGAAAAGGTTGAAGAAAACATGCAATTCATAGAGAAAGAACGCAAGAGGATATCATTCCAAATTAACGATATTAAAATGATTAATGCCTGGGAAACAACAATAAAAAATAATGGAACACCTCTGCAAAATTACTTTGATAACTGGAACAAGCTCAATACCATACAGAAGAAAAAGCGAGCCAACAAAAATGAAATAATTTCTGAACAACTTCCAACAATCAAGAAGTTCAAGAAATCAAATGCCGAACCAAAGGCTGATGGTCCAGTGGACCTGTTCCCGTCAGATAGTGAAGACGAGACTAATCTTCCACATATGGATGATGGTGATGAGACTGAAGTACAAAGTCCTGTTAAAACCAAGAAAGAAAAGAAGATCAAGAAGAAACAGCAAGTTCAAGAACTCGAAGAAATGCTCGATAAGGCTGATCTGGTTGAAGACTTTAATATTTCTGAATGGTAAATTATTTTTCACATGTTATTATTGTCCTTCATACTGGTGTATAATCTTACAAGAAATAAAATAAGAATTTATTATTAAAAATATCTAACTACACATTCTTATAGGAGTTCTTTGAATTTGTGAGTTACCCAAAAATGTTGGAGGATGTCCAATCAATCGGTAAATTTTATAGTGAATCAACACAATAAATTAAAATGATTGATCCTTGGAAACAGCATGCAGTAAGGGAATTATGGTTTCGCCATTGTGATGAAAATTAATTAGTAGGGTTTAAACATGGAAAATGGCACTGCGCCCAATGACATTACAAACAGAGACACATTGTGAAGCTTGCAAATGGCAAGCAGAAGATACGGTAATTTACGTACTTTGATATTTTCACGAGTTAATAATAATAATAATAATTGGATTACTTGTATAGCGCCGTTTTTGTGAAGATTGTGTGCTATCTCTAACAGAATTGCATAAATAAGTTCCAAATGCCTTCCTGTGTGATGAGAAAGTGTTTCCATTATATTACAAACACTAGCAAAACCATGAATTAACATTTCATTCATAAGTATGAGCAAATCTATCTATCTTTTATTATATTAGTACCGTAAATCATTATTATTCTTAACGCATCTGCGAATAGTAGATGGTAACTTTCCCTCATGTGCAAAATTTTGTTCACTTCACACCACGGAGCGCAAGCGCGGAGGTGAGCAATGTCAACACGTCACTAATTTTTGCTCATACACAAAAAGCATAAACTCTGAGCACAATGCTGCGCTGAACTTACTACGTCGAAACTGAACTGTTTCTCGCGGCGATCACTGCACGCCCACCTACCTGTACGAAGTACGGAGTGCGTAGCAGGAAGCAGTACTCAAGCGGCAGCCGTAGTTATGAGTGGTCACCGAAAATGTTAACATGACACTACCTATGCTATAAGTTTACGAATTTTTTTTAATAATATGTACACCAAAGACATAAATACCCTCAAAATAACATGTTATTTACAACAGTCACCTTGCGATCTACAATATGCGCAAAATTGTTATTATCTTCGACATGTTCTCGGAATCGTAAGCTAAGTTATTTAAAAAATAACTTAATGTCATTCACTTAATACTTTTTAAGTACCTATTTGAGATAATTATTAAAACAAAATATTGTTATATCGTAGTACGTATGTCATTTAAATTATTTATATGTTGGTAAAAACACGCCTCTGTTACAAAGTGGCCGAATTCGCTTGGATTTTTACTGGTCTGAACAAATGTCAAAATCAGGTACCTCTAGATCAAAACCCATGTAAATGACACACACGTCACACATATCGAAAAACAGTGTTTTAAATAAGTACACCTCAGCAGACTCCCTGGGTTTTTGGGATTCTTGGCATTTCCGTAGATACAATTTTTTTGTTTTATTTCAATCTTCGTGTTCGTTAATTTTTATTTTGTTCTAACCATTTTTTAACTACGATCAAAGTAAAAATACAAACAGACACAGTGGGATTAAATATATAGGAGATATGATTTGAGATTTTCACGGCATGTATTATCGTGATTTATTTTTGGGTTATTATATCGTGTTGCGCTACCTCCTTCTTTAGCCAACGTTTCGGACAGTATTACAGTTTCCATCATCAGGGGAGATGTGTAGATTGTGGTAGAATGAGTCAGGCTGGAGAGGTTAAGGTGTCCTCTGATAATCTTAATGTAAATCAAAAGTTCTGCAAGTATTTTGCAAGTGCAAAAAAAAAAATTTCATAACAAAAAAACAACTACGTCAACAGAAATGGGTCACTGTTTTTCACGTTCAAAGGTGTGAAGATGATTAGACTACTTCACTTCGCAGCCTTTGTGACTTCAGACCATTTTGAAAAAGAAAGATTTAATAGTAAAATCAAATACTCTTAAAAGATAATACCTCCAGCTCTTGAAATTTGATGGCAACATGTTACACTAACGCCCTCTAGCGGCCCGAGTTGTACGAATTGTTTTTTTTTTCATATATTTTAATAGATTCTCTGAAATATATTCTTAATAAATTATAGAAATCAAAAATTCAAAAAATAAATATTAGGTGACCCACGTATATGATTTTACTAATTTTTTCCTCATGTATATATATTTTTTTAAATAGGCTATTAGGATTGTATTAACATTTAATTTTGCGGTAGTGTAGCATGTTGCCAGTATTTTGACAAATCTCCCGTGTAATCAAATATCACAGATGTCAAAATACTGGCAACATGTTACACTACCGCCTCTAGCAGCCCGGGCTATAGGTTTCCAGGCTGTATTGCTGTTGTAATAAATATTTTATTTTCTTTATAAATGATTAGGACAGTGCGCGATCAGCGAGGCTTTAAATGTTAATACAAATATTTATAGCCTATTTTAAAAAAATATATATACATGAGCAAAATAGAAGTAAAATCATTATGTAGGTCACCTAATATTAATTTTTTGAATTTTCAATTTCTATAATTTATTAAGAATATATTTCACAGAAAGTGTATGTAAAAACCTAATTCGTACAACTCGGGCCACTAAAGGGTGCTAGTGTAGCATGTTGCTACATCAATGTATGGTAAATGTCAAGAACTGCGCGTGTTAGTATATTTCTACGGTATTTGGTAAAACTTAATGGTTTGAAAGCAAATAATACATTTTATTCACTGACATCCGAATGAATAGCCAAATTAGCCTTCCATTTCAACAGCTGGAGGCAACCACTGACAACCTAAATTTTGCACCAGGTGGGTTCACGCATTTCTTTAATACATGATGTCATCATTCATGTATTGACTGGCAGCAAGTGATCATTCAAAGATTTTAAGGAATAAAACAATAATAAGGAACTGCAGTGAAAAATATAATGGCTTTAAAAAATATGTATTCATATAGGTCAGCTAACGCCCATTCTGAATATATAATTAATTCTACATAGAATCGTTATTTAAAAGTGAATAAAAAACCAACTATTCAAAACAGCTTGTTATGTTGGTATCATTGCATTTGGAACATCTGATGTCATGTTCGCATTCTTTTTTTGGATTAGTATGAAAATATTAATTTTTTTAGTTTGGTGAAATTTTAACTTAATTTGGGTAACTTTAAGCTCTATAATTGTTGTTCAATATAAAAAACTATTATTAGTGAAAGAAATTAGAGTATTCATCATCAAACCATTTATCAATACGGATATTATAATAATATTAATGCTCAATACTATTATTATTCTTAGAGTTAAAGCTTCTAAAAAGGTACATAATTTTATTACTTATGGTTTACTATGAATAGAATATAAAATTATGTACGGTAAAGCTCATCCTTGTTTTGACATTTGACATTCTAACCTCAAAACCGACCCTCCATCGATTTGGAGCGTTTTGGTGGGCTTTGAAAAATTGAAAATTTTTTTAACTATGAAAACTAACTTTAGAAAAAGAAAACTAAATATGTTGGAACGTCACTATTGATAAAAAAAAATTGTACTGGAGTTCCTTATGGTTTCCTGCGCATTTAAATTTTGTAAAAATAGAAGTGGCAAAGAAAATAATCAAAACCATCACATTACATTCCACAGATAAGCGTTTTTTTACTGTATTTTACTCATTCAATTATATAATACGTTGACAGTTTTAGTGATACGAAATAGCAGACGTTTACGTTTCTTTCATGTGATTTTGACTGAGGTAAGTAAATTTAAAACATTTGTAAAAGGGGTCAAACTAAATACTCCAAGAAAATATTTGGTTTTTGTAAACAAGCTGAACCTTTTTCTTTACAGTTTTACTTATTGGCTGTTCAAATCTGTTCCACAGCTACGGGAAAACGGGTGATTTGCCATAAATTCCATACAATTGTACAAAGAATGAGTTGATCATTAGCAGATTTGATTTTCGAAGAGTAAATACTAATTCTTTGCAGTGCAATGCGAGTTCCCTGCAGGCTGTCGGGCTGCATTAATTTGCAAATAAAATGACAGTGACCTGCCTAAGCTCCCCACCCTATATTTGTTTCTTCCCCTTGTGTATTAGGGCATCTCTATTAATTACCTTCTCTGTGGTTTTATTCCTTAAATTTAGATTTCTATACTCACTTGAACCTCTGTACTGTATAAAAATAATTTACAATACTATCTAATGGAATAATACCAATATTGTTTTCCCAGAAGCTAATGATAACTCATTATAATTAAAGTATATGTATATTTGCACCTGTGTCTCATTTTTCCTGACTTACCCTTACCCGGGGTGAAGGATGTAGGATTAAACGCATCTTTTAAGTGCGAAAACGACACCTGGTCGCATTTCTATTTCATCCATATCTACATTTGCTTTGAATGTCTATCTTTGTCATACACAACCAATTTTTTAAATAAAGAATTTAGTGGAAATAGTGTTTGTTACTTTACGGCATTTGGTGTAAATATTGTGAGA
Source organism: Halesus radiatus (assembly GCA_022606495.2). Classification (NCBI taxonomy): domain Eukaryota; kingdom Metazoa; phylum Arthropoda; class Insecta; order Trichoptera; family Limnephilidae; genus Halesus; species Halesus radiatus. The sequence continues at coordinate 301,404 of JAHDVE020006083.1, read as the reverse complement.
CAATAAGGTGTCTCGTCTACGTTTGCAATGTCATTGACTGCGCCTATAAATAATACACCTTGTCAGGCAAGAAATAAAACATTTGAAAGTAATAAATTATATATTATGAATCCATATTGATCATGCCACATATCCTTACATTCATCTATTAAAGTAGACACCACACATTCATAGTCAATTTACCGGCTAAAGTTGAATATCGTGATATTGTATATTGAGCAAAATACAAAAATGAAGCATTTACAAATGAGCGAGCTTAATGTTTCACATAATAGATGCCGCAAGTTTTTCTTTAGACGATTCTTTAAGCTGCCATGGCTGCAGAATTAAAATTATTTTATTCTTAGAATATATAATATGTAATACAAATTGAAAGTATTTCCAAGGCAGCTAACTTTCCGATATTGACTTACTACATTTCTTATTAATTTTGTGCATTTCCAAGTCTTAGGCTTCCATCGTATGTTCATTATATTGTAATATATTATCAACTTAATCCAAATAATATATCATAAACTCACAGTAATGCTCATTTTTGCCATCAACAAAAAATATTCTTAAAACTACACATAGTTGGTACATTGATATTACAAATATTTTTGTTTAAGAGTTATCAAAAATCAAAAGAAGCATCACAATGATTCAAAATGTTTAATTTACACACTCATGTTTCGGGTATTTTGTTATTTGATATATGATTTACAGTTAGTTCCAAATGAACTGTGTAAATATCACATCACTTGGAACCATCAACTCTTGAATTTGACATACATTTTTTGCAAAATGCCTCAATTTGACTTGTAGGACGGTCGTCGATACTTTAGTTGAATAAATAACTACTAATATGAGTATTTTTATGTGAACGAATTCAACGTTAATATGTGTCGGAATTGAAACAATTGATAAATTATCCAAAAATAAGCTGTCCCAAATATTTTAAAGGCAACAAAATAAACTATTCAATGCTTCTAAGAGAAAACAATGAATCAACTCATCCAAAAATCCAAAGCTTGAATATCATTGAATAACACATATTATAAATGTAATTATATAAGATTTCACTAGTTTCTACAAATTTAATAAAAGATGAACTAATTGATGATTAATACCATCAGTGGTTGGGGAATTAATTTGAATGTGTGATGAATTAATCATTAATCAGTTTGGCAGCAATTTCATCATACTAGAACATAATCGATACACACTGCAAGACAGAACCATAAATCACGTAGGAACCCTGTGATCAACACTAAAGCCCTGTATATTCAATAAGCGACACCCACCGCCCACCCCAGATGTCTCGCAACCAAGCAACCGCCCCCGCCCCCCTCAACCATTAGCTCCATTCTAACGCAGCTTGTTAATTATACATCAATATGACGTAAAGTCATCAAAGTGCTTATTATCGTACTTAGCATATAAGTCTATATAATTCACGCTTCTCAGTTACATACACGGGCTAGGGCTTAATCACAATTCATTGAGCTAACATTAACATCAACTAGCTCAATGGCAAATCTGGGCAGCTTCACACATTCCCTTTTCTCTTCGTTGTACTGTACCAATGTTTGACCATAATCAAAATACATTCTTAAATTGTTCATTTGTATTAGATACGCCACGAATCACACATTGTGGCAGTCCTAACATAATGACATTGAGGTTAATTTTATGGATGAATTTAATAAGTGCGCCTATCTTAAATAATGAATAGGTAAGTTAACCCTCACATTGTTAGAAACTACGCTGTTCTATGTTCTATGCTGGTAGTGTTCCATTAAACCGATGAGTAGGGCATAGTGATTGATTTACAAACACTCACTTACATGTAGTGAGAACAATGGATGGGCAAGTATATGGAGGTTAAGATTCTAGAAGCTTTGATATATCGGTGTATAATGCATTGAGAACCAGAATAATGTTAAGATGGCTACCTAAATGTTTCTTGAAAAACCTGTTCAATTTTTCTTTGGTGAAACAACTTTAATTTACTACTATTAATCCAATGTATTATGTAATTATATTTACCTTACTAGTATGTATAAAATGTGGTAATTTAACTATAAAACTAACGTCAATTCTTTTACCTAATAACATACAAGATCAGGTATGTAAGAGTCAAATCAAACACAATCAAAAGCACAAAATAGAAAAGGGTTTAACATAATTTCTCTACTGTGAGACTTGGAGGAATTTAGTTAAAATGCAATATAAAATCTATGGCTTTACATATTATTGTTCAGTGGACACAACTAACATTTATTTACTGATAAATATCGACACATAGGCAGTGATGTTGGCATTGATTATATTAATTTTAATTGTTTTTACCTTATATACAGAAATATTTGCAGTAAATAAGATAATTTAAGAAAATCACACATAAGACAAAAATAAAACTCAGACTAATAATAGTAAGGATTAATAATTTAAAATGCCTAAATTGTGTACACAAAAAATGAGAAATTTGATATAAACCACCAGCCTAATATTATGTGACTTTAGGATTGACTGTTGAATAAAATAACCTTTGATGCTTTCACTCTTGCATGTGAATATGTAATGTATGTGGCTTTAGATATACAAAATGTCCACCATATTCCATAAATATATATAAGTTTACTAAGAAATAAATTAATGTGTGGATTTGATAAATGATTTCAAGGTCAGAAATAATAGGCCCGCCTAAATTTGTCTAATTGATGAGTCGGCTCCTTTGTTATAGAATAGACACCTTTAGTTGATTAGATTATTAATACAAACATTTCGACGGTCCCAACGAACAGTGTCAGATGTGCAAATGGTAAATTCTTATTAGAGCTGTTTAAAGTTTCGTTTCTACGTGTTTAGAGTTTCACGTCTACATTTTTATTGTTTTCGAGATGAAGTATATTGTCGTTGTTGATGTTTTGCATAAACTTCTATTTATTTCATTGGAAAAACATAACATTGTAACTACTATAGCTCTTATGCAAAGTTGTCAATTTACACATCCGGCATTGTTCGTTGGAAACGTCCATTTGATGAATGCTCACTTCAGCAATTCCCAGATCAGTCGCCAATACATAATCTTCGGGATATTTTTTTTATTTTTAGATTTAACAGAACTAAAAATATTTACACAGATTTAAGTAACACTCTGAATAGCTTGGGCGATCACACATTGTGAAAGAATTTAGAATGTTGGTTAATGTGTATTTAGTGGGATGTAAGTGAGAAAATGATACTGATGAAATGCGTCTTTCTTAATTTATTCATTTTCCTTGGGACAGCTGTCAAACTATTTTTGAAGGTCCATCAAACTTAACAATTGACATCACAATATCCAGACGGCCAGTACACACATTTTTGCACTGCAAATGAAACCCACAGCCCCTGATTCAAAGTTAAATGTATAGACCAATACGTACGTTAGAGAGGCTCTCTGTAGTATTTTTTAATTAAGTGATGACATCACTGCAGACCCTCTAAAACAAATATTTAAATATAAAATTTATAGAATAAAAATAATACTAGAATTTGAGAATGAAAACTTTTGAATTAGAAAAAATACAATAAGAAGACTAGATAATTCAGAGAACTCTGCAATGATCGTGCAGAATTTTTAATTCAACCTATATATGTAAAAATTGCAGACAAAAACATAAAATAATGTACATATTTTATTTAATTCCCTAATCTTATAGGCCTCATTTTGATTATGTTTAAATAATTATTCTTAGAAATGACCAACTGAAAGAAAGCGTGTAATACGCTAGAAGATACATCGGCGATTGATTATCATATTCAATATTGAAAATGATCCATAACCAGACTATCGACACACCGAAGATACAATTATGTATTTTAAAATCTAGAAAGTGGATCTTTTCACTTTAATAATCTAAGTAGCACGAAGTTCCCAATAAACAGTATTTTTCTGGAAACACAATTTCCAACTCGGCATAAACAATTTGAGAGAAATAATTCTTGGAGGTGTAAAAATGGAATTAGTAAAAACGAAACTTATAATATTTGGACGATAGTACGATAGTAAACCGAGAGCCATTTGGAATGTGTCACTTTTCATTGGGCAGAGGAAAACTTCTTGGAAATATTTCAGTATAATTTAGTGTTATACCTAATAAGTCCACCAGACAAACACCCCATACAGACACAACATAAAGAATGTCCCATTCCAAAAGACTTTATCCAAAACTAATGTTATATTAAACATTATCCATAAACTTATTTGACAAGTTCATTCATTTATTACGATTATGTATTTAATCACTAAATTAAAACTACATACAAAAATTATCAAATATTTAAAGTCTTTACTATACAAAAAAAAATGCATATAAATAAATGATAATATTATTTCTCAAGGTGGTATACATAGCCTACTTTCGGAGATTGGATACATTACTGAATATAAAATAAATACTTTTTTTTTACAATTAGACAATAACAACACAATCCATTTTTAAATAATAAATTAAATTAAATAATATCAAGTATCATTCTTTGTCAGTAAAAGTATATTTATGGAATATTACATGGGGGGTAGCCAAATTACTAATAAGTATTTTAGAAAACTCAGTAAAGCCATAGCTTACTAATGTAATGCCTCCATTAAATAAGTATGCCTAGTCGCAACAAGCAATGGATGGGATGGTTGGTTTAGCATGCGTTGTTGTTGGGCAGGGGTCGAACTAGGTATAGCTTCTCCCCCTGCTTGTTGGTATAGATGGGAGCCCGCTGGTAGTGCGCCACCAGCTGCTCCAGGGCATGGAACTTCCTCTGGCCGATGCAGTATAGAGAGCCCTCCACGTGCACTCGGAAGTGTTTGTTGCGGCCTGGAGCCTTCAGCGAGACGGAGTAGTCGCCCATCTGGAAGGATATACAGACTAATTGATGTCCACAGAGGAAGTACTATTTTCTTGCACAAATATTTTATTGTTTACCATGGTAATATTAAGCAGACACTGCTGTTTGTGTGCAGATCATTAAAAGCCCGATTGGTCAAACGATCTTTGGGCGTCCTACTAGTCAGCAATACTTATGTATATTTATGTAATGTATATTACTTATGTAATGTATATTTAAATATGTTGTACTTGTAATGTGCATTGGGTAATGTAATGGAGTACAAACTAAGGCCAACCAACTCCGAAAATAAGCCAGTCATGACAATACTTAGATTTATTATCCAGAAGACAATCAACACACTCCTTGATGTCATCTTTGCCCTTTCTACCTGGTGATCTACTTCAACAGATTTTCCTCCTCCAAGGAAAACCTATGAAAGTAAATATTGTACAAAATGTGTGCCATTCCGCTTACATTGGTCTCACTATCCCTGATGAGGAAGTCTCCGTCGTGGCCATGCTGATTGAGCAGCACATCACACTGCGTGCGCGTAATGGCGCCGTAGTACCAGGGTTTGCCGGAGAGTGCACTGGCGGCTGCACGCACCATACTTTGCGACATGGTGCCTGTGCTCCCACCCCCTCCACCGCCAACTCCACCTTCTCCACCTCCGCTTTCACTGAAACACACATTGCTTTCAGCACTACAGATATTTTAAACATCTCATTATTTATTTCCATTACCTAGTTTATTGTAATTCAGGGCTTCCAATATCATGCCCGTACAAAACAAGTCTGGACAGTTGGACCAAATGTTAACGGTACACATTTAAATGAGCTGCGCTTATTACGTCTAGGCCATTCCAATAATAAACGTTGAAAAATTATGTATAAGCAAGTCACATGAGACGTACGCCTGCATTTCTATGCATAAATTAAAATTTGACTTTTATGTAGCGTGAGCACACCCGGAGATTCTATGTGCTTGGTAGATGGATGCTTTCTGCGGGTCGATATTCGCTGCTCCTATATGGCAATTGAATGTTTAAAAAAAAGAGCGAGATTGCATACATTTATTGGAAAGAATGTATAAATGTAACAAGAATGAATAAATAAAAATATATATATATACCATATGCATGCAAATAGACTAACTTGTAAGGTTGCGTGAGGTACTCTGAGAGTTCCTGCAGGTAGTTCCTGGGCACGAGCCCCACCAGCCCCTGGCCGTTCCTGGCGCGGTACCACTCGGGATCCGCAGCCGGCCGCTCCACAATCTCCAGCCGGTCACCCTTCTCAAACGATAACTCCTGATCGTTGCTGGCGGAAAATGAGTACAGTGCCACCTGCAGCATAAATAAGTAACTATGTATTTCTCGCTGCTACGGTATCCTGTGGGGATAAATATTAAAATATTTTATGAGCTTGCAAAATATAATTTTTTAAAGTTCTTACCACAATATCTAAAACGTTTTCAGCCATTGCGTAAGTGTGCACTGTGTCGTCCGCATCGCCTTCTTCGCTCGTGTAGTTGGATGGAAACCTGGAATTCGTAAATCAAATTCAGGCATGCTGGAAAACAATCTCTAAGTTTACGTATCAAATAATATACGATAAAATTCTTAATGTTTTAATTGTAAGCCTGTAATGTTATGAAACATTTGTTAGGAAAATATATTTTTCCATTACCTCGGCTATTACAGTATATGCAATAACCCGTAACAGTAATAAACAGAAGTTTGCAATGCGATAATGCAATTTGAATTTAGACAAATCGTGAAAAATTTTACATTATTTTATTATTTTCAAATGAAATCTGAAAAAAGAATAAGGAATAATTCTTAACAGATTCAGAAAGAAGTGAGGGGGGAGAGCTCATAAATGGTTTGTTTTAAAATTGCATAACGATACAAAAAAGTTTGGAAACCACCCAATTTCCCTCTATTCTCAGTAGATTGTAATGAATCACTTAGGTTAGGTGTTTATTATTGCATTTCAGTCCTAGACAATCTTCGCACAGAATCTTTCATCTTTTTATACTAGTCAGGGTAGACCCTTCGCTGTCTCTCTCCAGTTTTACTGAGTAAATTGTAAGATAAAATGTTGAAGTCTGACCATCCAGTCTGTGTGCCTGACTGTCCGCGCCACCAGCCATCATTGCTCTTCTCCAGGATGAGGATGCGCGTGCCCTTAGTGAGGGCCAGTTCATCGGGCTGCTGCGCCTGGTAGTTGTACTTCACGACTGCGGTGCCAATGGCCTCGGAGGGGTCGGGCGGGGGCCGGCGCGCCCCCGGGGAGCCGTGTGTCGGAGAGCCCTGCTGCGGGAGCGTCTTGGAGCCAGAGCCCTTTTTCACCTTTTTCTTAATACTGAAACATAAGCAAGAGGCTTTGTATGCTAAACTGACAATATACTTTACAGTATGTACTACCCACGGCTACGGCCACATAATTAATAGTAGCGTTTTCATTGTATACAGCCGCAGATGTCAACATATTGTTAAACTATAAATCCAAAAGGTGTCGGTTAACAAGGGGGAATTTTCAGTACCAACCAATTGCTGCACTTTGTGATAACAATTGTAACCATTTTAGTAGTAGCTGTTGTTGGTCAAAACATTTGTGGCACTAAACCTCTTCTTTGGATCAAATTGCAACTTGTTAAATGTATTATAACATCATACCTATTCAGGAGACACTTTGTCTCATTAGATATAATATGGTAACCCATTATGTAGACATCTGTCTCTTACTGTATGTTACTGTGTTAGATTTTAATACCGTTCCTTTATTCTATGTTTATAAGCACACACAATTATTTTATTACCTTAATTTTGTTGTGTTAAGCCAAACAGGTCGGTTGTAATAAATTAAATAAATTTCGTGTTTATAAACAAAGAAATATTTTATCTCATTAATATGACTAATATAAATATTACCTATCAAACAAGGAGGGTTTCTCTTTCTTCACATAATTGCTGGGCACATAGCCGGATTGATTCCTAGAATTCTGAACTCTCCACCAGTGCTTGGAGTCATCGACAAGCATGTAACGCTCATTCTTCCGCAGATCCAGTTCCTGCGCCCCCTGAGCTGCATAATCGTACTTGGCCACCACGTAACAGACATCGTCCTGGTTGGCCTTGCCGTGCCGCATGCTGGCCATAAGGGAGGCGTGGGGAACAGGCAGAGGCTTGCTAGTCCAGTTGGTGTCGGGAGCTCCGCGAAGAGAGCGCGTCTCCAACATGACACCCCCAGCTGCCACCTCAGCCGACTCTCTCCTGTCGGTGCTGGTGCTAGCCTTCCTTCCAGAGGTCAACCACCGTGCGCTGATGAATGGGCATATATAAGCCTAAGGCCGACGAATTGACACAATAACAAAATTGCTGCAACAAAACCAAAAAATTAAACATTAAAATAATTATAATTCTGAATTATGTATACCTGCAAAATTTCAATTCTTTAGAAATGTCATTATTGTTGCTTGCAAGGACCAGCTCGTAGTGGACAAAACCACGATTTAATAAATATTGTCTTTGCGGGACAATTGATCTTGGATATCAAACAAAGGGTCCTGTGAAAAATACTCTACCTGCACTCTGCAGGTCTGTTACTTTAATAAGAACCAACTTTTCATTTTCGTAGTTTTATCATAAATTATACTAATGAAAAATAAGCAATTCTTGTTAAAAGTGTAATTTTTCGTGATAATTTATGACAAAACAAAGAAAAAATATAGCATCAAGTCTGGTTACTGTAAAGATTTTATCGAATGATAGTGTTATAGCATAAAAAATAAATAAATAGAAAAATATACTCTGAATATACCAACAATTCGCTATTTTGAAGATAAATTAGTCATTCTCATTTTAAATAATAAGGTCAAATCGAATAGATATTTCAGTATGCCTTACACAGCGATACATTCTATTTAATTTGTATAAACCATTATTATTCATAATAATTAACGACACTCAATGATACAAACATGCTTAGTTAGTATGGTTTATTCATTTTAATAAAAATCATATAGAAAACTAATTGAGGAAGTTATCTTTATGTACAATTATCAAAATATTAAGACATCCTAGAATCTATCTGTCCCATTAACTGTTCTGCGATTTAGAAACAGAAGAAAGACGCTTTTTAATAAATAACAACTTATCCCTCACGCGAACAATCTTTAAATGTTGTACACAAAGTCTTTATTGTGGAAAAGAGATACTGAATAATGTCTCATTCTTGCCCAAACATTGAGACTATGAAAATGAAAAATTGAATTGAAAAAAGTTTAATTGAAAATATGTAACATAAAATCAAAAGTAAAAACCTAATGGTTACAGTGGGGGAAAAAATGACAAAGTTATTTTAGCAAGATGAATATTCAACTTGTCTAGTACAAAATTATGGACAATCATTTCTAATTGGTTGTAAGGCCATTCTTATGAAAAACGAAACTACAATTTATAGGGAAGGGAGTAAAGAAAACTTTTCATATGTATATTAAAAAGGATTACTAACAAAAGAGAAAAAAATCATAAAAATCCTTGTCTAAAATAAACCACATGAACAAATTTAGATCTATAGAAATTACGATTATTTTTGCATTCAGTATTTTACTCAGTAGAATATTCTACAATATTGGCCCGAGGTTAACATTTGTTTGTCTGCATTCAAATCTTTGAAGGATGCGAAACAACTCAGGTTGTATCGTCTTAGAGATAGCAAAAAAAAAAACATGAGAGCGAACCATATTTACTCGATTAAAATTTGTCTCGAATTAAATATTTAAGCAGCAGATTATAAGAAATAATTTATCTTGTATAAATGTTGTCGTTTTTTTAATAATATGTAGAGAATATAATCGATTGTAAACAACTTTAGGCATTTACACCCGGTCGAGAGAACACTTTCTCCGTCGACATTATCACACTCAATACATTTTATTGTTTTGACATAAACTTAACAGATATTTAAATAAGAAATTACATAAATATTTGATATAAACATACTTTTTTGTAGAAAACTTTGGAGAAATGCGGAAAGTCAAAATCAGACAAATGAGACAAAATGTCTTACTTCAAAATTCTATGATTTGTTAAGATAGAGCAATATAAATCTATTGCCGATGATATTCATAGACAACCGCATAGAAAAAGTTATTAACAAATTGTATTGAGGGGCATATAAGAACAAGAACGCCCGATAGAGCTCACTTCCTCAAATATAAAAACAACCTTGTCGCGATTGAACCAAAAATGTTTTAAGTGTGAGTTATTTCCTGAAACTACAGAAAATGAGTTGAGTGTGTTACATATTTTTTAATAAGAATTAAAAAACACTAATCATTAACATATTAATTCAAGCACAAATAGGGTTAATTGGTAATTTTTTTTTTATATCGTCGAAAATCATTGAAATGTTAAAAATTATCACTATTTTGTAGGCCTCTTTTATTTCTCCGATAATTAAGCCTTTTCCCGCCCCTCAATCTCTGCTGTCGCCGGAGGGGACACCATCAGACCGACATGCTTATCTTTGTTGGTTCCTTGCTCCATCAAAGGCAGAGTTAATCAGAACCTGTGTGTACTGTAGAGGGCCCGAAGACACTTTAATAATACAAAACTTCTGACCCTCTACAAACCGCAAGTGCGGCCCACTATAAATTTGGGTCTGGTCTGGAGCCTCAAAATACCAAAAAAAACTCTGCAGAAACAGGCGACCTGTTTAATAGATTCGTCCACCTTAACCAATTGCAATCTTTGGAGCACAGACGTCAGGTGGGAATGCTGCCCTTATTCTACCGGTATTTCAATGGAAGATGCTCCAAGGAACTAACGTCATCGATCCCTTTGGCACTGGTTTGAAACACGAAAAAAATTTGCATACTGTTGACATTATTGTCACATAAGAACAGGTCGCTTCTACGACTCATTCTTGTGTTCAACAGCTCGGCTGTGGAATAATTTTCCGGCTTCCTCCCTCCCACAACACGGGTCTTTTCAAGACTCGGACTCACTCCTTCCTGTCCTCCAAAAGACTCTACACAGCATCCTCGAAGATGACATAGGCCTTGAGCAGTCAGTGGTGTCACTACTGTAAATACAAGGAATTAACAAAATAAATGTGACCACATGCACTGCTTGACACGCTTATCTTTGCAGGCGGCCGACAAAGGAACTAAAACTAACGAAAGAAATATTAAGTCCATAGATTTATTGTCTCCACATTGCTGTCTTAAAATAAAGGTGATATAGATGAAATTGATAAAACTTGTAGATATGTTTAAACCATTTATTATCAGTGTAACTAGGCAATAGTATTATGATTATAAAAATAATCAAAGACTTCCAAATTTATTTGCTGATTTTTGTTTATAAAAATTTGATATTTCCCTTCAGAAGCGCAGTCTTAAATTGGTATGATTAGATAACCCACCAAGAAAAACGCAAATCGAAGATTATGCTTAAATGCTCAAAGGTTATAAAAATAATTGACAGATATAGTTCATTCTTTCACCCACGAGTCACACGGTGGCTCAAGAGAAGATTACTGATGGATAGGACCAACATTTGTATACTTAACTTTTGAGCCGCCTGAACGTGTGCAGTAATCATTATAAGCTGTTCAAACATCATTTATTGGATTGAATCACTTACATTACACAGAGTGACTTGAAAAGGATACTTGAAATAACTAAATATAGTCTCGGTATATTATGCAAACAAACGGTGTCAAACTATTTACCTTCCAATATCTGTTGAGCAGTGATTTACCAGATTCCACATAGATTCTCAGAAGCAATACAGTACATATAGGAATTGAAGTCTGGAAATTGGAAAGTACAAAAGATGCAGTGTGTAGCATTGACTGCCATTTTATTTGTGATTTTCTTCCACATACAGGGTGATTTAATAACTACACATAGCTTCTTCAGGGGTCGATTGGAAAAATCATTAAAATATTAAATTCACATGCTACTTAACTTTTCATTAATTTCAAGTTGCCACTCATAATATTATTATCACCCTGTTTGTCATATTGTGATAGAAAAAGAAAATATACACTGATTTTAAATGAATTCTTAAATCAAGGATAAAATTTGTTGTATTAACAATAAAAAATAAGTGAATACAAAATAATATGATAAAAATTATACCCTTGTTTAAATTACATTTCCAAAATGTACACAAGAAATTCATGGAAAGCATGGCTATTATTCATCCAAGAGACAAAAAATGATGACTATAAGTTTATGATTGTAAAAATATGCTAATTATTTACAGCAAAAATTTATAATTGAAATACACCAGATTCATTTTGTAAACAGCTAAAGTCAAAAAATAATCTTTACATTCAAGAATGGATGCCACCATCGTTTGAATATACCAAAATCTAGGAAAGAGCGTGAAATTACAGTAGATAACAATACGTAGTTGAAATTGGAAGGTCATATGAAAGTTTCATGTTATCCATTAAAATACATCATTCATAATTGAGTACCTCAATATCAAAAGGTACATAATGACCATTTAAGATGTTTTTTTTTAATTTGAGAGCAACTGCGTTCGCTATGATAATTTTTATATGGAAAATATAATTTAGATTTTTTAAAGTATTATTTAAAAAAAAAAGTTATATTTTCCAGATAGAAGATGTCATAGCGAACATAATTGCAATCAAGTTTAGAACAAAATGTAAATGGTCGATAGGTAGCTTTTGATATTGAGGTACTCAATTCTGTCAAATTTTCATGTAAAATATCTATTAGAACTTGAAGCCGTCTTGAGGAGCCGCTGCACTGGGGTCAAATTGAAAGCTGGCGTCTTCCACTCGCGGGGCCAACTGCGCATCGTCATCCAGCTGCAACAGGCAAATAAACACAATGTGTTAGAAACAAACTACACCACCTTCCTTCACCAGTTTACTTCGCAGAGAAGCAAGACAAGCCAGGTATTTCATCTACTTACATCATCCACATCTGCAAAGTAGTGCTCAATTATTTCATATGCCAATTTGTAAATTTCTACATTTTCATGCTTCTGTAACGTCTCTATTTTATCTAGGCCACCGCAGTCTTCTATCAGCGTAGCAATGTGCTCCACAGCATCTCCAGACATCTTCAGCATGTTGTTGATTCCATCCAGTACAACCTGAAAATAAATATTATTCAAAATAAGATTGTATTGGCTCTATTGCATATTATCTCCTCCACAATACTTGAATTATTTATTACTTTATATTGTAACCGAGACCAACCGAGTTCCAGGGTCCAAATGATCTCTTTTCTCTTACATGCTGATGCGGGAATGAATGCAATCATAGTAAACAAAAATTTGGCAGATCAGTAAGATGAATTTGAATGTAGCAGCTAGTCCAATAATGAGAAAAGCTGCTTATTATAGCAATAGTATTTATTCGTGAGACCGCACAAACACTTAAATAGCTTTGTCTACACGACACGAGGCAACCTAGAAGCGCACACCTCGTCCCGTACGGACGCGTCTTGGGCATACACTGCCTTGCGGAGACGCATCCACACAAACTTGAGGCACACGTTACTAAGATACCTCATACACTTTGATGACTTTCACACCATTTAGATGACAGAAAGTGCATAATAAAGGCAAGGTTTATAGTACTGGTTCTGAAAATAAAACTTACGCTGATAACTTGAGGATCCTTGCACTCCAGCAGGTCGCAAAAGGGAGGAATCACTCCAGCTTTAATCAGATTGGCTACTTGCTCCTGTGTACCACTAATGGTGAGATTAGATACAGCCCAAGCTGCCTCCTTTTTAGTTTGGAACTCTCCCTTGGTCAGATTTAAGATTATCTTGGGTAAAAGTCCTGCGTGGATAACAGCCTGCACTTGAAAGCGATTTCCTGCAGTAATGTTGGACAAGAACCACACGGCTTCCTTGCAAATCTTCTCTTTCTGTGGCAGAAAAGGTTTGCAATATTAGTACACACTCACATTACCAATGATAGACATTTTCACTTAAATTTACCACCCAATGCATTACGAGAACCAAATTACTAATTTTACTATCTAGCTAATCATATAAAACAGATTTAATAGTGTGCAATGCAATAAAAAGACTGATAATATGCATGATGTTATTTATGTAAGCAAACTGTGTACGATTTTTAGGTAAATTTAACTGCAAACATAATTAAAAATGGAAAACTGAGTACTTACTTGATGTTCTAATAGCGCAGGGAAGTGTGACAGAACATCACAATCCAAAACAACTTGAGTCTGCTCATCAGATCCAGTGACAATGTTACCAACAGCTCTTAGAGCTGCCGTCTGTACCTTACTCTCCTTGTGGGACAGGAGAGGAATTAACGTCGGGACAATGCCGCAGTCTATCACTATCTGAATCTGCTCATTGCCTCCATCGGTCAAATAACTGATTGCCCAGATGGCGTCTATCAGGATCTGAAATCAATACAATTGTCAACAGAAATGTGAGAATCAGATAATTTAGCTGGCAGAAGTGTCATTACTTTAGACAGATGTACTTACATTGAAGTCAGTATGGTTAATGAGCAAGCGAAGTGCTGGTAATATTTCCTTGATTGTGTTTTTGGGTGGTGGAGGTTCCTTGTTCCTGCACAGATTGACAATGACCCAGGTGACATTGCGGAGAAATTGGATAGATATGTCTGGTCTAATAAAACTCAAAAGTGGCTGAACAACACCCAATTCAATCACATAGTCTCGCAACGCAGGGCCATCTCCGATTATGTTGCCTAGAGCCCACACGGCTTGCTCGCAGACATTCTGGTGGGGCGACAGGAGCAGTTGAAGGAAGTAAGGCACAGCATCGGCTTGCACTACTTTGTTGGTCTGTTCCGAGGTCCCAGAAGCGATATTGGTCAGTCCCCATGCAGCCTCGAATTGTAAAGATGGGTTATCTGAGCGTGACAGACAGTGAACTAAGATCGGCAAGATGCCGTTATCTATTAAGTCGTCTATCGGAGGGTTTTTATCGGAAGACAGTAGTTTCCTGGCCGCCTGAACGGCTGACAGCTGCATAGCCGGGTCATCAACTCGAGCAGCATTGGCAACAAGTTGCGCTAGGTTTGTGGATGCGAGGGTCTTGTCCGTATCATCTTCGTCAGTAAAGTCAGAAACTGGCACGTTTCGGCGCTTCTGTAGAGTTTCTTCACGTTTATTTTTTCGTAGCTCGACAGTCACCTCATTGCGCCTCCTTCGCATTTCCTGTAAGGTTACCTTCATTAGCGCACTACACATCACATCGAGGCATCAACAGTAGATTAAATATAGAAAAATTATATTAAATAATCAATTTATTAACATTTATTACAAAACTTACATCTTGATCCTTCGCTTTGTTCTTAAAAACTTCCATTCGATTCTTTATCGGATCGGGTGACGCCATTTTTATAATAATCTACAAAAAAGTATTATCGTTGATAACTTTTAGTGAAATATTGCAGTACGCGATAAGCAAAAATATATTTTTCACCACATTATACGATAACAAACTGTCGAAACATATTACTTTCGCAACAGACTTTTCTACAATCCACGATCAGCACCCCACACGCCTCGCGATTTTAGAGATGAAGAACGGAAATACCATATGTCAAAAATATTTTTCCCTGCACTCTTTTGCAGACACAAATTACGTGTTATGACAACACTTTAATTTGGCTTCCACATGGCATCAACGGTAGGTACTAGGTTTTCGTATTTCAAGCGAAGTTTGTTTTATTTTTTATAAAGGTTGACCCTGTTTTAGTCAGTGGAAACGATATTCAAAATGAATCAGGAATCAGATATACATATTTTTTAAATTGACTTTTCATCAAATTTAATAGGGATCGAGTCAATAAGCTATTCTGAAGCATTTTTCTCAACAAGATAGTGATTGATTTATTCGGAACAACCATGTATGATCACGGGGGCTCCAGAACCCAGATGTCCCAGATTAAAGATGCTAGGTATGGTGTACTATACAGAACCCATAAATATTTTTATAATATGCAATTGCTGACCATATGCAAATTGCAATTGGTGGCCACCTCTAGTCTAAAGACACTTAAAATTTGACAAAATTAAAATTTAAGAACTGACAGTATACAGTACACGTAGTGATAAATTTGTATTTATTACTTTCCTGCTTGAAATTTAATAATAACAAAATTTATTTTTTGTTGTACATGTGGCGATGTACAGTGTACGCGATTTCCCGAAAATCAACATATTTTTATCATTCAGCACTATGCCAAATACTTTTTCTTTGTGGCATTACTGGTTTGAAGTTTCGACTCTGGTTGATTATCGTGTATTGAAATTTTTGACGTTTCTGATTCTGTCTAATTCTGTGATCGATAATGAAATACAAATGGATATAATAATGATATACTCCTAGACGGATACGTGATAAGCAATAATATATAAAATAGTAATGGAGTATTAAGTAAATAAAAATGTTAGTATATAGAATTATACACTTAAAACAACACAATGAGATTATTCATGTACAGAATGTTTTGCTTTTAATCTTATTTTATTCATTATTTACGTAGAAATTTCCTAAATTATTTGCCTAGAAATGTTTTCCATGTATGGTTGAATTATATTAACTATCCATGCCACTGGGTTTCTTTACATTTTCGAGCTCCTAGCAATTTTTGTAAATAACTTATTATTTTTAATTGCTTCAAATAAACAGATTGCTTACACCCCTTTGCATAGAAGACGTATACCCACTTGGTATACACAGTTTCATAGTAGTGACTAACTGTGCGGTTATATCGTACCTATGTTAGTTCTGTTGTATTGCAGATCTGTAGTAGAACATACTCTTTTTTTGTGTCTTATCAAAATTGTATCTTGCTGTTTTACTTTCTTTTGGCCGTTCGGTTTAATTATTCTGACTAATTATTATGGTAATGCTTATGAAAAAATGGTTTATCAAGAAAACTGTCCCAGTTTTCTATATTAAAGCTAAGAAAATATGAATACAATTAAAATATCCGTTTATGAATAATGGCGGGGACTGGAGTAGCGGGAGCAGGCGGTGCGTGGACACGTAAACGTTGTCCCTTCGTTTATCTTCGCTTTAAATCACTGTCGCAATTGTGTTCCTTCAACTCCTACGTAAGACGCAGGGTAATACCTCCATTTAGAATAGAAATGTTGCTATTGTGATAATTTAGCCAAAGTAGTAACTTATCATAGTTGTAAAGTACCTACTTGAACTGTTACGTTATAGGGAAATGGAAGATGAGAATATGCGGGTGGCCGCCCCCATGGCGGCCCCGTGGAACTACACCCAGCATGTCAACCTTGAGGACCTCAAGATGGACAGCAACTTCATGTGGCTCCTGGTGTCTCTGATCTGCTCCGTATGCTGGGTGGTGTACATCACCTACTACAACAGCCGTCTCTTGGGCTACATCATGACACGACTTGTTAATAGATTCTACTTTCAAGATGAAAATTTCGCAATAGGTATGTTGTGATATGTATATGCAAACACATACTATTCATTCAGTGTGTTATTTTATTTTGTAATCATTATATGTATATGTAGCAATAATTGTTTCAATGAATATTACAAATTTCAGGATCTGTAACTGTTAATGCCTTATCTGGAAAAGTGATGTTTCGAGATCTTGTCTACACAAATTACGATTACACTGTTCGGATTCAAGATGGGTATTTAATTTTTCGTTGGTGGCGAGCATACATTCCAAAAGATGTTTCAGAAGGTGAAATATTAAAAAATAATATAAAAATATTTTATTCATATTTTTATTTATTTATAAAATACATGATATTTAATGGAGACATTTATATGGAGTAGATACATTAGATCACCATACTAGATGGCTCCCTGTTTCATGGTGACCAATGGAGTATAGTTACTTTGTATGAAGTCTACTGTAAACATATGGATTAATTTTTATTAATTATATTAACATGCTGACAATTGGAAAAATTATAAATAAAAGTAGAAGATAGAAAGGACAAAAAGACATGCGTAAGGATTAGATCACAAAAATATACATTTTTTTTATTTTTATATGTGCAAACACATATGCATATAATATACACATATATGTACGCATATATACAGATATGTACGCATATATACATATATGTACGCATATATACATATATGTACGCATATATACATATATGTACGCATATATATATATATATACCAGGGGTGTTAGTTGAAGTTTGCCGGTTTTTTCAATAAAGAAAACGCTTAATTCTCAAGGGAATCTCAAAATTTTTTTTATTCAAAGTATCGACCATCGGATTCTATACATTTTGCCCATCTTTGAGGCAAATCATGGATACCATTCCAAAAAAAAAAATTCTCTTTCGAGGCAAACCATTCGACGAGCCATTTTTCGACTTTTTCAAAATTGGCGAAGCGCTGCTCTGCGAGTGAGTGTCCCATCGATGCGAAAAGGTGATAGTCGGACGGGCAAGGTCTGGAGAGTACGGCGGGTGCGATAATATTTCCCAATTCAATGCTTTGAGAGTGTTCTTCACTACTTTAGCTGTATGAGGCGGTTTGGGTTTGGCGGTTTTTTCGATTTGTCTCATTCATTTGGTGTGGTACCCATTTTCCATACTTTTGGATCTTTCCCATGGCTTTTAAACGTTGGCAAATTGCTCCTCGGGTCACATTAAGTGTTTGGGCCAATTGTTGTTGCGATTGGGTTGGGTCTTCATCCAATAACGCCTGCAATTCCTCGTCTTCGAACTTTTTCGTTGCACCAGGATGTTCATTGTCTGTTAAATAGAAATCTCCACTTTTAAATTGACGAAACCATGTCTCACATGTTCTAATCACTGGAGCATGTTCACCATAAGTTTCTACCAGCAACCGATGAGCTTCAACTGCTTTTTTCTTTTGATGAAATAAGAAAAGCAACGAATGCCGCAAATGCGATTTACTTGGAACGAAACTCGACATATTCACTGAGGTAACCAACTATGACACTATTATTTTGGCAGAATGTAACTTGTGTATTTTTGAAGGTTAATGTCCATAGAAAAATATGACATAGATGCCAAATCATAGAAATGTATACATATCTCTAGCGACATCTATGAGTAAAACCGGCAAACTTCAACTAACACCCCTGGTATATGTACGCATATATACACATATGTACACACACATACACATGAATGTACAAATGAACATACACATATATATACCTACACACCTAAACAATATATACACCTCTATCTGAATACGAGAAATAGGCTACTAACACTATCACAATCACTCATTATTATATCAGTAATTTTTGAATTTGATCAAATATAAACTTATTCTTTGTTACAATTTACAGATTTATCACACTCTGACACTAGACTATCTGTCATGCTAAATGGATTTGAACTTCACGTCTACAACAGATGCAATCTTTATAGTGAACTAGAAAGGACTTTTGGATTAGACCCTTCCATATTTATGGACAGCACTGATGAATCCGGGGCAACAGCGAAAGAACAAGCCATGAACCTTGCCAATGAAAGAGCTAGCGCTACGGAGAGGAAGGTTCGTGCTGAAGCTGTCATGGCCAGGACTTGGAGAGACCTAATTCCTGTCATCAAGTTAGATATCTGTTCTGGACGAGTTGTGTTTGGTAATCGACTGGTGCCCACCAGTTTATCAATTAGTGTTGAAGAAGCACATTTGGTCTATAGTACAAAACCCCCCGCTTCTAAATTAGACTATCTCATGCACTTTGTGAAAGCCAAAGCAGAAAACTGTCGAGTGATGCTGGTCCCCAGTCCAAATTACATTGGAATGGTTGATGATCCACCAAGATACATGGGAGAGGGATTCGTTGTTATGAGCTCAAATTACATAGAACTTTACTTCTATATGGATGAACCGGGCTTAGTTCCCGATGAGCCAGTTTTATTACAACTGGCTAACGGCGACGTGGTGGAGTCAGCGCCTCCCATTTGGGGAGTGGACATTAAATGTGGAAAAGGAACAGATTTTAGCTATGGCCCTTGGGCAGACAGACAACGAGAACACTTATTTAAGTTCTTCTATCCAGCTGACTATCAAAATCTTGTTGTGACTCCTCAACCGAAACCCGGAGATAGAAGACAAATGCAAGCCTTCGATATCAGACTTTCAACGCTTAATGAAGCCACAATTGACATATTGTTTTCGAAGAATAAGGAAACTAATGCTGTCCATGTGAACATCGGTGCGGGATCATACTTAGAGGTAAACCTACCGTGGATTGTATTACAAGATGGATATACTACCAAGATTACTGGGCAATTATTGCATTTGGAAGCGACAACAAGTCTTCAGTATCGTAGTATGGCAGAAAGTGAAACATTGGAGTTTGCTGTGAGATGTCATTATCCCTTGATATGGAACCAGCACCAGAACTGGTCAATCAGTTTTACAGGCTGCAAAGCAACAGCTAATCTTGTTTACTGCCATAAAGGCTTTTTCCAAGATTTAATAAATGACTGGGCTTCTAAAATTCGTCCAGATATTCTTCATTTTGTGCCATATACATGGAAAATTTCATTATTGTTGAAAGATTTTGAACTGATAACATTGTCTAATCAATATAACTGGATAGATTGTAGTTCAACAAACCAAGAAAACAGCCATGTAGCTTTCTGCGGAGATCTCTTTGATTTGTCTTTCGATTTATCATTTGAAGATTTTCTCCCAATAATAGTCCCCCTAAAAATTTGGATTCAAGGTGAAGGAGTGGACATGTGTCTTTATTTGCCGGAAGTTAATACTAGCAGAGTTATTTTACTTGCAATAGAAAAGAATATGAATTTGAATTCCCGTAAAACTAACCCCACTGCTGTAAAATGGCGTAAGAAGTGTTTGAACAGTTTGGGTTGGATAAACTGCTGGTCAGTCCCTATAGTAGCAATAAGCATCAAATACGACTATCACCCTATCGCCCCATTGGGTCCCGATCCTCAAGCCGATATCACCACCCCAGAAAAGGAAGAAATTTTGCTTTCTCCCATGCGAATATCTAGATCTCGAAAGCAACCACAGGTTCAGTGGAATCATAATGGAAAAAATAAATTTGATCCGAGTACAATGACACCAGATAAAATAAGCGTGGAACTTGAAATTGGACCGTCAGTTATTCTATTGTACGGATCAATCATAAGAAATTTCATTAACTTGAAAGAAAATATTTTTGGTGAAGATCAGACTTTCACAGACATGCAGAAAAGCACAGGCACTGAAAGCAATTCCTTGTCTGAACTCGGCATCAAGTTGAACACTAGCGTCATCACCCCGGTATCTGGAGACTCTTCAGACAACACCAAGGTTGTGTTTGATCCCCGACTCTATAGACCTCTCCAAGTAACCGTGTCAGTTACATTGCACGATATTCAAGGTTATCTTGTTAAGAATTGCGCGGAGAATGAACAAACCTATCCCATAATTCTCATTGAAAGATTTGGCTTTGAAATGAAAAAAGGGTATAAAGAAACTAAGCTACAGGTTTTAGTGAGTCCTTCATTCTTAATTATAGCTGACTCTGCTACAATATTACAGCAATCTCCTCAGTCACATCTGAACCGGGGTCATTTGATGTTGTCATCTTTACAGCTCCGTGGGCATGCTATGTTTAGTGATGAAAACCGAACATTGGATGAAGAAACCATAGAGTATGCCTGGATGATTGAAGTTCAATTAGGTCAACTCACTGGTCGATTAACAGTGTCCCAATTGTTTAATCTACTTAGTGCATTGGAGACATTTGTCCTGCTTGCTAGTGACTCGGAGAACAATTTAAGCCCTCCAAAAGTAATGAAAATTTGCCATCATGGATACAACACCACTTTGTGTACCCATACAAATATTCAAACAAAATATCACTGCCCAACAAGTGAAGATATAAAGTACCGAATGAGTAGAGTGGCCATAGATTTGATTGATATTTATATTGTAGAGAATGGCACTGCAATGCAAACTTGGTTATCTCCATTGAGGTTGTGTGTTTGTAATTTACATAGTGATCGATTTGATCTTGGCGTTACTGGATTATTACCGCATCTGAAACTTATACAGTATACGCATGCTAATATGCAAACCAATCCGATAAATAAAACAGGAACAAACTCGAGCCAAAAAATTAAATACTCCGATTCAGATTCATGGGTCGAAGTCGGAAGTATAGCTATGGGCCCCATTCTACTGGAAGCTGCCACTTCTCTGTCACCATCTGAAAAAGGTGTGCAAAATAAATTTCTCAAGTGTTTTGATGAAAAATCAAAGCGACTGTGGTTTTTATGGCCAAAAGAAGAGGGAACTAGCAAAAATAATCAATGTGGGTGTCTTGGAGGCTGTGCATTCTTCGGATCAAACAGAAATGGATCAAATTTTTTGAAACCTAGTCGAAATGATATTTCAGATAATGTTAACGTTGCAATTTTCAACATACAAGATGTTAAAAGTGGTGAATATGGATATGGACAAAGCTTATTGCACGATGGACACTTGGTATTCCATACGCCTCCGTACAGTGGATTAGATGTCTGCCTTCAAGGATCTCCGCCCATATCAGTGTCCAGTCCCTCTCCACAGCCAGCTTCTCTACATCCTCCTTCTCTGAGTACACAAAACTCTAATAATCTTACTAGAAGGTTCTCCTACACTTCCGTTTACAAGGGATCTAATAGTATTTCCAACAACGCCAAGGCAGAGGTTCCGTATGCTAGGTTGGTCGATTCAGAAGGCTTATGCAATCAGAAACTCGACAGTGATTCTAAACTTAATAAAAGCATATTATCAGTGCCTCAAATGGAAAGCAGTATGTCTGATTCTAAGCTGGCTTTGAATTCCTTTAATAAGCAAGACATGGTGGGCCAACATTACTCTGCAACTAAACTTATAAACCCTATATCTGCTATTCCAAAAGAAGGCATCGGGTACCACAAGAAAATGGTCAATATTTCAGAATCGCATTATTCACTCAATTCTCATCTAACAGATGATCAGGATAGCAGAGAAGTTCAGAGAACTGTGTCTATGAATAGTGGAAATCAATCTGAAGTATTTTTCTCGGCAGAAGATGAGATATCTACAAGCCGCTCGTCTAGTTTGAGGATGTCCCGCAGTAATAAACGAAGCAGCAGTTCCCAATATAAAACAGCGTCGTCTGGTGAATACAACTCTAATAAGAAATGCAGCACCCCATCACTAGCAGATCCTTATACTTTACCTAGAACTATTGGTTCTCTACCTCTTGATGTAACCATTCCCAACGATTCTGATGATAGTCACTCCTTTTCCTCAACTTCTTTCATTTCTGCATTATCATCACAAGAAGATATGACTTTGATCAATTTACATGCGCAGGCCAATAAGCCAATTTGCGACTCTCCAATTCTAATGGCAAGTTATATTTGCCATCTATCACACAGTAAATGTAAAAACTGGACACATTGCTCTTTACCAACAGGAACTGACGCTTTCTCCGTGCCACTCTTTAAAAATGCTGAAAATGGTAAATTAATGTACTGCGGTAATAAATATATTCCGTTATTTGAAAAGAAGGTTGGAGAACATAAAGGAATTCGACTGACTCCACGCCATGAAAGTCAAGTTAATAACCAACAGGGAGGTGACAATATATTCAATAAAGCAAACATTAATTCACACTTCAATGTTCAGGGAAGAATTCACCCCTATTCGCAAACATGGTGGGAAATACTAAAAGGTCCGAACGATGATCACGAAAATAACACTGAAGGAATAGTGGATGATTTCCTAAAAGGGATTGGAAAAAACCAAACCGCTTTAATGTTAAAATTCAGAGGAGCTATCGATGTGATGGTGAGTCCTTTGCTATTAGAAAGTACCCAGCGCTTCATAGAAACTCTGACTCCTGTGGTAGCCAACATCCACCCTGTTTCTATATTAAATCATCTGCATTTTTCTTGTGCACGGTCAGTAGAAGCTGCCAACATTCTGAAGCAGGAGCACAATTTGGTCAATTGGGTTCAACACACAAACCAAAAAAAAGAGAAATCACTTGAAAATACCAAGTTAGAAAAGAACAAGGATTCACAAATGTGGCAGCCCAATATTTACGAAGAAAATATATCTACTCAAGTGAACATTAATGTAATCCTTCCTAAAGTCAATATAGTTTTACTACAATCCTCTATCATCGAGGACTTGATCACTTTTTCTGCGTTGGAAAATATTCAAGATCTTACATGCGCTTCAATTTTTGCTGTGTGTTTAGAAAATATAAACTTTAAATATGTTTCCAATAAAGAGATGCTAGAAGCAGTTCAGATTTACTATCGGCCAACCCTGCGGGTACTGAGTCATAAGAAAACTTTTGGGATCATGAAAGCTCCAAAAGCTTTTATTTCTGCACACAGCGACAACACTCCCAATCGACAAGATAAACGCGAAGCTGTCTTTCTGGAAACTTCTCAGAAGCATTGTGAGGACATCAATGTGACCCTTGACATAGGTAACACAGTCATGCACCATTATAACATCGTCCCTTTAGAGGTAAAACTCATTAAGTGCCACGCTAGCTGTAAGACACATAGTGACTTTTACATCTAAAAGGGCGGTACAAACCACTTTTCTTTTCTATTTTATATCATAATTTATTAATGTTTAATATAATTTATAATTATAGTCTCTGTGCGAGGGAAGCGTTGCATGTGTTAGGGTGAACGGTGGTATTATTGGGTTGTTTGACATCATAAAAGGTGTTAAGCAAGGCTACGTAAAGTCACCGTGGTTATTCAATCTTTACATGAATAGTATGCAAGAATTCAAAGAGGTGGATTTGGGCGCGAAAACGAGTAGTTTAAAATTTTTTTATATTTATTATTTTAATTTGACGGCCTCCATGGCCGAGGGGTAAGGCTTTCGACTCCGAATCCGGAGGTCGCAGGTTCATATCCCAGCGTGCGCAAGTAAATTTTATTTAATTAATCTGTGTTGTTTCACAATTAATTCATTTAAAAATAATATATTGTATATTTGCGCACGTTCCAGAGTGGAAGATACTCTCAGTATCACCCTGGTGAAAGACCACCATTCAGAATTGAAACGTTGCTTGAAATGGCTTTTACCCGAGTTTGGTGACCAGATCTGAATAGCCAGGTATTCCCCACCTTCCTCTTTCCCTTCCCCTTCCCCTCCCCAATACCTTCAGCCTTACAGGATTCCCAATTGGGAATGCCATAATCTCACTGGCTCCAGACGGTTGGGAGCAGTTGGAACTCTTGTGCGGTATTCATATAAAAAAAAGAAAAGATGAACAAAGAAAGTAGTGTAAGGAGAATATATGACGCAAATGTAAATGGTAGAAGTAGTTGAGGATGCTCAAGGAAGACATGACACGATCAATTAACTAAATACTTAAGTTGGGCCAAGTTAACTGTCAGAATAACAAGAGTATGTATGAATGTGAATGAAGCAAGGAGTGTGTGCCAAGACTGAATTATTTGGCGGTATGTTCTTTCTGCTTACCGATGATGGCGAGAAACGGCGTGTTGGGCAGTTAGTTAGAATGTAATTTGGTAGACTAATCACTAAATGTAACTGTTTTATAGGAAAAATCCATGCACAACTGCGAAGGATACACAATGGGGGGCCCATGGTAAAAGATGCCGTCATAACTGGTATTCCAATGCATCAATCTAAAGTATCTTTTAAGTGTATAAAAGGACCTGAAACCCAACCGTTGGATGACTCCATTGAGAAAAATAATGTAAATGTTTGATATTAAACTAATTTGGGGTGGAACGTTATAACCTTAGTTTATGCACTTGAAGATTTTCAATAATAATGCCTAACTATGTTTTAGGAGAATCGACTCAAAAAAGAAAAAGAAGACTCAGCTTTAGAAGACATTGGCTTTATAATGTTTGAATGCGGATTAGAAGGCACCTGTATTAAGATAACAAAGCATTCCCATTTCGATAAAGTGGATCCCAATGATGACAAAATGACATGCAAGACTGACAGCGATATCTGCTACGCTGATTCTTTACGCTCCGAGGAGTATAAGCCCGAAAAGCCTCCGAAGATCGTAAGGTCATCTGTTATTGACGAAATATTCAAGAAGAAAGATTCCACATCTTCCAAGCCAAGTACTCCAAATCTGGGCACTTGTAATCCAGAGCCTGTCCCAGAAACGGAACCCGCTCCAATAGATCCCAATGCAAACAACCTTATTGTCCCAGTAAAGGACACAGAAAAGGCATCTTCTTGCGTAATCGATCTAAAGACAGTTTGGTTCAACTTTGCTGCGCCTCCGAGAACGCCTATTACAAAAAAAATTGATTATACGAGGTAATTGAACTTTTCATTTGTAACAATTGATTAATCGTTAACAGTTAATACTTCTTAACCACATTCTTTTTCTTCTTCGTATGGTGGAGGAGAGTTGATGGAGTTCATATGCTGGGGTTATTTAGCCAGTCGACGGCATCGGTAGTCACTTGGTTCAGAGCAGATGTGCCATAGGGAAACTGATGAAGGAGTCATTCTTCTACGATGTGTTCTGTTGTTTGAATATATCCACATGCACAAAGTTCGAAATCCTTTAGTCCCCATTATGCATAATTTACGCCCAACGGCTGTGACTTTAATGAGGTCCATGTCTTCCTTTAACCACATAATAAGTGTTTTATTTCCACATTTCTGTAATATTATTTCGTAGGTTGGATTGGAATTTACTCACAACGGCATCTCCTGCAATCAACGCCTGGATGAATCCATGTAATCGTTTGGGCATCAAGGTGGTAGCGCTGTACAGGGCTTACTATAGAAGGGTCACAGCCACCTGCGCAAGTCTCATGGCCGCATCTCTGGACTTACCTCAAATCCACATGCCCATTAAGGTACTACCTACCTATCTAACATAACTACATAATGCGCCTACATAATATGCAACTACACCTTAATTTCTAGTCTACTTCGGGGTGAAGGGTTCTATGTGTTTATTATATTGTTTATCTCGGTCTTTTGTACTTCTTTGCCATGCCTTTTTACCAAACTTGCTCGTTTTGTCAATCCAGTAACATTTAGCCCTCTTCGTGCTTCATTTTGGTCAATCTTGTCAGGTTTTTAATCTCATCGTTTTGTATTATCTTTCAGAGCCGCTACTGTCGACAAACTCACCTGGCTCAAGCCTTGAGAGAAGATCCGTCCTTGCAGCTGTGTGCTGTTCTTTTGCGATATATGCTTCAAGCTGACGTCGCAGCGATACAAGCTGATCTTGCAGAGAAACATCTGCCATCATTATCAACACTTCGAAGGGTAATTTCAAATACTGTATTTGTGTATAAACATTAAAATTTAATACATTCATTACACCGTCTGCATAAAAGCTGCGGGCTCTATTATATACTTAGATCTATTTATATGTGAGCGTCAATTGATTATGCAATTTATTTTTGTTTACAGGGTGTGGTTGTTCTGAGTCGTCAATGGAAAAATATATTATACACTCCACTGCTACTTGAGCATAACTACAAAACCAAAATGATGAAGCAACTCAATGTAACATTCACATTGCCTGATGTCGTTGAGGTGAAGCTTTAATAAATATTTTCGTTTCAGTTGTATGATGTTCATTGACAATATTATATTGTTCTTTTAATTGATAATCTTGCTAATTCCTTTTCAGGATGACTATGAAAACTTTGTGGAACTGGAAGAAGGGGAGGTGATGGATGAGAGCTCTACTCTGTTGGCCACCGATATCCCGGGAAATAATTGTAAATTAAACGTTCCAGGTATCTTTCTACATATTTTCAAACAGAAATATTATGTACATATAGCAATATGTGTTTGCAGGTTAAAGAGAATAGATATATTTGTATAACGTGTGATTCACTGTGTAAATTGGCATTGCCAAATATTATATCTATCCCTATATATCTATCATTCCTATAATATTTCCCTGTGTCCTTTAATGTGTTTATATATTTGTAACATATCAACACTGATAAACCAAAATGTATATATTTTTAGGTAATTTGGGCATTGCGGCAACTAGTCCTGTTGGTCCGTCATTTGCATCAACAAGTCCTCCGTCTGGTCAGTTGTCATTTTAACACAATCTAAAAAATAGAATGATATGAAATGAAATACACTGCTCAGTTCCCTTTCCCCTTTTCCAATATGTATTTCAACTCCTCCAACATTAACTTAATAAAACGTATCTTGGTTTTATTAATGATAATTTTTATCGATCGGTTTTAAAGGTAAAGGTTGCGAAGAATTGTCTCCATACTAATAATACCATAATATATAGTAAGTACTCTCAACTTACCAAATGAGTTGCACTTGATTGTATTTGATTTAATAATCATTTAATTAATCAATGCTAATTAATGACCTGAAAACTTCTTTCATTAGTTTCCCGTGGGCCGCCGCCTTGCAGCAGACAAAGTGCTGCATTTACATCATTACCTTTTCCCGTCAGGCCTCTTCATTTCAGTGAAAATGCTTTACCAGGTATGTATGATTTTTTAAAATTCTTATTTGATCAGTATTGCCATAGGGACGAAATGTGTGGCAAATGGGGAAAAATGTCAAATATAGGGAACAAACAAGCGGGATATGTAAATGGGGAAAGAAATAGAGCGGGCTCTCTCTTATAATGGACAACAAATTTAAATTTGAATGGCTCGTAAATTTTTTTTATTATATTATTTGATATTTTGACTCTTCATTAGTCCTAACAAGTTGTTTGGTCTTAAACTCAATACATAATGGTTTGTCATTTTTTTATTCTGTTCTAGGATACGATACGCTAAAAGATGATGCTATAATAATTGGTTCCAATCCTTCGATATATTCCAGTGAGAGTCATGACAATATCAAGGGTGAAGGCAAACCCAGGGAGGACCTTTACAGCTGGATGGCCAAACAAGATCCCGTTGCTCAAGTATATATTTATATGATAATTGCTATGATGACCTCGGGTTGTAAGATAAATAATACGCCGTCATCCGCACAAGCATTATGTCTTTATTAAGACTATGTTCACAATTATATTATGAGGAGTCTAATAGCCAGGAGGCATCATTTTTCTCAGTTTGGTTCTTATTCCAGTTGCTAAGATTAACAAATACTATTTTTTGTTTATCTTAACAACGTCTCAGTGACATCTCTGTTTCACGCCTTAAACTATTAAATGAAATTATTTCTAACACCGTTTAAAAGTCATAGTTTGTTTTTTTTTTTTTAAGAGTTTTGTCCACTATGTACATTTGTTACTTAATTTTATTTATTTGCTGCCGGTTTCGACACATCCGTCTCATTCACTAATGTTCTTAACCTTTCAGCTGCGGGAAGCGCACACGTGCACCGCACTATACGAGGTGTGTTCTAAAGAAAAGGTGAATTTTGAATTTTCGCGGGCTGTGTATATTCGATTATCGATTTTTTTTTGTTATTATGTTGGTACACATATGTTTATTATATGTTAGCATTATCAGCCATTTTGGATTAGTGGTTTGTTTTTGACAACTGGAAAGGTTAGTCACGTTTTTGTGTGTTCTTCGATTATTTACTTTTGAAAAAAATGGATCAAAGAATGTGTATTAAATTTTGCATTAAAAATGAAATAAAGTCCTCCAACGCACTTAAAATGTTGACTGTGGCATTCGGCGAGTCTACTTTGTCTCAAAAAAGGGTTTATAAGTGGTACAAGCTCTTTACAGAAGGCTGAGAAGATGTTAATGACGATGAGCATCCTGGAGTTGCAACCACGTCAACAAACGAAGAAAACATCGAAACAGTGAAGAAAATGGTTTTGAAAATCGTCGAATCACTATTAGGGAAGTTGCAGAGGATGTTGGCATATCAATCGGCTCATGCCATGCAATTTTCTCGGATGTTTTGGGCATGAAACGTGTGGCAGCGAAGTTTGTTCCGAAATTGTTAAATTTTGAGCAAAAGCAACGTCGCATTAGTATCGCTCAGGAGTTGTTGAATGACGTCAACGATGATCCAGATTTGCTCAAAAGGGTCATAACTGGTGATGAAACTTGGGTATATGGTTATGACGTCGAAACCAAGGCCCAATCATCCCAATGGAAGCGGCCAGAAGAGTCAAGACCGAAAAAAGCACGCCAAGTTCGATCAAATGTGAAGGTTTTGCTCACTGTTTTCTTCGATTACAATGGCGTGGTGCATCATGAGTTCTTGCCAACAGGTTGCACGGTTAATAAGGAATATTACAAGGAAGTTATGCAACGTTTGCGTGAAGCAATACGGCTCAAACGATCGGAATTGAAAACAAATCATGGATTTAGCATCACAATAATGCACCATCTCACACATCAATGCTTGTTCGTGATTATTTGGCCAAAAACAACATCGTAATCATGCCTCAACCACCGTATTCACCAGATTTGGTTCCCTGCGACTTTTTCCTATTCCCGAAACTGAAGAGACCAATGAAAGGAAAGCGTTTTGCCACAATTGATGAGATAAAGTCAGAATCGAAGAACGAGCTGATGGCCATACCGAAAAGCGCATTCCAGAAGTGCTTCGAGGATTGGAAGAAGCGCTGGCATAAGTGCATTATATCTGAGGGGGATTACTTTAAAGGGGAGAAAATGGATATTGATGAATAAATAAATACTTTTCGAAAAAATTCGAAATTCACCTTTTCTTTTGAACACACCTCGTACATGCCCTGTACGTGGGCAGCTCACTCGTGTGCCGCAAAGTTACTAGAATTTTAAGAGCCCCGCGTGTGACAGAAGTCATACATATTTTTGACATGTAGAAAGGTTAAAACTAACTTAAATTAAATAAGTACATAATTAATTTTGTCATTATTAGGTATAAACAAAAAAATTAAATCAAAAATTAATTTACTAAAGAAAAAAATTAAAGCAAAAATTAATTTAGTAAACAAAAAAATTAAATCAAAAATTAATTTAGTAAACAAAATAATAGCACCCTGTAAATCACCTTTGTTAACCATGTTTCCTTATTATTTTGACTCCTCCCACTTCCAGTCCCCCTCCAAATCACCAATCCCACTCTCACTACCCTCATCTAATGTCTATTTATTTCCGTACTTGTTTAATTTAAGTTAGTTTTAAGAACTCTTAGTGAATGACACGGATGTGTCGAAACCGGTAGCAAATAAATAAAATGAAGTAACAAATGTACATAGTGGATAAAATTCTTCAAAACAAAATGTCTAGAAATTGTTACATAGTTAATGCCCAAGAAATACAAATTATTATTTTTTTTAAATGATTTATGATTTTATGTATAAAGGAGTATTTCATTGAGTTTCTAACCATTGGTGAAGTGAATGCACCCTGTATTGCTGGCTCTGTGATTAGAGATTTTTAAAGAGTTTAAAATGTATGAAGTTTTCTTTCTTGTTTGGGTACAAAAACTGGGTCTTTACGGTGAAATAGAATCTTACGCAACAAAATTGAAAGAAAGAAGAAAAAAAAAATTTATAGTAACTATGTATGTATTTTCATATCGTACAATCTCAATGTAATGCATTTTTTATTATGATTTTAAGTTGCCGGTTGAAACAAACGTAGAAAAGCCACCGGTTGACATTCCAAATTCGGCCGCTGTAGGTGCCAATTCAACAGCCGGTCAGTATACCGCCCAACCAAGTCATTATCAGTTTGCTATGCAAGACTCACTCATGCTATTAGACGCACATTTGATTTTCAAACCATTCCTATCTGCATTGGGCTTAGCATCACATCAAGTTACACAAGGTAATTATACTTTTGTATATGTATTTGAATTTTTTTATTCCTCGTCACCATTTTGCTTTCATTTATTAAATTTGTACAAAACACTTGTAAATGTATAAATAATGTACATACCTACAGATTTGAACAAGCAGATTATGTACAATTGAGTTATCCGTATGTTTTATTACGCTTTTTTATTTATTTATGTTTCAAAGATTCATAAATCCTTCTTGTTTTACGAGGTTAGACTGTCAAACGATTTTACACTATGTATATCATATTGAATCATCTACTTATTTATTACGAATTACTTAAATAAGATTACTCGTACAAATAATATGTACATACCTAAATAATTTTCATATTAATACTCTATAATTTCAACGATCTGTCGTAATTCACATTGTTCAGTTTTGACTTCCGTTCTCCCACATCTCGCACTGCAGTAAGGTTGATTACTGCGTGAACTTCATATAGTTCACCCTGCAGTGGAGTTATTTTTCAATATAATAACTGTTAATTAAACTCAATTTTTTCAGGAGCGCGAACAATTTCATCATTAGACTCTTTGGGATCAAATCTCTCATTAGTTGCCTGGATGGACACATTTAGAATTGATATTGTAGTTAGTGAATTTGGAAAAAATGAAAAAGGAAAGAGCAAATCCAAAGGAAAATCAGGTAATTTTTCACAGTATTAATTTGACCAAATATTCTATATAAATTTATTATTTTGTGCTTTATTCTACTGTGTCCTTTTTTATTCGTGTGAATTTTTGTTTTAGATGTGATAAAAGAAATGCCATCATTTTTATGCGAGAAGGTGGGCTTGGATATTGATTTAAAAAAGATGACTGACATGACGGTCGATGATTTGATGCAGCGCCAAAATGTTTTGTACATCTCTCGAGGCCAACTCAAAAAACACATTAATACAAAAATCAACTTCAGCTTGAGCATCAGATATATTTCACAACAGGTTATTGTATCATTATTTTATCTGGAATCCAATCCACATTTCTGCATATTTAATGTTTTAGACTATAGAAACTTTTGTTTGTTTATTTTTAGGTCAATATGCCTCTACTGAGACTTTTACACCAAATAAGTAATATGTACCAAAATGTAAAAGAAACGCAAAGCGAGTTAAGAGGACACACTAAAACACCAAAGCAGAGCAAAAGGAGATTTTCAGGTACATTGAAATATAGTCACCAATTTCATGACAACTGACCATTTATAAATATGTGCAATAATATTATATTTGAAATCTTAACTATCAAGTGAAAAATAAAAAACATCCTGAAACCGTTAACTTTTTTTTTTTAAATTTTTTTTCTCGTACATTGAAATCTGTACTGCTTTTTCCGTCTAGAATTTATAGATCAACGCAAATATTTTCAGCTCACAATGTAATTTCCATCGTGAGTTATGGAGCTTTGAAATATCGTAGTATCTTCACCTCATATATTATTCTTTGTCTATGTTTTTATAAAGGGACAAGTGAGGGGGCCCATCATAAGTACGACGTATCAGCCTCCAGTGCTGCGCCATTCTCTTCGCAAGCAAATGTCGTGGGGAGCACACAAGGATTGGTAAATCCCCCAGTGCCCCCAAAAGCACCTTCTCACCAGCCCATCGGTAGGAGCAGGCCACAGTCCTTTGCACAAAAGCTGAGGTCCACGGGAAAAACTGTCAAGGGTAAACTCGGTAAGACCAATATTTATGTACATGTTTGTTTACGGATGACTTTCAAATAATAACATAACATGTAACACAAATTCATAGAAAAGGATAGTACATACATATTAATAAAGAACCCTTTATTACGCACTTTATTTTTATTCCACTCAACACTGAATTTTAACATTTAAAATTCGAAAACAGCGAAATTGTAGATTTTAGCTTTCTCACATTTTTTAATGAAATGATTTACTTTACTTATTTGATTTATTTCTATGGTCTTGAATCCTATGATTACATATATCCATGATTAAATAATATATTTCGAAATTAGTTACTTATTTCGACAGATAAATATCGCATTGTCTTTATTTTGAATCCTTTTACGTTCATTAAAATAATTTTTTTAATGCCTTTGCCATTTTTCCGGAACAAAAAAATGCAACAGTGAATTCATATATATATTTTTTAATATTTTCAGGTTACAGTTTCCTAAATGAGGGGGCACACACCCCCATGTTTGCGGAGAGCGGAACACCACTACACGCATCCGTACTTGAAAGCAGCATATCGAGCACGGTTCCCGAGTTAAAGGACGATCTGTCTTCAGTATTGATCAATTCTGGGGGAAAGTTAACACCGCGCTGTTGGAGGACTTTATATTATCTGCTGGACCTCTATGCGACGATGCCGGATACTAAAACAGTCGCCCATAGGCAAGCATATAATTTGTATGTACATTTTTTTTGTAAATAAAAAAATGAACAGTAAAGTTGCCAATTCTTTGGTGTCAGTGGGACTATGTGGATTGTTTTGAGGCTAAAGGAAGTTGTGGAAGAAGATTTGGAACAGGAAGGTTGGAAGTTGGGAAGTATCTGGTTATTCAGATCCGGTCACTAAGGATCATTTCAAGCAACTTTTCGATTATGAATCGTGGTCTTGCTCACCAAGGCAAGTACCTTCCATGCTGAAATGAGGTGAAAATTAAAAATATATGTAGTAGTTTGTGCGACATCCAGAAATTAAAAATGTATAATGTATAATAAAATATTATGGTTTCAATTTTCTCTTTATATGTCTGTTTCTCGCAGGTTTTCCATCACAACAGACATCCCAGATGGGTATAAACACCAGAAGCCTCCAACTCCCCGTTTGCAGTCCAGAGATCCCGTGGCCCCTGCAAATGGACTGGGAATTGCTATCATCGGTGTTGTTCGCATACACAGAACTCGCCTGCTAGCCTCGCTCTCTGGCCTGAAACTGGAAGCAGAGATGACGTCGCTTCAAGTTTCCTTGACAGCTTCAAAGATATCTCAATGGTCTTTGGCAGGCCACTTGGGTAGAACTATGATTGTTCTTTTGGAAGGTGCAATACCCAATCAGCAGTGAGTGTTCTTTTATTTAAATCCAATATTTAAAAAAGACTTGTATAATAATTGTTGTACAGTGTCTATAGGCATACCACTGATAGTTTCCTTGTGATTTCTCCATTTTTCGTATAAGTGACATATGTAACAAAAAAATATATATTCTGTGTTACTTTATCCGCTCATGTGATCAATGCGAGAAACTGACCACCAGACCCGATACTAACATTTTCTAGGGCCAATAAAGTCGCTAGTGTTTTTTTCAATTGGTGCGTGTCATCTATTGCAATTAACCTACTCTACTATGCAACCGAAGTCTACAGTTAACTGAGAGCTTGCTGTTTTACAAACGATCATAAAAAAAAAATGGTACTACTATTACCACATGGGCGAAATTTAATGAATAATTTCAATCGGAATAGCAGAAGAGGATGTATGAGATGTTGTACGAATGTGAATGAAGCAAGAAGTGTATGCCAATGTCGAGTTATTTGGCGGTTCGTCCTCTCTACCCACCCTTGCGATGAAAGAGTGTGATGGTTAGTTAGTTAATAATTTCAATCTCATGATATACTCCGTATAATTTTCAATTTAACACAGAATTACTTGATTCCTTAAGCCTTGCATCTGTATTTCTAACGCTTGGCACATAATTACATTACGGCGCGGATACTAATGGGCGGTGCCGCAAAGCCGCTGAAGATATTGTCATATTGTGCAGAACTCCGTTTAATGTACGGTATCCTACGCCATAATCCATAAAAATCCGAAAGTCATCAATTGTCCACAGCCCGCACATTCTCCAGCATGCAAAACACTACAAGTTACCCAGTCAGTAATTTTGAGATCATCGTATTCGCTAACGCAATGTGTTTTCCATAATTCAAAGAATTGAGTAATGTATTCCATATTCAGTTATGACGTCTAGTTACTACGACTCTTGTCTGTCGATATCGAGTCTGCCCATGCTAGGTCCTCAGAACGCAAATTAGTCAAGTCATTAATCGCTAGTTCCTAATTTATTTTATCAATGACCGCGGTGAATCCTTTCGTCTTTAGTTCCAGCGCAGCCAAGCCGTCAGTTTCAATACTCTGAGACTTTCTGAAGTAATCTGTAGGTAAGAATCTTGGGGTGCATCGATGTTATGCTTGGTCGATGGTAGGGAGTCAAGTTAGTGATTTCACACTTTATTTTCTGTGGTTGAGTGTCACTCATTCACTTTTAGTCAGTTTTTGTTTGGCGAGTAATATTATGTTTAAAAACGAATCAATTATACACTACATTGTTTTCATATTCTTTAGTTGAGTGAGATTGTTATTTTCGTGTTATTTTTTATATGCTATTTCCAGTACTAGCACAATTTACAATGCTTCTTAATTTTTTTTTATTATTATTATTTTTTGTTGTTGTTATAATTCTTTTTTTAATATTAATTAAATGAATAAATTCACAAGACATGGGGAATAAGACTGAATCGACTCACTATTGAGAATTAATCTGCCCGTATCTAGTATACATGACCGTTTTACAGCTAAATGCAAGAGATGTCATTTAGTGAAATTACATTATTTAGTGAAATTGCTTCATTTAGTGAAATTACGTCATTTAATGAAATTACGTCATTTAGTGAAACTATACAGGGATGTTTCTGAACACATTTATATTTCAGACTAAACATGCGAGTGTCTAGAGATCTTATAACGTGTGCTGAAGAATTACGTATTTTCTTTCAGAACTGTTGTGCGGATAACTGTGGGAAAATCCCAAGCCCTATATTCATCCGACGGCAGTCGTAAAGAACGCAGCAACTCTGGACTGTTGAGCATCGGAGCGATAAGAATGGATTTACCGCAGCACCCCGTTGCTCTGCACGGCATGATGACACGATCGAGTCGACAACTCTCATCAACACTTCAGGTAATGTATTACTCTATCTCATCTCATCTCCTTCCACTTATCTTATTCGGGTCGTGGACCGATCGCCTCGTAAAAGGCGCCTCCAGGCGTACCTGTCCTGCGCTTCTTCAGCGGCCTCTGTCCATAGCAGGCCCAGCCTCTGGAATTGCTTCTCCCAACTTCTTACTACAATATCAACCTATTACCTGCCATTTGCTATTTGTACTAGAGGTTGTCAATAAAATTAATAATCTCAACTCATAATGTATTGTAAAAGTCGACGCTGATCACTAGAGAGCAGAAAAAATGTAATTGCTTTTTTTTTGCATTTTTTCTTCATTTTTCATTAAAAATGCTTTTTTTTTGCATTTTTCAGCTAAAAAAAATCATTATTTCATCAAACGATAAACGTCATATTATCAATTATCACAGTTAGTAAATATGGTTTTACCCAAACTTATAATAATAGATTCTGTAAATTCCTCGAAAAAGATCAGTATAATTTATACCAGGAGTTCCTTTTAAGGAAAATTCCTTATCTTTTTGCTTACCCTTAAAGAGATCTTGCTTAACTGCGGTTCCGGTTCTCTCGGATGATAGCTGTCAGCTGTCATTAAGCGAATGACATTCATTAAAACTATTAATATTTGCATAGTTTTAACAAGAGAAAAACTCAATATTAAGTGAAGTATCAACTATGTTATTATTTATTTTAAACATTATTACTTAGTAAACATTATATAGATGTTGATAATTTTGGCACGGTTAACAAAATAATGCACAATGGCAGCTACAGCATAGAGGAGAGTCGTTCCGGCCGGACTGAGTTTAATGAGTCCGATTCCGAAGGCGGTGGATTCACTCCTTTAAATTACTTTTTTTTTTCCATACTAAATAATGTAAAGTGTTTTACAGATATGTTATTATGTTAACAAAATAGTTTATTTTATATCTATATATAGAAATGGACTACTTGCTATAACACGGTCCAAGCTAGTGCTACACTAGCTTGGACCGTGTTATAGCAAGTAGGGAACAATAAAAATATTAAATGTAAAATAAATATTAATTATACATGTACATATACTCCGAGTTCGCAAATATGGTTTCACTCAAGGAACGGCTAAGGTTTGGGATTGGAGTTAGAAACGAAAAGTGACCATCTTCAATAGTGTAATATGAACAATTTTTGCTTCTGGAATCAGAAACACCCGGAGCAGTCGGAGTCAGAAACGAAAAGTTACCATATTCAAAGACGCAATATGTATGTTTTTTCCTTCGGGAATTAGAGACACCACAGAAATAGCAGAACGATGACTCATGTCATTCCACCGGATTCGGCGGAACGGCGGTCCCAGGCAAACCCAAGGTTCTTACATTACAAGGTTCGCTCATACATGGGATAGAGCGGTGATTGGTTAGAATGTCGTGATGTAGCTAGGGGGCACACTTCCTACTGGTAGATTTGAATTCACAGCAATGCAAGCGACGTCAAGTAACTATAAATGCACTTGCTAATAATTTATTTATAATACGTTGGTAATTATACTAATTATCATTTATTAGTACTAATGTCTGAAAGAAAAGGAACAATCCCAGGAATATTTGCAGCGTTACCTACATTGATGATAAAGAATCAAGGTTATTAGGCCCTTGCATATTGATGAATATCCGGATGTTTGGTGTCTGACAATATTGTCAATTTTTCAGATTGCTAGTCTCATTTAGCAAACTATCGTGGCCAGGATATGACAAGTGTTAAGAATAATTTTATTCATACAAAGGGTTACACAGTGGTAGATACTCTCAGTATGATCTTGATGAAAGACCACCATTCACAATCGAAAAATTGCTTGAAATGGCTTTAGCTGTGTTTGGTGACCAGATCTGAATAGCCAGGAACTTTCCCACCTTCCTCTACCCCATCTTCTTCCCCTCTTACACCCTTCAGCCTCCACATACTCCAAATGGGGATGCCATAGACTCCCTGGTTCCAGTTAGCAAAGAGCAGCTGGGATTCTTATGCGGTGTTCACATAAAAAGGGGGTGAAAGGGGAAGGAGATGGGGTAGAGGAAGGTGAAGAAGTACCTGGCTATTCAGATTTGGTTATTACGCACAGCTAAAAGCCATTTCAAACAATGTGTCGATTCTGAATGGTGATCTTTCACCAGGGCGATACTGAGAGTATCTACCACTCTGGAACGTGCCTTTAATATAGTAGGTATATGTTATTTTTAAATTAATTATTTGTGAAATAACACAAATTAATCAAATAAAATTTACTTGCACACGCCGTGATTTGAACCCGCGAACTCTGCATTCGTAGTCGAGGAGCATAACCACTCGACCACGGAGGCTGTCCTTATTCATTTTATCTCATGCATTGTCTAATATAAATATTCAACCCCATCACTCATTATGACACAATTTCAAACAACAAAATAGCCTAAATTATTTTCATCACAGAAAACTTATTATAAAATAATACAATATTTATTTATTTAACTTGGGGTGAAATAATATGTTAATTCGAAATAAAGATAATATTATTACGCAATACGATAAACATGAGGTTTTTTTAAGAGAAAAATGCGAGTTATGTATTTTTTAAATTTACATAGGCTTAGTAGCATTTATCAAAATGAAATTAGAAATATAATGTTTTTCTGACCGTCCTACGTATGTTTTACAAAATATTTTAAAATATTGAATATCCTTAAAAAATTCTTTGAATGTTTTTCTTCAACTTGGTAGAAAAAAATTACAACAAAAAAATGTAAGGTACAGTTTAAGTTTTTTATAAACACTAACCTTCATGTTTTTTTTTAATGTGGCTTAAAAAAGTTAGGTAAAGTTTATTGAAAAAACCTCATTGGAGAAGATGGAAATTATTTTTCTCCACTTTTTAAAAGTATTTTGAAATTTTTAATTCACCATTTGATTCAGAAAGGCTGGTTTATAAGACAATTAATTATTTTGCTGTCAGGTGCTGCTAATAATATTCTATGCGGTGCGAATTTGAACTAAAGTTCTTTTTAAATACAACAGATGTCAGTAAATTATTTTAAATTTGGCGTAAATGGCCTAACTGTTATTTTCAGTTATAGATACTAAATTTGTCAGACTGTTCATAGAAGTTAGTGGTGTAGTGGTCAGAATAGTTGATTTCCAAGCGGTGGGTCAGGGTTCAATCCTCTCGCCGTTTCAATTTCTTTTTTAAATAATTTTTATTCAAAACTTATTTGACGTGCAATGTATTTATCATCTGGAGATCGCGAGTTCGCACCCAGGCATGGATATATATTTTTTTTTTCATCTTAAATTCAATGTAAGTTTACTGAAAATAGGTATATTCATATTAATTTTTCTTTTTACTATTGCCGTTTTTTTTTCTTCATTTTGTTACATATTTATTGTGTTTCGTACAACTCCATTTTATTTTCAATTTACAGAAAATAAATATAATAATGTTATTGTTATGTTCTGCAAGCACTTTAGTTTTTGTTATTGCGACAGCTGTATAGACATTCAAAACCGTTTGTTCAAGACAGTTTGAAAATGGCTTTGAAAGACAAATTAATTTTTAAAAATGTTATTTGCCCACGCCGGGATTGAACCCGCGACCACGACGTCTGGCTCGCCGAGCATATTTGTATTTCGCGAGGAAATATGACTGTCGGGCGAACGCAGCGCCACGGTTGTTATTTGAACCATTCGTGTTCCCTTCGACCAACAAGGTTCCATTTACCATTTGCATGAAACTGAGATATTGAGGTTCGTAGTTTGATTTCTGAATAAATACATAAACATTTACAATTACGAAAAAAAAACATAGGGACCGTCATGGATCGAACACTGATCTACCGATCGGAAGGCAACTATGCTGATCATTATTGCCGTGGTAAGTAAAAACACAGTAATTACCAAAATTATAAAAAATGAGTTGAATATGAGGAGTTATTAAGTATCGAATTTCGTATGTTGTACATAAGCCATAATTTAATATTACTCATTTTTCATTCATTAAAAAAAGATGATATTGTTTTTGATGTTTTTGCAATT
The DNA here is from genome assembly GCA_022606495.2 of Halesus radiatus. NCBI lineage: Eukaryota > Metazoa > Arthropoda > Insecta > Trichoptera > Limnephilidae > Halesus > Halesus radiatus. The sequence continues at coordinate 260,788 of JAHDVE020006083.1, read as the reverse complement.
TCATCAATGTTGGTAAGTAAAAACGCAGTATCTCCGTGTCTGTAAGTAAAAACACAGTTCCTGAGTTGAAGTTACTACGTTTATACTTACATTCATGAAGATGCTGTGTTTTTATTTACCATCTTGAAATACATTCTCCCGCTGCACTGTCTTTCACTCTATGGGGGGGTCCCTTAACCTAAATTTTTATTTGAGTGGTGTTTGTTGGTTGAAATTTTCGTATTTCTATTTTTCTAAAACCTGTTATATAAAATAAAGAAGTAAATACCTTTTTTGAACAAATCAAATTTAATAACTTTATCATTGAGTTCTGCAAACGTTTTAGTTTCTTAATGTTGTGACATCTGTTGCAGTGTTCAAATCCATTTTTAAACTGCCTTAAACGCCTAAACAGCTTTCACAATAGTGAAAGACTGGAGTACTTTAATTTTTTGTTATAACTATAATTATTTACCTTTAAATCGGTTTAGTAAAAAAAAATTCTGGTAAATAGTTATTATTTTTTATGAAATTATATATAGACATACTACATGTATTTATTATTAATTATATATTTTTATTAGTAATTATTGATAACTTTTAATTTAAATGGGTTTATTACTAATTAAAATTGAATATATTAAAAAAAAACGATTTTTTTTAAATATATTTTTTTTTTATATGGAGTTCTACCTATTAAATGCAATAACAAATAATAAAGCAAATATTTTGTTAAACTTATAAACGTAGTCAAATATTAGATATATGTATGAAGATACTGCGTTTTTACTTACCACAATTACTTGATAAACATTCACAATTCGTAAATAAAAACACAGTAAACACAGAAGAACGCAATTTTTAACGGATATTGCTATTTTATTACACATTTCTGACCGTTCTACACATGTTTTACAAAAACATTTAAGAAGTTGAATATCCTTAAAAGATGCTGTGAAGGTTTTTCTGTAACTTGTCGATAAGATAAATTTTAAAAAAAATAACAGTGTGTGGTTTAATTTTTTTATGAACACTACATAACTTGAATGTTTTTTTTTTTTATAATGCGGATTACAAATCTTTGGTTACGAGAGTTTTTAAACACCCCCTGTGTCAATATTTACAAAAAGGCAACGATAAAGGATTAAAAATACTTTTCTCCACTGTAAAAATCATATTCGTATTTTAAATATTTTGTAAAACATACAATGGGACGCTCAGAAAAAGTAATATTTCTGATTAGATTTTGATAAATACTAAGCCTATGTAAATTTATAAAATATTTAATAAATATTTTTCTATTTAAAAACATTATGTTTATCGTATGGGGTAATAATACTATCATTATTTTGAATGAATAAATAATAACTCTCCGACGTCCCTCTCACCCTTAAAGGCCTGTAAGTTATCACTCCTTTCATAATAAATTGTGACATTTTTGTATCATTTCAGGAACTGGGCGTGACCAGAACATCGTCCCGTTCATCACGCCAGCCCCATGAGGAGGCCATGGACTCTCCGGAGCACCCTCCTCCCCCGCCACCCCGCCCGGCCCCTCCTCCACCGTCCCAGCCTGCCAAGCCGGTGCAACACACTCTGCTGCAGCCTTTGGTTATGCAATTCTCTATTGCACTACAGGTTCGAATTATCTTTCAAATACATAATAATATGCACATACATTTCCTGTTTTATTTTTATTTTATTGGTTAATTGAAAACCTGATTTGGTAAATGATTGTTTCAGAGCCTCAGTGTGACCGCAGCCTTACTTCCCTCTCTCCAAGCACAGTATAAAATGGACAATGTTCACAGTACTGGCGTCACAGGATCAAAAGCCAACTTCACTATAGATCTTCCTCAACACTCTTTGAGCTTTGTCACCAAGTTACAGGTATGCATATTGTATTGTTTCAATAACACTGTCTTTAATAACACCTTTAGCAAAACCTATTATCATTATTTGACTAAACTCTTGCTAACTTTCAAAACTAAATCCAAGTTCAACAAAGAGTTCAAAATAGACTCTCATTCATCAAACTTGTATGTACATGCTTAAAATTAACTATTTTTCCAGGCAACGGAAGCCAATCTGCCAAGTGCAGCGAGCATATCCCTTCCAGCCGTGCACGTGTCGGCCCAGTACGTTTCTGAAGGTGGTAGGGGGGCCCCCCATCATGGCACTGACAGTCCCATGGAGGGGGTCATACTGAGGAGTGGCTCCTACCTTTCTGCCACTGCGGATATAGGAACCTTTGAACACTCTCTCTCAACTGATTTGCTGAACCATCTGGTGTTTGTGCAGAAAGTTTTCATGAAGGTATGAAAAAAAAGTACAATAATTTAATATCACGGCTTTCAGGGCAAAACCACTTATTGAAATATTTGTCATCAACTATACTGTCTTACTTATTAGATTCTTGATATATGTATATGTGGTTTTGCTGTGGAAGCAATGATATCCAGTTCAATGGTTTAATACATTATGCTTGTTTTAAAATGATTTTATTTTAATTTGCAGGAAGTTAATGAGGTGGTCCAGAAAGTCTACGGTGGAGAAAAGCCAGTACCACTCTGGTCCGAAGAAGATGATATGTCCACATTGTCAAACCGGCTTCTGTTTTCTCTTATTATCCGATTGAAGGTAAACTTTACATCAAAATGCATTGATTTAAATATTGTCTTCAATAGATATGTAGTTATTTTGTGGCATCATTATTAATAAATTAATAAGAAGTGCTTTGTTTACACCATTGTTTTTAATATATAAATATCAACATGCTTCGAAAGCGAAACTTTCCTCATCAGGATACACAGTATACTAAAAAAATATTCCATATATTAAAGCAGTGGTGTAAGGAAAGTACTTCTTATTAATTTATTTAAATATTGAATGTTGACATATGAAAATAATTTATGCACTTACATTTCAAAGGTCTTTCTTTGTCATTTTAATCTTAACTTCTTCTTAATTTCATTTGGGCATATTCCTTAAGTCATCATCCATCACAATGAATGAATTCGTCAAAATGGTTACCTTTATTTTTATTCAGAGAATTCAACTGACCGCGACAACACCTAGCAACTCTGCAGTTCGTCTGGAAACGGGAACGGTGGAATTCCAACTGTCCAACAGATTCGAAAATGTATCGCAGACTTCCACCCCGTACAACATGAAGTGGTTTGCCAAAGCCCAGGTGGACATCAACCTTAGCCTCGGTCAACTCATTAAGAACGCCATGTTTGAAGAGGCTGAACCAGAATTTCAACAATATGCATTTTTCAATACTAGAATAGGTGATATTCTTTTAAATTTGTTGATAAAAATTCCATACTTTTAACTATTATGCCTACGATCTTTCAAATTTATTACACATCTAAAAGTTTTGTTTGTTTCAGCTTTGCGCAATGCCTTCCAAGATGAAATGGTCTCAGGTGATGACAAGGAAGTTGTGTTGATCACATTAAAAAGGCCCCTCATTTATGTGCAGCCGATGGCTATAGATAGGGCCATACTTGTATGGTTGAATTATAAAAATGCGTATGAATATTGGAATGAAAAAAGGGCAAACTTAAACAAAGAAGTACTAAGGGCAACGATGCAAGTGTTTGAAAAAGTTCAATTCAGCTCTCAATTGGGTACTTTGCCACATTTGAGTACACTTTTCCTGCAGCTTACTGTGGATGATATGGGGATATGTCTGCCTTTGAACCAATTACCCTTGGTAAGTTGATGCTCCAATACCTTTAGTCATTTACAATGTTTTTCCAGAAATAATTGTTTTGGTTCTTTTTTTTTATTTTTATATGAATACCGCTCAAGAGTCCCAACTGCTCCCAACCGTCTGGAGCCAGTGAGACTATTGCATTTCCAATTGGGGAAATGGGTTCTGTCAATGTCGATGCTTAAATATGTGTTATAATCTCTAATTTGTTATCTTTTTTGCAGCCTAACTGGGGCCAAAGAAGCATGTATGATTTGGAATCACGTGGTGCCGTAGTAGTAACTCTAGAGAATACCAGCATATCCGCCTGCAGTTCTGGGTCTCTGGTGAGCAAGGGTAGATTCGTTGGCCTCTGTCTGCGCTTTGCCGAGGACTTTGAAACTTCGTTGGATGACTGGAAACCTGACATGGAGGATGCTTCAATAATGAACCTTTGCAGTGTATCTGAAGGAACCTATGAAGTCTGTAGTAGAACTATTGCCGCTAAACAGAATGGTGGTATGTTATTTTTTTATAAATAAAATATTTTTGGTTATCTTTGGCTCACTTGATATAGCTTGTTCCCAGATCAATACAATAATATTGGTTGGAGTAGATTTATTTTTCAAGCTTTGTTTCTGATTTCTCAAATCATTAATTTCTTTCAGAAAATGCCAAATGGTTTTTGAATGTTTCATGGCAAATGGAGGGAGTTGACATACATTTGGATGTAAATGTCGGAAAACAACTATCGGCACTGGGTCATACTTTGACAATGCTCACAGGTAATTTTTTTTTTATTTTTTTTTTTTATTTAATTTTACAAGAGAAAAAAATACAATTCAAAAAAATCCCGATAAACTACTTTTTTGTAGTTTGTCTAACGGGAGCTTGTTATTTAAAACATAAAATTTACAGACAAGGTTACAAAATATGTAAAATAAAAACATTAAAAAAAAATACATTAAAAAAAAATACATTAAAAAAAAACATTAAAAAAAAAACATTAAAAAAAAAAACAATATATAAAATAAAAACCATATGTAACAAGCTTAAAAATGTTTTATTTGCACATGAACTTCTAAGGCCCCATTCCCACTATGATTATAAATTGGGCAATTGAAAATCGGTGTCGGACCCTTCTGTTCACACTATACGATAAAAAGTTGGGATGATAAAAAAATTATGTATGGCCGCCTCTGTTATTTTTGTAAAACTTTGATGTTTTATCCCAAAGCACAATTCTTTCTTCCACTAGTGGGATTAAAATTTCAGGATTTATTTCCTCCTTCATAGTAATAACGTCCACAAGTAAACGCAGTTTACAAATAATAACAACTAAACAGCATGTGGGATTTCCTCCAAGTGGGAAAGCGCTAAGGCGGCGAGCGAGCGGAGAGCAGGCGGGGCCTCCAGGTTGGAGCAGGGCGCACGTCGGCCGACAAGTGTGAACAGACAAGTTGACCGGTCAGTGGCTGAGTTGGCATCGCGTTTGGGTCTCACCCAGGCGTCGTGAGTTCAATTCCTCGGCTGACTAAGTCCTCCATTACGACATAAGCAACATCTTCCGCTTACTGTGATGGTAGTAGGAGATTTTCAAATATTGTCAGGTTATTTATAACCAGGGAATATTTGTCTCTCTTTTTAAAAAAAAAAGTTCTATACAAGCCTATAAGCGAGCAAGTCACGAGATGTTTTTTAATCGCGTGCTGACAAAACGTGTTGTGGACTTTTTATCATGTTGTGTTAATGTGAACAGCTCCATGCAAACTCTTCAGCCACTAGAGCAATCGATTTTTTATCATCACACCGCATGACAAGTGCGAACGGGCTCTAACTTTCACTAAAATACAGTTATGTAAATCATTTCAATAAATATTACATATTGCAGGCTCAGAGGAAGAGGATCCGTTGAAAATGGATTATGATAGCGATGAATTTGATGAAACAGTTATAAGCAGAGATTCACAGGTAAATAATTTGTTACAAACACATATATATATGTATTATTTAAAAGTTGTTTTTTTTTTAATTTAACCAACATTGCCTTTTATTTTAACAGGATAGTGTAGTGCAGCGTTCTTCCCGCAAATGGTCCGATAACTTGCCAGCATTCTTGTTTGATTCATCTATCGATGCCAAAAAACGTTCTAAACTGATTGAAAAGGAAATGAACGAACAAGCCAAAATAATTAATGACCTTCAAATATTGGGAGCAAGCTATGGAACGATTGAACAAGAAATGAAGAGACTGCATGAACTGGAGGCCTTGGTATTCAAAGATTTCAGGAGGTAAAAAAAGCATAATTTTTATCTGCCTTTTTCATTACTATGTAACTTATTTCCTCAAAATATGTTACTAAAACATAATATATCTTATCTTTCAGGGACATGATACAGAAACTCCGAAGACAAAGTGTCAAAGCATCATCTATTACAAAAGGAAAATTAGGATTGGGTTCTAATAGAAGTCGTTCTTTTGTTGTCCCGAGCCCAACTCCAGAGGATCAAACGGATGTCGAAAGGTATGAAACTGAATTAATACTGCTATAAAACTTTACAACCTGTCTTAAACAAATACTAGGTGATAAATTAATTAAAAATTACTTTTTAATTTATAATGACGCCGCAAAGTGAATACCAATCTTTTGGAGAAATTATAAATACTAGGTGATCTAAACACATTTTTAACACTAATATTTACTTACTTTTTGTCCCCAGTTGTGACAGTACTATTGTGGCCAGCTTATCATCCTCAAAGGGTGGGCGTGGATCAGAAGAGACACTCCTCCCAAAGGGTGAAATAGATGGTACGCTTCCTCTCCCCGACGACGACATCTTCGAGGAAGGCAGCTGGAGCTCTGTAGAGAACTCACCGCATCCTGGACCATCACGATCTGCGTCTCTCAGAGACCGTAGTGAGATGAATAGCAGGAGGATTGTGACGTTCAATCCAACCATCACGAGGCAGTCTTCATTGCCGAGTGGGGGGATGGGGGTGGGGGTGGGGGTACAGGAGCCGGGGCTGGAGGCGGCCGACAGTTGGGGCAGCCACCTGGATGTTCAGGGAGAAGGTGTACAGCTCAGAAGGAAGACAGTTCACAGGTTTATTAAATACTCTACATATCTTTACTTTAATTCATTTTTAACTCTCCCGTAAAATTTAGGGTAACTGAGTACCTCACCATTACAATTCTTCTAATAACAACAAAAATATTAATTGTTTTAATTTCAATCATAAATTATGATAAACCAAAGGATAATTTAGTGACCTCAACTCATAATTTTGATAGCCATCTTGGCTTGTTTTTTTTTATTTTTTTTTATGTTATTGGCTTTCACCCATTAAGGGCGATCTCGGCCATGTATAATCAGTTAGATTTTAATTGTACAGATTGTTCTTAAAATTAGTTACTTTTAAACAAGATATAATATTTGGGCAAATAAAATTGAAGCAGATAAGTTAAACAGTGTAAATTTATGTGTTTTTAATCCCCAATGACTTAAATTTTAATGCCATTTTTATAAATGTATTTTGCTAATAAATTGTTAATTTGGGGGGAGTTGAGACTTAGAAGGCAGGGAATACTGGTAGGGAGATCAGTTTTAAGTTTTACCAATTCATGCATAAAATTTGGAAATTGATCATTGATAGGACACTCAAAGAAATTATGGTCCAGAGTGTCCTCTGACCCACAATCACAGTAAGGCGAGCTGACTATATGGAATCTGGCGAGATGACTAAGACAAAAAGTGTGACCTAGTCTCATTCGAGTTATGGAGGAAATATGTTTTTTTGGCATGCAAGTGTATTTATGAAACCAGGGCTTGACAGGAATAAACGATTGTATTAATGAGTACTGATGACCTTTTGTTAGAGAAGCTATTTTCCATTCAGAGGACCATTCGAGTTTGTATTTACTTTTTAAAATGTTAATTTAACCTAATATTATTTTTTTTTTGTTTCAGCATTCCTCCACTTGACGGATCAGCAGCCATGGGAAGTATCAAGAAACCACAGGAGCCCAACATAGATTTTGAACTAGACGTGAAAGTATTCATCAACAGTGGAAAATGTGTTTTGCACACCAAAGATCCGCACCAAAGCAGAGGAGAAGAAGATCCTAAGTCGTAAGTATCATTGCAGTTTAGCAGGATTCATTTAAAGAGACCATAAAGTATGCTATTGTATGAAGCTATCACTTTGTGGTTATCCATTATAATCAAATGAAACAATCAAACTTTGTTTTAACCACATTTATTTTACACGCCTTCGGAACACCGGTTTCGGAACAACCGTTCCATCGTCACTTGCCCCGGTAGGTGTGTAAAATAAATGTGGTTAAAACAAAGTATGAATGTTTCATTTGAGAGTATAAAGTTATTGTTTACATATGCATAATGTGTAGAGTGTTTTTCATCATTTATGTATATTACAGCCTTTTTATTCTTGAAACTGCAACAAGTTGTTGATATGAAATGATCAATATTTTTTGTATTTTCTGAGGAATCAGGTGATTTTTTTTTTTTACTTATGTGAAGGTTTTAAAAACTGAGACTTGTAGTAGAGATGGCGTTTTTGAATTATCTGAATCCCCCCTCCCCCTCACCCTCCAGCCCTCCGGCATTACATTTTATTTTTTAAAGAACCGGTTCTTTCGCTGACCAACTCTCCCATCTGTGAAATCAAAAAATTCTCAAAGAACTGGTTCCAAACGAATATATTTTGCAATTATTAATGCATATTTTTCCATTTTGATAGTGCACATAATCCGATGTCTAGTTATGAGTAATTAACACTAAGGATACATTAGAGTTAGCTACCAGTATTGAAAGTTGAACTCTCAATGTATGCATTTTCATTTTATGTACATATTTTCTTACAAAAATAACTCTACAATAAATATTTTACGACTTCCTTGACATAGCGGTAACCTCCTTGGGTCTGAACTGGCAAATACTTTAGAATGGAAGATAGCATCAGTACTGTCCTGGTTTTGACCACCATTTAGAATCGATATGTTGATTGAAATAGTTTAGTGACAAAATCTGAATAACCAGGTACTTCTCAGCCTTCCTCTTCCTTTCCCCTCCCCCCCTTATCTAGTTATTTTATATGCCATAATTTTGAGTTAGCTTATAGTATGTAGTTGCAGTATTGGCAGTACACACTTCAAAATAATGGCTTTCTATCGACCCTTGAACTGCAGCAATGATTTATTTCCTCAGAAATGCCCCCCGCATACGTAAGGAGAGATCAGCCTCCGGGGGTCTGGCGGAGCTGGGAGGGGGCAGCCAGCAGAACCAGACGCCCTCGAGCCCCTCCACCTCGCGCAAGCACACCAAACAGGCGTACTCGCAACATTCGCACCACTCGCAGCCGCACCTCACCAGGAACCAGTATCATCTCATTGATCTGACCATATTCCATGTGCCCGGACTAGATGTGAAGGTTAATTCTTGTGATTAATTAGTATTATCGATGGCAACTCTAAATACATAAAATAAAGATTTTTAAAACTTGTTGCCCATTCCCGCACAATCAATAACAATGTCAATATTTTAAATATTGATGATCCTATTGGGCAAGTATGCACTCTAATATTGATAGATTCGACAGAAATATGTAAAAAAATTATGTGAATACCGCACAAGAGTCCCAACTGTTCCCAACCGTCTGGAGCCTGTGAGACTATGGCATCCCCAATTGGGGTATGTTGTGAGGCTGAAGGTAGTGGGGAGGGAGGTGGGAAAGTACCCGACTATTCAGATTGTGTGCGGTGGTGACTAAGGTGATACACGCTATGAGAAAAAGTCAATCCATCTGACTGGTAGTCGAATACCTACTCGGCTATTGACCACATCATCAGAGAAATTTAATTCTTCTCAATTGAATCTCTACAATAAAACTCCTCCCTTATAGCATTAGCTACAATTTATTGTAACTGGAAACTTTACCTTTAATATTAAAAAAAATTAGGTTTGTTTCTTTTATAAATTCAAGTGTTTTAATTTTGTGTGATTTATCTCCTAGGTGCACTATGAGTCTAAAACAGTTCAAGGAGATGTGACGTCTCCTCAAGATGCCCCTAAATTGGCACAGATTCCAACCAGAAAGGGTGGAATAAAGAAAGCGTCACTATTTGCATGGGTCACGCTGCAAAGCATTCCTGAAGAGACCATCATCAGTCCGCATATCCTCGAATTCTTGGAGCAAACCTTAGAACCAATCCCAAGCAAAACTCTATCTTCGGCTGGGGGTGAGTAAAAGTTTATTATGTATCTAATTTACAGAAAGTTTTCAAATAATTTTATAATTTAGGTGCATCTAAGGCCATTCCCTCACAGGTCGGTATGAAATCAACATCACCCTCTTACAGTAAAAATGCGGTCAATATTGTGCAATGTCGTGCTCCATGGACTCGCACATAGGTTTGCAGATGTCAATACATCTGTAGCCAATGAATTGTCGGTATTGCAGATTTCTGTTTTACCATCCCGTATTTACCACTGAATGTTATCATCGAAGTATGTTGTTGAGTGAGTCAAGTGACAACGAGACTGGAATTTAACATTTTTTCACAATGTTTTTTTGATATTATTATTGTACCTAATTAATGAATTTGTAAGAATTATGTTATAAGCGTTTTTTAACTACAATAATTCTTTTTTTTTATCAAAACGCTCAGTGGTAACGCCATATAATTCTAATATCGAGAAGCTACCGAAACCACTTACCGCTTGCCTATACACTGGAATTACGCAACACTGATGCTGCTCGGTATCACGCATTCGTACTGCACCCTGTTTATTTTGATTCCTTACTGACATATCAGGGAGCGGCCTAACTGACTTTATTACCTTCATAAATGTGTTCAATGTTTTTTGTAATTATGTATTTTCACATGACATAATAATATATGTTCTCCAGCGCTTTGCAGCATACATGCATGCATTTTTTTAAATATCTATAATGCTATACATGCCCATTTCTATATACTTGTACATAGGGAATGCAGTGAAAATGTTAATTTGGAATTTGTAGAATTTGTAATGTTTTTGTTACAATTTATTTTTTACTTTTACAGATTCCGTAAATGCCATGTTCGAAACAGATAATGACGATACAGGAGTAGCAAGTTCCTACGGGCAATATGTTTATGCATCATTCCCTGTAGATGTCATTGTGTACTTCCACATGCAGCCGTCTACTTTCAGGTTCTCGTGCCTGCCTGTATCCAGGGTTGAGTGCATGCTACAACTTCCATCACTCGGCATAGTCTTTAGCTCTAAGCGAGCTCAGGAAGAGTAAGTAATGAATTGATTTAACATTCAGTCACTAAGCAGGTTGCAGGTTGGCTTCTTTAAAACTTTAACCTGTAAGCCTTTGTTTGTCATTTTACTGCTATATGCTCCAACTACAAGTAGAGAGTACCAGGTTTTCAATCATTGGCCTATGAAGGGTTTTTACACTTTATAGAATATTTTTTGATAAAGATTTACACCGGTTTATCTGATGACAAATGTGCCTAATAAGGCTGCTCTCTGACGGTCCGGTGAGGAACGAACTTTTCACTCGCTACTGCAGACACTGCACAAAAAAGTCAAGATTGCTAAAGTAAGGTAACGGTTTGCAACGCAGTCCATTCTGGGACTTTTCTGCGCAGTGTCTCCAGTAGCGAGTGAAAAGTTCGTTCCTCACCAGACCGTCAGAGAGCAGCCTAACTGTAACTTCTATGAAAATAAAACAATAACTTTGTTTATAACCACGAGAATTTTATTACGACCGACCGGTTTCGCTTAACATAAGCATCTTCAGGGTACAAAAATTAAACTGATCAAAAATACATAGTGTGGGTTTATATATACAAAATAGAATAAGACAGAACATAACATAGAACAAAGAAAAAATGAGATAGCATGAAATAGCATGAAATAGAAATAACCGAGCGAAAGAGACAGAAGTGCACATAATGGAATACCAAGGAATAACTGAACAGGTGATTATGGGATGGGAAATTTTACGAGATTATAGGGAATATACCTAATATTGGGCTATTGGACACATTTAGTTGATTATTAAGAATTTTATTTTTGGTTTTAACAGCTTTCTTTATTTCTAGTGATTCTAAATTATTGAATCTGTTTCCATGACCATTTTTATGAAGAATATTAGCACCGGTGCTTTGATTGAAATTTCCCATCCCATAATCACCTGTTCAGTTATTCCTTGGTATTCCATTATGTGCACTTCTGTCTCTTTCGCTCGGTCTATTTCATGCTATTTCATGCTATCTCATTTTTTCTTTGTTCTATGTTATGTTCTGTCTTATTCTATTTTGTATATATAAACACACACTATGTATTTTTGATCAGTTTAATTTTTGTACCCTGAAGATGCTTATGTTAAGCGAAACCGGTCGGTCGTAATAAAATTAAATAAAATTCTCGTGGTTATAAACAAAGTTATTGTTTTATTTTCATTAAATATGTCTAACCACAAAGTGACTGCTTTCTATCAAAATATGTAACTTCTATGTTGGTAATAATTACTAAAAATAACCAGCGACAGTGGTGGAAAGCCCAGTGGGTAGGATGCTCGACTAGCAGTAGGATTTTCAAAGTGGATACCAATAAACTACCCTTTCAGAATAAGTTGTACTTATTGAAAAGATCTGTACTATAAATCTTCAAGTTCATGGCTCCTTTTTTAAATGATAAAAACTTGGCATTCTTTACATTTTTTTTAGCATGCAAACACTCAATTCAATCTCTAGAAACAAATAATGTTGTTTTTCACTCATTCTAGTGAAATGAATCATCCCGGAGTGGCAGTAGGTGGCTTGAGCGTAACCGGATGCTTAGCCGACTTCTCTGTGTACATCTTCCATCCGTACGGAGGCAAGAAACCCGGAATCAAAGAAGCTCAGTGGTCGCCACTCTCAGACAGCGAGAGAAAAGATTCCCTCAGTATCAATGTTGAATTTGTCAAGTTCCATCTCTCAAGATCTAGGAAACTTGATTTTCAAGCCGATCCCGACCAGTCCACTGCTGTTGTACGATTTTCAAGTAAGCAGAAAAATTATCAGAAATTAAAAAGTATTTGCTATAAATAATGTAATCATAATAATATTATGTACTTACCTTGTTTCTGATTTTTATGGTTTGCTTTGTATTTCAGCTATAATCGATATTGGTTCAGCGTCCTTCAAATATGACATGCGAAGGCTGACCGAAATTTTGGCTTTCCCAAAAGCTTGGTACCGACGGACAATTGTTCGACGTCTCTTCTTGGGAGATATTAGCCTCAGTGCGCCTTCAGAGGCAGACACAAGGTATGCTTATTTAACAAATAGTAATTATGCTTACCAGTGGTACACAACCCGCAGGCTGAGCCCATTTCGTGTGGCCTGCAATTCTTTTCATGCAAGCCCACTTGGCTAAATAAAATAAATAGTATTAATTCATTATCATTACATATCAACTAATCTACTCCTTGTTGAAATTATAAAAATAATATTTAAAACCCAAGATTATCCAACAAACCTTATTTTTGAAGAATTTAAAGTGTTCAAATTTAATGATCTAATTCGAAAAAATATAATACAGATAATAAAAGAAAAATAAAATCATTGCCTTTAACTGAAAGTCGTACACGCCAAAACACACATTCCCATCATAGAAATGTAACACCTCATCGGCACAACATCATTACACATATCTAGGGAAAAAATACTTCAGCAGCCTACCGGAAAACATCAGAAAAATTGAAGACAACAAATGCCTAGTAAAAGCAATTAAAGAACTATTCAATGTGAAAATAACAAAATGATAAAATTTCTTCTAAATTTGTCCTTACATATGTATATATATATAAATATAGAGATCCCTTCTCGTACTGTGTTGATCAGATGCGATGGTATGCCAGGTTTTTGTTGATCCGTTTGCCTTTGTTGATCCACCCACATTTGTTGTCTGTTACCAAAGCAAGCATATATACGTTGACACAAAGGATCAACTTTCGTCATCGAGATTTTGCTTTAAGCCACGCCCATTTTTCCATCACATGCGTTTTACACTTTTTCTCTTTGTTGATCCGATTTGAATGAACCAATCAGGGCGCTTTGTTTATCAAAGGCGTGTACCTGATTCTTCACTGTGCTCATTTGTTGATATGATTTAAATAAACAAATGAGAGTGCTTTGGTTATCAACTCGTATATCTGGTTCTTAGCGAATATAGGTACCGCCGCCCTGGGAACGATTCATTGGATAAACACTACCTCGATGATTTTTTTGTAATACAGCACAAGAGTCCTAATTGCTTCTAACCTGGGAGATTCAATTTGGGAGACAGGTTTAGGGACCGCCACCCCAGGAACCATTTAATGGATAACCAAACCTCTGCCATAGGTCACCTCAAGTGGTTCACTACGTTTGGTGGCTTAGCAGGGGTGCCTGGGTTCATGCGGATGAGGTTTGTCCAGGTCTTAACAGTAAAGTATGTATGAAATGATGTATAATTTTTCTTTGTGAATACCGCACAAGGCTCCCAACCGCACAAGAGTCCCAACTGTTTTCGACCTGGTAGATTCGATTTGGGAAGCGGGTGTAGGTACCGCCGCTCCGGAATTTAATGGATAAGTAACACCTCTACCATAGGTCATCCGAAATGATTCGCCACGTTTGGTGACTTAACAAGGGTGCCCGAGTTCATGTAGTGAGGTTTGTCCAGGTCTTTGCGGCGAATGCGTCTGCTCACCAACTGCATAGTGGACCGGATCGAGAAAGGCCGATTGAGGGAGACTCTGGCCTCCCCAGCCTGACTCTTTGGACCCACCATTGCCTTGCACTGCAGTGGGGGGGATGAATTCATACGTCACTCCTGGACGCACTGACCCCCAGATTCGTACCCACCCCTCATACCTTTTTTCTGCCCAGAACTTCCTTCCTTTCCTTAAAGAGTCCTTCCACACAGCATCCCCAAAGATGGCATAGGCCTTGCCTAAGTGTGGAGTTAACATAAAAAAAAAAAAATCTGGAGCTAGTGGGACTACGGCATATATTATTTTAATTGACTAAATTGTGAAATAACACAAATTAATCAAATAAAATTGCTTAAATGGCTTCTGCTATGTTTTGTGACCAGATCTGAATAGCTAGGATCTTCCCAACCTTCCTCTACCCCATCTCCTTCCCATCCTCTCTGCCATCAGCCTCACAACATACCCCAATTCGGGATGCCATAGTCTCACTTGTTCTCATCTCTATTTGGTATTTATATACCGATAAGGTGCTTACTTATTAGTGTAAATTCCTCTCCATTCATAAGCGAATGCTTATGATAGAATAGTTGAAAAAAAGTTATAGGATTGTTTTAAGTAAGAAACATATTTTTCCTACAACTGCATTATTATATTTTTTAGTATTATCTTGGGTTAAACTATAAGATACTTTTTTAAAAGAGAAAATATTACAATTATTAGTTCATTAGAAGATTGTTTCTTTCGTGTAAAACATATTCTTGACATCGCCGAGTTTAAGTTTAAGTTATTTATTAGTTTCGTTAATTTTATTAAAAACTATGTTGTTTCTAACCTAACTCAATAAAAGAGTGTGACAAAATATAAATAATTGTAATAGGTAGGTATAGAAAGGTTCATATTATTATTCCGTTCTTTGGTTTCCCGCAACCCAGGTGTATATTTCTAGATAAAATTATCATATTATAATAAATCAATAAAATTTCATTACACAACTTAATGGGATCCAAGAACTTACTTACTTAAGGTTGTGAGCGCGAATTGATGTGTACTTAACGAAATCACAGCAGACAGTGTTGTGGGTAGAGTCGATGGACTAGGTATGGGATTTCAATTGTGTAGGTTTATTTTAGGATGCATTTTATTGTGCAAATCAACTATAAGGCTATCCAAGTTGAACCGACACCGGCGCAACCATTTCAACAAACAAAATCATACGCACCTATAATTTCACTATTCTTTTGTTTGCAGTGGCCAAGATAAATCCTGTGTTTCACCTGTGGCATCTCACCGAGACAAATCTAAAATGAGTATTATCCACTCCAAATTGAAAGGTATTTATTTTTCTAATTACTTATTAGAATTATTATTTTGTTTTTTTTTTTAAATAAAGACAAACATTCCCAAGTTACGAATAACCTGACAATATTTGAAAATCTCCTACTACCATCACAGTAAGCTGATGATGTTGCTTGTGTCGTGGTGGTGGACTTATCCAGCAGAGGAATCGAACTCACATATCGAACACCTGGGTAGGACCCAGACACAATGTGAACTCAGCCACCGACCTTAACGTCACGTCTATCGCTGTGGGTCTGACAACTAGATTAGGTTAGGAAGGTATTGATAGGTTGGTTTCTTGCTTATTGACAAAACTCCAATCAGCTGCTGTACAACTTTGCATTTCTACATTATAGCCCTATAATGTAATATCCAGTCTTAAAAATTTAAAAACTGGGTTAAATTGGCAGCAGTTAGCATGTCTATCATTTTTTAAATTTTATCTTCTATCTATCAGAGGTACAGTGAGAGGGATGAAATTAATAACAATGTTTTTATGTACATACACATTAATATATTTAGCTGTGTTTTTCACAAACCTGCATTGGCTAATCCACATATTTTTCTCCAGATAATGGCAGAGGCAGCAGCATTGAAACAGCACAGTCCAGTTCAACAGATACTCCCGCTGCCGCTTGGGAAACTCTAGTCTTGTTTGCTTTTAATTTTACCAAACTCAATGTTCACATGAATATGGGCAACGTCATGGGAAATGTCACGTAAGAGTGTTATTATTTATACAATCTCGACAATCATTTTATATATTAAAACATCTTTCCAACAAACTAGCTTAAAAATATTCCTAAAATAAACAAGTGAATTACATTTTACCAAATACCGTAAATAGATAATACGTCCAGCTTCTGATATTTTCCATACATTGATATAGCAACATGCTACACTAGCTCCTCTAGCGACGGGGGTTGTACGAATTTGCTATTATTTGTTCGGCTGTATCAAGCGACGAGGCTTATAACTATTAGTACAAATCTAATAACCTCTTTAATATTTTTTTCATGTATAGGTAAAAAAGCAGAGCTCAATGGAAGCTGTACGTATCGTCATGTGTTGTAGTAATATATATATATATAATACGTGCAACATTTTCCATACATTGAGATGGCAACATACTACACTAGCGGCGCGCGTTGGATGATGAATTTTTTTTTCTTCATATATTTTGATAGATTTTCTGTGAATTATATTCTTTATAAATTATAATCAAAAATTCATAAAATAAATATTAGATAACCTGCATGTGACTTTACTGTTTTTTTCTCTCATAAATGAAAAATATAAAAAAGGCTATTAGGCTGGTACTGACAGTTATAAGCCTTGCCGCTCGACGCTCGCACTCGGTCTGGTGGTTTAGAAAGGGAATTAAATTAGTGAAAATTCCTCACAATTTATTAGATAAGTATTACATTTTTTTTCATTTATGAGCAAAAAATAAATAAAGTCATATGCAATAAAGCAGTAAAGTCATATTCAGGTTACCTAATATTTATTTTATAATTTTTCGATTTCTATAATTTATTAAGAATATATTTCACAGAGAATCTATATGAAAAAAACCAATTCTGTCAATGCGCGGCGCTAGTGACCATATTGCCCTAAAATATCAGGAGTATATAGTCAATATTTCTACACTATTTGGTATCATATACATCTATCTTCGGTATTTGATTTTACCACATTTTTATTTTCAAATTTAGAATTTTTTTGTTGCATTGTTTATGGTGATATTTTTAGGGTATCTACCTACCTACTCACTGTTTAAACTTACGCAGGTAATAAAATTTCTCCTAGATATAAATACGCCATTACATTATTATGTATATTTTATGAATTTATTTGAATCTTGTTGAATTTATTTTTACCAGGTGGTTGAGTAGAGATTTCCATTCAATGGGACGCCTGAATATAGGAAGTACTGGACATCGCAACATGTGTGTAGGTGTCGGCCTGGGTAGCAGTGCTTTGGATGCTAAGGGGGGTATTGTTGGCGGAACCATCTCACTTTCAACCATCGATACATTTGGTAAGAAGTTCAAAGATTTTTTTCTTAATTATTAACTACATACAGGAGATCCTATATTTCCCTCAAAAACTATGTCATCTTGGGGGATGATGTGTGAAGTAAGATTATTTCACTACATATGTAATTCTTCTTATCATTGCAACCTCTTTTGTGGATGTTGATCTGGTAAGTCTAGAATATAGTTTAAATATATAATTTTTAATATTTCAGTTCACATAATCGAGGAACCTGGATCTAACCCAAGCCACCATGCTGGTTTAAGTCTCAACGCATTAGAACTGCGGTTGGATTACATGGGAACATCCATGCTGATGGCCAGAGTGAGCAGCCTCAGTGTGATTCTCAAGGATGAATGGATGGCACACATTATGCAAACACATCCCCACCACATTGCCACTAATCGGTGAGGAAAACTAATAATATTTCAACAATAAGGAACTCCGGTGAAAAATACAATGGCTTTAAAAATATATATTTGAATAGATCAGCAAACACCGATTCTGAATATATAATAGTGAATTAAAAACTATATCATCAAAACACCATGTTCTGTTGGTACCACTGCTTCTAACATCACATGCGCAGCTGTCGAGCCCAATTAGATAAGAGTTTTACCAACTGTTTATAGTCTTATGACTTATAGTTTCACTGTTTACAGTGTTTATTTCGCTTGTAAAATCATTACGTTTGTTTATTGCGACTACTTGAGAGGTTTGCTGGAATATTTAATATATTCATTGCATTTAACGAATTTGTCTACATAATTATTTACACTCCTTCCACATTATAACAATGTCATTGGTGGCAATTTCTTTGGTGATTATTCCTTCGGTGACTCTGGAAGGGGAGGATTTTTAATGATACCTCAAACCTATTATTCCTCATGTTATATTTATTCTTATTTCAAACCATTGAAGGTACCTCATTGTTTCAAACTTATTATTATGAGCATATTTCTTTTGCAAAACGGTTGTAAATTTTGTCTTTGTCAAGTCCGTGACAGGCGCATGCGCAGAAAACTAGTTCATAAACCGTCAGGGAGCAACCTATTCACTAAATACAAAATGTTATCTAAAGTGTTACTAATGCAAGCAATTCGATAGATCTGTGTCATACCTGTACTTTTGTAATATTACCTAATACTGTCGGTATTATGTTATTCACAGGTGGGTGTTCGTAAGGTTTTTTTCATATCATTTTTGCATTGATTGATTAATTCTTCTGCCATTTACTTCGTCATGAATTCTCCCAACACTCCTATTTTTTTATGCGAATACCGCACAAGAGTCCCAACTGTCTGAAACCAGTGGGACTGTGGCACCCCTTATTGGGGTATATTGTGAGGGTAAAGGATGTGGGGAGAGGAAGATGAGGGTGGGGAAGTACCGGGCTATTCAGATCTAGTCGCCAAACACGGCTAAAGCCATTTTAAGCATCTTTCACTTTGTAATGCGCCACCAATATACTATATATGTTATTTTTAACAAATTAATTGTAAAACAACACAGATTAATTAAATAAAATTTACACACGCATGCTGGGATTTGAACCTGCAAACTCCAGATTTGTAGTTTAAATAGAGGAAACAGCGAAATTTTCGACCTTTCTTCAGTTTTTGTTGATTTTGAAACTTGAGTGACAAATTTTTCGCCATAAGTCATTTAATACTAGACAAAATGTTCATACAACTCGAAATCAAAATGGTCTCTGTAGACTTAATAGTGTCCGAGACCTAATGGTTTAAAATTTTGTAATATTTTTCACGTTTTGTCATTTCTAGCTATTTTTATTATTTTTTTCGTTGTTGACACCGAAAGAATAATTTTTATTGAGATATCGGCGAAAATCCAATACATCGAGAACAGTCAGTAACGCCAGTACTGATTATCGATATGATAGACTGTCTATAGTTAGTGATAAGATAGACAACATATACCACTATAAGATTGTACCGTTATGCTATAAGTTAAATATCCTACGTCACATTGTACATTATGTATATTATGGTTATAACTACTAAATCAAAACTTGTCGCTGCGATGCACTCTATTTTTTCTATTGAGTAAATCGACAACTCTGTAATATTATCATGTAAACCATTTTATTATTATTATTATTCATTATTTTAAGCATCTTCTTCTAAAACTTTAGGAAACATTACTATTTACGCATATAACCATCTAAACGCAATATGTACACTCTGCTTTTCTACACAAGCATTACGTAAAAAAGAAGTGTAGTATTTTATTCAATTTCAATAATGAAAATAATAAAATAAATTTAAAAAAAAGCATTGGGAAAAAAAAAAAAACATTTGTACAGCGCCCTTAAGGTGATTTTTCACCAAAATGGCGCTATACAAATCATCAAAATATTATTATTTTTATAATCACGTACCAAACCAGTATTCAATAGTTATGAATACCAAAATAAATTTAATATCTCGGAACGGTCAGAACGCTTACGATATATCCGATATGCGGTGATATCATAATACGTATATCTGTTATCAATATATTAGGTCACGGCCGAGTCTTACAGTTTCGTTCGTAAAAAAATGGATCAAATTTGAGCTATGGGCGCTTAAGGAGATTTTTTTCATAGCAAAGAATTTCTTGGAATGCTAATAAATTGTTTATCAGTTGCGGATATGGATGTATTTTTGCACTTTGGTACAATGCACCAGCTACAATAGTGACGAGACGCTGACATTCTACAATGTTTTCTTTAATTAAAAGCAGCTAAATTTGAGTATAAAAGGTCTCGAAATTTTGTATGGAATGCATACAATATCGGTTACCGCCTATCTGACTACTCTCGTGACGTCACACCCAACAAGTCATAGATTTTGTGCATTTTGCTGGACTTTCAAAAATTCAAACTTTAACAATTGTTTCAACTATGAAAACGAAAGATTTTAAGTTAGAACATCAACATTAATAATAATTTTTTTTTAAATGGACTGGAGTTCCTTATTTTTGTGACA
Source organism: Halesus radiatus (assembly GCA_022606495.2). NCBI lineage: Eukaryota > Metazoa > Arthropoda > Insecta > Trichoptera > Limnephilidae > Halesus > Halesus radiatus. The sequence continues at coordinate 239,979 of JAHDVE020006083.1, read as the reverse complement.
TTTCTATGGTCAAACATAACAAACTAAGTGTTCCTCCTTCTGATGATTTTAAATTCAAAATTAGATCTAAATTTAGTATTGCCATTATATTACAATTATTATAGGTGGGTACCCACCAGCTCTTTGAATATTAGGAAACATTTTAATTGATAAAAAAAATTGGTATGTCAATTTCCGTTAATGTTTTTTATTCTTTTATCAGTCCGGCTATAATCCTTGTGCACGGAACCTTGAATTGGCAACAGCTTCAACTACTCATAAGTCGCAGTACCACACCGGATCTGTTCAAAATGCAGTTGAAGTTGGAAGAGTTCTTCAACCAGCAGTTCAAGAGCAGCAAGCGCGTCTTCAGCAATCTGTATACATCGTACACTGCAAACGCCGGCACTGTTCCTCCTAAACCAGGAAAAACACGTAAAGAAGGTTGCTTGGTTATTTTTTATTTATTCTTTGCTAATATTATAGATATTTATATATCAAGCGTCAAGAAATGATTCCTTGTATGCGACATCTTTTTAAAATTTTAAGCCACTTCCAAAACAACATTTCATAGTGATTCAACTTATGATAACTTGCAAAGGTTCGCCATTTTGTCTGCCCTCAACTATTTGTCAGATGTACATAAGTTTTCTTCTACCTATTTTCAATTTATTGTTGCTTTTAATGCATTTAATTTATTTTTCGCAATCAACCAAATTGTACCTAATGTAATTTATATACCTATGACATGGTGAGTTTTTTCACTTACAAAAAGGGAAGTTCTTATTTTGTCGCTTATGAAGTGTTGTTTTCTAACCGCGAAAGAATGTATCTAACCTACACTTTTGAATGAATGTAAAACTTGTGATGACCGGCTTTAATTTTTCTCCTTTTTTTGGTTTTTTGTCAATAATACTTCAATCATTAATAATATGCATACATTTTTAAAGCAATTTTACTAATTTGTTTAGGGGATGTTCCCGAAGGTCGACAACCCAGACATTGGCAAAAAGTATTAAGTTTGATTTCGGGACTGCAACTGTCTACACTGCCATCACCTCTTCCTACAAATGGTTAGTCTTTTACACATTAAAAAAAAGCTTTATTATAAACTCTGACAGCCGGTTTCACTTTCAGAAGAAGACTGATAGATAAAAAATTCTGAAAGAAAATGAACACTTTTTTAAATAGATTGTTTACCAGTGGCTTCACTCCAGGTTAACAAAACCTCCGGAAGGTGAAAAACTGACAAATTATATTAATTTAATCTCTTCGCATTCAAAAATTATTTTTGTTTTGTTCCAGGTACGGTTTTGGGAGGAACTATGGAGTTGCAAGGTGCGCACATATCTCTTGGCTGCTTCCACGGGATCAACTTCAAATCAAAGTCTTGGGCCTTGTTCAGTTTGAAGGACACCTTTATAAGTTTTGCGACGGAAGCGCAGCAGGTTCCTACCGAAAATGGTAAGAATTTTTACATTCTTGCTACATGCCCTGCTCAGCAGAACCATCCCGCTTTTGTAAATCTAGCTGTTGAGGGCTCTTCAAACAGCTTATATACATAACTCATGATTTCACCTTGTCCGCTAAGCACTATTTTCTTGTATGAATTTTATATGGTTTTTTTCTCGTGAACATCTAGATAGTATTCCTTCTTTATTAGGGCCCAGCTCTGAACCGGGCCAATGAATCTTTTACCGAATTTCAGTCCTTCTTGAGAGGAGTCTAGATTTAACTCATTCGCTGCCAACGGTCCTGTTCGGGTTTAGTTCCTTAAAATTTAGTCACAGTGTACCTGTTAAAGTATTTTGAGAGATTATAGTGTGTAATATCAGTCTATCAAAGAAACTTATGGAAAACAAAGCCTCATACCCCAGACTTGTACATAAACCACCCCTGTTACGCTATTATTCTTACGAACTGACTATTATCATATTGTTTATATTATTTCTGCCAGGCGAAGTAGAGGTGCACATAGTCCAGAGCCTGACGGCCAGCCTGGGGGCCAGCAGTGGCACCACAGTGCAGCATGAGTCCATGGCCACCGTCTGCCGCATGAGCAGGAACATGATATTCCCGCCACAGTTCAAGACGCTGCGCGAGTGGTTCCATTATGCCTTCTTCAATAGTGATATTGATGGTAATCGACTTATATACATACATATGTAGATATTTTATAAATTATTATTTATGTAATATGTACTACCAAGTACATAATATATATGAGCTTTGATGCTGAGCATAGTGTAATCTACTCCAGTTTGTGGAATCAGTCAGCTAAGTAGTAGTGTAATCTACTCCAGTTTGTGGAATCAGTCAGCTAAGTAGTAGTTGCATTTGCACTGCTTACATAAAAATGGCAAATATTTCTACATTGTCTGTTTTAATATCTATTTCCAAGTAATATTTGCAACATTTTCCATCCAAACACACATTAGCAGGCTGATTACTAATTTTTGAAATAGTTTTCAATGTCTATTAATCTATTGTGCAATACATTTAATTGCTACATAAATTGAAATAATCTTACTCTTCAATTAATAATATAATTTCTGTAAAACTAGCGGTGGAGTGTTTCCCATCCTTGGAGCGGGACGCCGGCTCCCTGGAGAGAGACCGTGACCGGGAGCAGCGCCCCCAGCGAGCTGCCCCCACCACCACCTCCAAGCTGATTGATCCGCATCACACCCGCGAGGTCATCTTCTCCCTGCCCTCACTGCAGCTGCACCTAAAGACCCAGCACTCGCAGCACGCTAGGGTGCCCAATAACCCAGGCAAATTAATTTAAATATTGATGATTTGAAAACTCAAAAGTAGAGAAAGTATTGTAAATTATCATATCCTACATGTTTTTAATACCTTCCTCATCTAATCTTAACACTTTTAATAATAATCTTTGCAGAAGAGAAGACTACCGTGGAATGCAGTTTCATAACGGAGTTTGAGGACCATATCTTTGTAACTGTGGACGCTGAAGCATTTTTCTTTCTTCATGACCTCATTTCATCGTATTTGCGGGAGAAGGAACGAATGGTAATACTTTTAAATGCATTCTTAGCACACAGCATTCTTTCTGCTGTTTATTGTTAACCTATTGGCCGCTAACCATACCACATGATGTGTGATTAATGAACTCCCCCAGCACTATATGCATCTATTTTTACTTTCTGATAACATTTTTTAGGCATCAACATCGTCCCATGCTGGAAGATCACAATCTCCAGATGTCAGCAATCTCGCTTTCCAGAGTTCAGAACCTGGAACTAGCAAGGCGTCAGACGATGTGCTCTCCCCGCCAAGTTTACAGAGATCAACTGATGCGGCTTCCGGTTCTAAAAACACCATCAAAATCAACCTTTATGACAAGGATTGGCGAGTTTACCACTGCAAGACATGGCATTTGGAACCCACTGTTAGGTAAGAAAATATTTATCTTTATTGTTAATATATTACTTCTATGACAAAGTCATTTAAGAGTATGTAATTATTTATTTATTTACGCCCTTAGGGCTTTTACATAAAACAAGTTAAAACAGTGCAATACAATTATGAACATAGAAATAATAACAATGTGCAATGGCGCAAACTGTGTGTTGAGGAGTGAATACAATCAATAGTAAGTTTAATTATGATCGAAGCGCTGACAAACAATTACTTATATTGTGTACCAATAACACATCCTTTTAGATTGCTGTCCTGGGCAGGAAAGTCCATTGAGCCGTACGGTGTGGATTACATTCTGCAGAAGCTTGGATTCAGCCACGCACGCACCACAATACCCAAATGGTTGCAACGCGGTTCTTTGGATCCCCTGGACAAACTTCTAGCACTTATTCTTTTGAGACTAGTTGCCATTATTCCCCATAAGCAAAATTAGTTGACGCTTTCCAAAAAAGAAAACAACGCATAATAAATTATTGACTCTTTTTGCATCTACATATTTACATAAATAACATAAAATGACACTTTGCATAGTCACGGACATATAATCTTATCTGCACATTATGTATACTTTTAAGACTGTTACCAAATTTTTTTTTTCATTAGTCTAGTCATTAACAATTACATATTCCACTGCTTGATTTGTTGGAAATTTTTTCTTATGAATGTTGCTTTATTTTTAAAGGTGTATGTATGTGTTGCGGGGCAATTTAGAATAAAATATGTGTTAGAGAATGGGCTATTGAATTAATTTTATAAATAAATAATATTATTATAGATAATTTGTTAACCACCCAACTCTTGAAATAATATTAAGGCAATGCAGGTTTCAGTCAATTCTTATTTTGTGTTGAGATAAAAATATTTTACAAGCCAGATATTTTTTTAAAAGAGCTATGTAAAAGTACAGGGGTGGGGAACATCCGGCCCCGCGGTCCTTTTTCCGATTCAGCTGACAAAAGCACCAAAAGCAAAAAAAAATGGTATTCAAAACCCAATGAAATCTGGAGCGCCGTATGTGTGTCCATACTTGCGCATGAATACATAAATGTATGTTTCTGGTCGGCTGCCTAAAAACTTGATAACACAACACAAAACTTGATATCACAACACAAAACTTGATATCACAAATTGCATTCGGAAATCGAGAAACGTTTTCATTCACGGTTTGTCAGTATGTTTGCAACTTTAATTTTGTAAAAAATGTTTTTTTTTGCATTTGGAACACGACAATCGATTTTCTTCGGATAATATCACATATGTCTTCAAATAAGAGTCAGATCATAAGCTGCAAAAATTGGAGGAAAACTCATGTTCTGAGTGCAGTGTAAAAATCTAGTTGCGGGCCATATGCTGCAAAATTTTTATGAAAACCATTCTCTTGTTGCATGTGCAGTTATAAAATTCTAGTTGCAGACACATGCCGAATTATCATTTGTGAACATGAAGTTTGGACGTGCATACACTGTTCCGTTTTGTTATTCGAAGAATTCTTGTGAGGTGTGAAAAACAAACCTAATTTTTTTCAATCTGTACTTGGTGAGATTATAATAATTATATCAAGGACTCCCTCAACCCCCTTCATCATGTTTCTTCTGAAAATGGTCCGCGAGTGATATTACAAACATTCAAATGGTCCTCATCAGCGAAAAAGGTTCCCTACCCCTGGGTTAGTAAATGAAACACTAACTTTGTGTACATCACTTGTCTTTATCTAGACGAAATTAGTAAGTTACTGTATTTCATTCAATAATGTTCCATCACAAAGTTACTAATATCCAAAATATGAAGAGAATTTTGAATATAATAAAGAAAGCTTTCTTATATGGGCAAGTGTGCTTTGACCTCACATGTATTTCTCTACTATCATTAATTTCTCAAAACAATATCTAGGCAATTATTTAATTTCAAATGTGATATATTATTATGTATTGCTGAAGTGCAATGTTAGCCATAAGAAATTTTGTAGTTGTAGGCGTATTGTGATATATCATTTCGTCAGTATCTGCGGCAATGCTTCTTTCAACCACAAAACCCATTTTCAGTATGTACATCACTAGAAACAAGTAGACCTAACAGCCCTCTGTCCATCATCATGAATCAGTTTGGTAAAGTTGTTGAGGAAGTTAACATGGAATTATATGTACAACTACCTTGTTAAATTTCCAACAATCTGTTCGTAGGTGTTATTTTATTTTTTATGTGTATGGAGTAAAATAATATTCACGTGTGTAATGTTACAAGATGAAGAGAGTAAACAGTAATTTGTGTATAAAATACATCTGCGGCTGGCCCAGAGTCATATGGACTGGAATGATGAAATGAAGAGTATTTTAAAATTCACCTGTGAGTTTATAATTCTAAAGACTGATGGCTGTAACATTTTTTTTCAATTTTCATAAAAATCCATTTTATCTAAATAGGTGTAATCTAAATTAATAATAGTCAATTGCGCTAATTTCCTTACCTAGCCATTTTATGAAAACATATTGTCGTCAACGGGAAAATACCTCCCATCTGTCAAAAATGGTAATTGTTCAAGAGGAACTAAGACATTTTTGGGAGTTACGGATTGTTTTTGAAAACATGCATTTTGTAGTTTTAGATGAAACAATCTATATTCTCAAATAAAAACCTTAACATTTTTTGTGATTTAAAATCATTTTTGGGAGGTATTTTCCCATTGACGAATGTGTAATATTTTTATTAGTGTATATTTGAAATAATATTTTTTCACGCTGGTAGAAACCAAAGTGAATCCCAAAGAATTTTCGTAGATATTTTATAACTTGGCAGCCGGCTGGCATCGTGCCAACAGACTTGTTGATTTTGCTGTCTATATTTTGACAGGCTTTAGGTAGTTACGAGTAATATTGATGTCTTTATAATAAATGTGTATGGAAGATTTGAGGAGAAAAGAATTACACGAAATTTGGTGTCTTCAATAAAACCTATTTGACACTCGTTTTATCGAGAATCTTCTATATAAACCTAGAATAATTCACAAACTGTTATATTTCACTAATAAATTAATAAAAAATTACAAATACATATTATTGTTTAATTAAAAATAATTTATTAATAAAATACGTAACAAATTAGGTAATTATCTATAATACAAATTTTATATATCTAATATTTATAACATTGCAGCAACACTGAAACTTTTAAATACCGTAAGCCTCTTTGAGAAAGAAAAAGGGACAATTTTAAAGTTATTTAATACAAAAATTCATAGTTAGGAAGCGATATTGTCTGCGTCTGCGAATAACAAGTTTATTCTTGGATTTATTTGTAACATTTTGCGGTGCATCGTTTATCGTTTAATTTACTTCCTCGAGTTTCCTCCACCGGCGAGAAGGGTTGCTATCCTAATAAATATGTTGAGTGTGTCCATATAGATTGACATAGCCCTAAAATAAATAAATAAATCATTAGAAAATAAAATTTGCAATATTGTTGTAAAATATACAAAGTGTCTGGGGGTAAAATTAAGTAACTTCGAATGGGCGATTCTAAGTGATAGTACAAGTCAAAAGATTATTTACATTATAACGTAGTTTTCGGGTAAAAATGTTAAATTATAATCTATGGAAAATAAAATTTGTACGAAAAAGAAAAAGATTTTTTTTTTTTTAAAAATTCATCTTTTTTACTTGTACTGCTATGTAGAATCACCTTCCGAAATTATTGCACTTTAGACCTGGACACCCTGTATAACATATGTAACAGAATTTATAAAAAGAAGAGACAATAATAGATTAGTTACTTACGCATTAATAGGATCAAATGGTTGGTATCCATAGGCAGGGTGTGTTTCAGCTCGTTTTATGATTTTTTGTGTGTCGTAAACTAAAAATCCTCCAAATACTACAAGGCCCCCGTAAAGCGAAAGTGAATATAAACCTGCAAAATAAGATTTATTAAAAAAAATATTTACTTACTGGAATCAATGGTAATCATTTTATGTTTTCAGATTTTCACAGCCAAAAGTATTTTGTTGAATAGTTTTTGGGATATTATGCTGTGTTGCGCTACCTCCTCCTTTAGCCAACGTTTCGGACAGCGTTACAGTGTCCATCATCAGGGATCAGGGCAGATGTGTAGACTGAAGGAAGCGCAACATGGCATAATATCCCAGAAACTATTCAAGGAAAAAAAAAAAGGTTAATATTTTGTTCGAAGGAAACCAAATGAAAACAGGATACCCTAAAACTTTTAAACATGAAAAGATATTTTTTTGAAATAAATACCTGCTCCCAAAACAGTTGTTGGTGGCAAAAACATTCCAGCGAGAGAAGAGGCGAAAACCACTCCTAATCCCATGGCCAGCGGAGCCCCCATAGTCAGGAACTCTCCGGAGGGCGCGCAGACAGCTAGGGTGCTCAACCCACCCACTATCCCGGCCGTGTACCTAGCAAATAATTTCACTATTATAGTTTGTTCATTTGAATATACATAATCTAATAAAAATATTAAATACTCTGGGCTTCTTCTACAGGCATCTTATAGTCACTGAAAAATATTCAACTATCAGAGGATAAATTTAAAAGAATGACAGAGATTCTTTCTCTCTGAATACTGAAGAGACATTATTTTCATGAACATAAAATTAACTTAATAGTTTCTCCCGAAAATTCTCAAATTCATTATCTTCAATTCCAGCTGTCACAAATCAATGCATGCAATTTTTTTTCACTTTAATTCCTTGAAAAGTAGCAATTTGTTAGTTACAACACACCCTAGGCTTTCTTTGAATGGGAGTGGATATATCATAATAAAGGGTTTTGGTAAATGATATGTTTGTAACCCCTCAGTCGCCAGTCCCAGATTGGTATCTATAAGGTGTATCATTGGTTCAATTTAGGCTATTTGAGTCTCACCACGCAGCCCTGATGAGCAGGGGTCCTCCCAGGAAGCAGAGTGGAGCCACCATGGCACCCATGACGGCCGAGTGCAGCATCCAAGCAAACTGTTTGCTACCAACGCCCGGCTTATATTCAATGCTTCTCATCATGGTGCCCGTGCCAATGATCAAGGCAAATGATGCGAGGATTGCCTGCCAACAAAAATATTACCATTAAAAGTTAAATTACAGTATGTTGTCTATTGTTAACCTGAAAATACTGCTGAATCATGTATGTGAGCGATTTTTACGTGTTTCACACATTCTTCTTCTGGTGGTCTATCATATCGGAGGTTGGCTACCATCAGGGCAATCTTCACCCAGTGCCTGGGTGCAGTGCTAGGCTGCAGCCCAGTATAACTGTACTCATACCAGTCACAAAGAACTCGAAGCCATGTAGTACGGTGTCTTCCTTACATGGTTATTGCAAATATAATCCATAAAATTTAATAGTAAAATCAAGACTAGTTGGTCAATATTAGTTAATATTTACTAAAATCTTCTTAAGGCTAAACGAAACGTAATATGAGCTTACACATGGTGCTAATTTAAATATTTTATAAAAAACACGTAGCACGTAATGCTTTTAAATATTGCAATCGTTTGTTGGCAGGAGCACACACGGTATGTGAAATGGAATAAATTGTTATTGTTGATTTAAAGCTCAAGTGCGTCAAATAAAAATACAATAATTATTGTAAAACAATACAGTATGTATTTTAATAAGTTTCTTGGAGGATTTGAGTTTTAAATATACAATAATAATTTATTACTTTTCATCATATTCCGTATGTACACCCGCCAACAAACAATTCACCTCAATATTTAAAAGCATTAAGTGTTTTTTCTTTTTAATTTTTGAACTAGCTCATTTCTGTGAGCGTGTATCAGGTTTACCTCAAATTACCTAAAAAACCAACTACTTAAAAACCAACAATTTATTAGTGAAATATATTTATAAAAATGGAATTAAAATTTAAGTCATTGGGGATTAAAAACACAAATTTACACTATAACTTATCTGCATAAATTTTATTTTCCCAAATATTATATTTTATTATTATATTATATCATGTTTAAAAGTAACTAATTTCAAGAACAATCTGTACTATTAAAATCTAACTGATTAAACATGGCCAAGATCGCCCTTAACCCTTACCACTCCATTATTTTTTAATATTTGTTGTCAGTCAACTCTAATTTAAATAATCTCAAAATGTTAATTTATTGATGGCAGTTACAAAAAGGTTATTTTATAGTAAAACAAAAACGGAAAACAGTCAAAATCTTATTAAAATAATCACAAGAAACAACAACACGTGTCAAGTTTTGCGTGCGAAAATACACCGCGCGGGCATGTCTTATCTTGTCGGCCGCCAGCCGACAACTGAGTTGTAGCGTACAAATAGTGATGTCGGCTGGCACCCGACAAAGGAGTGGTAAGGGTTAATGGGTGAAAACCATAAAATAACAACGAAAAAAAAAAGATTTCACCAATGACATTTTGTTTGTTTAGAAAAATTGTAATTATTTCTTGTCTGGCAATCGAGTCAATATCACACAAGAAATGGTTTCAACAGTTACGAAATGGTGATTCAATTGGTGAATCTACTCATAAAGATATTTGTCTGATGTAATTTAAACAATTATTAATTGTAAGTGTCTATTTATAAAACTTACCATCCAACCACTTCTGCTGACCAGGTTCATCATAGTTGGAGATCGGAATATGGCCATGGCAGAGGCTGCCGTCAGTCCCAGGGACCCACCGAAGTAAAGGTAGGTGTCCTTTATCCTGTCCTTTACGTACTGAGGCCACATGCTGTAAGATGATCATCACAGTAATATACTATTACAGTCAATTACAAATTTAAATTCAACAGTGAGCGCGACACCCGATAAGGCATTTTTATACAAATATCCAAGGTTCTTAACCTTTTAGCCGCGGGAAGCGCACCCCTGCGCCGCACTATACATGTCCTGTACGCGGGCAGCTGACTCGTGCGCCGCAAAGTTTCTCCGGCGTTATGTGTATGAAACACACTCTAAGACGGTAAAACTTATCCTTCTAAAAAATCTCAAATCTTCGCACTACTGACGTCTTGCGAAATTTATACTCGATATGTATCCCAACCAGTGACACAAAGCTTCGAAAGGATCTCCTAACTGGGAGTGTAAATTCAAATCAGTTTGAATTTTTCCCGGATCTTTATACACGTGATTGCGCAGGCGCGTTTCATAAGATTCTCAAGCGGAGACGCTCGCAGAGAAATACTCATAAATAAAAATATCATTTGATTTTTTCGTGGATGTGAACTACATATTATACCTAAACATACATAACTTTGTAACAAAATATAAATTCATCCAAGTGTTATGATCAAGAAAGAATTTAAGTATCATTGCTAGTGTCCTGTTTTTATCATGATAAAAAAACATATCAAGTGTTATTTACGGTGACATAATAATAGTACATTCTTTTAATTATTCATGTAAATTTAAGTGTAGTGTTTTGTTATAAGACCCTTTTCAAGTGTGTGTCAATATTTCATGTATCCAGTAAAATGCGCCAGCAATCAGCATCCACACCACAGTTGAAAAGCTCTACTGTGGCATGTTGTGGTGTTGTCCTTGAAATATCAATAATGGCTGCACAGCCATCCGTATCGTATACTATGGAGATAAGCTTCGACGATTTATCGAGTCCCATTGATGCTCTGGATGATTATTTATATTTGAAAGGGTACTTTAAGACATTAGTGATGTATTTTTATAGACATTCATATTTTTGACGCGTACAAAAGGTTAAAAACAGAAAACTTTGGGTTATCCCAATTATATTAATAAAACACCACCTATTTGTTAGTTTAATTTAAATTTGGCTTTAAAAAAGAATGTATGTATTGTCTTATCTCAAAACTGTTTCAAAGATATATTTAGATGACGAGTGATGAAATATTAAATCAGTTTAATGATGAAATTGTGAGTACATCAATTAGAATTACATAAATCAATTTAGCAATATTATTTTAGGGGTGTATATAATGGATTAAAACCATGAAAGTACATGAATGTTCAAAAATGTATTAATAAAGATTTTTGACAATTCTATGCTAATTGAAAAAATGTTATTACTTACTGAGATTCTTCTAGGGTGCCAGGTTTGGCAGAGAGGCCGAGGCCGTAGAAGCAAAGAGCGCCCATACCAATAACTGATGCCCCGGCAACTGCGCCCTTGCCAATTCCAAAGGCTGAAAAATTAATCATTATTATTCACAACTTGACAAATAAACTGAAAGATGCTTTATTGACTTTTTTTAAGGAAGGTTATTAATGGCATTTTATTGTGATTCATTTTTCTAATATTTAAATTTATGATTAAACAAAACTTTTATGTGGTGTAAAGCGCAACAATAATAATTGAATTTATGTATATGAACATAAGAAATAATTTTTATTGGATTATATTCCCATCTGGGCTTTTAAACATATAATAACAAAAAAAATATGCAGCGTCAGGTAGGTATATAATAGAATATAGTGTCACAAACCAGAACTCTATTGTGGTGGAATCAGGATCTACAGATAGCATCATAAATAAGAATTTAAATTTTCTACATTTTTGGTAAGTTGGTAAGTTTTTTTTTATTCTTTAAACCCCAACTAATAAACTAATAATATATATTGAAATATAATACATTATATTTTATGCATAAAATAGGTTCTTGGGTTTATTAGTTTGGGTTAGAGAAAAACAAAATACCAACCTATAAATTCAATACAAAAACTTCAAACCAACTTTACCAAGCTTTAAATGATTTTATGTGCATTACTTGCAATCTCCGCCGACGTAAATGATTGTTTCTTGTTGTAATTCAGTTAAAACGAAGTGTTATTTCAATAATCTAATCTATGCTGCTTAAGAACGAGTCTGAAATGTAAAACTTTACCCTGATTTTATTGCAGACAGTTCGCGGTCATTTCTCGAATCTCTCGCTGGCCATAGTATAAATATTATGAAGTTTTCACACCAAATGACTAATCTAATTTGAAAATAGAATGCGCCAACAGATAGCAGATATGATATGCTAATATGAAATGCGAGTGTCAGAATAGGTAAGTAGCATTTTGCATAAAATATGTATAGAGGGTAGAGAAAATTTAGTTTGTGAATAAAAAAAATACTTACCGTTGGGTCCTACGGGCGCCATTGCCCTCTCCCATAGGGTGGGTCCAGTTTTCGTTCGAATACTGGTTCGAGAATCTCTTGCGAAATTACGCATAACATGATTCCTGACGCCTAACTGATTTCCTTGCGCAGTTTTTACAATGCAAGACACGTTAGATTGCGTCAAGATATGTCTTGAGATGCAAAGTCGAGACAGCATTTTGGAAATACGGGATGACTGTGAATTCCTGAAAGCGAATTAAATAACATTAAATGTATTGCACAACAATACCAAACTATTGCGTAGCTTTTTTGTATTATGATAAAATAAATAAATATGTATACTGCGACAAATTGCAACTTATAGTACATACAATAGACTACTGGTAATAAGTCCGTTATGCGGGGACCAGTTGAAAGATTTGTATTGACTGTTACCAGAACTTTCGACAAGTTATCGGTCTCGTAGGTCACAAAAACACTGCAGATTTTACTGAAATGTGACAGCTAAATATCCATAGAATGCATTCACCATAGACGGTGATTGTACGTCCATAAAAAGAACTAAAGCGAGCCACTCATGAAAAATAGATTAGCGAGACAAATTTCGCTCATGCTAGATTGTAATAATTAGTTCGAATTTTAGATAAATTTTTCAAATAACTAAAATCAACTAAAATAAATGACCGAATTCACCGAAATACTTTTCTAAAATGTGCATTTTAAATCATAGGAATTCCCAGACTGGACCGGCCATAAAATAATTTAGCACAAAGGCTAGCCGAACCTATTGTTAGAAAAATTGTAACTACTACATCGTAAAATAAAATAATCTTAATTGCTATTTTGGAAAGTCCGCAATTCCTTTAATAATGCAATAAACACCTCAAAGGAATTAAGCCGGACGACGGAACGGCCCGCTGAACAATGCGGGTGATAAAAGAATACCTACAGGTAGACAACCGACAGTGGGCTCGAGGAGACAGTCGGGTGAAGTCTTCCACCGAGGAAGCACGGGTCGCGTGCAGTCTTCCGTCCAGGAAGCACGAGTCGTTGCAAGAGTCCGCCCAAGACAGACGAGTCGGTTGCAGTAGTCCGCCCAGAACACACAGCCAAGTGAAACCTTCCGCCCAGGAAGGTTCCTATTCTCGCTCCTTGGAGAGGCCGCCCAGGTCCTCTGATGACGAGGGAATTGTACGCTTCCATCCCAGAAGGAAATAACTGATCTTCGCCCTTCGGAGATCAACATCGGAGACCGCCCAGGCCTCTACTTATCGCCGCGTTGCACCTACTCCCGATCCGGAGGTACATGAATACCTAGTGCGAACGCGAGGACTCTACATACAAAGCAGCCACTGGACCCTGGACAGCCATCACCAAAAAGGGAAGTGCCTCTGACTCTAATGATAATTCCTCCACCCTGTCAGCCAAGTGAATCTCTAACTTTAAACAACAACTTTTTCATACAAATAAGCCAGTGAACCTCTAATTTTAAGAGTACAACTTTTTGTGTAGATTTAAGGAAGTAATTAGTTAATTTTAAGTACAAAGACTTTACAAGTAGATTTAAGTAATTGCCTATCTAATTTTATTGAATTAATTATGTCTAATTAAGATTAACTCTAGTTTTAAGACTAACCCCACGACTATCAAAATAAATTACTTGTAACTACCTAAGATCGCATTTCTATTCCTCCCTTTATGCGTTATTCCTAGAATTATACCCACTGCCCTACACACCGTCATATCAAACCTCATGCGTGTTTTTTTTTTATTAATTAAAAAAATTGAAGCAATTGATATATCCTTTGATATTATCCATAAGTAATGACCAAATTCACAGACATAGTTATTTTCTAAACATATGCAAACTCAATTCTTAATAATTTTATCAGACTAGACAGGCCTTGAACAATTTGCACAAAGGATAGCTGCGTGCATTTTGTTCGGACCGGAAACCACCGTAAAGCTTAGAGTCATCGTAAAACACCCTTAACTACTAGCTTGGAAAGTCGGCATTATTTTACAAAAGGAACTGCCATCCGATGACAGCAATAAACCTAAAAGGACTTGGCCCGCTAGACAACCAAACCTGTTGCCTGTAACCATCTGTGGGGATCCAGTTCTCCCCTTCACCGTTGACGGAAACGTTGCAACGTTCCCTGGCGCTAGCGTCGACCTTTGCCTAGTTTGGTCGCTAGATGTCGCCGGTAGGCCCGTTCTGCAACCTAAGTATAATTATTCTGAAGGCATCCTTTAGTTACGATAACCATCTTCAGCATGATTTACTTATTACATATCTTAATCTAAATGTACAATAATGTTCTTATATCTAGTTAATTAATTCTAAAGTTAATTATGAAATATTTCCTTTCGTCTAATATAGTTCTCAATAGAACGATAACTTTATCCCATAGTCATTACGAATTTTTGCATAGCTATCTGTGTCGGGCCGTCCCGTCAGGGTTGGTTTTATGACCTCTATTGTCTAGCGGGCTGCTCAAATCCTTTTAAGTTTATTCTGACGCTTGGGTTGAGTGGTCCCTTTGTTAAATTCTGCCGTCATTCTAAAATGCTAGCTAAGGGTACTTTACGATGACTCTAAGGCTGCTCTCTGACGGTCCGGTGAAGAACAAACATTTCACTCGTTACTGCAGACACTGCACAGAAAAGTCAAGTTTGCTAAAGTAAGGTAACGTTTTCCAACGCAGTCCATTGTGGGACTTTTCTGCGCTGTGTCTCCAGTAGCGAGTGAAAAGTTCATCAGAGAGCAGCCTAAGCTTAACGATGGTTTCCGGTCCGAACAAAATGCACGCGACTCTCCTTTGTGCAATTTGTTCAAGGCCTGTCTAGTCTGGGAAAATTATTAAGAATTGAAATGCACATGTTTAAAAAAATAACTATGTGAATTCGGTCATTACGTATGGGTAACACCAAAGGATTTATCAAGCGTCTTATCACATTACCAATTTGCTCTCTTGGTAAGAACTTTTATTAAAAATGCTGCACTGTTCCTGACAACAATCAGAAAGCTTTATTTATGGACTAATTTGACAGTCTTCGCCATATATCTATGGTCTTCGCCAAACCGATTTGACAGATGTCTCGTTGGTCTTGCTTTCCCGCAGATTTTCCAGAGGGGTTCCTCCAGTATTCTGATTTTCGCGAACTTTACAGCTTTTTTTCGCTGAATATTAAATTAATTTAATGAATGTATTCATCCAATGATAAATAGTAGTGCATTATTGATTGCTGAATTTTAAATGAATCGAAACATCACTTTCGATTTTTTGGCACTGGTTTACAGCAAAGTTCATTGTATTTGATTTACTCGATTGTAAAATTTTCGGGAAATGTTGAAATTCACTATTGTTATTTCTTAACAAGGAATAATATACATATGGCATTATGTTTATGCAAAGTAGGGAAGCTGTCAGAGTGAAAGTAAAGGTGAGCTAATTATTATTATGCCGTTAATTATGTTAACTAATGTAATACCATTACATTATTATGTTTGTTTTTTTTACTAAATTGAGGTAACATGGGAGTATCCATTCGTGTTTCATTTTAAAATATTTCAAATCAGTTTATGAGCGGTTGTTCTCTTCTAAGTGTTAAATTTTGGTTCTTGTTAAAATATTTATGTTTAAAATAATTAAATTAATTTCCTATCTCTAAAATCGACATGCATAAACTGGCAAGTTCAATAGTTTACTAAATAACCAATTTGTTAAAATTACAATAATAAAACCAATTATTAGATTTAAACACAAAAATATGAAATTAGAATACAAGTGCTGCTTGCATCTATATACTTTTACCAACATGCTGTTGACACAATCATGTGTTTTCTGCGCTATTTCTTTACCAAACTCACGGAGTTTGAGATCTATCAATGTGAAAGTGTCTAATAATATAAACATCGCTATCTTACCCAAATAAATGATGTAATGAAATTAATTCTAATAACACATATTAGCCTTAAGCATAGGATTAAATTATTATTAACCTTATTATCTTGTATCCTAATCATTGCGTGAATAATTTTACCTTCATCTTGATTACCTACTTTATAATCTTATAAAGTACTTATTTGCTATAAAATCTTGGCCAACGTTCCAACTACGAACTCCAAACTAGTGGATAATAAATTGGGACACTAAAATATAATTCTTGGAAAAACAAACCGATTTTAATACAGTGTTAGATTAATCAACATGTGTTTGTTTTAGAAATATGACGGACAGCTTCCACCAGAGCTACAGAAGTTCTCTGTGGACCCACAAATCACATCACTCGAAGTATTACAAAGTATTCTCGCAAAGGCCTTCAATTTAAAAGGAGATTTCTCTCTATCTTACAAATCCATCGATGACGTGGGCCAAGAAGACTATCTGGCGCTGTTCTCTGACTGGGACTTGGATGCTGCATTCTTACGGTAATAAAAACCTTTTTTTCAATGTCTTTAGTATATAATGTCTACTTGTTCTGGCCACCATCATGGGCCTGCATCCCAGGGTGACATTTGGTTTCTTCCTCAAATACTCTCCACGGTCCCTCGGCATTTGCCTCCAGTTTTTAGTCCTTCTCGTCTTTCCCCAATTCTCTTCCACGCAGTCAATCCACCTTTTCCTTGGCCAGGCTCTAGGTCACTTCTACTGGGGCCAGAACTGGATCTGCCATAAGTTCATATTACGTAATCTCTATAGGTGCGCCATGAATATAATGATCGCATTTAAATTTACTTAATATATTCCCTAATTCATACATAAAATTCCCTAATTTAAGCAAAAATTACCGATAATTCCTGTAAAAATTACTCATATTTTCCCTGG
Source organism: Halesus radiatus (assembly GCA_022606495.2). Classification (NCBI taxonomy): domain Eukaryota; kingdom Metazoa; phylum Arthropoda; class Insecta; order Trichoptera; family Limnephilidae; genus Halesus; species Halesus radiatus. Next base: position 222,650 of record JAHDVE020006083.1, on the reverse strand, counting down.
CAACATTTGAACTCGTGAGCTGCTAGGGGTGCCCAACTGCGCAAAAGGCGTTTACTCGTGGAGTATATATTTATGCACAGTAATTTCTTATGATTCGTATGAACATGATGTGTGCAAGAGTCTATTTTTCATTACGACCTATTAAATTGGCTTCCAGCAAACAGACCAATTAGATGGTGAGATTTTACACACCTCTTGCACACTGCACTGCACACCCGTTGTTTCAAATGACCCTATGAACAAGTTAACAGATAAGAAATATTGCCAATACACAGTTTACGGTGGCGTTTCGCCTGTCAAATGCACATGAGCTTCTCCGCGCCCACCAGGCTTATGAGTTGTCTGATAATGCAATCTATTTTTTTTAATGTATTATGACATTGTGTTCTTTATTTTGGTAGACTTTACATTCATTACATGATGTCGGTAAAAAAATATCACTCCGAGGGTGCTTAGGAAAGCTAAAAAATTACTAAAAACTGTTCCTAGCTAAAATTATTTTTACAAAACTTAAACACTCTGCTTAGATATTTATTGGCCTTATAAAATGATCGATAGTAATTGATATTAAAGCATAGGTATTTGATTTTGATCTCTGAAACGAATGTGTGGTAAAACCATGTATGATCGAGTGAAAAATGTTGAGATTCGTAAAGAATGCAAGGCTGATGTAAGCGTAGTGAGCAAGATTAAGAAAGGGACGCTTAGATGGTTTGGGCATGTAGAGCGAATGAACGAAGAAAGGAGTGTAAGGAGAATATATGACGCGAATGTGAATGGAAGAAGAAGCCGGGGGCGCCCGAGGAAGACATGGCACGATCAAGTGAATCAAATACTCGAGTCGGGCCATGTCAGAAGTCGGAATAACAGAAGAGAATGTATGAGGCGTTGTATGAATGTGAATGAAGCAAGAAGTGTATGCCAAGATCGAGTTGTTTGGCGGTCCGTCCTCTCTGCCTACCCCTGCTGAGAAACGGCGTGATGGTTAGTTAGTTAGTTAGTTATTTGATTTTATATGATGCTTGATCGAAGTTATTATGTAACTAGTGCAGACCTGTGAAAAATCATGGGATTTATATATTTTTTATACATACATACATCTTCCCCTTGTCCTACTCGGGTCGGGGACCCATCACAACGACAAGGCGCCTCCAAGCTTCTGTCCTATGCTACGTTTACTGCATCCGTCCATAGTAGGTCCAGCCTCTCCTCGTATAGCCTCTGAAGTTGCTTCTCCCACCTGTGTCTTGGGCGGCCCACTGGACGTCTTCTATCTGGAATAGCACTCAGAATTCTCAGTGGAAGTCGACCTTCTGGCATTCTTAACATGTGCCCAAGGCACTTCAGTTGCGACTTTTCTATGAAGAGTAATAGTGGTTTGATGTTAAGCTCCTCCCGGATCATCGAGCTTCTTATTCGATCCCATCTCGTGACTTCTGCAACTCCTTTCAATAATCTCATTTCGTGATCTTGGACCCTAGAACGTGTACGCTCGTTCAACATCCAGATCTGGTGACCATAAGTAAGCGTGGGGCGATACACTGATTTATACACTGCCAACTTTGTCTCAATACTTAGCTCACCTTTCCTTATCACTGAGCTGTAAAGAGGACGCAGCACATTGCTTGCCGCACCTATTCTACACTCAATTTCTCCGTCTTGCCGGCCATCGCTTGAGAATTCAACCCCATGGTATTTAAATTGGGTTAACTTGTTTCAACTATGCCCCCTTAGTCAAGATGTTACACTGAGTTTGGTCTCTTCCTATAACCATAACTTCTGTTTTTGCGGTGCTCATCCTCATTCCTGCCGCAATGCATTCTCCAATGAAGCGGTGATTCCACTCTTGAAGCCCCTCTTGAGACGCGGTTAACCTCCTGATGTCATCAGCAAACAATAACGAGCTGATTTCTGTATCGCCAACTATTACTGAATCCGGTGTTTGGCTATTTCGGCTGATTCGGTCCATGAATACAGTGAAAAGGATTGGCGACATAGTGCACCCTTGTCTGAGGCCAATTTCCACTTCGAATTCTTCTGAAATTTTACTGTTTATACGGACGCTACAACTGGTTTTTTCGTATAAGAATGCTATACCTTTTAACAGTTTACTTTGTACTTCGTATTCTTTGAGCACCTCCCACAGCAGCTGGCATGGTACTAAATCGTATGCCTTCTCTACGTCGATAAAACCAGCAAATATCGTCTTTCAGTATTCCCAACATTTCTGGAGGGGCACACATTTGGTCATGATTTTTAGTTCATCTGGCATTATTTCTACATGTACAGCCATTAATCCTTAGTCGATGTGTCCAACTCATTGCAGTCTTTGTGACCTACGATATCCTACACCTTGTTTTGAGAGAAAACATTCATTTTCTATCCTAGTTTGCCTGACAATAACAGCATTCTAAATGGATAACTTTAACAAATACTATTTGCCCGATTATAAATCATGCCATGCAAAGATTAAAAAAATAGTCCTTTTTCAACAAACTACCTACCTACTACCTACTGCTTTTGCATTTGAGACAAAAAAAACCTAATTTAAGAGAAATAATCAGTTGTATTTTGCTTACAGTGCTCAAAATGCATCTTCGTTACACGGTACAGAGCCCTGTGTTCATTTACGAGTAGATGTTAAACCCTTCGTCGAGTGCTCCGGGGAAGTAGAAACTGAGAGTCAGGTCTCCACCACCAGGAGATGGCCCTCCAGACAGACTTCAGATCCCTCAGCTTCCACCAGTCAGTCATATAACCAGGATACCTCTTCTGAACAAAAACAAACTCAGACTGGATTCCAAGGAATATTTATGAATCAGGTAGCATATTTATTTTTTTAACAGTATCTGCCGATAATACAGTTACGTTAGGCGAGGTGATGAATCTGTATCAATTTAATTGTTCTCTCTAGAACATTTCCTCTATTATTATAGGAATTATTTTCATATTTATTGTAATATGTTCTATGATTTCATTTTTGATGTTGTATAATTGTGCGTCCATTGATTGATTAAATTTATTCTAGATGGAGAAAACATTAAGCATTGTCTCTCGAGCACTAAATTTATCTGAAGACCCTAATGTCCCGATGCGGCAGCCGCTAAGTGATGCGGAGTTTAGATCTTTCTTGGATCCCGTGGGACAAGTTGTTCAGGGAACCAAGTTACGGGAAGTAATATACTGTGGGGGAATTGATCCTAGTCTCAGGTATCTCTTTGATATACAGGGTCTGTCGCAAAAGTATCGAGAATTTTTTTTTTTAGATAATTTATTGCCAATAAACGTACAAACAATTAATATTCTTCAAAATACGCCCCTTGGGCGTCAATACACTTTCGGTAGCGTTTCTTCCACTCTTGGAAGGCACCCTGGAAGGCAGAAGACGGAACCCCCTTAAGGCACTGCGTCGAAGCGGTTTTCACCCCATCCAACGTCTCCAAATGGCGTCCCTTTAGGCTTCGCTTGATGCGGGGGAACAAAAAAAGTCCGGTGGTGCAAAAACAAAAAGAAATCGGGACTGTACGGTGGTTGCGGCAGTGTCGCCACTCTATGCTTAGCGAGGAACTCCTGGACGACGAGAGCTGAGTGTGAGGGGGCATTGTCGTAATGCAAAATCCAGGTGTTGGCGATCCCCTTTCGAACATGGCGAATCCTTTCGAGCAACCGTTTAAGGACGGACACTCAACTGTAACACTTCCCTCACTTTCGTGACGTTGTCATCGGTTTTGAAAGTTGACGGTCATCCAACGCTCACATATTCTTCAATTGATTCCCGGCCGTTTTGGAATTGTTTGTGCCACTCGTAAACCCTTGCCTGTGACATGGCTTCATCTCCGAAGGCTTCCCGAATCATGGCCAGGGTCTCGAAACCGGTTTTTTTCAGCCGAACGCAGAATATGATGGCTGCCCGCTGCTCCAGCAAACGTTGCATCTTGATTTCCGATGCGACGACAAAACACACTTTGCGAGGATCGCTGTGCTTGCTCTACCGTTGCTCGGAGAGGACTGGTTTGGTAGCGCGTTTGGTAGCTGCGACTCCCCCCTACCATCCCCACCACTCGGCGCATCCCGCTACCCCTTCTAACGCAGTGAGGAATTTTTTTCTCGATACTTTTGCGACAGACCCTGTACGTATTACATTTTTTCCCTGTTTTTCATTACCCCTCTACCCAGTGGCGGCTCGTGACTTTTGAGAGAGCTCGAGTTGTAAGATTGAAGAATATCACTTTTTTGATGTTGTTTTAGCTGAAAACTATTTTTTTTCAATTTTTTATATGGAGATAACTGAAAAATCTTCATACAAAAACTTGATTTTTTGAAAAAAAAAGTTCGTTTTCAGTTAATAATACAACATCAATAATGTCGTATTTTTCAATCTTACCACTCTAGCTTACTCAAAAGTCACGAGTCACCACTGCCTCTACCTGAACAGGTTATTGTTGTCACATTGCTCTGTGTTATGACAGAATCATTCAATCCAGGTTGCATGGTTTTATCATAACATCGCTTATATGTACTACTCCACTAATCCATCCACACACAGTTAGTAGGTTTACTTTAATATGCTTTCCTTACCTAGGTTTTCGTAGTAGAAAATGCATGTAACTCGAAAATGTCAAAGTTAGACAGGTTTATTGAAATCTTCAAACGAGATTTACTCCATTACCCCTTTTTTTAGATTGCATGGTTTTGTCATTAAACGGCAGTGCAGCTTCAAGGCTTCTTCATTCCTTTGCGGTTTTCAGTTTCAATGGAATTTCATCGCAATGCAGCTGGAATATTTTCTCACAAAATACCTATTTCCTATTTACAGTATACTTTGAAGTAATAATTTTTTATTTTCGCATTCTAGGAAAGTTGTCTGGAAGCATATCCTGAGTGTTTATCCTGATGGTATGTCAGGAAAGCAACGAATGGATTATATGAAGAAAAAGTCATCAGAATACTACACACTGAGAGACGTGTGGAGAGACTGCATACAAAGGGCACAGGTAATTATAATTTTCTTGATTCTTCCTTGCAATTCTTTTCCTAGAGGATTCAGGGTAGACAGGACTGTCTGATACTGTGGAAAAAATTGTTCTGATTTATTTAATAGAAAAAATAATTATGTATAACATTTCCTTGTTTCTATTTTAGGTGTCGAGTGATTTAGCATACGTAACTAGCATGGTTAAAAAAGATGTCTTAAGAACTGATAGGCATCATAAATTTTATGCTGGTAGTGATGATAATCAAAATATTGCTTCATTATTTAATATACTGACTACGTAAGTGCAACATAATACTATGTGTGAAGTTTTCATGTAAACATTTTGTAGTTTTCCAATCGCTTTTGAATTTCATTTTATACAGACCACTTTTAGTTGAAGTAAAGATGATTGTCTACGTGTGTTTTCTTCTTTTAATTTAAGGTATGCCTTAAATCATCCCCTTGTCAGCTATTGTCAGGGAATGTCAGATTTGGCTTCACCGCTTCTTGTCACCATGAATGATGAAGCCCACGCCTACATCTGCCTGTGCGCTCTCATGTCCCGGCTGTATCCCAACTTCCTCCTAGACGGCGAAGCGATGACTCTGAAATTCGCGCACCTCACTGAGTCATTACAAGTCTACGATCCGCAGTTCTATGCTTACCTCAAAAACCAACAGGTATTTATGAATCTAAACTTTTTAAATGTTGTCATTCATTCCCTGCCCGTAGTGAACTTTTAACTACAAATGAAATATTTGTTTTCAGGCTGATGATCTACTTTTCTGCTATCGATGGCTTTTGCTTGAAATGAAACGAGAATTTGCCTTTGAAGATTCTCTCCGTATGTTGGAGGTGCTATGGTCTTCACTCCCCCCTTGTCCGCCATTCAAAGAATTAGCTCTCAAGGACAAAACATTTTGCCCAAGCTATTCCATCGAAGGCATTGATGAACCTCCCATCAGTCCCCTGATAAAAACCCCTCGAGACAATGCCTACACCAAACTTTGCGCCATGCGAAGACAAAACTCCTCAATGAGCCTTGCAGCCGCCTCCAAAACTAAAATTAAAACATACAAAAGAATGAACCAAAGTCTTGATGAGAATATTGGTAAAAAAAACACGAGCCCCACAGCGTTGATCTTCTCTAAGGAGTTTCAAAGTTTAGACGATGCTACCATCAACACGCACTTGTATCAATCCTTGCATAATAGTCATAATGATTCTGATGCCAAAGGAACTCAGAACACCATATCTGGCAGCTCATGCAGCGTGTCCACCGTTTCATCTCTTGAGCAGGAAGGGGATTTGGTGAATGTGATCCAGTACGCTCATTCCATAAATAATAGCAATCAGCCGCCAAAGTCGGCCAGTACTGAGAATCTGATTATTAGTGAACTTGAGATTGTTGCAATTCCCCCCGATGTCTCAATGAACAATCATAGTAAAGAAAGCCTTCAGCGACTAGCCCTCACAGAAAAACTAACCTCTTCCCCTGATAAACTCAATTTTCACAATAAACATTTTGATGAAAAATCGTCTGTGAAGATAATTGAAAATTTTAACGAGTTCAAAAAGCTTTCATCGAAAAATGATGTGAAATCCATTACTAAAAAATATATTTCAGATAGCAATCAATCTTCAGAAACTTTACGAGAAACTGAATTTGAAGACAGCAGTCCGGATGATTCTAAAGAATACTCTCCCATGACAACTTCCATGACTAGAGAGCTCAAACTTGAATCTGAAAAGTTTGATCGCCAACTCTGCACTCAGTGTGCTAATAGATCAAATCCCTCTAATTCATTTGATGCTGAATCTCTGTACGAAGGAATAGATTACAAATGTTCAAATTTTGAATGTGACGTTCATATCAATAATAAAATAAAGAAAGATAATTTTAAGATTCATACCAATAATGGAATGAAACTTTATGAAAGTAGCGGTATTATTAAAAAAGTGGAAGACAAAAGTAATCACAACATATTCGTATGGGAAAACCCTCTCCATGATAGAGTTCCGGGAATGGAAGAAATTAAAGCGAGCCTTAAACAATCTGATGCCAAAGAAAGTCCAAATGAGGATCCAAAAGATCAGGAAAGTGATGAAACAATGAACATTCCTCACGAGTCAATAGATGCCCTCAAGTCAATTAATAATCATTCTCAAGAAGATAATGCCGGAAAATATAAATGTGTGGAATCTGAACCCAAACCGAATTCCAGATTCTTTTCTAATATGTCGCAAGAGCTGGAGAATGCCCGTAGAAACTGTGAGGTTTTATTAAGCAATAAAAAACCCTCCAATTTACATTCCATAGCTGCTACCATATCAAACTTCCAAAAGAAATATGACATTCAACCTCAGCCTTCGAATACTGCCGACAGTTACAGCGCCGGTCGCCTTCCCGGAGGCGTGAATGTTGGAGAAGAAGCCGGTGACTCCAGTGAACTGAAGCAGATTCCCTGTTCACTTCCTTCTCCGCACGCCTTTGGGGGTGGAAACCCTTTTCTCATGTTCCTGTGCTTGACAGTACTAATGCAGCATAGAGACCATATCATGAGGAATCACATGGACTATAATGAACTCGCTATGTATTTTGATAAAATGGTCAGAAAACATAATGTCAATCGTGTTTTGAATCAAGCCAGGCGAATGTATTCACAATACTTAAAACTTCAGAGTGACCATTGATTATTCATACCTATTCTTGTGCTACTTTTTTACCCGCATTCCTAGTTCCTTGCTTGATACTTACGGTGTCACAATCTCAAATAATCAAGATATTATCTTCCATTCACTTTCTATAAACCAATGAATAATTTTATCCAAAACATTGTATATTCTGTAAATAGTATTATTTAATAAATTACAGTAATATGAATACTCCGGAATGATTAGCTTCTCCTATTCGGTATTTTTCAACAAACATACTGCTGATTTCCAGTTTCAATGCTGGAAACCCGCCTTTTAAATTTTGTAAATAGTTGTATGAAAAATCTGTGATCTTTATCATTTAACATAATATGCATGTTCCTCTTTTTAATTTTACAAAAGCTTTTACTTGACGCATACCTTTAGCTGTGATTATTATTTACTTATGTGTACATACTTTTTATTAGTAAGCTTCACTGATTTGCAAAATTTCATTATGAATAGATAACAGACTGTTATCAAAAGTCTTGTAAATGTTATCCGCATGGTTCCCAATGGCTTGTCACATTTATGAATTGAGATTGCATTTACTGTTCTAGATAATTAATGAAATTTCGACACATCCTCAATGCTTACATAAAATCCGAATGTACAAATTTCCTGAATCCATTTATCTTATGTGTTTATTTTAGTCAGCCTCTAAAGATTGTATAATACCAATTAATTGTTAATTAAGTTACTTGTGAGGATTGTAAACAAAATAGTACTATGGTGATGTGTTCATTAATTCTGAAACACCTCTCCCAAAAAACTGTAATTGTAATATTACAAACTCTGTGTTTTTCGGGAAATTCTGTCATCAACGGGATTTAAGTAAGTTTGCTGCTTTTATCTATCAGTTCACTGAGATACCATTGACTAGAATACATTCCACTACATATGGGCAAGTCATTTTAAAGAGATTCGTGCTTGTGTAGTGGTGTACTGTATCTCAGGACTACTGCGGGCGAATGATCCAAGCTAGTTTGAACCACTATCGGTGTGCACAAATACATTCAAACTCGTTCGCTCTTTAAAATTATTTACCTGTATGTATTAGCTTGCCACGAAAGAGTTTCTCTTAATTTACTATGGCACCAATTTAAATGTAAACTTACCAACTTGAGTCTTATAAACATAGTAAATGAATAGAATATTGTACATAATAATTACATATAACATTTACCAAAATTCTCCCAATGATTAACTATATAAAGTATTGTATATTGCTGCAGTAAGTAGTCATTAATAATAATAAAAATCACTCATACTTACTGCATACAGTATTTTTTATAAAAAAAACTTTCAAATGCAAATAAATTCTTTATTGTTTTGTATTTTTCCCCTAGTTTTTGCTAAAAAAGCATATTATGATTTACGGTCTCCCAAAAAATAAGACATTGAACTGACTCCAAATCGACCATTCATAAATTTACAATCTCCAGATAATAAAGATAATTTCTAATCAATAGACTTCATCTACCTCTGTTATATTTTTTATGGGATCACAATAAACAAAGACAATATAATTTTTTTTTTAAATTTCATCAATAAATAAATGATGACATGATATTCTATTACCGCAGCATAATTATGAGTACTTCTTCCAATATCGATTTATCTTTATAATAACTAAAGAAAATGAATATGTAGCCATTATAACATTCCAGATTGAAATAATAGAGTCATAAATATAATTTTGTTTTTTTTTTGTACTTTGAATTCCTTACACTAAGTAAAATTTGAAACTTCCTTCTCAAATATTATGTATAAAGTTAATATTATTAATAAAATGTAGTACATAGAGCTTATTGATATTTTGTTAGTATTTAAGTATTTTTTTATTGGGTCAACATAGCGCAAATATTTTGTTGTGATAAAAGCATGTTGAATTTTTGATATACGTAATATTGAACCACAAACAATTTTTTTTTTTCTTTTTCACTAACTCGGCCCAACTAACTCATTAGCATCATTATTGTCTCGGCAGACCGTGCAGTAACCCCAGATTCATAAACATTTTGTCTGACAGACCACACTTAAAATAATTAATTAACAACCACCCAATTCAAGCTTTGTGAAAGAGATATAAACTTGGTTTTTCCAATACCCTCCTAATAAGTCGTGGGCTTTCAATCCTCTTGGGGTGTGGTGAGATGATAGTAGGTAAAAACAAGAATGAATAATTTAACAAATATTCCGATGATATTAGATGTGGGGGTTTAATGCAGTATTTTGCTTTTAATATTTGGATTCTTTACTTCGGTTATAATTATTTAAGGTTTCTAAATTTTTTCTATTTTGTTCTTTTAACATATAAATTGTCCTTGGGTACAAATTTTTATGTTGATCATTGGAGAGATGTGAAGGCTTTGATATGAACACAATATAAGTACTTTTTTTTTTATATAAAAGTACTTAAATAATATAATTTTTCGTAACTATTGATGATAATAAAAGTATAATATTATTATTAGTAATAAATTATTATGAGTCATAGTCCATTTGCTTGTACATAATAATTTAAAAATAATAAATAGTATGATATACCCAGCTAACATTTTGTATTATTATGTCCACCTGCGTTTCCTCGTAATCCCTTAATGCGTGCATATTTAGACACAGGTAGCGTTGACCTGCGTCATAATGTCAATACTTCTTTGATGGCCGCCCCAGCTGTTGCAATATTAATTAATAAATAGCCCAGGCTCAAGGAACAGAGTGCTGCACATCAAAGTTTTTTAGATTTTAGGCTAGCAAATCATGTATTCAGAACGTACCTTCAGAAATCATTCTCACTGCAGGCAAAGAAATTTAAATTCTAGTAAACAATAATTGTACACATTTGTAATGTGCACCTGAAATGTAACTATTCCAGCTAAAATTGTGGTAAGTGAACAGTTATCGGGATACATTTGATTTTTATGTAATAATATACCGCACAAGAGTCCCAACCGTCTGGAGCCAGTGAGACTATGGCATCCCCAATTGGGGTATTTTTTTTTACATGAATACCGCACAAGAGTCCCAACTGTCTGGAGCAAGTGAGACTATGGCATTCCCAATTGGGGAATTTTGTAAGGCTGAAGGTATTGGGGTGGGGAAAATACCTGGCTGTTCAGATCTGGTCACCAAACACGGCTAAAAGTCATTTCAAGCGACGTTTCAATTCTGAATGTTGGTCTTTCACCAGGGCGATACTGAGAGTATCTTCCACTCTGAGTATGTTGGAGGCTGAAAGTATTACCGGGAATTACCTGGCTATTCAGATCTGGTCACCAAACACGGCTAAAGCTATTTCAAGAAACATTTCAATTCTAAATGGTGGTCTTTCACCACGGTGATACTGACAGTATCTACCACTCTAGAACGTGCCGAAATATTACTACATATTATTTTTAAATGAATAAATTGTGAAATAACACTGTTTAATTAAAACCAAAGTTACTTGCGCGCCAGGATTTGAACCCGCAACCTCCGAATTCGTAGCCAAGTAACCTAACCAGGGAAATCGTATAGGTAATATTATTAACTATCGGTCACTAGTAAATATTTTGTTAAAAGATTTGGTTTTTCCTTGGTGGTTTCATTCAGTAAATTCAACTTTTCAAATATGTTGGATGGATGCAAGTGATATATTTTTAATTTATAATATTGTTACAAAATAATATAATACCTATTTTGAAATTATATCTATGCCGATGTAGAAAGGTGGCTAAAAAACTAACTAACTACTACTAACTAACTAGCTACTTGTAGGAGTTAAACAATAATAACACTAATAATAGTTAAACATAATAAACAATGTATCTCACTAGAAATATACTTAATAATTTTTATTATTGTCCATAATATATTCATAATTAATTAACTTGTTAAAAAGTACAGTAAAATTACACAATTCCGCCTCAATTTTTTTTTCCTTTTCTTCAAACCCATAACCTACTTTAGATATAATACAGTATATTAATTTACATGTAACAGGTTATTCGGTTCTTAATTTGGGTTTATAGATGAAAAACTAACCTAAAAATTCCATTTTAAACCAAATTTCGATTAAAGTGTCAATAATATTATAAATTTCGGTAGATTGTCTATAAAATTTGGAAAGTTGGGCCTGATAAGACGGTGGTTAGTGCAGTGGGTATAATTCTAGGAATAATACCAACTGCCCGACGCACCGTCATATCACGTGTAGTGGCTCAATTTAGTCACTACACGATCGGCAAAAATTTCTAGTTTGGAATTCGGACGTTGGGCGATCGTGTAGTCGGGGCATAATGTTTTATCTAGCCAAACAATTTTTCTATGACCTTCTTGTCATTGTGGAAGTTTGACAGATTTCGAAAATGCTTGATATAGGATAATCATTTGCCGTTCATTTTGTTCTGTCAGTTTGCAGTAGCATAAATATATTATTTTATCTTTTTACTCTTATTTTATTTAGAGAAGTAAGCAAAAGTTACAGCATATCACAAGTTTTCAAAATCCACTTTTTAAGATTTGCTGACAAGACTGAATAGTTCAATTTAGTATACTTACCAACAAAGACAATATGACTACTACTCCCCACATTGACCGGGAGTTAGATCTTTCAAACGCTGGTCGAGGCGTATGGCTTGTTAAAGTCCCTAAATATATCGCTAATAAGTGGGAGAAGGCCCCGGGTAACATAGAAGTGGGAAAATTAAAGATTTCCAAGAACGCAGGACAAAAAGCCCAAGTTGCATTGACTTTATCAGAAGCCGTTTTATGTTTAAAAGAACCAGGTGAAGAAAATATCCCCAAGGATCATAGATTGGATGTATCAACTGTGACCCGACAAACTCTTGGTGTTTTTTCACATGTTGCAGGTTTGTTTTACTTGATAATGTACTATGTTAATATTTTTGTGATAACCAACTCATTTCTCTGTCTAAATTTCCATGTATTAGTGATCTACATAATTTTTAATTCTGACAAGATATAGATAGTTTTGGGCAGATTACATATCAATTGTACTAGTGAATTGTTAACAATAGTGGGCTTTACACACGCCCTTTGAAGCGCGCATAATACCACACGCCATTCCAATAAGTGCTTTGAAACAGACAAGGACAAGGGGCGTGCAGTTCGGGCGTCACGTTCTTCCCGTCAATTCGTAACATGCGGTTAATTTTTAAATCTTTACACATAACCGTGATGAAGATATCAAGCAAATTGAAAAATGGAAATTATTACATGGGAGATTTTAATTGTAGTATTGTGTTTTTAAAATGTTCGATTTTGTTTACAGCTTCCAATGTAGACTCTGTTGTACCGGAATCCGAGAAGCTGTTCATGGAAGGCCGTATTGTACAGAAACTAGAATGCAGACCGTATGCTGACACGTGTTACATGAAGTTGAAGGCTGAGTCTATTCGAAAGGCTTCCGTCCCAATAAGACAAGTTCAACAGCTCGACAGGATTGTTCACAACTTCAAACCAGTCTCAGACCATAAACATAATGTGAGTGAAACTATTTTTGAGGCAGTGTGTGGCACCACATTTTGTTACTTACGAGTGAATAAAAACTGTATTAACTGCTCTCCACACTAGTGACCAAATTCTTGGAAAAGTTTTGTGAAATCTGAAATTCAATCGAAGATCTTAGCTATAAATTGCATAAAATCGAAAATGCAGCTCTTCTGCCCTATCACAACCAATCCATGTTTTAATTTCTAATTTATATTCACTAAATACCGTGTAATGCCGAAGTAGGCTAGTAAATCTAGTACAGCATAATCTTCAACTTCGTTTTAAGTAAACACCTTTCCCTAAAGACGTAACACCATTTTTTAAATTTCAGATTGAATACCAGGAACGCAAGAAAGCTGAAGGTAAAAAGGCACGAGATGACAAAGAAGCTGTTCTTAATATGCTTTTCGCTGCTTTTGAAAAGCATCAGTATTATAATATAAAGGATCTTCAAAAGGTGAATATTATTCATTTTGTTTTTTTTTTTTACTATGATACTTATTAACATTTGATGTACATAATTGAACAAAAATTTTGTGTATTTTTAGATTACCCGGCAGCCGATTGTGTATTTGAAAGAAATTTTGAAGGAAGTTTGTAACTACAATTTAAAGAATCCTCATAAGAACATGTGGGAACTGAAGCCTGAGTACCGCCATTACAAGCAAGATGCTGCTGAAGAAGTTAAAGCTGACAAACAGGATTCTGATAGTGACTAAGATTATATATTGTGATCTCCGGAAAACCCTAGGGATATAATTTTTATACAGATTGATCTTGTTATTCATGAAATTATTAATAAAACTGTATTTATTATTCATAATATTCTCTTTGGTTCATTGTTCTTTCATTAAGTATCTACCCTACATTGTATCAGTAATGCTGCAAACATAGAATAAAGAATACACACTAGAAGTGCCTTCAATGTAGATTTGAATAGAAGCTGGTGTAGCCTCAGACTTGGTTCTAGTCACAAGAGAGCCAATGAAAATACAGCGCTCTGTCTCTCTTACGCTGTCTGCATAGTATATTACCATTCCATTTCATCGAAATGATTTTTTTTTTGTATTAGAAGTTTAAGCCCTGAATTGCCAGTCTTTTGGATCACAAAACACGCCCACTCGCATTTCTTGCGTTCTTTATTCTATGAATGCAAAGGATTTTAAATGAATACCACTTTTTTCACACTTATTTTGAGCATTAAGCTATAAATAGATAGTTCATTTATTTATTTTTAAATCTAGTACAAAATCAGTACAGTAATAATAACCTAAGATATAATTATAATATTCAAAATTAAATTGATCATATTATTGTGTATTTCCTCGATTATAAGATGCACTTTTTATGCTATTTTTGTGTTTCTGAATTGGGGTGCATAAAGTTAATATGGGTATGTTTTGTTCTGCCACACATAGGGTTTCGCCACAAACAAGTGAGAGAGGGAGATAAATGCATGTGAACATCACTGTTGGTGAGCGGGTGCGGCAGTTACGACCTTTTCATTATTTCTCCTCATTTTAACAAAGTTGTCATGATTGTTTTTGTATTATTATTGATATGTATTTAAAGATAATGGTGTGTCATATAATCGATAAAATACAGTATTAACTTATTTCTCTATGTCATAACGTCATATTTGGCCTTCTTGATTTGATTGGCTAGGCGGCAAGATATCATCGCCCCGATCAAAGGGAACATTGAGATCCCAACTGCTATACCCAACACCCAGTTCAAATTGTTCTCGAACAATGCAACTATGAGAGAGTAGCAACCCTGGAACAAAATTTCAAAACTATTTAGTCACATTTAGCAAAATGTAAAGAAAAGCCTAAATTGATACGATATATTATGTTGGGATCAATGACCCGTACGCCAGACTTATGTTAATGGGACAAAGTTGTAACACTTTTTCTTGATTGATGACGCAACAAGTTCAGAATCAATGAACTCCAGCTCGCCACGCATCATATGGAAACCAGAGAACTTCATCTGCTGACGCCACTGAATTTAGTTGTGATGCCAGACTGCACATCTCATAGAATTCAGAGAAGCGATGACCTACACGGCTCACACCAGCAAAACTGTACAAGAAATCGAACCTTCTTATAATATAAGAAAAGTATGGAAGTAAGAATGTCATAAACCGGACCCCTCATGGTGGTCACAATTCCCTTAAATAGGGAATAAAAACACCTACATTACTATTATGAGATTTTTGCATTAAAGGTTATCTTAAAATTATTGTGAAAATTCATAGTTACGAGGTTAATTTCAATATTTTAGAAAAAAGCACTTTAAGCACGTAATGCTTTTAAATATTGAGATGAATGGTCTGTTGGCAGGTATACATACGGAATATGAAAAGGAATAATTTGTTATTGTAGGTTAAAAGCTCAATTTCTTCAAGAAACTTATAAATATTACCATTATTTATAATGCCAATAAATAATTCATCTCAATATTTAAAAGCATTATGTGCTAAAAGTTTTTTTCTAAAATATCGAAATTAATGTCATCTGTGATCTCAAATTTTCAGAATAATTTTAAGTTCAATGTTAAAAAAGAATAATTGTTATTTCCGAATACTTATTTAATAAACATTTGTTACCTGTACAAATATATCTTCTGTGCTTGAAGTTTTGCAGTTTTTTGTATCTTTACAACATGACAGAGGAATTGAGCGTGCTGGGACTATTTGCAACCAATCCGTGTAGTTATGAACGCCACAGCATTTTAGCTAAAATACAACATCACACATTAATTGTATTATAATTTCCTTTATTTATCACATGATAATGCCTCCAAGATACAGAATTATGAAGGAGCACTTTTTTATAATTTTTATTACAGTATCAAATTTGTAAAGCTTGATAAAATTTAATCAGTTCCAGTTAGGAAGTACTTAATTAGTGTTTAGGATAATGCCAAGCATACCGATGCCTGTATGAAGTCGAAATCAAAGGTCTTATCAGCACTTCCTCGGTGAACGTAGTTAGCAAAGGAAACATTCATTCCGCGGTCTAGAGCCTCTGATAGTCTATGCTTGTACGCGTACAGCGATATCTCAACTCCCACCTCCATCACAAATATTACCGCTAGGACTCCACCATACTGAAATAAATAATATACTTTTACAAATTATACACCTGGGTATATATTGTTTTGACAAGACGAAGAGGTTCTAATATAATATCTTCAGTACAAACATTTTTTTATTAGAGAAATATTATTTTAGCCGAATATGAAATCATGATTGTATTCTAAAGCATAAACATATTTTACTTTACGTTTTTTTATGGAAAACAATACGAACAGTAATTTTTGTTGATCTATTTATTGTATGTAAAATAAACATCTGTTAAAAATACCAACTTACTGAGAAAACCAAAATGCTACTAAAATCTAGTAAGAATCAAGGTGTTTTTTTTTTTGTAACAGATTGTTTTCAGTCAAAACATGTAATTAAATTTTTAACCAAATTCTTACAAAAAATATGCATACCACGTAAAGCAAGACAGGCTGCCCCTTTATCGTACAAGTACACGCCAAAGACGATATAAATACGGATAAACATCCTATCCCAATTGAAACATACGGAATCGTGTCGAAAAATTCGTACGAATGTTCAAAATATTTATGGATGTCGATTTCAGCCCACAATCCTGCCGCTAATATAACCATTCCCGAAACCTGCAACGAACAATGGAAACGATTCATATTTAATTGTTTTAGTAGTAATAGACTATTATTATTTTGAAATTGTTATTTTACACTCACCCAAAAAGCAATATTGAATACCATGAGCAACGATTTCATGCACGCTATTAGCGCAACATTTTTGAATTGATTTCCCATGTTGGTAAATTAAAATTACACAGTGTTTTTTGGAGAAATGTGTTTATTTATAAAAGTTATCACAGAAACTCGTAAAAAAAACGTTATTTTCGTACCGCGAACTTACACCTCCCGTCGTCTCCCATCATCTGCAGCCTGCAGCCGACCGTTTTTGACACTAACGTTTGAGACTAGGCGCGGGCGCGGAAAACTAGAGACGCACGCGCATTCTCACAATTTTACGAAAACTTGAAATGAAAACAGAAAGTAAGTACCGACCACATTTTGAAAATTTAGTTTTGCAAAACACAAACCTTTCTTTTCCATCTATTTTTTTTAATAAATCGCCTTAAAATTCAAAACAGCGATCCAACCGCGAAATAATTACGAAAGGATCAGAAAAAAATCGATAAAATGCACACGCCTGAAATATGGTAGTTATTCAATCTACGTAACTTTGCAGCTGTGCAGTTTGCGGAAACAAATATTTTGATGGAACGAAATGTAACGAGATCTTAAGTCCCAAGCATATGTGTAATGTCCGCTATTGAGTGTTGAGCGTTGATTGCTGTATTCCAATTCGAAAGACTTCACTTGCGAAATGGATACGGACGTAATATGTAGTTTTTATTTTATTTTTCCGCAAAATTTTTTCGAAACATTACACAAAAACATTTGCACATTCCGTCTCCCTTTCCTGCTAAGACGTTGAAACAAAACATTTTGTGTAGATGAAAAGATTAGTTCTAGAAGAATCTTTTGAATGTAGTATGTATGTTTTTAGGTTGGAGTAAAATGGTTTGAATAAAAAAACAATATAAATATCAATTGTGTTTACTACAATTTATCATTTAAAAGGTTCTGAATATGGGAGCTATAATGTTATTAAAAATAGCAGACAAAATAAGAGAAAACATAAGAGTTAAATAAATTATTGTAACTGAAACATAAGCAAACTTCTTAAAATAATATTATATTATAATCTCGGATAGTACACATAAACTAGAAAAACCCGTCCGATTTATGATGTGACTGATGAAGTTTCGGACGCATAGATAGTCAGGCACCGTGCGGTGGTTTCAAACCCCTCCCCTTTTCGCCCGCATGTGGAATGTTTTCCATCGGCGATGGAAATAAAGACATTGTGTAACGCCCCAATTTTTTGGGTAAATGTTTTTCAAAAAACATTCGCAGGAGACGCGGCTTTATATGATATTTGAGGTTGGGAGCTACTTTTTGCCGTAATTTTCAGGGGATCGACTTCTAACAAGAATCCTATAAGAATTTTTCTATTTGCTTTTTTTAGTTCTTCAAAAGATGGACCAACCCCCTTCATTAACAGATAAGCACAAATCTAGCAAAACCAATTTGTCATATGACCAGAATATTATTATTTCATCCGTGTTTGTAAATTTAATACTTGGAAATAAATATTATTTTAAAAATTTGCAAACCTAATTATTGGAATCAACCAAACTTTGCTCCGTTTTCGACCGGTTGGGAACCCTTAATTTAATGTATAACTATTTTTATTTTATTTATTACATATATATATACGAACATTTGTTATCGGCTGGCGTATTGCCCATCTCACTAGGTGTGAAACGCCTGTGTTAAGATGGCAATTTACAGGGGTGGTTGTTCAGCTTGGATATTTAGATGACACATAGATTTAATAATTTTTTTCAAAAGTTTTCTAATTTAAAGGTTTAAAAGAATTTAGAAGCTGACAGGTTTATTGGGGTAATCAATGATCTTACTTTATGATGATAGTGTCACTAGGTAGGGAATTGAATAGCTTAATAGCATTGAATTCAATACTTCTTTGTCCATAAGAGGTTTTACAAACTGGAATATTAAAAGATTTTACATGTGATTATCTTAGTGCTCTAGGGGTTGTTCTTTCTTCGAACATATAGGTATTTTTTAAATTTATGCAGCAGGATATTTTTTAATATGTTTTTTTCAAGTTGGGAACATTTATTTTCTTAAAAATAAAATCAGTACTCATCTTTAAAAGGAACGCGTGCAATCGCCTTATCTGCAAATCTGAAATACGTTTGAGAGTCCCGCATCTCGTTCTAACATTGCAGGGTGATGAAGCTAGCGGGGTGTAGTGGGAGCGGTATACTGGGTTAGTGTTAGTATTCTTCGCCATCGCAAGCCAGCAAAAAAATGGGTAAATAGGCGAGTGTATAAAGAAATGGAGCATTTAGTTTCATGCGTAAATATTTGCACGAAGCCGACGAAAGGCCCTTTTTGTTGAGTTTGTTAGCATTCGCAGACACATGTAGGACACAAGTGGACAGTAACCATTGTGACAAAACCGTATCAAAATATTGTGATTTGTCCACAAAATTTGTAACTTACATAAATCGTTAATATATATCATAAATAATAAGGGGCCTAATATGCCACCCTGTGGTATACTACTAACTGTTTTTTTGAGGATGACTACAGGTTGTGTTTATTTTAACGCATTGCGTTTGGTCAGTTAAGTGACTATCAAATAATTGCAGGACTGAATCTAATATTCCTATTCTCCTAAGTTTGTATAAAAGCATTTTGTCGTTTACAGTGTCAAATACCTTTGTAAGATCAAGGAAAATTGCTAAACATTTATTTCCTGTCTACATTACTTATTACATAGTCGGTAACATTAGCAATAGTGTCTGAGGTTGATAAGTTTTTGTGTAATGTATTTTTATAGAAACTAGGTAAGTAGTTAGTTGATTTTTTTTTTTAAATTTAATGTAATCGAATTTAATAATGTTATTATTAAGTTCTGCAAGTATTTTTAGTTTTTATTATTGTGACAGGTGTTTCGGCGTTAAAGGCCATTTTTTAACTGCGGTAAATCCAGATTGTGACTTATTTATATGATTTTATTTACTCCCACTGCATTCTAATTTGGACAGGTTTTTAAAAATAATGATTTATTATCGGTAAAACCGATTTACTTCGAAAATAATTAAAATTCTCTATTTTGTGAGGTTTTTACATTTATAATGTGTTTCCCCATATTTAGAAGCGGTGAACATATAATTTTCCTTGCTTTATTAATTAATATTATATTAGGATCTTTCCGACATTGACCACGCCGACTCCAACACTACCTATATCGGCAGATGGGAAGGGCTTTCTCAACTAGATTCAAAGAACATATACGATGTTATAAAAATAAAAGCACTTCTTCAAAACTTGCAGAACATCTCTTAGTAAATAATCACATCCCGCTTGACAACAACGGGCATTAATCCTTACATATATAAAGAAAGGGTGGTAAATAAAATTTATTTGAACAATTAGAAATTAATAAACGAATGAATGATCATATTATAACGATCTACGAATTAAACACAAAACAATTAATAGTTGATCTCTCAGTATTCCTTCAAAATTTTTACAGGGAGCACTAAGAACACATTGGTCTATAGTTGGTAATTTCAGTTTTTATTCCCCCTTTAAAAATTGGTGACATAATACCCTGCTTTAGAATATCTGGAAAACAACCCTGTGAATGTGAAGCTCCTATTAATAAATAAAAAATTGTGGAAAAGCTAGTTCATATTTTAACGATTTCAGTAGTTTACTTGATATTTTTTCATGACCAGGTGATGTCCTCTCTTTCAATGAGTCTATTTTTTGATGATTTCTTCAGTTGATACCTCATTTAAAAAGAATTTTTAGCAAGTTTCTTGGAGATTATCATCTGATGGTGAAGTTCTTATATTGAAATTGTTGGTCTCTTTTATTTTACTGGCTAGCTTTGTTCCAATGTTTTTAAAGACAGTATTAGCATGTTAGAGTAACTTCGAGTTAGTTTGCAGAATCTCCATCTGCCGCAATACTACATAATTTGTGTTTTATCTGTTACATTAAACTCACGCATGAAAATTCTACAACCATCACTATGTAGTAACTTTTTAACAGTAACTTTTATTAGTATTTATTTGCATTGAGACTCGAACTAGTAATTTTTCTGACCAAATTGTCAGTGATTAATATGCTTTTAAGATGGAAATAAGGAATGAGACAGATGGCTATTTTTTCAATCATAATTTATTTTTATTTTGAATATACTTACATGTAATATAATATTTTATATAAATATAACTGCACTCTAGTTTATTCATATAATTAAAGCCGAATGTGAAAGCAATAAAGATTCACATCAATACATAATATATTTTTTAAAGAAACAAAAGGTGTAGTGTACTATTTCTACATAACATGGCGCTTTTAGCAAAATGTGAGGGCAAATAATATACATAATAACAAATACATACATAATATATGTAGAATCTATGTATTGGCAGTTACACGTAAAATTAAAATATTATTAAATAAATACATTTTATTTATTTATCATAAAGCACCTAATATTTCAAAGAGTTTTTTTTTAACAATGATTTTTAAATGGATGTAAATGTAAATGATTAATATGTTTATTCATAAAAAATATAGATAATACATAAATAATAAATATTATGTGAAGAATACAAGAGATTAAAATATTTACAGAAAGGTTTGGAATAAGTACACACCTATACATACTACCATTCCATTCTAATATTTAAAAATAACATATCAGAAGTGAATTTATTCATTCAAAACAATTTTAAAGTTTATAACCCATTCAAATTACGAGCCAGTCCATAAAATAAACATTTGGTAAAATTGAACTTTTGACTAAGTAAGGAACCGCTGATTATTTCCATGGTTCGAAACAAGAAAATTGAAAAATTCAAACGTTTTGTTTGAATGTGGTGTATGAATGGAAAGCACATAACTTAACTATCCAGAGTTATTGAAAGAAAACTATGTTATTGGGTTTATTAGGAAATATGGAGTTAATTTAAGAAGTATAAAAATAAATAAACCACAGCTTTCCCATAATATTATAAGATAGTTATTAGGAAAAAGTTTCCAGTATTTATACATTATCAACTTCAATATCCTAAGATGATATGCAAAAAATATCAAATTTTTCAAATATACTGAATAAGGCAACACACCAATAGTGAAATAGTATTTACAATTTTTAGTGAAGCTAAAAACTTACTAGGTACCTTGGAACAGGTTCAAATCCCGTGCAGGAATATTATTCTTCTATGTAATATTATTTTATACATTATAGATAGGGCATCAGTTGAAAATACATAATTATAATAAAACGATTATGTAGGCATGTACATGTGTACTTTAAACTGCTGGCTAGTCGAAATTTTTAAAAGCTCGAATATACTACCAAATCATGACTAAATTTAATGAGTATATTTTTTAAACTGCTATATGTATGGTTTATATTTTTAACACTTTTTTTTTCAAATACTGCTACTCATTATTTTTGCATTTGTTTCTAACATTAAAATAGGTATCTTTGTCAACTTTTGCATATAATTTGTGGTCCATTTACTTTTTTATAGTCAATATATATGAAAGGAACTCTGATGTTTTACATTACAATCATGTTTGATCAACCTCGAACCTGTTTTGTTTTCTACATAAAAAATGAAGTAGTTTATACCTTTTGCTTTGCTCTTAAATGACTATACATATAAATACTATTATTTGGGTCACACGGATGATCTGAAAATCAAATCACTAATCTAATTTTTTTAGAAAGAGAAGAGAAAAATATCTAAAAAAGGCATAATGCGATGTTGTTATGAGAGTAAAAAGGTACACAATTATTTTTTTAACCTGAGTTCCGATATATGTAATATAATTTTAACAAATTAATGCCTGCATTTACCATATTTTAATACACTATTTACATATTTTTTATGCATTAAAATATAATGGACCTTACTGAAAAATATTAGAATTCATAATACTGCTAAAGTAACACAGATATATTTAAACATGGATAAAACTTTAAACAGTTCAACGAGTAATTTTTTAGACATATTTAATCATCGTAATTAAATGAATTAATCTGGATATTTGTCCCGTAAGAAGGACACCAATTTTGGTATTATTTGTCACTTGGTGAGTAGCGACGTCAGTGTGGATAAGTGGGACTTCAGGTGCTGCTTCCCTCGGGATACGGCAGAAGGAGATTCATCGTTAACATCGGAAGTCTTGATGGACACCTCTTTGGCACTGCTGCGAAAAAAACATGCTAATTAATTCATGCATCAAAAACAAACTATCAAAACAAAACACCGATAAAATTGAAATGCTCATAAATGAACTTAATGAATAAAAAAAAACAAACTTAAGGTCTGTTCACATCTACCGGCACCGTGCAATGCAGACACGTACAGTGACAGGCTCGGCAGTATTCACATTATACCGTGGAATGCGTTCATAGATTAAGCAACTTTTTTTGCCGTGCCTGTCACTTTACGTGCCTGTACTGTACGGTGCTGATAGTAAGTGATGTTCTTAAAACGGAAAATATACTAACAGGTGCCTGGTGAGATCTTCAATATCCACGAGCATGGAATCTTGGCCCATGTGAAGTTCGTCCCGAGCAATCAACATTTTAACCAAACTTTCATTCAAATATTCAATTTGCGTGTGAAGCTCATTCACTATCACCTGTAATTGGAGAATTTTATTTCTTTATTTTTTATTGTATATATAATTTTTATTCAACTAAATTATTCTGGATTGACCCGTATATACGTGAAAGCAGAAAAAACCTTGGCAAAGTGTTACAATCACATAGCATTCTTGATACACATTTTTTTGTTTGTTTTTAAAACATTTATCGAACTTAATTATAATAAGAAGCAAGTCATTCAGTTGAGGGAGACATCAAATAATGCACTTAAATTAAGATTTCATATAAATTAATATACCGGTAAAAATCACAAGAACCACATGACGCCATGTTCAAAGTTATTTGATTTGACGTTTGCTAATAGGTACTGCCAACCCTAATATAATAAACTATAATACACTTATGGACAAGATATACACAAGGCGTTATGGACACACTCCGAGTATAATATATCCACGCTTACAGGGCGCTGTTTGGCCTCCCTTGGCGATGCAGCGCCTCGCAGATGTTCGCAGAAAGAAGGGTGCATGGGTTCGCTGCTTCGATGGGCCACAGAATAGCCGGGACGAGTCAGCGCTACCGGAGATCGGAAAACACTCTTGTCCAGGCCGTCGCCCAGTGGCAGGGCGCGCCCCTACATCGTAGATGGAGAATTTTCCTCAAACCACTGTAGCATAAGTGCTAAATATTTTATTTTTATTTATATTTATTTTTATATTCTATTTCTACATCATGTAATTTTTTATTATTTTCAAATGTATTCTTTTTATATGGCAGACAGAGTATTGCACTCACCGCTTTGTTCTGCTGAAATAAAGACATTATTATTATTATAACCATTTTTCCCGTATTTAAAAAACCCAAACTAAGCACCTATAAGCTATTTCATAGGTTCATAGTTTGCATTTTAGAGAAAAAATAAAAACATTATTTGGTGTCTCCCCCAACTGAAACAGTTTATTTTCTTTTTTAGGTTAGCAGTACCTATCGGCAAGCATCACATCAAATAACTTTTAACATGGCGTCTTGTGATTCTTTCAATTTTTACGCGTATAAATTTTTGTGAAATAGTAATTTTAAATGCACTATTTGGTGTCTCCCCCAAAATAACTGTTTCTTATTGTAATTAAGTACAATCAAAATGCGTTTTTTTTTTTTTTAATAAAATGTGTATTAAGAACGTTATATTGATTTCCAAAAACCTTTATCACCTCAATTTTTACCACAAAGATATTTTCATTATAAAATATTTGAGTTAGTCAATGTGTAAAAATATTTATAGTAGGTATAGTACATTTAGAGTTTTATTCATATTTAAATGACTTGAACAATACCTGAAGTTGGGCTACATTCATGTCAGTTAACATTTGTCTAGAAACTCTCCGCCTGTCTCCGGTCAATGTAACTCCTGCCTTCAGAAGGCTACTTCGTAGCATTTCTGTTATGGGAGAGCTCTCTTGTTTCTGTCTCTCGATCTGTAAAAATCAACAAAATAATTGAGTAAATAAAAATAATGAGTCACAAACCAATAAATATTTAAATCACAATTGAAATAAATAATTTTCATTAGTCAGAACAATTTCCCACCATTTTTCCATTTGACAGTTCTGTGTAGTAAAATTTATGTTTTCCAAGGAAATACTTTCTTGAAAATGGAACACGTTTTGTCAGTTGATTTTCCTAAATAGAAACTAGTACTAAACTAAAAAAAATCAATCAATACCCTCATTTCATTACGGGAATTATTTGATGACGGTTAGGACTAAAACAAATAAATTTTTACTAATTTACCTCCATTTGCATGCGGGCCATTTCTTTTGCTTGAGCCAAGGCCATTCTGGCTTCTGTTTGCAGCCGAGCTTGACATTCAAAGAAGGCTGCCTGAGTAGACAAACTCGAAATAAGTGATGGCCTGGCCGTGTCATTAAGGGCAAGGGAAGATGGTCGGGTCAAACCTAGAAGCACAATAATTTGATAAAATAAATATAGCTTTGTGTTAAAAGTTTTACTTAAAAACTGGAATGAGCTAGATAGTCTATGTATTTGTAAGCAAAATGTAAGATTTATGACACTCTGATAAAAATGTCAATAATAGCCATATAAATTAAAGCAATGTTTACCTTTGCTGAGCTTTTTGTTGCTTGACAGATCTGATTTTGATGAGCTACTATTTACATCTAGGCTCATGTTACTCAACTCTTTACACTTATTGCTTATTGCATCCGTGCATTCATCTGAGGAGCTGTGGCCACCATCGTTACCAAAGTCATTTTCTGAGGGAGATTCCGTATCTGATGCCGTTTCGTTCATGAAGCAGATCTGGAGATTCATTCCTTGAAAAAAGTGAAAGATTGTGGACAAGTAAAAACTCTATTTAATATTGTTTTGCTATGTAAACTTGGGCACTCTTATAAACTATGACTTTGTCCTTTAAACAGTATCGCAATAGATATGTATAAATGTCTACTAAATTAGGCATGATAAAAATTCTACTGATAAAACATTTCTTAGTAGGATTCATAACTCCATGTATTATACATACAATCATGTCAAAACATCACAAGAAGAATATAGTCATCTTCTATTAGGGATCAGACAAATTAATATAAAACGTGTATCATTTATTCAAATAGCTAACAACAAGAATGATTAAGTTAATGAATGTTTTAATGATATTATCAAACTCACCACTTTGTAAGCGAGCTTGTAAGCTGGGTTTCCGTCCGGGACGATCCCCAAAGTGGTAGAATTCGTCTAACTCTGCTCCCATGGCAAGCCGGCGTCGAATTTCCTCTCGGTCATTGCGGCGCTAAAATAATACATTAATTATAACAGGTGTAATTCCTGAATGAATAAAAATAAAATAAAAACTTTAAATATGTGTGTACGTTCGGGCACAGAAGTGGAGTATCGTCGTTAATGGTAACAACTTTATTGAATTTATTTATCACATCATCATCTAATTCTTCGGTTTCTGATAGTTTATATGCCATTATTGCTCAGCTATAAATTTAGAAATGTACAATGTCATTATTTACAAACGTCGATATGTATTTTGTTATTTTGTACATTGGGATTTTTGTTGGAGAGATTTAAAAAAAAAATAATTTCAAAAAATATTAATTATTTTGAAATCACTAGGTATGTCTAAATTGACACGGTCAGCTGTAAACAAACTCGAGCGAAACAATAACAAATTATGACAGCATTGACAGCCGGCTTTTTAGGAAACTGACAGTGTTGCCATGTTTGGTTATTTTTATGGGCCATGTTGTGTTCTTTATATTAGATAAATAGGTAGGTACTTTTGTTTCTAATTTGCCGCAAAATTTTGAGCGCGTATTTATGAAACCTTTTTTAATATAAAATATTTACAAGGAAAGGTGTAATAATTACTCTCACCATCGTCGTATTTTGTGACCGGAGGGTGGTAAAAATAGAATATTATATTCCCTAATCGTATCAAAAGATATAAAATATTCGTTCGAGAAGCAAAATAAATTATTATATAATAAAGAAACCCTTTCGAAATAAAAAAAAGTATTGATTTTACCTGTACAACTGGACGTCTTGATACTGAATACATAATTTTAATTTCTAACCACTCATTCGACAAAATATGGTCTTATAGTAATAAATACTTAAATTAAAAGACACACTATAAAATATTGTCAGATTAATCGAATGAACAGCGTCAATATCGCTGTGAATGTACGTGACTAACGTTAATACCAAACTGTAATCTGGAACTAACATCAGATCAGAGCTGTGTAAAATGTGTTGTGTATCGTGTGTCCAAAAAAATGTCTATACCTATTTGATGATATAACATGACCCATTACCGAATAGTATAGAATTTTGATGGAGAATATCTACCATCGACTACATCGCAACCTAGTAAAAGACAACAGCATCTTTAAAAATAGAGTTTTGAGATAAGTGACTTTGAAGTTCTCGCGGAATTATGAACTATAAAGCATGCCTTTGCTAAAATATTAACGCCTTACCTTTTTTTATTTTATCAATATGTAGGTAAAGATTATACAAAATATTAATTTTTATTTAGTTCGAACGTTTTTATTTATTGTAATGACTATTGTGTATTTTTAATATATTTTTTAATATTATGGATTGTAGACTAGGTTCGTTTTAAAGATATATTGATAGTGTAATTTATGTTTTCATAATTGTTTTAAGAAACAAAATTAGTTTTAGAGATTTAACTCAAAAATAGTTTTTTTTTACTTCTCATTGCCTTAAACTGTCCCTTTACGGTACCAGACACTCGGTTACCTGAGCCAATATTGTTGTTCCTAACATATTAATATTAAATATTATTTTATAACCCTGAGATATATTTTGCAGTATAACCATAATTAATAACTGTTGATAGGTTGTATTTTTATTTTTGGCTTAAAAAGAAATATTGTTACGAATTTGTATGGGGAAACTCGGAGTCCCGCACCGTGCGACATGGTTATAAATAATTTTCTCCGGTAGGTGGTACTATGACTGCCTATTTAACTAGGTTGGTGATAGAAATAAAATCATATAAGTGTGTTTTAGTTTCGCACTCCGTCAAATTGCAACCATTAATTCCCATAATGCTCGTTAGTTTTCAGAGGCGTCATTATGGCTACTGAGAGTGGATATTTTAAAAATTTTAATATTATTTTAGTTATATTTACTGGTCAAACTGGGCCATACAGTATGAGTCTGGCCACTCCGATGAGTTTGTATACATAAGCGATGAATCCCGTGGGATGAAACATTCGGCCATTTGGCTTCACTTGCATTAGCATTCAATGCGTAAATGTTTACAAATAATGGATATTTTAATCCTTGATCTGTTTAGCAAGCCCATGTATTAGATTGGATATGCGATTACTTAAGTATCTATATGCGACTCGATGAGTGATTATCTATTTGTGGAACAGGCTCAAAACAATAACATAAGAAAGCAAAAATTTATAAAACATATGTTAATTTATTTATATGTTAAATTAAATCATTTTGTTAGTACAGATTAATTTTCAGAATGTTGGCTTCATTTCAATAGCAGAATTGTGTCATGTAAAATGACGCCCCCAAAAGACAAATACAGGACATAATTAATGTAATGAGCAATGATATTAGATATTAATGTGACGATTGAGGGAAATATAACTATGAACGTACCCTCCTCTCTTCCTCCCGCGCAGCTCTCAAGTGATTTTCAATTGCATCAAGATCAATCAAGGGCATGGCCGTCTCAATGTTGTATACGTCAAATCCGCCTAATTAGAATATTTATAAATTATTAGAAACAATCAAAATTTTATTTATTCCAAGAGCCATCCATCAAAAACTTTTTACCTTTGGTGTTACTGTTTTTTCGATCTTTCCCAGATGTTTTGGATGTGACCCCAATGTCTTTCTTCGGGAAAGAATGTTTTTTAATGGATTCAGTTAGTGGGGATGTCCTTAAAAATAAAGAAAAATACATTGCTATATTACGTTATAAAAAAATATATCAGTCATGTAACAAAAACATCTACATACTTTATATTCTAAGCTACATACCTTTTAACGTTGGCTTGTTTATTATTGCATTCTGCGAATGCATTACTATTTGTTAATATTTCTTCCTTTATTCCGTTTATCTTCTCGGCGGTTTCCATCTGAGCCACGTTACAATTTGCATCAGTTGAGTAAACATCCTCCTTCGGTACACTGCTTTTATAAAGTTCAAAAGATGTGCCAACTTCTTCGTCGCACGATTGCCCACTCTCCGTGTAGCTTTCGGAGCTCTGTGAACCGAACAAGTCTTCCTTCACGTTAGTCATGTAAGCATCGTCCATCTTTAAACTGATTTCTTCGGAGAGTTGCTCCAACTTGTTGTCCAAATTTTCCCCGATATCGCTGAAATCCTGGGCAGGTTTATCTTCGAAACCAAATGTTTTCGATCGTAATCTTTCTTGAGAATTCAAATATTGATTAGAAGCTAATTCGCTTGTGAATTGTTTGAATGCATCGTCTTCAATAGCATGTTGATGGTCGACAATACATTTTATAACATTGTTGACTACCTCACTAATATTTTCGATTGTGTTTGCTAGGGGTTTTTGAATTTCTTCGTATATATCTCTCTGTAACGCAATAATATCATCTTCGAAATCGGATACGTTATTTTCTTGAGGCAAATTAAAGTCTTCCTCATTAGTAAAGTTGGGAATAAAGGGTTCTTGATTTAGAGTTATATCTCGTGAATCCGCACTGTCACTGTATGCAAATATATCTGTTGACACGTGAGATATTGAGGAATTGTCTCCATTTAAAAGTTCGCCACCGTCATCCTCAAAACTCAAATGTTGTCTTCCGTGTGGGGAATGCTTTGTGGGAATGGAGATAACCTCACTCCTTCTTAAATTGGCGATATTTTCAAGTGGTTCACTTTTCTGCTCAAATGTGTGATTGGTTTCATAGATTTCATCACAATTATCACCAGTTACATGTGTATCTTCTGTATTGTTATTAGAATCGTCATAAATATCATATTGTTTTAAATTTGATAATCTTTCCAATTCTGCCTGATTTTGGCTAATAATATTAACGTTTGAGAACAAACTATTTTCATAAGAATTTGGACTTTCCAACGGATAATCCTGAAACAAGGAACATGATTTATTATTTTAATACTATCTGTGAAATATACAAGAAATATGCAGATATGAATTGTACATGTTTTTAGAATATTGTAGATAATACAATATTCGTGACGATTTTGTATGAATCTTACTGGAATCTTGTATGATTACTTGATCACAAGCAGCAGCATGCATTGCTCTATGACCAAAGGAAGGCTGTGTATAGTTTTTTTTAGTTGGGGTATGAATTGTCCGTAAAATATTTGATATTGGCAATTTTATTATCTTTTTACTGAATGTTGTGATCAACTGGATGAATGAGCGTACAAGTTCCTTTCCAAATGCATGTAAAAAATACATTTTGATCAGAAATTAGTCGTATTTTTTTCAATACCTTTTAATTTCTATTTTTTGGTCGTTTTTCTTAAGATAGACACAACTTTTTAGCCTTTATGGACTGCACGCCATTGACCACAAGAGAGTTCCTGAAACCCAAGCCTTACCTGTAATGTGTAAGCTAGATGCTGAAATCCTGGATAATTCGGATTATGAATACCCCTTGGTAGTGGATGCTCTTCACTGTCATGGATGTAAGATTCGTCGCTATCAGAAGCTTCAAACATTCGTTCGTCCTCGTCTTGTGGAGTAATATCAGTGGAGGAACAACTTCTGTCTGTTTCTGAAAAATAGCAGTTTATTAGTACTTTTGTATACTAGCGATGTTAAAGTTCAGCAACATTTTTGGAAAATGTAACCAATGTCAGTATTGAGTCTATATTTCAGTAATAAGAATTTTAAATTGGGAATATTTAAAACCACGAAGTAATTGTTGAGCAGGAAAATTAAATTACGTTATTGAATAACGCCAGACTGACCCGGATGTAGAAGTGTGAGCATGAATAGAACAAGCCGCAGCGAGCATAATTAAAATGAAGCGTTTCCTGTGCAGCAAGGATTTGGAGATGAACATTCGCTACGGCATGCGACGTGCGAATGGAAACCTAGACATATAAATCTAAAGCATTGTCAAGATTCAACCATTCAATGTTAAACCTTTAGCAGAATGCTAAATGTATTCCTCGTATGCAGCCCAAAGGGGGACATATAATCATGAAGAGAAATTCCGCAAATCTTGACTCAGAAATGAAAAATAGCGCTTTCCTCAATGCATTATGAAAGGAAAAGTGAGGTCGGTAACAATTATTGTTCCTGCGGAAATTGAAAGAATGAACCTCCAGCTAGAAAGCACAAAGAGAAGAAGTAGAATTAATAAATAAAAATAAAGAGATAGAGTGTTCAGTAAAAGTGTAAGAATATTATTTGTTTACCTTCATAGTTGAATAAAGCTTCGTCTGTTTGACAATCATAGCAGCTTTGTGATAAGTTTGTAAGGATATCCGGATCTAAATACGGTTCGTCATTACCGCAGTTTTCTATATAAGGATCAGCCGTGTTCTGTATTTGTCTATCAAGGCCTCGTCCATACTTTATTTCATATTTCATAAAATCAGTAATGTGCTCGCTGATGCTCTGACGAGTGTTGTTATCGAGGTCTAGATTATTGTCCTGGTAAGGAACAAAGCGAGATTCGTCATTTCTAAGGCCGACTATATCCACATGATCCGATCGCATTTCAACGTCATCGTTTCGAGTTATTTGTTCGTTGAAGTTTTGGGAATCATTTCCACGACCACCTACGAAACTTTGATAATTGTCTCCACGTGAAATGGGATAGGCATGTACCTCGCTGTTTATCCACGAGTTGGATTGGAACTGGCCGTCTTGAGGCAGGTTTCCATTATTGCTTATCTTAGCAAAGTTCAACTCGGGTTCTTTCAGAAACATTGCGACTTACTGAAACAATAACAACAAATATTAATGAAAACATTTCCTTTACATGTTGGAATAATGGGTGAGAGAAACACTGATTTGATTTCACACAGATGTCTAATTGATTTATATTTTATGTTTGTGCATGTTGTGCCAGAGTGCCAAATGGTATTTTGTCGCAAAAGCGACGTTCACATTCCTACCTAATTAAATCAAGATAGTATTGCAGTTTAACATGAAACATCCAGAAAAGCTTCAAGGACTATCTTCTAGTATGTGTACATTGTATACTAAACCTTGCGCAAAAATCATCTTCTCAACAATACACTCGACGGCTAGCGGGTCGATACTGTTTTCCCGTAGACCGTTGGAAAGAACTAATGTCACGTTTACGTCTAGCGCCCCACTATTTGATAATTCGTTTTTCACTTTTCACGCTGCAAGAACACAAATAAAATCAATATCTTTAGCCTTATATCGGAATACGATTGAACACGCCAATAATGCACGCACACTATTAATAAGTTCTCTCGGTTTTACGTCTTCACTGCGATCGCAGTACCTACGGGCTTGTTCGCTCGACGTTTCATAGGGAAATTGATTAATGGTCCGCAGTCAATACTCGTGGCAGAGGTATTAAGTACTGGGTACTGGGAAGTGAGGACTAGGACTGAGTACTGAGCTACTGAGCAGTGCAGATGTGGCGGAGTTTCCCTTGATTAGCTGGACTCCGCCCAGGGCGGCGGGTGAGGGCGGAATGGGCCGGGCCCGCCCGAGGCGTCTGGCGCGCTGCGGCCGCTGACGACATCGATTCTCTGGTACAGTACGGATACTTGGTAGAAAGGTGCGTGGGATAAAGATTAACAATGCATGTTCCAAAGGCGCACAAAATGAAATCGGAAAATAATGTGTAAGAAAACGCAAAACATTATGTTAAATTTTTTTCCGCCAGAATTTGTAAATGAGAACTCGAAGAAAAGGAAATGAGACTACCCTTAGTGGAATTATTATATTTTTTGAAGAAGGGATTTTTACCCCTTTTAAAGGATCAGTTCACAAATTAAAAACAAATAAATGAAGCACCTTTACCTTGTCGCATAAAGCGCGAAATTTCACGGGACTAAATGATAGGATGGGCACATGTGCATAGGACTCGAGAAGATTTATTTATTATATACCTTTCCATATGGTATATATTTTTTTTACAGTAACTCCACACAGGAGACCCTGAGGGAAATAATTTCCTTCAAGGCCTATATATCATCTTTGGGGATGCTGTGTGGGGGGATTCCATATATTATTAAAATATATTAAATATAATACTCAGATTTCACTTTGACTTATGACGGTATTTATGATTGATAACTCGATATTAACATAGGTCCTTCTATATAAAATCACCTGAAAACCATTGGAAACCATGAGGGCAATTCGCGTAAATTGTTCCTTAACGTCGTGTTATCTAATTAGTTGGTGACTTCATTCAATGAATAGATGTATTCTTAGACCAACGTACGTCTGACAGAGGTCAAGCCAATTGTTATTTACTATTTAACAACTAACTACAAAAACCAATTATTGAAAAATCAGAATTGTACAAATGTAGTTCATACTAATAATTTTGGAAAATTCAAACGAAACTCGGAGCATAATATACATATTAAGAACAAAAAGCCCAAATCTGTTCTTATTCCTTTAAGGCCTAGATAGGTACTATTATCAAAAACATATATTACTATAATACGTACATGGGTGGGTAGTACGTTCAATGTGATCATAAAAACCATGCATAATCTTCATAAAATATACGTAAACGTTAAACGTAAATATAGCTAGATAGATTAGATTCAAATTTATCAATTCAGTATGAAAGCGTGTTTCTTTCTACACCGTTTCCCTTGCAAGCTCAATATTTTTAGAGCGTGAAACCACCCCACAATAACGTATTGAAATCCCAAACAATGGGTGTACAAAAACGTAAACCCGTGTAGGAAATGCCTGACCTTATTATATTTTACTTTATAGTGTCGAAGGAAAATGTATGTACATTTCTTCTCCGTGCCGGAAGAACGCTGCCATTATTTCTCGTTTAGGGCAGATGGCGGGTATATCCACTGAAAAGAATGATGAAATAACTAAAAGGAAAAGGATGAGTTACATTAGAATATTGCTGAGAAAATTTGTTTTTTAAAGTCGTTTTTAGGTGATTTTCAATATAATATCATCAGGTAGATAGGAGGAGATAGAATATTGAAAAACACAAATAAATGACTATTCACATCTACCAGCACCGCACACGGCAGAACAGTACAGTACAGACACGACTACATTAGTTGCCTTCATTATCTATGAACGCATTCATATTACGGCGTACGTAAGCGTAGCGTATCTGCGCATGCACGGGCCAGCACCGGCCGAGATTGTCGGCTAGAATATTTTGACTTGCTGGCGGCCAATAATTTCACTACTTTTGACTACTTGCGTAGAGCGTTCCAAACTAAAGAATGCGCTTGAGACCTCTATGTACTGCGCAGCTTTGCCGACATTATTCGGAATGTTTCGGAAATCCAAAATGGTGATTGGTGATTTTCTTTCCGGTTGAGGCGGGGGCCTAGTACCAAATTATATTTCTGCGCATCGACCATTAAGCGCATTCTCTTGTTTGCTTTAGTAGTATGGCGCTATAGGCGAAAGAAGAAATATATGTATTATCCCTTCAGTGAAGGTACAAAATAAATATTATATATTTTTATGATTTACAAAATATATTTACTTGACTATTTTTTTGTAGTACGGAAAAGGTGTGAGAAATTTAGAAGGGGATTTTTTTTTAAATATAAAAAGTATTTTTTCGTGTATTTAGTAAGTCACGACAAGACTTTTATTGAATTTTTTTGAGGGTTTCAAAGGGTGAACGGTTTTAATTCGATTTCGTTCGGCCGCGGCAACGTCTGGCGAAATGTCGTATCGTGACTGCGTAAAATATCGGTAATAAAACAAATAGTTTAAAACGTTTTTAAACATCTTTTATGTAAGTAAATAATTAATATAATTAGCTAACGTTCATTCAACTTATTATTATTACCAGCAATCAAACAACATAACCCTATTGGCTGTAAGAAACTTATTTTATTATTGATTATTAAACAACATCATCTATATTCAAATAAGAAGAAGTAGAGAAGACAGAGAAAATAAAATGGTTAGGTTAAGTTAGGTTAGGTAAATAAATTAAAATGGTTAGGATGCGACCGAGCCTCAAACTCGGGAGTAACGTATCATTTGTGTTAAATCTTTTTTTGTTAAATTTCGTCATTTCGATCTATCTTTATAATATTCAACATTGACAGCCATCTGTGTATGTGTCCTCTACAGTTCGTAATCTTAGACTGGTACGATATATAGCAGCGTTCAGCTGTTATTATAGTGCGGTGTATCTATGGATCTAGCAGCGGGAAATGTGGAAAACTACCAAACAGTTTTCTTTTACGTCAACAGAGTTTTCCCGTTAGACAAGCCGCTCTTTAATTTTATATTTCTAGGGATACGGGATTATGGGGGGCCTCTGGGATATTCCAGGAGAACACGATGAAACTTATTATGGCTAGGTACTTATTTTAGGACTTTATTGCTTTACTAGCAATAACTGCCCAGCTTTGCCCAAGATTTCAACACTATAACAGGCATCTTTGCAGTTGGGAGCGTCTCTATATTAGATTTAAAATTGGTTGTTAAAATTGTTTACTAGTTAATTCTGCAGATAAGAGATTTAGATAAGAGGTATGTTTATCGGTATGTTAGTAGGTATATCCAACAAATTGATTCAAATTATGCTATAAGCTGAAAATAGCTACGTTGATACTGACAATTGGAACCCAATTGTCAGTATCCCACACAGGAAGCTGTTCAAATTTCATGACGCCATAGCTCACATTTGCGAGTTTATAGTGAAACAGAAAGAAGGGTAAATGGAGGACAGAATGCGGTTGGCGCTAACAAAAAATGTCTAAAGAAGCGAAGCTAGCATACCCGTCTCAGAACAGACATCGTTTAGTGAGACGGGTAAAGTAGATGTAAATGTTTAAAATTATGCCCGGGTTGCCGGCAATGAAAAATTAAATGAAATGAGCAGTCTACAATGGAGTTCTGATACCAACCCTGAAGTATGGCAGTGACGCATTGAACTGGCAGATGAAGGGTGAAAGTAGACCGGCTGTAGAAATGAGATCCCTGAGGCGTATGCGTGGTAAAACCATGTATGACCATGTGAAAAAATGTTGAAAATTCAAAGAATACAAGGCTGATGTGAACGTAATGAGTAGGATTAATTAGGAAAAGCTTATATGGTTTTGGCATGTAGAGCGGATAAATGGAGAAAGAAGCAAAAGGAGAATAAATGAATCGAATTTGAATAGAAGAAGAAGCCGGGAAAGGGCAGGGAAGGACCGGGAAGGGACGCCCAAGGAAAATTGACACGATCAAGGGAACCAAATACTCGCATCGGGCCATGTCAAGAGTCAGAATAACAGAAGAATGTGTATCATGTACGAGACGATGTATGAATTTGAATGAAACAAAAACCGAGTTGTTTGGGTGTCCGTCCTCTCTTCCTACCCCTGCGGAGAAACGGCGTGATGGTTAGCTGTTAGTTAGTAAAAAAACAGAATTTCTGCTTATAATTAAGATACCTGCTGATTTAATATAAAAACTTGCATGTTGGTTGCGCAGTTTCCTACATATTTAATGGGATATGTGCAAATTACGTTGTTGAAAACATCTGCCACATACGAAAAGCTTTTTAACTAACTCAAACGTTCAAATAACCACCCCATGACTTGAAATTATCCTCTTGATAGACAGATTGGATAAGTTACTACAATAGATACAGTGAGCTTCATTCGCTACATATCACAAATAACAGAAAATTGCAACTAGTGATTTCCATAAAAACGGATTTACAAAAAATGCTCTCCCAGTACATGCTATAAGCAGTTACTTTCAACCATACAAATAAGCAATAAATTATTATGGCGAGTACTCATTTACAAATTCATTAAAGTTCGTCAATTACTTTCAGAGAAAAAAGAATTACATTGTACAACTTTGTAACTCAAACAATACAGTTGGTTCCAGTGGCGGCTCGTGACTATTGAGTGAGATAGAGTGCTAAGATTGAAAAATACGACGTTATTGATGTTGTTGAAGCAGAAAAAAAAAATCAATTTTTTGTATGGAGATTTCGATGGTAGGTGGGGCAGTGCCCTAGCTCACTCAATAGTCACGAGCCGCCACTGGTTGGTTCAATAACCTTGAAAATTATTTTTATAGTGTAACTGAAAATATTAATCAAGATAAAAAATTATGTGTGCCTAATGTGAATAAAATTTTAGGAAAAACTTTGTGGCGACAATTATTTCAATTTTTTATTGTATATTTTATTATATCTAGTTAAATCTATTTTCCGTCTCCGAGATGAAAAGAAACTATTTTTTTTTAAAAGGTGGTTAATTTCATGATTGATTTTTTACAATATAGGGAGAATAACGCCAAGAAAAATCACGAGAACAATTTTTTTTAACAAAGGGTATTCGAAAATCTCCTGGATCACAGCAATGCTCGTCACCCTGAAAAGAAACACCCTTAGAAATATTCTAAAAAAAAAATATTCTTTTTATAAAGCCTGATTTTCTCTGAAGCTCCTTCGTTCCCTCGTTCTGCGCGTATTTTGGCATTAAGCTAATGATAAAGCGATTGTTTCCCGCAAAAATTGTTTCCCTTTCCATGTCAATCCATCAAAATTTATGTCAAATGTTATACCAAAGAAGGTACCAAACTACCAAAATAAACTGCGCTAGCTAGATTTTCTTAACGACCGACTGACCTTTTATTACTCTACGTAAAATATACATAAACAGTTCATTAATGAATACATAGTCTGTAAATTATTAATATGTATGTATAGTTCTCTGTTAAAGTATTGATTTTTCCTAAGGGCAAGTCATAACACAAGTTAGTTTTCTCTGTTATAGCCATAGCACGCATCACGCTATAAACCATCAGGGCCACTCTATTACATGTTTGCCATATAGCTAAATAATAAGTGCTTATTACTTGTTAGCTTTCATAACTGGAGAACTCTTTCACTCTCTGTCAACAATAATAAACTCAATATATTCTTAGAAAATTATATTTAAAGGAAAATCGAATAATAAATCAACGTATCTAAATTAATCACTGTGTGCTTGTGGAAAAACGGTTTTGCTTTTATCAAGCATCAAATCTATTTCTTAAGAAAAGATTTTTATTATTAAAAGTTACGTTTCCCACGATTTTGTCACGAAGCTCAACGCTGTTATAATTAAACCTTCGTTATAATTAAACAATTAAAAATATGGAACAAATATTTATTTTTATCCTACTGATCAACAAATCCAAACAAAATCGACAGGGCAAACACTTTCGTGGGAACAATTTCTCTTGACTTAAAACCGGTTATCGACTTCATATACCTAGACTCGTCTATAAGTGACGAAGGAGACTATGTAAAAGAAGTGAAAAGAAGGATTTGCATGACGAAGGACGTTATGAGTAAAATGCAAAGATATGGAGTGACAGAGGCACAATGAAGACCACAAAGATGAGACTCGTCCGGGTGCTGATTTTCCTAATATTTCTATATAGTGTAAAATATAGACACTCGTCAGCGAAAGGAAGCGGACAGACGCCTAATGAATATGGTGTTGCAAGAAAATTCTCAATATTCCATGGAGAGACAGGCGCACTTATATATCCACTCTGGAAAAGCGTGACATAGGGTAGGCCCTGAGCCAAACAGCGCCTAGTACATGCAAAATTTTGGCGCCCCTTGTCAAACCTAAAAAACACGAAAATTGTTTATAACAATCCCGTGGTGTACAATGTACAATTCTACAAAACTACTACTATTATACTACATACTATTTGTTGGCATGATGGAGAAATGCATACCCGAGCTGTAGACCAAACTAATGCCTTATGTATCCAGTATTATTATTTATATATATATATTTATATATATATATATATATATGTGTTTCTTATTCGATTAAAACTAATGGAAGAATGAAACAGCATCATGAATATTCGTATACAACCGTCTCACTCTTTCATTAGAAGTTCTCAGTGTTCCCGCGCCTATACCCATCTCATTCTGCACTGCTGTTTTTTTTTTATTTATATCTGTCTCGTTTTCACCTTCGCGTATGTTCACATCAAAAAAGTGGCCGGCCAAAACCTCTGGGAGAATGGGATAGCAATATTAATAATTCATATGGCACGGTCTCACTCATTCGTTCGAACAAAGGAGAGGTACCTGGGTAGTGGGTGCATACTTGTTAACGTACGGAACGATTGATGTGAGTTTTGCTTAGCGCCTATTAGAATTCGGAGCGTGCTCCTCGAGTGGCGAAGAAGTGAATGAAGCGCGCATGAAAGAAAAGTCGGCTAAAGTAAGGTTACGGTTTGCAGAACGGTCTATTGTAGACTTATCTGCGCAGGGCGCAGGGTCTGGAGCGGCGCACAGAACGCTCGTCCCTAAACGTACGTGTAAAGCCTGCTATTGAGTTTTACGGATTTTTAAAAAAATATTTATAGGTGCTGGGCGCGTCAACAGACGCCTAGGTCGTGATCACTGTAAATAATAATATTTACCTCCGTTTTGGTGTAAAATCGCCTCAAGGGCGCTGTGCTAGGTGTTAGATATTGTCATCGCATTGGCGCCTTGGAAAGATGGCGCCAGGAGCGGATTGCTCCAATTGCGCCTAAATAGAACTGGACCTGGCTTGGTATCCACAATTAGTAGGCTATCGTATATCTGCTTACATCAAATCCTAAGATACCTACCTACTTTGGACATGTTGCTCGCCAAACCGAGAACTCGAACCTGAAGAAGCTCATGGTCATTGGCAAAATGGAAGGGAGAAGCAAGGAAAGATCACCGATGCGATAGACTGATCAAGTATCACTCCAGGAATGGAGGAGCCTGGTTCATCAGGAAAATTGGAGTGGAAGTCACAATTCTCAATAATGAGGAAACGACTAAAGAAGAATTTTATTTTATTGAAAACAAATTGTGGTCTGTTTTATTATTTTATCGTCAAGTAAATAGATAGGTATTTCTTATGATGTAATAGGGCGTGCATTGCTCGATGACCAAAAGTAGGCTGTGCGTAGTTTTTCAAGTTCGGGTAAGAATTATGCATTGAGTATTTGAAAGTGGCCATTATATTATCATATTCCGGTGATGGTTGTGGCTAACTAAATAAATTATCATACAACGTCTTTACCTAATTGTACATAAAATGATTATTTATATTAAATTCTTTCATGGTTCGTCTTTTTTAGGGTAGGCACAGCTTTTCAGGATTTTTCAACTGCACGTCACTGGAATAGGGTATTTTCACGAACTATTGATTCCATTAAAATGCGTGGAAAATTTAACGTTTATATTTGTGATTCTGATCATCGCACTAAAAATGTGTAATATTCATATTTTCATTCAAAATTACTTATTATAAAAACGATCTAAAATCATACATTCCGAAATGGTTCGAACTGACTACAATGTCATTATGATGTAGATAACGCTACTGGCTGACAAGACGGCTGTTACCGACGTTGGTCGGCGTGACGTCAACAACGCCATATTCACGAACAAAAACTAACATGTCCTTTTGGCGTCAAATCAAAAATGGCACTTTTTAAATCGTTATAAAAAATTTATTCGTAAACATAAAATAAAATAAAAATGCCATCGTTATCGTTATTTGTTTCCCTCACTATTTTCGACAAAAAAAATAGTGAAAATAACCTATCGACATCATAAGTTGAAAAGGGTCTCACCAGATTTTTTTTTTACGACGCCAGTGGTCACTTTTATAAAGTTTTTGGTGCCTCGACAAACTGGTTTAGGTTGAAGGTGAATTATGATACTTACATTAAGTGTCATATGAAATTGTTTTGTTTAGTGACTAGGTCTGAATGGCCAGACATCCACCCCAAAATTTTTCACCCTCCTCGTTGTGTAAGTACCCCAACCTAGTGAATATAGTAGAAGTACTTCCAAAGCCCGTGGAGTTTTATGAAAAATAGATACTTATGTAGGTATAATTAAATTAACTCGAACGTGTATTAGCACTCTCAAAACCATTCAACGCACGCGCCATTTTATAATAATTACGTTTTATGTTGTCGGACGTACGTACATAATAACATTTCCACATAAAAAGCTTTACCGTGTTGTGTTTTTTGCCTAAAATAGGCGCCAATCCGAAAGGCATAACAAATAATGATAATGAAATTACCTACATCAAGTTTTGTTATAGCACTCAAAATAACATTATTATTAATTTTTTCGTAAATTTAGAGAGCTTTTACAATTGGGTTTAATTGGGAAAAAGGTTGAATAGGTAGATGTTTTATTGTACCTTTGCGACGTTACTTTTTGAACATCGGACACATCGTACCTTGAAAAGTGTAGAACTTGCATATTTTTAATCATGTTTCATGTATTATAAATGGTATTAAAAAAAATAGTCCATTTATTTTATATTATAATACACAGCATAGTATACAGCATCGTTTCTCATTCACTTGTTATACCTACCTTCCCACATTTGAAGATGTTTTACATTGGTGTTGTCGTTAATGATGGTATTCGTATTGATAAAACATTGAAGCTAAAAATAATTTGACAAATATGTAAATATTAGAACCTTGACATTATTTTGTAAAATGTCCAAATTACAATAATTTTAACATGATTATTATTTCGTAAATAATTTTAACATGTCGCATCATTTTTATGTGTACCCCCTTCGTGATATACTTTATTCCCAACCTTGAAATGACATTTAATATGAGTCTTAAAAGAAACCATGAAAATTGATAAAGGAAAAGGTTAACTTACGTGTCTTTCCGATAATCTCTGTAGTATACGCCCTGGGTTCAATCATTCAGGATTTATTTATGGGGAATTAAACCTTTCTTTTTAGTTGAAACTATATAATTTAACGAGGACATAGAATGGTCCTCTTAGCCTCACTGACGTAGAAATTGTCGGTGGCGTAGAGGGTAGAGGGTAGAGGGTGGCGCATTAGACCCAAACTAGGCTTCCTGCGCAATTCATGGATCGGGTAGTTTGGTAGAGTGGAAACACAGACGCGAGTGCATGAAATTTTCTTTAGAGAAAGCTGGAACCAACCCTTTACCAACATGTTTCATAATTATTTTTTATAGATTTGAAATGACATTTTCTCGGTGGAATTTGATTAAAATCTTGTTTGATACATATCTCTTTAAATGTAAATTAATTCAAATCAATGTGGAGCGAAGTAAATCGCAAAATAGTAATTCAGTTGATAAAATTTAATCTTCCTAAAAACATTCACTTTGCTTTAGAGGAGGTGTTGTGATCTGCAATTAACGATTACGTTATATCGAGAATAAATAAACTACATCAAATATCAACATGGCACAATATATCTACTGCTGAAAACATAGACGAAGGATTGTAGTTTGTATATCGAGGGCTAAAAGCAGGGGGGTCGAGCCCATTTATGCATTGTGTGCGGGGCACGCAGGCGGACGAGCGTCGGGGCGGCCGTATTGCGAAATTAATGCCAACGAAATGATAAAATAATGTCAAATCTAAAAGAATGCGACTTCTTGGAAGATAACTAAAAAAAACTCTAACCTACCTTATTTCAAAAAGTGGCCTGTGATATTTTCACATGTGCTTATTTTTGTTTATCTGTGCTGCCTTATATTATTTTACTCTTGTCGGCGTACCTAACTCTTCTTAATGTTCGGGACAGATAATAAGAGATTATTTTCTCGATTTGATAATCGAATTCACCATGAAAAATACCTAATTTTTTAAGTTTCATTTTAATCAAACAGATTTTTGATGAAAGACTTTATCCACGTATTTTGCAAACCAAATAAGTTAGTTTGGTAAAATAGTGTATAAGTACAAGGTTCTTAGCACAAATTACACCAGTTAACGTAGTTTCTAACATTTTCTTAGAATCATGATACTCGTGGGCAGGAGGCTCATTGCAGCAGTAAAATAGACCCTTGTCTTTGACTTTTTTTCTATCTCACATGTATTTATCATTTTATTTTGAACTATGCTATAGTTTTTTTTAATCATTATTGCATAAAAAGTGCCTAATGATATGTTCTTTACATATTGGCAATGTTTTGGTGTATTATTTTAACTAGTATATTTAGACAGCCATTGCCTTTCATTGGCGATTTCAGTAAAAAATCTAAATTGATTACATACAACGTTATTCCATTTGCGTATTATTAATATCAATATTATTCTTTCAAATACACAAACAAACTTGATGATCTTCCGTCAGTATTCGAACTTAACGTCTTGTATTGTAAAGGGAGTTGGTGGGTATATTTTTGATTGTCGCGAGTGACTTATAAAAAAATCTATATTATGTGAACATAATAAATTAACAAAGTATGTTAAAAACCGCTTCTTTGGTTTTGTAAACATTTAAAAAAATAAAAATAAATGGTAATTTTCAACAAAATAAAATTCAGCAGAGCACCCGCCCGAAAATTACGGAATAACAAAATTTATTGGAAATGATTTATTAAGTAATTTCGTTAGATTTCAATTGCCTATAAATTAAGGTAACTAGTAAGCAGTAGTTTAAAAAAAAATTTAAAACCTAATTCTAATTCAACATATCCGAACGGAAAGTTGAGGTTTCCGTTGGTAATAAACGAAAAAAACAGCTTTAACTAGATGCACAACCCACGGCCCGTGAGCCCATTTCATGCGGCCCGCCGGCCTTTTTGTGCGGCCCACTTGGCTAAATAAAATAAATAAAAATTAACAGCAACATTGTGATTTGACCCTGGGCTTAGAAAATTTTCG
This sequence comes from Halesus radiatus, assembly GCA_022606495.2. Lineage (NCBI taxonomy): Eukaryota > Metazoa > Arthropoda > Insecta > Trichoptera > Limnephilidae > Halesus > Halesus radiatus. The sequence goes on along the minus strand of JAHDVE020006083.1, from coordinate 178,740 downwards.
CGTTGTAAATTTCTTTATGCATTCTACAATTGTTGTTTTTACGATCAAAGTATTTAACGGTTTCAGTTATGTTTACAAAAAGACGTAAGTTAATCGTGACAAACTTATCTGTCTTCAATATTTTGAATAAGCCGGCCAAAATTACAAGCATTTGTGTGCATGTTCTTCAAAATTTCTAACAAAAATCGACAGAATTATTTATTGGTTTTATCTTGGAACTGGAAATCATTTCACCTGCGGCGCTTTTCTTGGGCGTTTCATGATTGTTTTATTAAATGGTTACCGTTTTATAAAATACGAAAAATGTTATCGAAACAAAAAAACATCAACTACCGATTTAAAAAAAAAAAATAAATGATGGTTATGCATCTAAAGATTTAGCAAGTTATCTTGAAATGCAATATTTTAAATAGGTGCCTAGTAACATTTTTAGTTAATAATAGGTAATCCACCTACTGGTTCCAGACAGTTGGGATGTTTAAACGGTATTAGTAATAATAACATAATGTCGCCGAAAACTGAAACAATTATGGATCAAAAATTAGATATTTTCAAAGAACAATTATTGCTATACGGGAGAAAATAGACATCAACAAAAAAAATCCAAATAAATGACGTTAATAATTATGGAGATTAAAAGACAAATAGAAGAGATCTTTTTCCACAATTTTAACTAGATAGATAGTTAAAATTGTGGAATTCTGCTCAAATAAAATAGATGGTTTTGAAAATGAGATTAAATAAACGAATGAACATTAAAAAAATGATGCCAAAATGGAAGAATTTCAAAAGCAAATCAAAATTCTTAAACTATCTGTAAATCAAATTATAGTAGAAAATAGAAGAATAAAATAGAAGTTCAACGAATTACTCTGCTAAAAAACGATATACTGCTAACTCCTATTGAACTACTTATGAAGACGTTAGACAGTAGCGATCTTGTAATGAACAATCCAATAGTCAAGTATTACAACAACCCAGTTAAGCAAATATTAAGTATCCAACTTAACTCGAAAGAAACAAAGGAGAGTCATTCAACAAAAAAAAAAGGAATCTTCAGCCCCAGGATGATGAATTATTCAGAATCTACAGATAATGTTTTTGTGAATGAAAAACTGACACAAATTTGACGGCCTCCATGGTCGAGGGGTAAGGCTCTCGACTACGACTCCGAAGGTCGCGGGTTCAAATCCCGGCGTGCGCAAGTAAATTTTATTTAATTAATTTGTGTTGTTTCACAATTAATTCATTTAAAAATAATATATAGTATATTTGCGCACGTTCCAGAGTGGAAGATACTCTCAGTATCGCTCTGGTGAAAAGACCACCATTCAGAATTTAAAAGTTGCTTGAAATGGCTTTTAGCCGTGTTTGGTGACCAGATCTGAATAGCCAGGTATTCCCCACCTTCCTCTTTCCTTTCTCCTTCCCCTCCCCAATACCTTCAGCTTCACAACATTCCTCAATTGGGAATGCCATAGTCTCACTGGCTCCAGACGGTTGGGAGCAGTTGGGACTCTTGTGAGGTAATCATATAAAAAAAAAAAAAAAAAAAATTAACAAACAGCTTCTCTGGTTGGCTAAGTCCACGAAATCACTCGGATACAAATACATTTGGTTGAAGGGCGGGCATGTACTACTTAGAAAAAAAAAAATGAAGACTCTCCGGTAATTCGAATAAATGACTCAAACGATATACCACTCCAGTAAATATGATCTAGGACAAAGATGCTTAAGTAGAAAATTAATAATTTCCCTATGAAAATGGATTTCACTAATGAACATTCGGTCATAGATGCACAGGTATATGAAGACATAACAGAACTAAATGATTGCATAATTGAGGAAAACACTGACTTTAATATGATAAATCTAAACATTCGAAGTATCCGTTAACATTTTGATGAGTTTGTATTTTCCTCAATTATCTAGGATTCCCACCAAATCTGATTATAGTTATTGAAACGCGAATGCGTGAATTAATACCTTACTCCATCCCTGGTTATAAGACTGTCTCACTTCCATCTAAGCATTCTTTGCAAGGCGGTCTAACATTTTTTTATAGTGAGCACAAAATATCTAATGCCATAGTAAATATCCCTAATTTTAAATATTCAAATACCATCCATTTAACCTTCACGTTAAACAATAAAACATACTCTATAATTGCCATATATCGCTCCCCTTCCTTAGACTCTAAATCATTTATCATGGAACTTAAATATTTTATAATCGAAAATAATTGCCAACAATCGAACCCAGAATGGAAGATACTCTCAGTATCCCCCTGGTGAAAGACCACCATTTAGAATTGTAACGTTGCTTGAAATGGCTTTTAGCAGTGTTTGGTGACCAGATCTGAATACCCAGGTATTTCCCCAACTTCCTCTTCCCCTTCTCCTTCCCCTCCCCAATACCTTCAGCCACACAAAATTCCCCAATTGGGGATGCCATAGTCTCACTGGCTCTAGACGGTTGGGACTCTTGTGGGGTATTCATATAAAAAAATCAGACTTTTCGTTTGTTTTTTTAAATTTTTTTATTTATTTAATGAGAAAATACAGATACCCAGAGTAATATCAAAAAAATATACAATATCTGGAGAACTCGCCTGCATCCTAGTTATTTCTCACTAATTAAATTGTTAGTGATATAAACACTAACATAGAACATTCTATCCTAGACCCAATTGCCAATGAATATCTAAATGTTATATATACTCGTAGCAAAGAATATCTATTTTATATAAATAGCCTCACTAGATGTGGTCACCATACTGACTCTTTGCCTAGATCACATATTACTCAAAACCAATCATTTTTTTATGCCCAGATCTGCTGTCTTATAATAACTGATCATTTCCCAACTTTCTACGGTCACAGTACCAACAAGTGGGGAGAAATAAAATAAACTGCCAAACACTAAATAATTCTTTAAAAAAAGAAACTTGGAACTCAGTTACTTCTAATGATGACCCAAATCAATAATTAAATCCTTCTATAAGATATTAAATAATAATATCAAGAATAGTCTAGAACTAACACCGATACCTAAAAGAAAACATAAAAAAATTAAGCCTTGGATTACGCGTGGACTAATAATCGCAAGCCAACACAGGAACAAATTATACAAAATTTACAAAAACTATGAGAAATACTGCACGACAAAGAGTAAGCACCTAACGGAAATTTACGACAGCAATATATTGTTTACAGGAATTTTTTTAATATTCTTATAAATAAATGTAAATAAGAACACTATACTAAACAATTACAATTAGCTCATAATAATTCTAAAAAAAACATCAAAAGTCATACCCATACCCCTACCCCTACCCCTATCCCTACCCCTACCCCTACCCCTACCCCTACCCCTACCCCTACCCCTACCCCTACCCCTACCCCTACCCCTACCCCTACCCCTACCCCTACCCCTACCTCTACTCCTACTCCCACTCTTACCCCCCCCCCCCCTGCTAACGTATTAAGAATGGATAACTTGGCCCTCTGTCTAAAGAGGTTAGCACTGAACTAGAACAAGAAATATGTATACGAGTATATGTGCGGCCATATTACTTTTTTTAATAAATGATAAAAATATACTTCCCAGTGTTGATAGTGATAATGTGTCCTCTCCTTCCAACAAGAAAAACTCAAAATATATGAATCTTTCTTAATAAAAATACATGTAAGGGGTGGCATTTCCGGTTTTCACACCCAGGCAGTAGCACTCCTCACGGCAACCCTGGCTAATAGAGCAATTTAACGGACGTAAATATCTCTTTTAGCGAGCAACTGACATACTGGCCCATTTGGGTAGGAATTTCAGTTGCTTTTTATGATCGCTATGAGAGATATTTACATTTGTCAAATTGCTCTATGGCAGAAACCCTGATAAATTAAGATGATTGATGACATTTCTGGGTATACTGAAATACCGGCCCATTGTGGTGAGCTCTAATATACAATCTTCTGTTTAGTGCTAACATTTTTTTCACATTTCATTTTTAAATTTAAGATAAATACCAATTTGAGTAATTTCTGGAATTTCAATGTAGAGTTGGATGACCCAGTACAGATTATTGTATGCTAGCTTTTCCCTTCTTGTGCAATCTAATTAGTATTAGATTTGTAATTCTTAACCCGTATTCGCTTACTATAAATGGTGCGGCCATACTTGACATCCATTTTTATCATTTGGAATTGGCAAACTGAATTACCTTATCAAACCAATGAGTTCTCTACTCATTCATTTAAGGAAAAATAGAGGTCATAAAAGTAAAATCAAAACATCATTTCAGGATTTTTTATTAAAATTTCAATATCAGAGATTAAAAAAAGTTGTTATAAAATAACATCTTATATTGAAACAACAGTTGTAGATTGGTAGTAACCGTCGGGTCCCTTCGTAGCTATTTGCGAAAGATGAATATTATTTACAACACTTTCTCCAAACTCAAATTCAGAATATTCATTTAAGATGTTTGAGGCATCAAACGCCTTCCTCTTGGCTTCTTCATCATCTTCAGTAGCACCGTAGCGGGAATTCATTAACGTAATGTGTAATTTAATATTGTCAAAGTTACCCGTAAGAAGACCTGAAATAAATCATCTCTCTTTTAAAAATAAAGACAAAACATTTCAGGGTTACGAATAACCTGACAATATTTGAAAATCTCCTACTACCATCATTAAAAGCGGTTGCTTGTGAAATAATGAAAGACTTAGCCAGCCGGGGAATTAAACCCACGATGCCTGGGTGGGATCGGGTGCATTCGTCAACATAGCCACCGACCGGTCATCTATTAATCGATAATGTAAATTGATATAAGGTAACATTAACCCAGAAAATGAATATAAAATGTTATATATTAAACATTTCACCAAGTTTCCGATGTATCCAGCGCAGCACTCTTTGTGATAATCATAAATTTTATTTAAAAATTAATGCATGCATTTAATTATGCATAAATAGGATATATTAACCTAAAGAGACGCTTTTAATAAACTGGCGCGTAAAGATGACCTATGACCTAAAGACATATTTGATCGGTTAGCGGCCGATTTGGCATCGCGGCCGAGTCCCACTGAGTTTAATTCCTCGGCTGGCTAAGTCGTCCAACACGATACAAGCAACATTTTCCACTTACTGTGATGGTAGAAATATTGTCAGGTTAGGTAACCCAGAAATGTTTGTTTTTATTTTTTTTTTAAATAAATATATATTAAATAATATTTAGTCTATCATAATTTCTTCAAATGATTGATAACTTTGTGGCATCATTATTAATTATATAATTAAAAATACACTTTGTATACACCACTTTAATTAAAATATATAAATATTTCAAAATAAATAAATAAATAATAATGAAATATTTATATATTTTAATTAAAGCGGTGTATACAAAGTGTATTTTTAATTATATAATTTAGTCTATCATTGGAAACTATCTATGAATAGAGAAAATTGAAAATGTCAAAAAAAATACTGTACCACTTTTGGAATAGAAGTTGTTCAATTCATTTGTCAATTTTGTGAGAACCCTGCAAGAAGAATCGTCAACTTCAGTCAGTTTTGCGTACAAAACATGGACGGCTTTCGGGTCATCATTCATATAAGCTACTCCTTTTACTTTGATGTTGAGGTTGGTACTATCGAAAAGAGAACTGAAGGAAAATTTATTATTAGAAAGTTGTCACAAAACCATATTTGAAACAAAAAGGGCTAATAATTATGTATGTAAAAGGGAAGTCCAAAAAAAGTCACAAATCTATTGTAAAACCAGGAGATTGATGAGGATAAAAATATGCCCAGAGTAAATATAAAAAAAAAAAATGGGATGATTACTCATTTAATGGTGATTTATTATTTAAATAAGTGCTTACTCAAAGATTTTAACTCTAGCATCTTCTAATAAATTTTTGGCTATCAGCCTTTCTTCATTGTCTGCCAGGTGCAACATCAGAAGGGTGATGTGAAGTTTCTCTGGTTGAATGAAAACCGATGGATCTATTCCAGGATTACTATTTAAAATTTCTTCCTAAAATTATAAAAGAAATAACAAATATAATTAAAGATGCAATAACAGAATACAAAAGCATGAGATATTTAAAAAATAATTATGTATGTTATACGTTATAAAAAATTATAGAGATGTAATATTACTTACTTTGAATTTACTGAAATTCTGTTTGATGACTTCTGAAGTCATCGGAATGGATAAAAAGTGAGTCGGACGTTGTTTGAGCCTTGCGGCCGACACTATCATCTTAATTCTTCGCACTGCGGCTGATACGCACTGAAACAAAAATATTTCATAATTAAAACACAAATCATAAACTGAATGGTTATGCTAATCGTTATATATAAAAATAAATGTTTTTCTGTCTGTCTGTCTGTCCTCGATTTTATCGAAAATTACTTGACCGGTTTCGCTGACAATAGCACAGTTTGTTCTTATTAGGTTTAGAGAGTAGTTTGAATGAAGTCCAATACGTAAAACTGTGTCTATAACGTTTTAAATTAGTATGAAAAACATTAAACCCGCCATATTGTATTAAGGTTAGCCACAGATTGCATATTCAAAAGAAGAAGGTTTCTTTGTGTAGAATATTTTCAAAATGGAAAACAAAAGTGGGTACCCACTTTTTTGATGTTGTTATTTTCTGGCTTTCACCCATTAAGGGTAATCTTGGCCATGTTTAATCAGTTAGAGTTTAATAGTACAGATTGTTCTTAAAATTAGTTACTTTTAAAAAGGATATAATATTTGGGCAAATAAAATTGAAGAAAATAAGTTACAGTGTAAATGTATGTGTTTTTAATCACCGATGACTTAGATTTTAATGCCATTTTTATAAATATACATTACTAATAAATTGTTAATTTGGGGGGAGTTGAGACTTAGAAGGCAGGGAATACTGGTGGGGAGTTCAATTTTAAGTTTTACCAATTCATGCATAAAATTTGGAAATTGGTCATTGATAGGACACTCAAAGAAATTATGGTCCAGAGTATCCTCTGACCCACAATCACAATAAGGCGAGCTGACTATGTGGAATCTGACGAGATGATTAAGGCAAGAAGTGTGATCTACCAGGGGTGTTAGTAGAAGTTTGCCGGTTTTTTCAATAAAGAAAACGCTTCATTCTCAAGGGAATCTCAAAAAATTTTTATTCAAAGTATTGACCATCGGATTCTATACATTTTGCCCATCTTTGAGGCAAATCATAAAAAAAAAAAAAATTCTCTTTCGAGGCAAACCATTCGACGAGCCATTTTTCGACTTTTTCAAAATTGGCGAAGCGCTGCTTGCTCTGCGAGTGAGTGTCCCATCGATGCGAAAAGGTGATAGTCGGACGGGCAAGGTCTGGAGAGTACGGCGGGTGCGATAATATTTCCCAATTCAATGCTTTGAGAGTGTTCTTCACTACTTTAGCTGTATGAGGCGGTTTGGCGGTTTTTTCGATTTGTCTCTCGTTCATTTGGTGTGGTACCCATTTTCCATACTTTTGGATCTTTCCCATGGCTTTTAAACGTTGGCAAATTGCTCCTCGGGTCACATTAAGTGTTTGGGCCAATTATTGTTGCGATTGGGTTGGGTCTTCATCCAATAATGCCTGCAATTCCTCGTCTTCGAACTTTTTCGTTGCACCAGGATGTTCAATGTCTGTTAAATCGAAATCTCCACTTTTAAATTGACGAAACCATGTCTCACATGTTCTAATCACTGGAGCATGTTCATCATAAGTTTCTACCAGCAACCGATGAGCTTCAACTGCTTTTTTCTTTTGATGAAATAAGAAAAGCAACGAATGCCGCAAATGCGATTTACTTGGAACGAAACTCGACATATTCACTGAGGTAACCAACTATGACACTATTATTTTGGCAGAATGTAACTTGTGTATTTTTGAAGGTTAATGTCCATAGAAAAATATGACATAGATGCCAAATCATAGAAATATATACATATCTCTAGCGACATCTATGAGTAAAACCGGCAAACTTCAACTAACACCCCTGGTAGTCTCATTCGAGTTATGGACGAAATTTATTTTTTTGGCATGCAAGTGTATTTATGAAACCAGGGCTTGACAGGAATAAAAGGTTGTATTAATGAGTACTGACGGATGACCTTTTGTTAGAGAAGCTGTTTTCCATTCAGAGGACCATTGGAGTTTGTTTTTACTTTTTAGAATAGGGAAATATTCTCTAACTGGAACAGGAATCTGATTTAATGGACGGTGAACAGTGGCTTCCTTAGCAATGGAATCCACTATTTCGTTTCCAGTAATACCTAAGTGTTCCGGAATCCAGACCAGAACACATGTGATAGCGAAATGGAATACAGGAGGTCTCTGATAGAGCAGATTAGGGAATCGCTATTAGAATTGAGTGAAAATGAACTAATTTTTTGTAGTGAGCTAAGAAAATCTGAAAGAATGAGGGCGTTTCTAATATTGTGCGATTTGGGAAGATGCAGTGCTTCTATAAATATCCATGCATTCAGCCGAGAAAATGGAGCATTCCTTGGGAAGTTTGTGTGGGAGACTCATTTTCCTGTGTGGAACATACGCACTGGCCCCGCAATGGGAATCCTGACTGAGTTTGGAACCATCTGTGAATAATTTTATAGTTTGGCCAATTGTTTTCAATAATTTTGTTAAATTCTGCATTATTTGATTGAGCTGAATTGTTCATATATTTTTTGCTTATTCCTATAAACTGGTGAACCTTGGGATAGAACGTAAGACTTTCATAGGAACACGAGTATAAAGAAAGAGATTCATTATGATAGATATTGATGGGTATATCCAGGAAAGAGTTATAGCAGTCATAGATGGAAAATTTCCCTCATGCCACTAAGCATAAGTGCTAAATATGTTTTTTTTTAATTTTTATTTTTTTTTTATTTATTTTTTATATTCTATTTCTACATCATGTAATTTTGTATTATTTTTTAATTGTATTCTTTTTATATGGCAGACAGAGTACTTCACTCTTTGTTCTGCTGAAATAAAGACATTATTATTATTATTATTATTATCTAATTTATGAGAATTTGAAGAAGATATTGAATCAAACAGGCAAGATCCATAATCAAGGTGGCTTAGGGATGAGGGCATTGTAAAGAAGTTTTAAAGAGGCTGGGTGGGAACCCCACGCCCCCCCGGAGAGAAATCTAAGGGGATTGATATTGCTTTCACATTTTGTGATAACATGATTTATATGGGAGTTCCGAGTAAACTTGGAGTCCAAAAACATTCCCAGGAACTTAACTTCCTTAGAGACGAGTGAAGATGACAACGCTTTTGGAAGAATAAAGTTCAGGAGAGCATTGTTGATTGCTGATACTGCGATGAAAAGATTTGGGGATATTTTGTAGAACGTTAAGTCATCAGCATATTGAAGTATGTTGTACATGAAATGAATAGATTTTTACAGATCGAAAGTATAAATCTTGTACAGGATCGGGCTTAGGACAGACCCTTGCGGGAGTCCTTTGAATATGTGTCTAATGTGGGGAGAGGATTCAGGTCCGTCTACAAAAATAGTTCTCTGGGAGAGCAAATTAATAATGAATTAGACCAATTTGGGTGGGACGCCAATCACTAATAATTTTTCTTTTAGAATAGGAATAACAACATTGTCATATGCTCCACAGATGTCTAAAAACACTGCTATGCAATATTCGTTTTTAGAAAGTGCTAATTTAACATCTGTCACAAGAGAGGAAAGGTTATCAAGAGTACTTTTACCTTTTCTAAATCCAAACTGCGAAGGGGAAAGGATTTGATTTTTTTCTACGAACCAGTCTAATCTATTCTTAATCATCCTTTCAGCTACTTTGCACAGAGTTGAAGAGAGAGCAATCGGTATATAGCTTAAACCTAGACTTGGATCTTTGTTAGTCTTGCAAATGATATTGCAAATCTGGGAATGATATTTTAGATTTTAATACCAGAATCCAGAAATATATTGATAAGAGAGAGAAAGTAGGAAAGGAAATTGTCATCATTGTGTCTGATGAGTATGTTCAGAATTTCATCCTTGCCCGGAACAGAGTCTTTGAGGCTTTCCGTAGTTCTTTTTAACTCCTCATAAACTCCTCTATGGAAAATGGAGCATCTAACCATGAAGACGAATTTGGGGTAAAAGATGGAATAGGTACTTCATTAAGATTAGGGACATAAGGGGGAGCTATTTTGCTAAGAAAGTCAGAAATCCAAATTGCTGAATTGTGAGATGACTTCGGCAGGATAAAGGAAGATCTAAATCTGCGAATCATCGACCAAACCTCCCCCGCTGGAGTGACAGGGGATATTTTAGTACAGAAGTTACCCCAGCTGTTTTTTTTTAAACGAAATGTACATTTAGCCACAGCTCGGGCATTCTTGGCTGTTAAGTAATTTTCCATTGTTATCTGTTGGTCTTATTGGCCGCTTTCCTTTCCTTCAACACTCGAAGGCATTCCTCATCCCACCAAGGGGGAGGGCGAGCTTTCGTCCCTACAGGAGATGATTTAAGTATAGCCTTTTCAGCGGATTTAGGAATAGACTCAGACCAAGATTTATAAGTGGAGGTGCAATTATCTGAATTAGGGGTAGGAAAGGAGAAGGTAAGAGCCTGAATAGATTCTCTGAATTGGGACCAGTTGGCTTTCTTTGTAATATATTTTGACTTACTTTTAAAGGGGTTAGTATCTACCCACTGAGCCAGATACAAAATGATGGGATAGTGGTCACTGCCGCCGGGTCTGAGGTAGTTCTCAGGGAAATTAGTGGAGAGATACATGGGGAACAAAGAGATATGTCCGCCACACTAGGTCTCAGTCCAGAGTGACTTAACCTTGTTGGGGATCCGTCATTTAGAAGACACAGGTTCAAGGAGTTCATAAAGTCAATAATTTTGTTTCCTGAGAAATCCGTGAATGAAGAATCCCAGGGTGGGGAGTGGGCATTGAAGTCACCCAGAATAACCAAAGGAGAAGATATTTTGCCAAGCATGTGGACCCATAAAGAAAGATCAAATGGGGTTGAAGGTGGATTAGAATTGTTTGCACAACCATTTACGGCAGTTGAAAGAGATGACCCATTGGGATTTAAGAGTAGTGAGTTGTGTTGTTGCTGATCATATCCAGGAGCCGGTTTAGGGGTATGGTTTTTGTATGAGAACTTAGTTGAGCGAGAATAAGTTGTTGAGGATTGGAGAGGGTTGCATGTAGGGTTGCTGGATAAAGCCTCAGCAATTTGACAGGAGGGAATAATTTAGAAGCATGGAGAAAAGATAAGTTCAGAGATTTAATCTTTTTTTGGCGGGATTGTCTGGGCAAGAAGAGTTGATGGCTGTATGAGAGCATGAACAGTTGAAACATTTGGGTTGAGATAAAGAAGGACATTGGTCAGCTGTGTGGCTTTCCCCACATTTAAAACATCTGGGCGGAGATCTGCATGCAGCTTTGGTGTGACCAAAACGGCAAGAAACGTTGTGTAGCGGGATAAGTATAAATTTCAACCGGTAATGAGTTGAAAAATAAATGTATGTGCGAGGGAAGAGACTGTCCTACAAAGGTGATCACGACAAATTCGGAGGGTTTCCAGGAAATTATGCCCTCAGAAGAGTCCTTGTAATTTAGCCTTCTGACTTTTATGGGATTGCCGATATGTTGAGGGGTTGTAATAGTGGCTAAAATTTCTGGGATGGAAAGATCAGTCGAAATACCTCTGACCAGGCCCATACAGGTTACATTAAAAGTAGGAATGTATGTCTTGAATTTGGAATTTAATGAAATGTAAATATTTTTAATAAATTAATTGGCAGCTAATCCCGCGAGGAATTCAACGGAGATTTCTGATTGGGTGGGCACTTAAATATCTATACATATAGAAATGTATTAGCTCACCTTCTCGACACTACCTGTAATAATGATGTCTCCACTTTGTCCACGAGGAGGTATCTTTATATCGGTCTTTGTCTCATTTTCAATACGCTTCCTAGTAGTTCCTTTTGCTCCAATGATGTACCCAAAGAAACTTCTGAAATTTTATACAATTTTATGTATAGATACTGTATTGAAGGCTTTGATATTTGGGTAGCGGTTAAATGGTATAATAATTACATTCTTGAGCCTAGTGAAAAAAATATTTTTTTCCTTTTTATGGGTCGATAAAATTATCCAGCATCAAATAATCTACATTATTTGTATAAGTGTTATTTATACTGATATAAATGAAGTTGAGAGCGATTCATACACAACTCACACCTCTGAAAATAACCAGTTTGCAGCTAAAACATATCTGCCCCGATGCTGGACACTATTAATATATAAAGCGATAAAAATAAAAATGTTTTACTTACTGTGGTATGTGCACTGCGGCTCTGATACGCCCGTTTGCACATTTAGTTAAGACTAAATCAACTTCTTGATCATCATCTTCATTCATGCAATCATCTAAATAAAAACATTAAAAATGAATACGGTTTTTCTGCCGAATTGTTGTCATGGCGTGTTTTCACATTTACAAAGAGACAATCTCAAATTTGTACTAATGTAACAAAAGTATACCTTGCTCAGCGTAGTTGTGATACTCCTCGTGTCTTGGGACTTCGTGGCAATTATTAATCCTGTAACAAATTCCGTCAATCCATACTAATTCCGGATTTATCACGTCCATTTTATATTTTGCAAGTAGATAATAATGAGAGCTTATAAATTCTGATACTCAATTAGTTACTAACAAAATTTACAGTCACAATGTAAAAATAAACAATAATTTACAAACTTTCGGCCTATTGTTTAGCATTAGCATGATTATTTATTGACAGATGACAGCTGACACAAAGATGTTGCCAGAATAGAAATATAATCATAGATGTACCAGCATAATATATGTTTATTTTCCTCTGCATTCTATGGTTAACTTGAAGAGTTGGCAGTGTTGCCACAGACGCATTAAAATGTTTGGCGGCACTTTTATCAAGTTGGTGACAAAATCGTCACGTTTGTAGCACTTTTCTTTTAAAATTAATATAACGAATAAAAGGAGCTACTCTTTGGGAATGTTTAATAGCCGAAATGTTAAGATAATAAATCACCGAGTATTTGTAAAAAAATAATATCATTCTGTTAACTAGCAATAATAAGAGAATCGGGATGTCAAACTGACAGGTCATTAACATAATTATGTTTACAGTTCAAAGTCATTATATAAAAAATATTGATTACCGATTCAAAACCTATTTATCTTTCAAATGTTTCACGAATGCCGTCAAGATAATCGATAAGTCAGGTAATTTTTTTCATTCTGGATAAATTTCTAACACGTTAGTATAAAATGTTTTTTATGTGAAATCTTAGCCAACCTAAGAAAATAATTTAATATTATAAAAATAATTGTTTATGCAGTTATTACCTAAGTACGAAGTATTCGTTTCATCGAGTATTGTAGTTTTTCGGTAAAATCGTAAAATTATAATGATCATCGTATGTACTTATTGCAAAATAGATATCTTCGGAGATTTATTTGAAACACACATTATTTTACAGAAATATTTAAGAAGGCTTTGACTGTCCAACTAGGAACAAATCCCGTTTTAGGACAGTCAAATTGATAAGTTTACTTCATATTAATGTACATATACATGAGATAATATAAAAGAATCCATAAAGTAAATTTAATAAGAAAAAAAAAAATGATAATTGTGTTTTTTTTTTTTTTTTAAGTATGTTGCATTTTTTTTTTAATTTAATGTACTGTATTGTAGAGTAATAATGAATTACATATGTGATATAATAGTTTAAAGTATAAAGTATAACAGTTTAAAGTATGATATGCATTTTTTGATTTAATGTAGAGTATTAATGAATTACGTATGAGATTTAAAAGTTTAAATATAAAGTATAGAAGTTTAAAGTATAAAAGTTTAAAGTATGATATGCCTTTTATAAATTTACTGTAGGGAAAGAATGAATTACATATGAGATGTAAAATTTGAAAGTAAAAAGAGTAAAAGTTTAAAGTATAAAAAACTAAAGTATGATCAGCATTTTGTAAATTGGTGTAGATTAATAATGAATTACAATTGAGATGTACAAGTTTAAAATATAAAGTATAAAAGTATAAAAAATAAAAGATTAAAGTATGATAAGCATTTTTTTTTTTAAATTTAGTGTAGAGTAAAAATGAATTACATATGAGATGTAACAGTTAAAAGTATAAAGTATAAAAGTTTAAAAGTTTAAAGTGTACAAGATTAAAGAATGATTTGCATTTTTTTTTAAATTTAGTGTATAGTAGTAATGAATTACATATGAAGGTTTTATTAAAATTGTACATATCTATTAATGAGCATATGTTCGCTTTTGACCCTCCCTAAATCGAGAAGCCATACATTGATCAGTTTACGCAGAACGTTTGTACTTTTCATTTTCCATGTATCGGGTAGTATGTTGAACAATTTTGGTCCCAAGTATGAGAATTGTCTTTGAGCAAGGTATGTCATGGTTTTTGTTGAAACTATTGGATTACTTCTTGAGTGTCTGGTGTCGTGATAGTGATCGATAGACGGGTAGTGGTGACGTTGTTTATGTGTGTGTAGTACAATTATCCTACAATTAAAGTACAATTTTTGGTGTTTTTTTTTTTTTTACATACCTCTACTTTCGAACATTTAACTTTCGCACACATTTTCAGGAACCAATCATGTGCGAGAGTCGAGGTCCGCCTGTATTACAATAGTATGTTTGTTTATGTTTAAATTTAGATTACGGGAGTTCGGCAACATATATGGAAAAATAAATGATATTTAGAGATAGGCCGGGCTCCTTTTAACATAATTAGTAATAATAACACAACGTATATTTAGAGTTAAGAATTGTATAAGAGATTCCACTGAACATGTTTGGGCCGGGGACCCGTTGATCCCTTTATATAATTTATATCTAAATAAACGTGCGCTAATGAAGTAGTTTGGGTCAGAGAATAAAACGTGGATAGAGGCATCACATACATATTTGTGGCATCCATTGTCGAGATGGCAATTAACGGAGAATCATAGGCTTATTATAACCAACAGGAAAACTTCATCAGATGGAATGACAGCCTATCAGAAGCAGCTCAATTAAAGTGCGGCGTTAGACAAGGAGGCTCAATGTCCCCAGTGCTGTTCAATGTATACATGGATGAACTTAGCAAAACTCTGAAGGAAACAAGAATCGGATGCCACATTGCTGGGGTATGTATGAACAATATCAGCTATGCAGATGACATGGTCATACTTGCCCCATCGGTAAGAGCTATGAGAAAACTTCTAGACATATGTGAATCGTACGTTATTAGTCACGGGCTAATGTATAATGCAAAAAAATCATCACTGCTGATTTTCAAAGCAAATACGGGTCCTGCTGTCATTCCGCCCATACGTCTCGGCGGAGCCAATCTTGAAATCTGCAGCGAAATCAAATACTTGGGGCATGTCATCACTGATGACCTAAATGATAAAAATGACATAGAACGCCAAAGAAGAGCGCTGTGCGTACGCGCCAACATGCTCGCCAGAAGATTTAATAGGTGCAGTTCTCCGGTAAAAAAGCAACTATTCCAGACATACTGCATGAGCTTTTACACTAGCGAACTATGGACTAGATACACACAAGGCGTCATGGACACACTCCGAGTGCAATATAACCATGCTTACAGGGCGCTGTTCGGCCTCCCTTGGAGATGCAGCGCCTCGCAGATGTTCGCAGAGGGAAGGGTGCATGGGTTCGCTGCTTTGATGCGCCACAGAATAGCCGGGACGAGTCAGCGCTACCGGAGATCGGAAAACACTCTTGTCCAGGCCGTCGCCCAGTGGCATGGCGCGCCCCTACATCGTAGATGGAAAATTTCCCTCAGGCCATTGTAGCATAAGTGTTAAATATGTTATTTTAATTTAATTTATTTTTTTATTTTTTGTTTTTATATTATATTTCTACAATGTGTAATTTTCTATTCTTAAAATGTACACTTTTTATATGGCAGACAGAGTATTGCACTCACCGCTTTGTTCTGCTGAAATAAAACATTATTATTATTATTATATTATTATTATTATTATTCTCCTTCCATGCCTAGGTAAAATCCTGGAAAAGTGATTCTAGTAATACTAAACGCCTTTACTCAGGACAGTAAATTCCTGCCAGACTTTCAACATGGTTTTTGAGCAGGTCATTCAACCTCTCATCAACTCCTGCGTGTTGTCGAACACATCACGGAGGGCTTTAATACTAATAAAAAAACAATCATTCTTTCACTCGACGTAAGTAAAGCTTTCGACAAAGTCTGGCATAACGGTCTATTGTATAAAATGAATGCTCTAGGTTACCCTTTAAGACTTACGCAATTGATAGCCAGCTACCTAAGAGATCGATCCTTCAAAGTCAGAATAGAAAATATTTACTCCACAATACGCTCCCTCTCAGCCGGGGTCCCTCAAGGCAGTCAACTTTCTCCATCCTTGTATAACATCTACTCTAGCGATATCCCAAAACCTATAAATCACAATATTAAAATCACTCAATTTGCGGATGACACTAACATCATGTCTAGTTCAACTGCCGAACTCACCGCCTCAAAGCGGGTTCAGCAGCAAGCCGCTCTCACCGAAGAGTGGTGTAAAAAGTGGAGAATATCAATAAATCCAACTAAAAGCGCCGCGACCGTTTTCTCAAAGACACGGCCGAAACGGCCTCCATTCATTAGACTGTTTGGGGAAAAGGTCCCTTGGGAAAAGTCAATCAAGTACCTAGGTGTCACGCTTGACTCAAAGCTCACCTGGAAGAAACATATCACCGAAAAAGTTAAATCTGCAAATAGATACCTCTACGCACTCTACCCGATGATGGGCAAGAAAAGTCGTCTATCAACGGATAATAAACTTCTACTATACAAAACTACCATAAGGCCATGTTTCACGTACGCATGTCCAATTTGGGGATATGCTACTGCAAATCACATTAAAAAATTCAATTATTCCAAAACAATGCCATTAGACTCGCGCTAAATGCACCCAAGTGGAGTAGAATCACTACTCTCCACAACGATTCCAACATTCCGTTGATAAACGATTTAACATAATTGTCTCTAGAATTCCGAGAAACTGGTCCCATGGTTCCCGATGTCGTTCCGGTCCGAGTAAGGGTAGGTTTTATGACCCGTATTGTCTGGCGGGCCGCTCAAGTACTTTTGGGTTTATTACTGTCCTCGGGTGGAAGTGTACTTTGTCAAATTATGCCGACGTTCTAAAATAGTAGGTAACTCTCTGAGTATGATGACGGTTTCCGGTCCGTCAATAATGCAAGCTGCTAACTTATTGTGCAATTTATTCAAGGCCTATCTAGTTGGAGGAAATTATTAGGAATTAAGACGCAAATGTTTTAAGAGCAGGTAGGTCTGTTAATCATGAATGTTGTGTACTAATGGGTATATCAAGTTATAGTACGTAATCGAGTTATATTTAGAATCAACCGACAATAATTAGTAATATTGATATATAATCAGGTCGAAGCCATATCTTTATGAGCATTCAGACTACTTATTTATTAATATGTTTTCGAAAAACAGTTCGAATAATCGAAATAATTTAGAAGAGATATATTTATTTTCATAAAATTATTTCCAAATGGATATCTCGATTTTGCTTCAATCTGTATATTGGCAACATTGTTTGAAAGGGGAATTTCTCAGTAAAATAATTTTATCGCTGTTACATCACAGTTTATAAAAAATCATAATCAATCTGTCAATGTCATTGACATATTGATAAAAGTTAGTTGGTGGGCATCGCTGTATAGCACAAATATTGTTTAATGTTATTTATCAAGGATTTGTTTTTTGACTTTTTTGCACATTATCTACCTGTGAATCAAATTCTTTATTAATTCGACTGTGCTTACGTCTCCAGGTAAGTTCATACACATTTTGATGCTTACCTGGAAAACTACGTGACTAACCTTCACCTACTTCAACTGCACAATTGTAATTTAGTGAAATATATTGCATTTCAATCTATCGCCCTAAGCAGTTTTAGATATTTATTGGAGTGTGGACATAGATGGAAAGAGGATAAAATATAACACGTCTGTTCAACAAGTTTATTTTTTTAACAATATTAACTGTTTATTTAGTGCATGTACCTAGCTAAAGTGTGTTGGGTGGGGCGCGACGTCACACATTCACCACACCCCGCACTACCTTGCGAAATGGTCACACGAAAATTTTTCTAAAATTGTTTCATTTCCGGTTATGGTCTCGTGGTGTGGGAGTTTTCGAAACTACTGCCCCATGAGTTGTATTTTCACAATTTTTTTGATATGACAGAACCGAATGAAGAATTCGTTCCCTTTGTGGCCCCTGTGATTCAGGACAATCCTTTTGGATGGGGACCCTGTGAAATGTCGGACCAGTTCAAAGATATGCCCTTCCACCCCTTCAGCAAGGGAGACCGGCTAGGCAAAATCAGCGACTGGACTACTGTTCAACATAAGAAATATGCCAACAAGTACGTCTCTCAGTTTGGCAGCGACAGTCAGTACGCGTACTACCATGAAGGAGATGAGTCTACGTTCCACCTGGTGGACAGGACGCGTGAACAAAAGGCCCTGTTCGAACGCAGACATTTCCGCGGTAACCAGCGGGCCACGCGCGGTGGCCGAGGCGAGCACAGCCAAATGAGAGGTGGGCGCGGTAAGGGGGGAAGCGGCCACGTGAAGGGGGGCGCCACGCTCACAAGCAATAGGGGCAAGCCCCGCGACCAGAAGCGGGAAAAACGCTGGGTGCACAAGGGCGTCCCGCTTAAGATTCGGGATGACTCAGTTACCGTGCGAACCGAGAATATTAACTTACGTCTGGCCAAGCTGTCTCTGCCAGCTGTTAAAGACGGTGAGGATATCGCTTTCTTTGGTATTATGCAATACATTGTGTTTAACGAATAATGTTAATACTTGTAGAGTAGTTAAAGATACGGGCCGCACTTGGCCTGCGAGGCATCTAAACATGGCCCATAACTTCAAACAAATAATATTCTGTGTTTATCAAATATTGTTCATACTTATAGAGAAGGTATGTCAAAGATAGTCGCGGCCCACAACATCAAACAAATAATATTAGAATTTTATGTATATTTTTTAATGAGAAAAGATGCTGGTGCTGTGACAAAAATTTGCATCAATATCTCAATACTGCCCAAGACTTACAGATCAGTTAATGAAACTGAAAATGTATCAAGTATCTAGAGATGGTCAATATTCATGTTCCGGTTATTTTGTACCAAATTGTAGGCTGATTTGAATCAAATTGAGGGTACTTGTTTGCACCACCTCCGCCCTCCCACCCACCATTGGAGTATGTTGTGAGGCTGAATGGAGTGAGGAAGGGAAGGAGATGGAGAAGAGGAAGATTTGGAAGTACATGATTATTTAGATCTAGTCACTAAATGTGGCTTAAGTCATTTTGGGCAGCTTTTCGATTTTGAATGGTGGTCTTTGACCAGGAAGATACTGAGAGTATCTTCCACTCCGGAGCGTACTGCAGTTATATGTAAAACAATACATAAATAATTACAAAAAATTTTGTGGTCTCGAACCCGCAACGTCTGGACTCGTACGAGAATCTTAAGAGTAGTATGAAATTTGCGACCGGTAAAGTCTACTTAAATTGGGGCAAAAAGAATCTACAGTAAAGTTACTAGTTTTCTTCTTTCGTATGGTGTGGGAGTCCGAGGGGATATCTGTGTCTGCGAGCCAGTCTAGAGCCTCAGGAGTCGCCCTGTGGACCTCATCAATCCCGCTGGAGAATTACTGGAACGGGCATTCATTGACCGCATGTTCGGTGGTCTGCACCGCATTCACACATCGCCGACTCTAAGACCCCATCTATGATTCACGTGGGCACAGCAGCTATGGGAGCACCTTATCCTATTGATGGAGGACTAGAGTTTACGAGGCAGTAAGAACCCAAGCTATCTCTCGATGGGGTCATACATGAGATGGGCATTTCTTACGTCAGTCGATTACCACTCAATGTTTCCATCTATCTTTTAAAGTGAAAGCTAACCAGAGGAGCCTCTCTCCTTCTAGTTACAAATTGAAGACTTGGCTTCGAGGCAAAGACTAACAATTCTTTTTTGTATTTATTTTATATTCATTTTGAGATAAAAAAAGGATTATGTTAATAATTTGTGTTTTCATTATTCATGTACGGTTATTTGAAATGTAATTATGACGAAATATATTTTTATACGTGTTCCGTTCTACTTTCCCAATTTTTATAGAGCAAAATAATCTTCCCCAAAATTACTTTCAGGTGCAATCATGAACAAGAATCAAAATTATGATGATTTCATACCGACAAAAGATCATGGAAACGGACTTAAAAGTGCCTCCCTGCACATAGCACAGTAAGACAAGATTAATTTTCCATTCCAAAAAACATATTTCAAATCGTATTCTGAAATTATTCCTAAAGTTAGTTATCAGTTTAAAAGATAAAACTATGTTCAACGGTTATTGGTAATAGAAACGGTGGTTCAAAGAATAGCCGCCCACCTTAATGGACTAAATTACCTGCATTTCATGATCGTGCATATTAAAATTTCAGGAGCTTCTTTGGATACATCATTGGATCAAGAGGTGCAACTAAAAACATGATTGAATATGAGACAAACACAAAAGTGAAAATCCCCCATCGTGGGTATGAAGGTGATATAATCATTTCTGGCAGTGAGATAGAAGTATGTGCCACTTTTTTATTTGATGGAAATTTTATTAGTTTTTTTGTTTATTTGTTTCCACTGTAGATGAGAGAGATATAGCTATATCGTGGCTAGTTCTTAAGAAATTGATTTGCCCTACAGTCCGCAGAATATATTTTTAAATGTATTACAGAATATGTATTGCAAAAAAAACTGATTTATTTCATGCAGTAAATAGTAGAATGTAATTTTTTTGCCCGCCATGCTACGGATCTTCCTGTATTATGGCAGACGAAGTTAATAAAATTACAAATTGAGGAGTAGGCTACAATAGGGGCAATAAAGCCAAATTGCCCTTTTTACGGAGAATCACTTTTATTTCCTTAAAGCTTTAAAATATGGCAGCAAAAACTCTCATATATACCTATATTTTCGACCGAGATACAGAATTCACAAGAATAAAAATATTGTCAAATATAAGCACATTCATATAAAGTTGGCATTAACTTAACCCCCCATTCACACAATGAACCCGGACCCGACCGCGAGCCCCAACCTGACTGCGGACCCATCCACCCGTGCCCGTAAACTGCATGAGCCCTCAATCGGTGCTCGGCTTTTCATGGACTATGGTGTGCGTCGGACGGCCAGACCATGCCTTAAAAAATGCAAAAGTTGCTCTTACAATCTGTGCAATTATTCTACTACCTCCCTACCTGCCTCTTCCCATCTCCTTCCCCACCCCACTACCTTCAGTCTCACAACATACCCCAATTATGCCATAGTCTCACTGGCTCCCGACGGTTGGGAGCAATTGGGGCTCTAGTGAGGTACTCGAATAAAAAAAAACATTAATAATAAGATAGAGCCTTGGAAAAAATATTTGTACGGGGATTTTTCACAAAACAACGCTATACAATTTACCAAAATATAATTATTTATTATAAAATGACATTATTTTAGATAAGTTGTGGATGAAAATGCAAAATGAATAAGTGTGAGAAAATTCGTTCACCTATTTAGTTTCGAGGCGACGTTATATAAACAAAATATTACATTCAACGAAAATAAATAAAATACTAGACTTGAAGCCACATCCACTCACATCCGACTTACCCACCGTTTTTAAAGAGAACATGTGGGAATATTGGGCTTGACTAAAGGAAAGGACAAACGGCCGAGCCTTTCGACGCGGTGGCTTCAGTTAGTACTGAACAAACCAATCTTGTGGGGAGGCCGGAGTGCGAGTCAGGCTTGAGGCTCGATGTTCATTCAACCAAACCGCGAGCCCAAGCCGGACCCATGCCGAACATATTCGCCGCTTACATATACAAGCGGATGGGTTGGCGAACCAGTGTGAACGAATGGATCCGGCGGATCGGTTCACCTGTGAATGGCATGTTTTAAAAATTTTAAACGCTTGTAACTTTTTTGCAAAATTGCCTACTCTTCAATTAAACACCAAACTCAAGTTTATAATATATGGATAATGCTTTTAATGTGAAATAATTTTTGTATGTACGTACTTACTAATGTTTTTGTTAACATATCTACAGCTTGGCATAATATTCAAATGGTACTAAATGTTTTCATTTATGTATTATTTTCAATCTATTCTCTTCTTGAAATTTTATTTTGTAAATGCAATCTGAACGTAAAAGCGAGGGTTGGAGAGTAAATGAATAATTTTTCTGAAGCTTGTAATAACCATTTTTTTTTAAGCTGTGTCTCCTGTGAATGTTTTTGAAAACATTCACACAAAACATTGAGGCGTTACCGTACACATGTCTGTGTACATACACAATGTTTTTGCTTTCCATCGCCGATAGAAAACATTCCCCTCACGGGAGAAGGGGGGAAGGGTTTGTTTAATTTTTTAATAACCACCGTACGATGCGTGTCTGTCTATACATCCGATATCCGATACTTCGTCAGTCACAGTATAAATCGGACAGGTTTTTTTTAGGTTATGTGCACTGACTGAGATTATAATGTATTATTATAAAAAGTTTGCTTATATATCAGTGATAATAATAATTTCTGTTTTCTCTTATTTTGTCTGCTATTTCTAATAGCATTACAGCCCTCATATTCATAACTTTTTTAAAGGACACATTGAGATAAACACATTTCGACCCCTTGGAATAACAAGGTTCCTACTGACGATTTGGGCTGATTTGAGTTATTCATTGGAAATGATTCCAACTGCACTATTCTTCATTTCTTCTATAGACACCAACAAAATCTAGTAAATATTAACGGAATTAGGAAGTGGAACCTTGTTACTCCAACTTAAAAAGTTATTTTGTAATTTACTTCACATTAATCCATACAGAGCGTTCCATCTGACAAATTGTTAGGTTTCCGCGTGTTGCAATTAGAAGTGTAAATTAGAGTGATTAAAGCGTGATTCTTTATTAAAATGATTGAACACGAGGATTATAAAGATTCTGGGATACCTTATAAGCTATCAGATAGCGATTCTGACACATATATTGACTGTTTTCGGTACAGTTTTCCTGCAGATAGAATAAAAGAAGTGATGAAGCATGTTGCTTCATTTCACACGGTGGAGTCACACTATTCAATTCAATTCAACTCTTTATTCTTTTTAAAAATTTTACAAAATTTACATTTTAAAGCATTTTTAAAGATGATACAGGATGTACAACATCCAAAATAATTACTTATAAAAAATAATAAAAATTAAAACAAAAAATAAGTTAGACATACATAGTCTCAGTAAATTGTATACAAGGCACACTGGTATTATACAAGTAGCAACAAAGCTTTACGTTTAAATGCAGCTTCATTGATGCTAAATATGTCGATATCCGAAGTGATTCTATTTAACAGCAAGATTGCCCTCCCCACCGGCATGACCATTGGCAAGTTGGTCCTGCAGGCCGGGAGATAAAACAGTCTATGCTGTCGGTGACGGAGATAACCATCGGGAACATAGAAATGAATGTTCTCTATGACAGCAGAATTTTCCAACCATCTGCGAATCAGTCTGAAGAAATGTGTCACAATGTGTACATCCCTTCTGATCCGCAGATGGTTCATTCCGAGCATACCTAAGAGAAAGTCGGTAGGATAGAGCCACGGGTAGTAGCCATACTCCCTCAAATAAAGAAATCTTAAAAATTTCTTCTGAACTCTCTCCAACATGGGGGAATACTTCACCTGATGTGGGCTCCAAACCACCGACCCACTCTCAAGCCTACTCCTTACTAGCGAGTTATATAAAATTATGAGAACCCGAGTGTCTTTAAAATTCCTTAAAGTACGTAGAACGAAACCCAGCATTTTTAATGAAGTACCACAGGTGACTTCAATATGAACATGAAATGTCAGCCTACTATCAAACACGATACCAAGATCTTTCATAGTGGAGACACGTTTTAAACTTCGGGCGTTCATATTATACCGGTAAAACCAAGTATGACACGCCCTTGTGAAAGAAAGAATGAAACATTTAGAAATATTGAACTCACTACTGTCAAGCAAAAACATCACGGCAGTATTTAGAGTCGAATCTGGACATGGTGGTAGGATTTGTACACAAAATATTACAAAGAGATGAATACAACGGCAGTGAAATTGAACATGTATAGGCATATTTTTATGACCAAATTTAATTTAAGTTTTCACGTAAAAAAGTCTGATAGATGTGATCTTCGCAAAGAACACCTCGATGCAAAAGATGATAATCTGTTGACTGAACATTTGTCATTAAAGTATGAAAATCATATTAAAGACAAGATGACTATGAGAGAGTACAGGAATGCTGATAGGAAAAATGATATACCCGTCGTTTGTTTTGATTTACAAAATGTTATATCATGTCCGAGAGCAGAAGTAAGTTCATTCTATTATAAAAGAAAATTGAATGTGTACAATTTAACTGCATACTACTCGTTAACCAAAACCATATATTTTGTGCGATATGGAATGTTGTGCTGGAAATGACTTAGCGAGTGCTTTTAAAAAGATATTTAATTTGCTTTACGTTGTTGAGAATTATTTCGCTGAATTGATAATGTGGAGTGATTCGTGTATTCCGCAAAATAGGAATTCTTTTATAAACACCGCTGTTTTATATTTTCTCAATGAAAATCCACAAATAACTTTGATTACCATGAAGTATACGATACCTGGCCATTCCTACACATAAGAAGTTGACAGTGCTCACAGTGCCAATGAGAAGGTCATGTCCAAGACCGAGTTCTTTACTCCACTCAGTCTCATGAGAGTATTGAAGTCAGCGAATAGAAGAAAGCCACTTAGAGTTTTGCAAATGAGCGCTGATGATTTTGAAGATTATGGCAGTGCTTCGAAGCAAATACCTTCTTTAAAAATGACTGTACTTCGGTTTACACAAAACATGCATGAAGTGGAGTATAAAAATGCCTTCAGCTGTAATGTTTTGAAAACTTAAGAATTTGTGATAAATCGAGAAGGAGAAATAGTAGTTTCAACGTTGAATTGGCATTTCCAATTTCCACATTGATTGAACCGAAACACGCTAGTAATTGTATCTCAACAAAAAATTCACAATATAAAAAATATGTTAATCTCCCCATGCCTTTGAAAGAGCTAAAATATTGCCAAGCATTGCTATAGTTTTGAAAATTGGTTTATTTAATTAATACATGGATTAATACATAATACCGTTAATTCACTTTTTATTTTGTACCATCTCGGATACTATTTTTGTTTGCTTTATTTTAATAACCATAATTACTCAAGTACATATTATTATTTTTGCTTTTTATTGTTAAAAAAATCTTATGTTATTATAATTATTCCCTATATTAAGGATCTTGTGCTTACCATTTTTGCTGATTTATTATTGAACATACTTCTTTCATAATTATTATTATTTTGGCTATTTATTAATCACCATACCTCTCAGAATAAACAATTATTGGTCTCTTTTATTTATTATTTAATTGTATTCCTAAATTTTGTAACAGTGTGAATTTTAACACGATTTCATAAAAGAGAAGTACACGAAAAACTTCATTACTGTAAGAATATATAGGTGAACAAGGTTGCGATGGAACCTTGTTCACTTACTTGAAATCACTCAATTGCCTAACAAGGTTCCAACTAATAAAATGACTCCCAGATTTCGTATATTTCTAATTAATAATGATCCTTGATAATACTTAAAATCAGTTAAGAACATACAACTAACCGTATTTGCATACTCGAAACAATATAAAGTTGAATACTTATTGAATTACAGTCATTTAAATCTTTGAAGCCCGTTATCTCAGAACAGGGTCAGTGTCAGATGGAACCTTGTTATTCCAAGGGGTCAATTTGATATATATATATTTTTTTATTCAAACAATAAATAAAAAAATGATATTTTACTCCAAAGCTATAAAAATATGTAGTGTATTCAAAACATTATTCTAGAACTCATCTTGATTACTTTTTTTATCATACTAAACTAATGATTTAATTATGTGATGTAGAATGTGTTGGCAGCTGCTCGGATGGTTAAGGACATTGTTGCGGAAGCAAGACTTAAACAACGACCAACTCACTTTTTATCAATTCCCGTTAATTCAGATTTTATGAAGCAGAACTTTAATCAATTTAAGGTAATTTTGGAACATAATATTGGACCTAAAATATTATTTGTTATAGCATATTTTTTTCAAAATAGTGGTAATACTTTAACATTACTTAATTTTAAAGGAGGAAGTTTGCAATCTGGGAGTTGACCCTGAATATTTCATTGCGCAAGAGAAACTGCACCTTTCGTTGCTAATGCTGAACCTGGCAGACAAAGAGGAAGAAGAAATTGCAAAAAAATTTTTGGATAATGCGAAAAATGAAATTATTGAGTGAGTTTATTTTGCGGCTCTTTTAGTTTCAGATATTTTTGCTACACAGCTACTAATGAATGCACCTAACTAATGAAAATCGATTTTAAATTGTATGTTATGTATTATTATTGGCATAATAATTTTCTTTTGGCTGGCCTGAAACATCAAAAAAAAAAAATTTTATGTGAAGAGTAACTTTGTGATGTGACATTATAATT
Source organism: Halesus radiatus (assembly GCA_022606495.2). NCBI lineage: Eukaryota > Metazoa > Arthropoda > Insecta > Trichoptera > Limnephilidae > Halesus > Halesus radiatus. The sequence continues at coordinate 151,940 of JAHDVE020006083.1, read as the reverse complement.
TTAAATAAAAAAAGTAACTTAGTTCAAATCACTTTTATTTTTTTATGCTTATTGCCGACCGGGTTTCGCTACTACCGTAACTTCTTCAGGGCAGTACATACTCGGCAATAAGTATAAAAAATAAAAGTGATGTAAATAAAGTTATTATTTTATTGTGTAATTTCAGTCCACTCTTGAGTGCAATTACCTTTAATATTAGAGTTAAAGGGATAGCCAGCATGGACAATAAACCGAATGCCGTTCACGTTTTGTATGCACAAATGGTAGAGACGGATGAAAACAACCGAGGACTTCTCAGAAAGCTGCGAAACGAATTGATGAATTACTTTTCCAAGAGTGGTAAGTTGCTAGCTGTATTTTCAAATTTATCGGGAAGAATACTAATTAATTAAATAGTGTTAGCCCACTGGCATTCGTGCCGTCACGTATGATAATGAAGTAATCTGTCAATTGTGCTGAAAACTAATTTATTAGTTTTTTCAGGAACTGTTGTAAAAATAAATTTGATTAAAAATGCATTTACAGGGCGTTATCATATCTGGCTTTTATCGGTTGTTACTGCTGTGTTCTAGAATTCTAAACCTGATGCAAATGTCAACTAAGTAGCTGTTTAGACAAAGCAAAATATTGATTTAGTTGAAATGAGTGATATGGGAACAAACCAGTATTTTTTTAATAAGAATTCATTTACATTTTGACGGTTTCAATTTAACAATGTCGGATGTGTAAATTGGTAACTTTGCATAAGAACTGTAGTAGTTGCAATAATATGTTTTTCCAGTGAAATAAATAGGGGTTTATACAAAATATCAAAAACAATACTATATTTCTTTATCTCAAAAACAATAAAAATGTAGACGTGAAACTCTAAACACGTAGAAACAAAACTTTAAACAGCTCTGATAAGAAATTACCATTTGCACATCTGACATTGTTCGTTGGGACCGTCGATATGTAAATTGCAAAACGGAGTGCTGTATCGTCATTGCGCCATCAATATCTGTTAAGTGACATTTTAAAAATCGTTGAGGTCATAAAAAAATGTATTTGTCCCTAATAAATATAATTCTTTTATAAAAGGAAAGGTTAACTAGTAGACATAATACACATATAAGAAATTACTGAACGATGTTGACATTTTTAATACAATTTATTCTGGAAAAAATTATATTTTGGACACGGGTCACAATAGAAATTGTCAGCACAACGAAGATATAAAAATTTTCTAATTTTTTAAAATGCTTTGCAATTTCAGGTGTTCTGGCTAAAAATTATGAGGATGGTAAATTACATATAACTTTATTGAACTCTACATACAAAAAGGATCTAAAAACTAGTCCTGAAAAAGTTCAAAAACGGTGGGAAAAAAGGCAACCATTTGATGCTACCAAAATATTTGAAAAGTTGGAACATTTTGACTTCGGAGAACAGAGTTTAAAAGAAATTCATATTTCACTGATGGGAAAGGAAGGACCGGATGGATATTATCAGTCCTTGGCTGCTATTCCCATATAACTGCTGCCTGCCTTACCACTTAATCGCACAATCTTAATGTACACAAGTTATTTTATATCATCCTGTTTATACAAGTGTCGAGATAATTCGGTAAAATAAATTACAATGTTATAAAATTTCCTATATTGCCAGATTAAGGCTTAAATCTAAAGCTCTCTCTATTTTATGAGGTCAAACATAAAATATAGCGGGCAATTAATACTGATAAGATAACTTTTAACTAACACATAATTTAAGAAAAATACAAATTATAATTTATGAATACTGGTTATGGTTGAAAATAATAATTGTATTATACATAATATAATTAAAAATAAAAATAAATTAAAATAAAATTCTCATTTCCATCATGCATGTTGGTCCATTTCATCTGCAATCATTATTCCAAAAAAAAATGTGATGACAGGTAACAAAGTTAGTTGTTCTAATCTTAGTAAGTTTTGGTTCACTATAAAACAGAAAATCTTGGAGACATTAAAAACTTTCGAAGCTTTATGAGCGATGTTGGGAAAATTACACAGCTTTTTCTGTCTGGAATTTCTAGGTCTACACAACTACTTTCAGCTCGCAATGTCACTCATCATGAGCTATGCGGCTTTAAAATATCTGTTTAACTGTGAAAAAATAATACAATCTCCATATTTTTCAATAAGAAAATAAAGTGTTGAAACTCTAGCAAAGCCGAGTAGTATCTATTGAATTACAAAAACATTAATATTTGTTTTTCGTTTTGTACTTGTAACTTTAAATATATTCATAATTAATAGTAAATCATAGTTATATATGAAATTGAAACAAAGACCTGTCCCTGGCTTGAGACGCAAATTTCTAAAAAGAATGATATTCACGTGACAGATATGAATGCAACTCATCATTCCTTATCAAGTGTTTGTTGCCTGTAGTGTCAACTGATAAACCTAAGTGGTTGATTTTGTGTGAGATTTGCTATTTACACTGCTTATTGGGTACATATTTATACTGTTTTCTCTGCTCTAATCTCCCAAGTGTCAGCTTCACATTTCAATAATTAATTAAGACCAGACAGTACAACACTCGGAACACTTCCAGCACAACAAATTGATTACATTTGAATGTAAAATCAAAACATGAAACAAGATCCGGCTGAAGACCTGAAAAGTTACCCCTATGAATACTCATCGCTACAAGTAAATAGTCAGTGAGATATTTTGTTTTTTTTAAAACAAGTGTTGTTATGTAAACATTTGTGTATTTCATACATTATTATGGTTTAAAGATTAGATAGATGCTCTTCTTCTATCTGTTATTGTTTTATAAGTGACAACATTCAATGTACATGTTTTGAAATGGATCTTTAGAAACATTGTTAATTACATATTTGCTTTAAATTAAATTAAATTCTTCAAAAGTGACAAATAAATTGTATTTTGATATTAAATCTAACCACTATTATAATTGAATAGTTTGGCAAAGTGAATTTATTCGTATAGTTGGGGATATGGGAGTTTTTTTTTTTTTTAGTCTGAAGCCTCTTTCTTACCAGGCAAATTTTCTATTTTCAGAAATAAATGGTGCAAAGCGAGTAGTACTTTTCTGTCTCCTTACGGCAATTCTTCCAACCATATTAATTATCCTTCCACTGTATCTCAGACATGTCATGTTTGCAGATGTTATTTATTCAGTTTCCGAATCAGACGTAGTTGAAATACACCAAGGCTTATCGACGGTGTTTTGTCAAAGTCATTCATTAAAAATGAACAGAAGTTTTAATGCATTTCAAGTGGATAGAAAGTCTGTGGTCACAAATAGTAGGAAACATATCAGGTTGAAGAAGTCAATGACCCTGCCAGATGACACATTGGAGTACTGGGGATTCTACCTGCTGAAGGGGGCCGTTGTAGAATTGAAAGTGTGTTCCCGTTACGATGGATCTAACTTGCTTGTGATAAAGGGAGATAGAAAGTTAAATACTTGTGGTTTATTAAATGAATATGCCAGTAAAGTTGATGCAGTTCTCGCTCATGGACATGAAAAAGTGTCCGTAACTTTCGAGTCTGAAACAAATTCTTTAGATTCTAGTAATAAATCTAGACATGATCTTAACGTGCCTGTGAAGCAACAAAAGGATTCTAACGAAAACAGTGTTCCATCATTTATTGAAGAGTCGGGCAAAGCTGAAGTTTATGAAAAGTTCAGCTCCAGAGTCCGACGCTTCGCAGATGATTCGGATAAACCACTGCACAACCCAAACCATGTTTTAGATCGGGGAGTGAATCACGGAGGAAATGCTCTAAACTACTCAGAAAAAACTGAAGAAAGTGCAGCTTCAAGTTTTGAAAATGGCCTTCTCCAATGTTACGATGGAAACATACTGTTGAATCAGGAATTCCCGGCAAGCACATCTTGTTTGAGCACTAGTTTCCTGGAAACCCCTCCACAATCTCAGATGAGAACTACTCATGAGGTAGTATCCGATGGCTACTATTATTATATATTTTATAGCGATAATGACTTGACATACAATAATATATTTGCAATTTTTGATATTTCTAAACCTACATTTCAATACGCTAACATGTCAGAATCAAAAAGTTGTCTCAACCAGACTGAGTGCATGTTTACTATTACGTTTTCGAGTGAAGAAATCGTCATAGTAGAAGTGCCAACACTTAATGGCATAGAAGAGGAAGATAATATATCATTACTAACATCCACTTGTCATCCTAGAATGGGTGTTTATATTATATTTCCAACTGCAGTTTTATTTGTCATACTGGGTTTTGCATTTGTTTAATAAATCTTTTACATATAAAATATTTTTGATTTTTTTTTTCAATTAGTAACTTATACGAATAGCGGGTATCTTTTTAAAAACTTGTAATTTTATGAGTCAGTCAGGTCTATGAATTCTATTTGAATAGTAGTTTATTTTTTTAAATTGTAAGTAAACAATATATTTCCATCCAGAGTAATGTTAGCCTCTCAGAAGCTGGGTGTACTGTACAAAATCTACAGATACTTTAATAGTACACAACTGCTGACCCTGTATAAATCGCAAATGCACCCCACTGTAGAATTTGGCAGCCACCTCTGGGAAACACGCCAAATGCGCGCCCAACATTTGTACACGGTTGACGTTTCCCACATGAGATCGTGTCGCTTCTATGACTCATTCTTGTATTCAACAGCTCGGCTGTGGAATGATTTACCTCCTACAACATGGGTTTCTTTAAGACCCAGGTTCACTCCTTACTATTCTCTAAAAGACCCTCCACATACCATCCCCAAAGATGACATAGGCCTTGAAGAAAATTATTTCTCTCAGGGCCTCCTGTGTGGAGTTACTGTAAAAAAAAAAATTGTGTCAATATGTTTCCCGCTATGAGAAAGCCGTCTCGATGAAATGTATGAGCACATAAGTAAGACATAAGCAAGGACATTGAACACATGTAGTGAAGTTTTAAACCTTGGGTATAAAGATGAAAAATGGTATGTCACTTCCTCCTGTGAAATTGGGACTGGTATGTTTTATGGTGTTTATAATTTTTTTTAGGTATTTTAACTAACTAACTAACTAACCATCACGCCGTTTTCTCCGCAGGGGTAGGCAGAGAGGACGGACTGCCAAACAACTCGATCTTGGCATACACTTCTTGCTTCATTCACTTTCATACAACGTCTCATACATTCTCTTCTGTTATTCTGACTTTTGACATGGCCCGACTCAAGTATTTGATTCACTTGATCGTGCCACGTCTTCCTTGGACGTCCCCGGCTTCTTCTTCCATTCACATTCGCGTCATATATTCTCCTTACACTTCTTTCTTCATTCATTCGCTCTACATGCCCAAACCATCTAAGCGTCCCTTTCTTAATCTTGCTCACTATGCTTACATCAGCCTTGCATTCTTTACGAATCTCAAAATTTTTCACACGATCATACATGATTTTACCACACATTCCTTTCAGAGATCTCACTTCTACAGCATTCAGTCTACTTTCATCCTTCCTCTGCCAGTTCCATGCCTCACTGCCATACATCAGAGTTGGTATCAGCACTCCATTGTGGACTGCTAGCTTCGCTTCTTTGGACAACTTTTTGTTTGCGCCAACCGCGTTCAGTCCTCCGTTGATGGAGTTTCCTGTATTCACCTTTCTTTCAATATCCCTATCAGTCTTTCCATCTCTCGTAAACATACTTCCCAAATACACAAACTCATCTACCTGCTCCAAGTATTCATCATTCACAACTATATTGCACACTGTTTTCGTACTCTCTCTTTCAAACACCATGACTTTAGACTTACTTACATTCATCATTAGCTCATTCTTCATACATACTTCGTTCTTGCTAGATACGAGGGACTGTAGATCTTCCATACTGTTAGCAATCAGCACTGCATCATCAGCATACAACATGCAACATACTTGCAGACTACTCATTTTTACGCCCAAGCCCACCTTTTTCAATTCTTGCATACAATTATCCATGAATAGATTGAATAACCACGGTGACATTACGCAGCCTTGCGTAACACCTTTTGTGATGTCAAACCACCCTGTAAAATCACCGTTTGCCCTAACACATGCAACGCTTCCCTGGTACAAAGATGCGATTGCCTGTATAAGATTTGTATTCACTCCATACTTGGACAACACCTTCCATAACTTTTTTCTGTCAACTCGGTCGTATGCTTTTTGTAGATCTACAAAAGCACAGAAAAGTTTTTGATTTTTTGCCAGAAACTTCTTTGTTTCGAGAAAAACGAGAAAATCTGATCCATGCATCTCCTTCCACTCATAAATGCACCGTGCACATCCCATATTTTATCCTTTGTTTTCTTAGGTTTATTAGGTATTTTTAGGTGTTTGTTAGGTATTTTACTCATGACAAATTGAAAAATACAGCAAGTGGTTAATAGCTCGGTGGGCGAGACCCTCGACTAGCCAGCGGACAGGCAGAGTTTGATACTTAGAGCGTGTACTGACTTACTCCCTTCTCAGAACATGTTAAACTTATTGAGAAGGTTTATGCTATAAATCGTAACAGGTAGAGAAGTCTTTTCACTTAGTGATTCCTATATATCTTCGCTGTTCTGACTCAACCTCATATCTACAAAAATATTTTCTCAGGAGATGCAAAAACCGTGTATATACACGGTTTTTAACCGAACAAATTACGTTACTTTTTTTACATTAACTCCACACAGGATGCCCTGTGAAAAATACCTTCCCTCAGGGCCTATGTCATATTTGGGGATGCTGTACGGAGGGTATTTAAGGAAATGAAGAATAAAAAGTTCTGGGAAGAAAAAGGGGGTGGGGGGTGGGTAGGAATCTAGAGGTCAGTCTGTTCAGGAATGACGGACACAGTAATTCATCCCTCCCGGTGCAAGGTGATGGGTGGAGAGTATCCAGCTGAAGAGGTCAAGGGATTTTCCTCAACCGGCATCCGCCGCCAAAACAATATAAAACTTAACTATAATCTCGACGCTCACCAACATAATACACGACAACACCACAAACTACACATATCAAAAATGCACTCTACAAAATACGGACTGAAATCATTGGAATACATTGCTTACACCAGCGATAACAAGTTGCCTAAGGAATTGATACAAGTGTGCGCTTCAGACAAATCTCAAAATGATGTTCTGAGATCTTATTTTTTTAAATGCTACAGGAAAACCATTAATCATAAGTACCAACTCTGTTCTGATAGCCGTCCTCAAGTTTTGCAGATACTGTAGGTATATTTCACTCTTGTAAAACATTGTTATGTATTTCTATTGTATCTGTATGTTTCGAGCCTGTGCATTTTTTATATGTACGAGTATATATATTTTTTGTTTTTATATTTTCATTTACATATTTGCTTTGAAAACTTTCTTAAACTTAATATTATGCAGCAAAAATTAACATCCCAAAATGAGTTTAATTGATAACTCATGGGAATGCAACATTGTTGTATGTCTTTAAATAATAAAATTAAATAAAAAAATAAAGAAAAACTAAACAATCCTCACCCCATGAACCCGGGCACCCCTGCTAAGTCACCAAACGTAGATAACCATTTGGGGTGACCTATGGCAGAGGTGTTGGTTATCCAATGAATGGTTTAAGCGCACTTGAGGTGAATCTTCAAAAACTGCGCTTTAGAAATTTACTCTTATTATTATTATATTAGGTGTAAGCTAAAACCCTCTTGTGACGAATTTACATTAATTTTACCAATTAAAGGTTTTCTTTAAATTAGATTTTGATGGGTCCAACCTAGGTTCCATTCTATTATCTTGAGACAACATTTTATCGCGTTTTCTTATTAATATTTTTTTAAGCATTTAGAAACAGTTTTTGCTTTCACAAAAATGTATGCAGGTACTCGATTTCACATAAAAAATAAAAAATAATAACTCTTTACTGTCAGCAGCCGATTTTCTGTATATTTTTTTTTAATATCAACTCCACACAGGTGATCCCGAGGAAAATGATTACTTTCGGGCCTATGTCATTTTTGGGGATGCTGTGGAGGGTTTTCTTAAGGAAAGGAAGGAGGGGAAGTTCTGGGAAGGAAAGGGTATGACGGGTGGGTAGGAATTTGAGGGTCAGTATATCCAGGAGTGACAGACATATGAATCCATCTCCACTGCTGTGCAAGGCGATGGGTCGAGAGAGTCCGGCTGGAGAGGTCAAAGGGTCTCCCTCAACCAGTCTCCCCTGATCCAGCCCACCATGCAATTCTTTTTTTTTTTATTTAATTAACACATTACATATTTAAGTATTTATTAAATAAAAAAAAGGTTTGCTTTTAAAATAAAGAAAATAAATAGTTTCTTTCATATCTTGAGAAAACATGATTTTGTAAGATACGAGGTTTAGTCAGAACACGGACGATGTTGAATTTTGGGTCACGGGTACCTAATGAGAAGAAAACTTTTTACAGTCCTTGTTGAATTTTAGGAATTATCTTAGAGATTGGAGATTGAATATGTAACACAAAAATTAAAATATGTGTAAAATATTTTTAAGACATGAGAACCTCGATATTCTGAACAAATGTTAGTATTTGCAGAGAATTATATTTATAAATTTTGCGTTGAGTAAAAAGCAATTGTCTTCAATTTTTATTTAAAAATTTAACCAAATATGCATTTAGAAGTCTATCAAAGTCCCACCAAATAAATATTTGATTTATAACAGCTGGTGAACTAAAATAGAAATCGAAAAGCCAATTATTATGAAAAGTGTAAAATAAATAATAATGACAACAACAACAAAATTAAGAAAATTTATGTTTACTTCATACTTACTAAAATTATAATAATAAGATTTACACAGACTCAATTTTTGTTAAATACGCAAGAAAATTGTTAGTTTGGTCGCAATGACAAAATCAAAGTGACATTTGAGCGGAAATAACTATGAAATCCAAATGCTAGTTTAGTTTTCAAATATCTCTCTGTATGTTTAATTTATTAAAATAGGGTAGTCTCAATAAATATTTAATATTTTTTTTAATTAAAATTTGTGAAAATAGTTGTTTTGTTGATTATTCAGAATTGTGAAGCATTGGCACAGTCACTCACTTGACATTAGTTCTTTTCCTTTTTGCGAACGCAACTAGAACATGTCTTACTCACAGGATAGAAGGTAAGTTTCCGTTTTTGTGATTTTAAGTGTATTTCCGTGTGATATGTGTCTATTTTTTAGCAATTTAAATGTAGATTTTGAAAATACACTCTCTTCATAACCCCCCTACATACCATATTGTAATATCAGTTCCGTATATGTTCAATGATTCTCACGTTTTACAATTGCCAACATGGCGTACATTTGAGATTAATTATTTTTATTTAATTGCACGTGTTTTAATATCGTCTAAATCCATCAGCAAGTTGTATATATACTAGATTACCGCCAAAAAGTGCATTTGAAGCCGTAAATCATTCCGTACTAAACGTAATACTACCACCACATAATCCGAGTTTTCGGTGTATTAATCGATTCTCAAATTTATGTGTTATATTTTTTGCACGTTTTTGAAGTTTTTGTGTAAATTTGATTCTAAAAACCGTATAATAGTTATTTTCTTTATTTTATAGCGTCATCAACATAATAAACAACACTTTGTGTCGAAAAGTAATGCGTCATTCGTTCGTCTGCAGTGACAAGATTTTAATGGTATGTGTTTTTCAGAAATGATTGGGATACGGAGAGGCCGAAGAATGGCCCCTCCGAGGAGAAGGAAGTCCCCGCATCCTACGAAGGGCCCCCCGGTATGGAGCCAGATGGTGTCATCGATACCAACTGGCACGAAGTTGTAGAGAACTTTGATGACATGAACCTCAATGAAAGGCTCCTTAGGGGTATCTACGCCTATGGTTTCGAGAAGCCATCAGCCATTCAGCAGAGGGCTATCATGCCCTGTGTCAAGGGACATGATGTCATTGCCCAAGCTCAGTCCGGTACCGGAAAGACAGCTACATTCTCCATTTCCATCTTGCAGCAAATTGATACATCTCGCCTCGAGTGCCAGGCTCTGATCATGGCCCCGACTCGTGAGTTGGTGCAACAGATTACCAAGGTATGTACCAAGTTGATATTTTCTAAATGTCTTTGTTGTCTGCGAGTTATAACCCTCCCTGGGAATATGGCCAACCCCATCTTCATGGTGCCAAGATAAAGTTATCTTCATTGAGTCATAATTAATTGCAATATTTTCCGTAATATTTGTGTGGTATTTACCTAGTTTTATCAATTATTTGTGTAATTACTCTCTACAAAATCAGTTATTGTGGGTAATATAAAAGCTAACATGTTTTAAAATAGACTTTAAGGAGTAAATATTTATTTAAATCTGACATTAGTGACTTGTTTTCAGTTTCCCAGTGTGAAATTCATTTGCAGTAATAAATTCTCAACATTTCAAAGAACAAAAGATTCGTCTTACGCCACCCCAAAATAGGGTTAAATGCCAAATCATGGCAATCTTATCTCTTGCTGTTTGCTCGTTTGAGCGGATGAGTCAACAAATTTTTATTTTTTACTAATTCTTCTTCATTTAATTATGCTGATTTATTTGAATATTATTAATGGAAAATAATTTTTTTTTAGTGGTTTTCAAATGTTAAAATGAGATGACAGCCAATTGTGGGATTCCTCTTGTTTATCATTGCCCCCTAGAGGCATTTTAGATTCAGTCTCCTATCTTTCATTGTTTACACCTACTTTGCATCCAATGAATAATTTTTTTGTTATCAAAATGATTTTGTACCTATTCTGTGGAAACTGAGTGTTAAATTACTGCTATAAAGCTAGTAATACTCTATACTTACCGACAGTGTCTTAATTCAAATCGTTAGATTGACTTTGTTCTCCCACGTCTCGCACTGCAGTAGGGTCAGGCATGAACCGCATTTGTTCACCCTGACATGGAATTATTTTTTCATGTCATTTGAATTTGATTGACTCCTTCATATGTTTTGCACTGCAGTAGAGGAGACATTTGCTTGAACCGCAAATACTTCGCCGCGTTAATTTAATTCACACTACGATCTGTTGAATCAAAATGCCCACATATTACTCCAAAATTGTAAAACAATACTTTTCGTACAATCCTGTATTATTGTTTATAATATAAGTTTTCATTTGAAGTTGAGCGATATCTTATGTGAGAAAAAATTTGTGACTACTTAGTCGGTGGTTCAACCACCGGCTACAATGTATATTCTAAATGCAGACTTGTGAAATCAAATTCAAACATTATTCCTCCTTTTTCGAGTTCGATTGGCGCTTTCGTACGATTAATACTGCAGTAAGGTTGACGATGACGTGCTCTGTTCTACTTTCGTGCTCTTTTACAATCAAATCGAATCGAATTTGAATGAATTAATAAGCGATTGAGTTATTTTATACCTATAATATTACATTTTATGACTTCCTTTTGTCGGAAATTTTTTTTAAATGCTCTCATGGACTTTCATTAAACAACATAACCTCCTTTGTTCGTTTGTTCACCAGTGAATTGTAAAAAATTATGTATACTGTTTCTTATTTTTTCACACAGATGCATTGCTTGCATAAAAAGCATGGTTCTCACAGATGCACAATGTGAATAAAACAATTATAATTAGTACACCGAGTATCTAAATGTTAAAACAAGACAAAACTCTCTTTTTGATTTTAGTTTATAATTAATAAATATTTTACAAATGTCATTTTTACTTTTTTTCTACAAATTGTGCATAAAGAAAATGTGCTATAAAGAAAAATAAGTTCATTTATAAAATTGTGAATTTATATTTGGGAATAATAATAAAATTTAATTATCTCCATTGGATGCAACGGGCAAACAGCAAGTGATTATTATTTCTCCCCGATCAGTTGGAGTTGGCAGTTCTGCTATGAAACTGACTCCACTGTCATCAAGGTCATAACATCGTCCTTTGACCGTGTGCCCCAATGGATCAAATTTATGGATTATTTCAGGTAGTCCTGGCTCTCGGTGACTACATGGATGTGCAGTGCCATGCGTGTATCGGCGGGACCAACGTGCGTGAGGACATGCGCATCCTGGAAATGGGTGTCCATGTAGTGGTAGGAACCCCTGGTCGGGTCTTCGACATGATGTCTCGTCGTGCCCTGCGGCCCGGAACAATCAAGATGTTCGTCCTTGATGAGGCCGATGAGATGTTGTCCCGAGGATTCAAGGATCAGATCCACGATGTGTTCAAGATGCTGCCCCCCAATGTTCAAGTTATCCTGCTCTCCGCTACAATGCCCAATGAAGTCATGGAAGTATCCAAGTGCTTCATGAGGAACCCTGTCTCCATTCTCGTGAAGAAAGATGAGGTATGGAAACACCTAATATTATATCCCAGTTCTTTACCATAAATCCAGTAATTGCGAATGCGAGCCAAATTAAACGTACCCAACAATATGTTACACCAAAATCACTGAACTGAACAAATTTACCTATTTCTAAAATGCTGTCTATGCAGACATATCTACCAGTCCATTCTCCCATATGAATACTTTGGATGGAATGTTTCAGCTCACCCTGGATGGTATCAAACAATTCTACGTGTCCGTGGAGCGAGAAGACTGGAAGCTGGAAACCCTCATTGACTTGTACGACACTCTCTCCATCACCCAGGCCGTCATCTTCTGCAACACACGTCGCAAGGTATTGTCGCTTTTGTACTTAACTGTTCATTGCAAGATATAAATGATTTTGAAACAATTGTGCCATTAATATGGCGTAAGTGGTCAATTTAGTGTTTATCCTGCATGAATCCCTTAATTTGTCAATCTCTTCATATGTATTTGCGGTTCCTTCTTACCAGACGAATAATACATTTGTTTTTACTTCAGGTCGACTGGCTGACCCAAAGCATGCAAGACAAGGACTTCACCGTTTCCAGCATGCACGGAGACATGGACCAAAAGGAGAGAGATACAATTATGAAACAGTTCCGTACCGGCTCTTCCCGTGTGCTCATTACCACCGATTTGCTTGCTAGGGGTATCGACGTTCAACAGGTGTCTCTGGTTATCAACTTTGATTTACCTTCAAACCGTGAAAACTACATCCACAGGTAAAACATAAAAATGGTTGGTTTTTAAGTATTCTGATAATGTAATGTCATTGGTGACTGACCCAAGTGTATTTCGGTTGTTTGCAGGATTGGACGTGGTGGTAGATTCGGCCGCAAGGGAGTTGCCATCAACTTTGTAACACTGGATGACCGCCGCGCGCTGAAGGACATCGAAGAGTATTACAGCACCGTCATCGACGAGATGCCACAAGACGTTGCCAACCTTCTGTAAGAGCAGCACCCTAGTGCAGCCCCGCGCTCATTGGGAAAGTCCATGTTGTGAGTATTCGAGGTTCTCTTGTGGATGTGGAGGGTACGACCAATGGGATGCTTTTTATATTATATGTGTAATTATACTTAAGTTTGTGTACACAGGTCTTATCAAATTGTCCTTATTTATCCAATATTTTATTTTAAGCTTCATTTATAGATCTTAGTTAAATCTATTATAAATATTAATTTAAGCTACCAGTAGTGATTTGATACTTTTTGATCAAATATTTTTAATGATTATGGATAATTTTAAAATATCATCAATATGCGATGAAATTGTATTTAGTAAGTGGTGAAGTTTAATTTAACTGGGTTGGGAGTACGTTGTCATCAGTTGTCTTGTGTACCAGCGAGGTTACATTTTCCATATAAACCATTGACTGAAAGCTCCATTCCCGCTAAAGAAATAATTTGTTAATTGTCTCTTAGTTCTGTTGCCCTCTACACGAAAGGCACTATCATCTATAACTGCCTCTAGCTCTGATTGCATATTTTTATAAGTGGAGGAAGGGAGAGTGAATGAATAATGATCTCTTACTAGAAGCCCTGTCGGATTCTGGAGGGCATATTCAATGAGAATAGCATAAAAGATAATTGTAACCTCTTATATCTATTGTTTTGTAATACATACCTTGAATATTAATAAACTATCTTAAATGAAATGATTGTTTAATTCTGCATGCTTCTCTAGACCCTTCGTATTATGGGCCCTTGTAAAGAAGAATTCCTGTTTGTTACAGAACGGCCAGGGACACAGAGAGAGAGAGAGAGGATACATCTTTATTGGAAGTCCAAAATTGCAAATTGTTACATTTTTACTACACCCCTCATTCCTATTGAAAATCTTATAGGATTCTGGTTGAGCTTAATACTATTTTTTATAATTATATGTGTGTATGTATGTAAACATATTTATGTAACTTTACATACTATATATTCGCATACATACACATTAATATACATGTATTAATTTAAAGTTTGCTTCAATGCACAATAAAGTATGTATATTATAATTCCACTCTTTTTTTTGCAAATAAGTCTTCACCGAAAAAATATGATTCAGTCATTTTACATTCTGGTCGCCAGTAATATCATTTGGCCTCCCAATACTGCAATGCATGCTGCATAATATGAAAAATATGCATGCTAAACGGTTTACCATGTATGTATTTCAAAATGCATTTAGAAAAAAATTACTTAGCAAGAAATACCTAATACTGCAATGGTTTGCATCATCATAGAAAATTTACCTATTTTCTATCTACTAACACAAAATTGAGTCTCATCGGAAAGAAAAAAGGGTTTATCACTGTGTAGATTTTTAATTTCACAATAGAATAATGAAGTAGGTACACATATATAGTTTTTTTTTTACAAAATTATGACCCCTTGAACTGGGGGACATTATATTATGCAGTTGTGCACTATTAGCCCTCCAAGTGCTGTTCTGTCAGCTCACCTAGACTATTAAAAGCCTAGAAACACCCATTTGTCAGCAGTTTGATATATCATAATAAATAGAGAAGAGAAACAGTGCACTTCAGGTGATTTTTCAAAAAACGGCACTATACAAATATTATAACTAACCTTTGGCACGCCAAGTTGCAAATTAAAATTTGTGTTGCTATGAGGAGTGACTCAGTTACCCTGCGCATTTTATCATTATAATACATTTATCGGATCGGTTCATCCGCACAAGTTCAAGAACCCATCCGCTCTTTTATGGAAGCGGTGAACATGCTCGCCATGAGTCCGGGTTGGGCTCACGGTTCAGTCGAATGAACACCGAGCCCGACCTGCACTCCAGCTGCCCCACACGATTGGTTTGCCCAGTACTACTGAAGCCACCACATCGAAAAGCTCAGCCATTTGACCGCCCTTTCCTTAAGTCAAGCCCATTATTCGATCCATTCCCACATGTTCTCTTTAAAAACGGTGGGTAAGTCGGATGTGAGTGGGGGCAGCTTCGAGTTCAATATATTGCTTTGTTTTCATTGAATGTAAATACATATAACGTTGCCTCGAAATTAAATAATTAATTGAATATTCTTACACTTTTTATTCATTACATTTGGAGACACGACTTATCAAAAATAATGTCATTTCATAATAAAACTATATTTGGATAACTTGTATAGTGCCATTTTGTAAAAAATTAGCCTAAGAGTGCTGTGATGTACAAATTTTTTTTCAAGGCACTTATCATTATTTTTTAGTTAGTACCAGACTAGGGCCCTAACTGCTCCCAAATCATCTGGAGTCAGTGAGATTATGGTATCCCCAATCGGGGTATGTTCAATGTTGTAAGGCTGAAGGTAGTTTGGGGAAGGGGAGAGGATGGTGGGGGAGTACCTGGATATTTAGATCCGGCCACCAAACACGGCTAAAGCCATTTCAAGCAACACTTCGACTGAGAATGGTCGTCTTTAAGTTGGTTTACAAATAAAAGTGTTTTTTTTTTGTAATGCGGATTACAAATCTTTGGTTACGTTTGTTAGCAAAAAAGCACCGATAAATGATTAAACATGCTTTTCTCCACTTTAATAATCATATTCGTATTTTAAATATTTTGTAAAACATACAATGGCACGGTCAGAAAAAGGTAATATTTCAGATTAGATTTTGAAAAATGCTAAGCATATGTAAATTTTAAAAATATTAATAAATATTTTTTATTTAAAAATATTATGTTTATCGTATTGCGTAATAATACTATCATTATTTTGAATTAAGGTCATCCACCGGCTAAAATTACAACGAAATCACGCGCTCCTTATGCAGGTGGCGACAAGGTTGAAAGTCCCGCTTAACATCGGCCGCATGTTTCGATTTACGGAAAAAAAAACATCACCAAAATGCTTGTTTTATTCTATTCTGTAAAGCTCAGGCATAATTATTGAAATGTTTTACGGTCATATTCTAAAAAACTTAATTTACCACAATGAACAATAGGACAACATCGGAAAAGGGGTTCGGAAGTAGGAGAGTTTGTGTTTTAAACATTTTTTTAATGTCTGATACTTTATTTTTTTCTAGGCTTATAAAAAGACAACAAAAAAATGAACGGTTATACGAAAGGTCAAGGTGTGTTCTACTTGCAGTATTTAATTAAATCGTCTACGATATTTCTAGGCCATCAAATTCTCAAACCGAAAACACATGATTTTGCATTACTTCCCATTGCATCACCTTAATAAATAATAACTCTCCGATGTCCCTCTCCCCGTTAACTGAAAAATCTTCATACAAAAACAGTTTTTTTTCAAAAAAAAAAAAATTTTCGACTTCAACAACATCAATAATCTCGTATCTTAGCAGTCTAGCGCACTCAAAAGTCACGAGCCGCCACTGATAATTCTTTGTTTATATCTTTCACATACATTCTTCTGTAAATAACTACGCATTTGTTTGTTTAAGTATATAAAATCATATTATTCTCATGACCATGAGAATAATGTCAAATCAGTTCGATTCTTTGTCTAGAATTCCTGTGTAGAGCTATCTGCGTACAACATAGTCCGTGAACAACTGAGCACTGATTGAGGGCTCGTGTAGTGAAAGGGTCCGCAGTCGGGTTGGGGCTCGGGTCCGGGTTCATTATGTGAATGGGGGCTTAAGAATATTTGCTACCTGCTAGCAGTCCGGTGACTGATTATCTTACCCCCTCACGCAGATTTGGTAATGGTACGAGCAAGTGAGATGGCGCCCATCACCCATCACTGTCAATGATACCTACACAAAATAAAAATTCCATTTTAAGGTCTCTATTTAAAATAATACACGGTGGATAGTAATTGAGATTTTGACTACCACTCTTGGCAATGAGAAGACAATAACAAATTCAGACTTAAAGTTGTGCTAAACATATTTTCATAATGAACATGAAGACCCATCTAGGTAACTTGCAAAACAAATTTGACATCAGGGTTAAAAGGGTTTATCATACCTACTCAGAGTTTGTGATATTATAGTAAATGGTCGAGGGGTAAGGCTCTCGACTATATGTGTGCTCAAAATGTTTTCTAGGGTGGAGTGAAAAAGATTGCTTTATACTACGCTAATTTAATTTAACTTGAAACTAAAATTACACAACCCTGAAGTTACGCAAATGGTTTTCAATTTGAAAATTTTTATTTATTCTATTATGGGATTTTTTGAGTTTGTGATAAAGATTAAAAAAAAAGTTTTTAGATTGTGCATAAAAAAAAAGCATAATACTTGTAAAGTAAAAAGTTCCTAATAAACAAAAATTAAAGACTTAAAAATAAGTATTCATCCAGTACAACATTAAACTAATATTATTTTATTTCTTCAGTCTGTGCTATTTACATGTTTCATAATGGTGTAAATAGTGTAACCTAATTTTTTTGTGTGTAAGTAAGCAAGTAAAAAATAGGTTTTATTTATTTTACACAGAATTCAAATCCATAAACCAATTTACATTTAGAAAATAATTTCACAATTTTTTCCACTCATCAGTGAAACAAACTACAACTATTGAGATAATAATATTATGTACCCCTTTGCTGTGTAGTATATGTATTTTCTTCTACCCTAGTGGACATTCCTCATAGTACTAAATATTTTTGAGTGAGGTGAGTGAAATTTAAATAATAATTATTGTTTATGTTTTCAAAGAAAAGCATTCAATTTGTATGGAATAAACCCATCTTTAAAATGATCAGACTATTGTTAATTTTAATGGATCTTGCAACTGCTAAAATAGTCCCTTGTCTATATTTTGGCACACATGAATATGTCACTTTAAGGTTTATTGAATTAAAATGTTCTGGGTCCATGCACTCCTTCCTCTGACACTGAGCCTTTATCGATATAGTGATATTGAATATTTGATAGTTACGTTAGGGGACATGATTATAACACCCAAAATCAACAAAAAAATCTATAATCGTTTGTACTTGCGTAGAAGAGCATAAGTAATTTTGGTGTCTTAATTCCCAATCAGAATCAAACACGAGTCATTTCTACAGGTTTGTTATATAAAATATGAATGAATGTACACTAGAATAATTTTAAATAGATTCTTGCTTATGTAGAGGTGAACTGTATTGTGGGATTATTTTGGGGTAAGAGCGAACTGTGGGTGGGTGTTTCAAACTATTTCGAACCAATTTTAACCACTATCGGTGTGCACAAATACATTCAAATATGCGCTCTTTAATGATTTGTCTGTAATCCATTCCAAAGCATAAACATTTAAAAAATATATATATATACAATGGCTTCTGAAATATTACAAAAATTATTTGGTTCGAGTCCTGACCAGTAAGCATTTTATTTTGTGGATGTGGCACTATAATTTAAATACGTCAACACTCTGGCAACACTTTTACGTATCATAATCGAACGCGATTCCGGTTGTACGTCACCCATAGCAGTATCTGTATCTCCCCATTTCCTGTCTATGCTTGCATCCATTTTGCAACAGACAGTATTGAAACGTTCGTCGGTCAGCGAGGCCTGGTGTTTGAAAGTAAAGGTGTTAGAATATTACCCGATTAATCATGAGCTGGCAAGATTATGTCGATAAACAGTTGATGGCGTCGCGGTGTGTTACGAAAGCTGCTATAGCTGGACATGATGGAAATCTTTGGGCAAAATCGGAAAATTTTGAAGTAAGTTGGTACATGTGTGTTAAAAATACTTTTTTTTGACATAAATTCGTACTATCCTTTGTGGTGTTGAATGGGATATCAATAAGAAAATAGTATTTCTGTTTTATTATCAGTTGAAATATCCGGGCTCGCGCGCCGGCTCTCGCCGGATAATGGAACGGGAATGTGATTTTTCTCTTGTGGACTGTGCTCATTTTAGTTATTGTTACAAGAGTATTTTAAGCTATATTAGTCTGTTATGGTGTGGTTTCTCTCCCCGATTTTGTAAATTTCTCGTTTCTTCGCTTTGTATGACGCATAATCTTCGCACATCTCAACAAGATGGCGACAACTGACGGCCGGCGAAAATTTGGTCCATCCTCCATTGCTCTACAAGTGAAGTTTCCCGCTGTCAAAAAAGGCTGCTGTACGGCTCTTAGCTCATTTATAGTCTAAAAATATGCATTTCTTGCTATTTTCGTAAACCCATTTGTTATTAGGTCTCCCATTGTAAAGAATGTAAAATCGGCATATTTGGCATTTCCCTAGACGTTAGTTGAAGGCTTGAAAATATGGGTGTACCCCAATTCCATAAATAATAATAGCGTTTTAAAACGATTTCTTTATTAAATATATATAATTTCTCTCAGAATTTTAAGGGTTACATTTTAAATTGTCTATATTATTATATTCATATAATATGTGTGTCTATCACGTTCGTGAATATACATAGTTTAATTTACTAATTGATTGTAATTTAATATAGTTTAAATTGGTATCAATACTTCATTCGTTGTATATATTTTGCCTTTTACACCCACCTTTCATTCCTTTGTCAGCCGGTGCAGTGATTCGAACTTCGTAGGTCGATGGAAAACTAGACACCATTATTTACGAAAGAAATCCGATGTCTCAATTAGTATCGATGCCTGAAATTGAAATAAAATGAGACCCGCATTAAAAATAGCACAATTTAACGTAGATGGAACATGGCATCAAGTATTTTGTGATAGTAAGTAATCTTGGTATGTACATTTATTTCGCGATAAGAGACGAGAGAAAATCCTTTGTGATACGTACCCAGCCAGTATTTATTCCATTTCTGACTAAGCGCATCTGAAAATAATATATCTAGCACAAAGTCACCTAGATTGCCCCCTTTCGAAGTGTGCAGGTGTCACTTTGAAACGCATCTGTCAGATTGTCATAACATCACTGGTCATCACGACCATTATTTTGTATAGCGATAGAAGATATTGAGGGGGGAAAGGGCGTGATGACCGAGACTGTCGTTTTTATTCTGCGCATCTGCATACTCAATAATAAAGTGCGCTACATTTTCACTTTCAGTCTGAAATATCTGTGTAATGAAATTAATTTTATTTATTATGACAAATTGGGTGGGATTTGTATCCTCAGCGTTAGTAATTACTCTTAGAACACTCCGATTTAAAACAAATCTCACGAGGGAAATCCATTGCACAGGTCATGGCCGAGCGCAAAATGAGAACGAGGCATCGCTGGCAATAGTACCCACCCAGATCACAATAATTATTTTGTATAAAATGTCGATAAACAATAGATTTCACGAATTCGTTCTTTCCGCATGATTTCCGAAAAAAATAGTTTTGAAAGTCTCGATGTCTAGGGAAATCTACTTATACGATAATAATAAACCGTCATATCTATCAATGTTGATGTTTACTATAATTGTGTTGCATTCTGGGATATCACTTGTGGTGATGAATAATTTTTAGAACTTTTTTTACATTAACTCCTAACAGAACAGGAGGTCCCGGGAATAATAACTTCCCTCGGGGTGTACGTCATCTTCGGGATGGCTGTGTGGAGGGTCTTTTTGGGAAAGAAATAAGTTAATCTGGGTTTTGAAGAGCCCATCAATATGGTTTTTTTTAAATAATATTTCCTTCCTCCTACGATTAGGAGGAAGAAAGGCCGGCAAATCATTCCCATAGCCCGAGCTGTTAAACTCAGGAACGTGTCTAAGAAACGACCCGTTCTCAAAATCCTAAAAAGATTATAATTGTAAGTTTAAACCACATTTACACCCATTAGCTACCCAATTTTTAGCACTTGATATCCATTACATGTATAAACCCAGATGGGCATATAATCAAAATAATTTTTATAAATATTTACAAAAAAATCTTTTATAGCCCCGTTTATTGTGTTTAACTATGTATTATTATTATTATTATCATTAGCATGTTTCTCCTACACCAAACTCAAGAGCCTTCATTGGCGTAGTAACACTTTGAGAATAATAAACTTAACAACACAAGTCGATTGTATTCACGAACGTTGGGCGCGTATTTCC
The DNA here is from genome assembly GCA_022606495.2 of Halesus radiatus. Classification (NCBI taxonomy): domain Eukaryota; kingdom Metazoa; phylum Arthropoda; class Insecta; order Trichoptera; family Limnephilidae; genus Halesus; species Halesus radiatus. The sequence continues at coordinate 130,620 of JAHDVE020006083.1, read as the reverse complement.
CGACTGCATCGGTGGCCAGGGATCAATGCCGCTAGTTCCTTTTTACTTGTCAATGTCGTTATCACAGTTTCAAATATATTTTGTAATTGATTCATCGAAGTAAAGTGTTTAGGAGAATTTAAATTTTCACATCGATGTGAATGCTTTTTCGCAATCGAACCTGCGATTTCTTGACTCGACCGCTAATGCAACAGACCACCACACTACGGAATCGAGTGGCGAAAGCCCATTTTGATAACACGCCCCTTCATCCTGTCGAACCAACCAGAGGCAAACCAACCAACCTCACCATTAGCAGTCACCAACATTTTTATCGTTGGGCGAATGCCAAGTTAAAATTTCTGTTAAACTCACAATCTCAGTTTGAAATTAGTTAATCCTGCACGGATTGACCTCCGCTATGCGTTAAACTCTCAAAGTTTCGTCCACATAGTTTTTCCGACGGGCCGAACTGACGGATGAGTAAAAATCATCCTCTAGAGTAAATTTTAACTTAAGGCGGAAGAAGGTATCAGTATCAGTGAAATCACTACTGGTTTACATTATGGAAATCAAGAGAACATGCTTTGGATAAATTGAAGCTTTTCCTGTAGTTTCGCTTGATTAGAATTAAAATAAAATTGTTAATTATGTTATAAAAAATATGAGCTCAAACTACTGAATAATTTATGTTTTCTTTCGAAAATTATGAAAGCATACAGGAAACGGCTTTTAGCCGTGTTTGGTGAGATCTGAATAACCAGGTATTTCCCCACCCCCCCCCCCCCCAATACATTCGGCCTCACAACATTCCCCAATTGGGAATGTCATAGTCTCACTGGCTCCAGACGATTGGGAGTAATTGGGACTCTTGTGCGGTATTCATATAAAAACAAAATAACAAGTTTAAAAAAAAAAAACTATATGGCTAAGATTTTTTTGTGACGTTTCCCTTGATCAACTTTTTTTTATCTCGTACAATATTATTGTTAAAACAAATACAAACCGCTTTTTGCACTTTGTCAAGCCAACAATATTACTACCAAGCTGTGCTTACGTCACCACGAACATAGAGGTAATAGGCATACAATTCGCTTGGCAAGCTAGAAATGTTTTAAGCGTAAAAATCGGTTTTTATTTATTTTGTGAATGAATTCCATTAACGGGGGACTGAACGCGGTTGGCGCAAACAAAAAGTTGTCCAAAAAAGAAGCGAAGCTAGCAGTCCACAATGGAGTGCTGATACCAACTCTGATGTATGGCAGTGAGGCATGGAACTGGCAGAGGAAGGATGAAAGTAGACTGAATGCTGTAGAAATGAGATCTCTGAGACGAATATGTGGTAAAACCATGTATGATCGTGTGAAAAATGTTGAGATTCGTAAAGAATGCAAGGCCGGTGTAAGCGTAGTGGACAAGATTAAGAAAGGGACGCTTAGATGGTTTGGGCATGTAGAGCGAATGAATGAGAAAGGAGTGTAAGGAGAATATATGACGCGAATGTTAATGGAAGAAGAAGCCGGGGACGTCCAAGGAAGACGTGGCACGATCAAGTGAATCAAATACTTGAGTCGGGCCATGTCAGAAATCGGAATAACAGAAGAGAATGTATGAGACGTTGTATGAAAGTGAATGAAGCAAGAAGTGTATGCCAAGATCGAGTTGTTTGGCGGTCCGTCCTCTCTGCCTACCCCTGCGGGGAAACGGCGTGATGGTTAGTTAGTTGTAAATGAAAAACTATTAATCGAGGGAATATTATACAAGTAATCTTAGCTATAAAGTAGTACAGGGTGGCCACAGACCTGGAAAACCAGGAAAACCGGGAATTATCAGGGAATTTTACCGAACCGGGAATTATCAGGGAAATGTCAGGGAATTCCAAAATATTTGTAGAATATCAGGGAATTCCAAAAATAAGACGATATTCGTTATTTTGCGATTTGTGAAGTCCCTAAGTTGTGTTTTATTACTGTTACTAGACTAGCGGCGTGTGTAATAAAAGATATGCCGACAAAGACAAACTAGATAGGTAAGTCTTTTTTATTATTATTTTCGTAAATAGCCCTTGCAACATGTCAATAACCACCCGCCTTGGTTTATCCCCTATACTATTCTAGTAGGTGCGAAATCTGTAAAGAAAAAGCTAGCAAAATTTCGCGGTCGATATATGTCACAGCCGGCCTTTCAAATTCAGATAGTTAATGCAAATTCGTAAAAATAAGAATTGATTTTCGCGCTGAATCCTGTCGCGGCCGACCCTTTAAATTCAGTTAGGTATTCGAACTATATTCGTAAAAATATGGTAAATTTACGCCTAAATCGAAAATTTCGCAGCCGATTTCAGATGCAGTCGGTCCTTTAAATTTAGATATTCAAAGTAAATTCGTAAAAATACGATACATTTCCGTGTAAATCGAAAAACCGCGGCCGAAATCTTTTGCCGCCGGCATTTCAAATTCAGATATTCGAAGAATGTTTGTAAATATATAACATATTTCTGCGTAAATCGGAATTACGCAGCGAATTATCATCGGGGCCAGCCCTTTTATTTCAGATATGCGATTAACATTGGTAAAAATACGATATATTTCCGCCTAGTTTAATAAAAATAAATTACGAATTAACGAATTTCGAATTAAAAAACACATTTTGGTAAATAATCCATAAGCCGCCACGTTTTTAATAGGCATAGATATTGGAAATTACACTTAGTTTCAACTTAATCATAAATAAACTTCTAAGTCGGGGCTGATGAAAAAATATGCACATTATATCATCACTAAAGGTGAATTTTTGTATGAATTTTTTTTATGAAATAAAAATTAAAGTGCCCGTTTTTTCACTTCCCCCTACTGAAATCGATGTTGTTTGTTGAAATTAAGTTGAAACGAAGTTTAATTTCCAAAATCGGTGCCTATTAAAAACGTGGCGGCTTATGGATTAATTAATCACATTTTGTATGAAAAAATTTTTTTTGTTCAAAATTTCGAATTACGAATTTTTTCGAATTATCGTGGTTCGAATTAACGGGGTTCTACTTTATCAAGCGCATTTAAGCAATGCACGAATCGAGCCTTTTCTGGCATAGATGAAAATCGCGTTTCAAAAATAATTTTTTTAACGATATTCCCTTATATAACATATCAGGGAAAAATGTAGAAACTGCCCTGGAAAACCTGGAATTATCAGGGAGTTTTGAAATCCCTTTTTTGTGGCCACCCTGTAGTATTTTATTAACTTGTTTCTTGCATTCGTTCATAATTTATTAATGAAAAAAAAATTATAGTTAGCGCTTATATATTTTTCAACGTAATTAGCAGTTTTATTTTAATTCTTATCAAGGGAAGTTCTAGGAAAGGGTTCAATTTATCGAAAGCATATTTGTTTGGTTTTCATAATGTAAACTGATTCGTAGTATAGACTAACCGAAATAGTGATTTCACCGATAGCTTCGCCTTAACTTAACGTTCGCTCAGTTGTGATGGTGAAAGTGGCCGTTAATAAATATAAATAAATATAGGATTAACATAACTTGCCCTCTTCCCAGTCAGCAAGTCTCCCAAGCTGTAGTTTTGTATGTTTAATTTCCACGAGTTTTAAGCACAGCGTACGTAAGCAATGAAAACGCGAGTATTTTGAGAAAAAGTATTCACGGAAATGTGGCGTTGTAAATAACACAACTGTTTTGTAAATAATTCTGATTCAATCGATGATGGTCGGCATTCCGAACATTCAACTTTATTATCTTCATTTCGTAGTTGGTAAATATTGTATTATAATGTCTTTGATTTTATGGATACTTATCTCGTAGAAACTTATGCAAATCCTTGGCTAGACTAGATTTTGTTGACCTTTTGACTGGTTATCGCATGAAACAGCTGGATAGAGATAGGAGTCTTACTAACCTCACTTATATTGAGCAAAATGGCGTGCAGTCCATGGAAAGCTGCGCCTACCCCAAGAAAAACGAACCATTAAATAAAAAATATTATTTTGTATTCACCACTTTATTAACCGTTTTAGTGCTGTACCGATTTTGCAAGTAGGTGCGGTGCGCAAACAGCTATTGATAATTTGTGCTATTAGTTAATAATTATGATATTAACGAAAAATGTAACTCGGACAAATATCAACCGAACTCTTGATATTAATTAATTGATATTAATCGTAAAAATAATTGTATCCCATGCATCTAATAAAAAACTAAAATTACTAAATATATAGAGAGAAAATTATGTCGCTTGACAACTGTTTTCCCGTGCAAAGGTCGTGTAGTCCCGTCTCACAGCGGGCGCATATGAGGAAAATTCACTTTCTATTCGCATTCTATTATTGCGATGGCCAATAATCGCACTTCCGTCATCACCGTCTTCATTTATCAGATCGAAGGGCTCATCATCCGTAATGTCGCCGTCCTTTGATACATCGTCCGCGATAGAACTAAGTTCCGACACGGGGGAAATATATCGTTTTAATTTATTATAACGGGACAAACGATATAGATAGTTGACAAGATATAGGCCAACTGCAATACACCGCTTTCAAAAGGAACGCGTGCTCTTGTAAGTATCAACAAACGCATACTGAAGAACGCAGCGTCTAAGCACTTCGTCACAATTTTCGTGGCTAACGCTTGCAGCGCCATAGCGCTGCACCGCACTCTAACGGTTAATATACACAGATATCGACATGTTTCGAAAGCGTTGCTTTCTTCATCAGGAATATATAGAATACTCTAAAATAATAATGTCAAATATAGACAAATGATAAACAAAGAACACAATTTTTTTCCATAAATATTAGATTTTTTCACGCCATCATCGTTCTGCATTGGTAAATTGTTTCTATATGTCAAATTTACAATTTCATTAGGATAATAAAATGGCCGTTTTCATATATTCATTCCACAATTCATTCCCGAACTTACATACAGCCTACCTTTGCTTAGAGTAATGCACACCACCGATATTGAAGAATTTTCTCTGATTGTTACATAAATAGCACTTTTTATTATTTATGTACAAAGACATCACTGTCACATAATTTTGTGTAGAAATGCCAATGATTATGATTTGTTTAATATTTGGGATCAAGATGAATTCATAAGTGTTATTTAGCGATCTATTTATCATATTGTATCCCCATGACGTATTTCCGTAGTGGCCTACATAGCTTGTTGCTTGCGTAAATCGGTCGCAACCTGGAAAGGAAAGCCGTGGTTATTTCTGGTCCAGTTTGTGGCACTCAGCTTCTTTCACATGGCTGGGACATTTAACATGTTTTCAGTATTTAAACAGGGCGATTTGTTCTTGAAGAGTGCCAACGCCGATTAGTGGAAATAACCACTTTTAAAATAATTCCAGAAAGATTTCCATACAGGTCAGGTATTATAAACCTTACGATTTGTATCGTAATTTCTGCTAAAACCGAAATGTCTCAAAAAGCACTCGCTTTGAGCCTACGCGCTCAATGGGTGTCCAAAGATTTGGGATCTACGAATATCTGCAATGTTGGGTTTAAATCTTCCCATCGTCAGTAGCGTGTCGCCATTATTATCCCAATTTCCTGAACAAAACTTTAAGGGTGGGGTATTTTTCCAGCCGAAAAGTAATTTTTTTATGCCAACTTTTAATTATAAAAGCAGTGTGGACTAACTTTTTTCGGTTTACGGGAAAATACTTTTCGGCTGTAAAAATAACGATAACGGCGCATCGCTATTATATAACACACCGGCTAATATTGGTAAGCCAAATAAATATTTATAGCTCATTGCCTTTTTTATTGCACATTCAGATTCTACGGTTAATTCAGAAACCCCGTTTTTTTAAACCGACTTTTGTATAGAACCTGGACGGAGAACTCCCGACTTCCAAAAAACAAATTAACTGCAAATCTATGCAACAAAACTGCCTTTCCAAGTTGATTATCTCCCATTCTTAATTGGTATTCTCGAGCGTCTAACCGCGTTAAAGCCGACATTGTTGCGTTTTCCGCAACTGGCACATTCACCCTACGACCTTGATTTTCAGTTTGAATGAAGGCTGCCGTGTTTACATGAATAGGCTGGCAGGGTTTGTATGCACACATACACCAACACTACAGAGTTATCCAGCTTAGCGTGGCTATTAAATTGTTTTTTTATTTTATTTAGATGGAGCTTTCCGTTAGTTATAGCTCCTGATCTATTGATAGTGTCACATTTTCATCTAATTCTTAGTACTGTAAATAACATCGCCACGCCCTCAGCATTATACAGTTGAGACGGTTTTAACTTTAGTTTTAGAGTGAATGTTTTAAATTGATAAATTAACATTCTTTCAGAAATACTGTTCCCTTCGACATAATTAGGAAAAAGTTACCTTTACGGATAACGCACTTCCTCAAATATAAGTTACGTATGCTGAGCAACATTTTTTAAAAGAACATTTTCAATTTAATATCGAAAAAAATACATTTGTCGATTCCACGATAAATCAAAAACAAACCAAAAAAACTAGACCGAAAACCTAATTAATTATATATGTAATATTATTTTTTTAATTAAAAAAAATATTCTTTAGGTTAGATTAGGTTTTCATACTTTTAATGACTTTATATCTCTTTTAAAAAAGTGTTTCTGATTTATCCGGTCACCGCATTTTCACCCCGATTTTTTTAATGCAACGATTGGTCCCGCTGGAGAATTTTGTGACGCGGGAGGAAATCGAGTGGGACAATGAAAGTCTGAAAACCGAACCTGCGATATTCGCACTTTTTTAACCTGTGACCTCTGAACTCCACAGGAGCGTACCTTTAATCTCCTCTGATTGGTACGTATTCAACCCTTCATTTGGGGTCCCGTTATATCGCGTGTAAAATAAATTGTCCAATCAATCGCTCTTTCGTAACTGTCGCCGAATTACCATGGAATAATCCGGTCATAAACACGAATTTACTCTCACTTTTTTCTAACTACGATATTTACCTCGTGTTACGCAACATGTGGTCTCCTTCGTGGATTAAAGTCAAGTCACAGTGACTCAACAACTTGGCCTAATATGTAACGCGGTGTGTCGGCATTCGTCTATCGCAATTATTTTGAGAAAGCAGATCTTTCTAGAATTTATTCTCGTAATCCTAATTTCTATATAATATGTAGGATGGTCACTTCAATGGTGGTAGTCTTGAATATCTGGTGAACACTTTTATCCTAACCACGATTAGAATGTAAACTGATGAGATGTTTGTTTACATTGTTCGCAGGTATCAAAGGACGAACTCGCAAAACTCGTGCAAGGATTCGACAAACAAGAACTTCTGACCAGCGGCGGAGTAACGCTCGCCGGCCAGAGATACTTCTACCTTAGCGGCACAGAACGAGTCGTCAGAGCGAAATTCGGCAAAGTCGGAGTCCACTGCATGAAAACACAGCAAGGTAAATTTATTGACACTTCACAGGTTCTACTGCCCGAATCGCGCTTCATTTCAAATCGTTTCACGCCATTTGTAATATGTATCTTAAATACATTTTATTTTTACGGAGACCTGTAAAAGTAATTACAGGTCCTGGATGCGAGTTGACGGAAAACCGCTATAAGAGCATGCCCAATAAATATCGACGGTTCTTAGAATCCCTGTCGACTTTTCGTGGTTCGTGGGATAACCCTGTCATAAGGGAATGTACCCCATCTGCAACTAATTAATTCCTGGTTTGTTTGATTTGTTGCAGCCGTTGTAGTATCACTATACGAGGAACCAATCCAGCCACAACAGGCAGCGTCTGTCGTGGAGAAACTAGGCGATTACTTAATTACCTGTGGATACTAGAGGTAAATATACATGTTTGTTACATACCTCACACCCTTTGTACATGTAACCAGAGTCAGTATCTCATACTACCCTTCTTCTTTTGCAGACGCGAGCCGTGATCTGAGGACTACTACGTTAAGATTACTTTAATTGTTTTTTTAAATAAGTAATTACTTTTGTATATTGTATAAAATGGCACGGACACTGGGCGCGGGCACGGGCACGCGTGCCGAGCGCGCGCCCCGCGCACTGCCTCCTCGCCGCCGCACGTGTATTTATATTATAAAATAAATAATGTATTACTATATGTATCTATGTATGCGCTGCACAATTATTTCCCGATATTTGGATCGTACTCGTCTCTCTAATGTTCGGTATCCGGAGACGTGCGGTGGGGGAGGCCCGTGCCCGAATGATTAAATAAAATATATACAGCGAGCATTTGTGTACGCGCTTTCCAGCAGAAATATTTGATACTGAGAGGATGTAATAAATTAGGATTTTTATCGAAAAATCTCTAGTCCCGTAATTTTGCCTCGACTCTGTGACTCTCGCTGTGAGGTGCGTGAGTGCAGCGAGTGCCGTGGGGCTCCCAGCCACGCCACTGACCACTGGCTGCCATTCGCCATACCCATCATGTCCACGAGCCCACGCGACCCTTCTAATAGTATAATACTAGATAATACGGTTACTAATGGAAGTTATGGATTAGATACGAGCTCAATCGCTATTACATATTTTATTTGCCTCCTTTATTTCCATACCCATATGACTAATAAAGCGCTCGATGAAATTTCCCCTCGATTTTAAATTAATGCTTGCATTCAATAAATAAAAGGTGTATATTGTTCTGTCTATGAAATATCATGGATTGATATTAAATCTATAGCTTTGTAAATTGTTTCTCTTACTATGCGGAGGGTTATAATGTGTCTATCTGATTTAAACTAAATTTGTATTAAAATGTATAAGTTTTTACTTGGCGAAGTAATCTACACCTCTGATATCTGATAACATCCATCGTACGAAAGCCACCACCCCTCAGAGACCATATCATTTATACTGCCCTGTTTGTAACTTAACATTTGTAACAAAAGCAATTTGGTTTGTTGATTGTCTCCATTAAACGATAAACTTTGCAAGCACATCTTACTTTTATTCCCGATCCCCCGTCCATGTCCTCCAACAAGTTACACACCTTGAACTTGTAACAAACACCCTGCAAATCATTCACCCATCGAGAAGAGTGGAGACGGAACCAAGCAGGTTGGAACTCTTAGCCCGCTCTTCACGGGTCGGTAAGGAATCAACATAAACCAAGTGCAGTCAAAAAGCGTGATACCGAGAGCGCTCCATTTCTATTAGACCCCGTACGCGGGTTAGTGCGGCTCGGGAGCAGTATTGGGTACCTCCATTGCCCATATTACTGTACCTACGCGAGCGATGTTGATTTCATACCGACACGTGAAGGAGCGGGCTTAAACCGAGCAGGAAACTGCACAATACTGTATACGACGCTCAATCGAGAGAACTAAAAAATAATAATGGTGAAGTTTAAAAATAAATAATTATCGTGTTAGGTGGCGTTCACCCCAATCTATCTTCAAATGTTACGGGCAAAAAGGCAAGTAAACAATGATAAGATATTCTTAAAAAAACATTATCCTTTAAGACCGAAAATTCCGATCACCGCATCAATATTTTCCATGTCCTAAAACAAGGAGAAAGGTTCTTGGAAATTAGAACGTGCATGTAAGTATTTGACGAAACACGCCATTTCGTCACGGGGGTCTTTAAAATTGAGCGCGATTGGATTTCGCCGACATACCTAAAATCATTTAGATCGATAGGTAATTATTAAATTGATTGTTCTTTATGAAAATGGCATATTGATTGATTTAACAAAAAATAAGCAAACTGACTTCGTATTCCTCAAGATTGGTAAGTATTCGTCTGAGGGTCTGATATGTTCATGGCGATAATTGATCCCCTTGCTCGGCTCCCGATCCATGTAAACGCAGAACTACCATAATTGAGCTAGTCTGAATTTGCTGAAAATATGACTTATAAAAAATAATAGATTGAAAAGGGTGTGTTCAATTGGCGCGTAATTGTCTTCACAGTGCGGCGTCCTTGAACTAACTGATCGGGTCAAGTTCGGAACGTTCTAGGTCACCCAGTGCTCAAATATTCTAAAGCGAATGTTTTGTTTTCAGTTCAAATAGAGACATCCTGACAAAGTTTAATGTTTAGGTATTGCAGTGCTTTGGCATGTTTATGCCCGACTGAATTTTCATTGAGACACGATACACCCAGCGTATTCATGGGACATGCGGCTTGCAATAAGGTTTACCCGCCGAGGACCTTCAACTTGATTGACAGCAAATATTCTGTTCCTGTAGCCAAAAAGCTCCTGGCATATTTTTCTTACAATGGCAAGTACCAAGCCAAGGACGTCGCGATATGTTCCACTGGCGCTGACACATAATACAAAAACAAAAAGGCCACCCCTATCAGCAAAAGTATTTAGGTATACTGTTTCAGTTTTGATTTATTTTATGTGAGTAATAAGTAGGAAATTTAAAAAAATGCTTCGGATTATTCTACTAAACATATCGTACCAATTTAATTTTAAGTTTAATTCTAATTTTATATTTTGAAATTTCTTCAAACGATTGGTAACTTTGTGGCGTCATTATTAATTAAATAATTAAAAATGTGCTTTGTTTAAAATTAAAGAATTAAATATAATTAAACAGATTGCAATAAATAACTGTTATAGTACAAAATTAATAAATAATATATTAAAGAAAAAGTTTAAGAAAAATTTTATTAAATCTTATGTATTCGTATATCCACAAATAACTGATGTTAGTAAACAGTGGAGAAAAATATTGTTTTTAAATAATAATACCGCAAATTTAATTATTAAAAACTTGCCAAATACTATCCAACCAGCTTTTTATACTAATAATAAAATAAAAATTAAATTATGTTTTAAATAACAAAGATAAAGATAATATTTTGAATAAGTCGGGGGTATATAAATTGATTTGTAATGATTGCAACTATTTTTACATAGGAAAGACTTCTAGAAATTTCAGTATTTAAGGCCATCCACCGGCTAAAATTCCAACGAAATCACGCGCTCCTTATGCAGGTGGCGACAATGTTGAAAGTCCCGCTTAACAACGGCCGCATGTTTCGATTTACGGAAAAAAAACATCACCAAAATGCTTGTTTTATTCTATTCTGTAAAGCTCAGGCATAATTATTGAAATGTTTTACGGCCATATTCTAAAAAACTTAATTTACCACAATGAACAATAGGACAACATCGGAAAAGGGATTCGGAAGTAGGAGAGTTTGTGCTTTAAACATTTTTTTTAATGTCTGATACTTTATTTTTTCGTAGGCTTATAAAAGGACAACAAAAAATGAACGGTTATACGAAAGGTCAAGGTGTATTCTACTTGCAGTATTTAATTAAATCGTCTACGATATTTCTAGGCCATCAAATTCTTAAACCGAAAACACATGTTTTTGCATTACTTCCCATTGCATCGCCTTAAGTTATTATTTTAACACCTTAGGTTCTGAATGAACTGTTCTGAATTTGCAAATCATATTTTAGAAACCAATCATTCGTTCGATATAAATAAAGGTTTCAAAATTTTGCATATAAATACAACCAGTTTACAATTAGATAAATTTGAAATTTTAGAAATAAGAAAAAGTATTAATAGTGAATTAAATTTAATAAACAATCAAATATTTTTTTTAAATAGCTGTTTCTTAAATTTATTATCATGTTAATATTAATAATAATAATAATTTCTAATATAAATTTGCTATTCAATTTTTTATAATTATTTTTTATTAGCATTTTTGATTAATTACTTACCTACTTTAATTAATTTTTGTTTATGTTTATAATTTGTATATTCTTAAATTATTGTTCTAATTTTTATCATTTGTCTATACTTGAAATTATTTTTTAGTATTCATATATTCCTGAGGATGATAGCATTGTTGTCAAAACATGTAGAGATATTTATTTATTTTCATAAAAGTGGTGTAAACAAAGTACATTTTTAATTATTTAATTAGATATTTTGGTTTAACGCCAGAGGCGGTCGGCCCGTGTGCGCGTTGAAGCAAGCCCACATAGATCACAAGGCCGGGACACTGAATACCTACCTCTTAACTTGTATGAGAAACTCACAAAAGAAAGAAAAACAAAAATACTTTCATAAAATTTATTTTTTTGAAAATCTCATACAAGTTAAGAAGCCGATTTTATGCAGTGTCCTGGCCTTGTGATCTAGGTGGTTTTGATTGAATTCACTGCTTGCCAACCGCCAGCAAAAAAAGCTTCTTTCACATATACAAACAAATATTTAAAACAATTAAATACATCATTCAACCAATTAAATATTAGTAATTTAATTCTGAGAGCAACGTTATTTAAAATGTATAGGTATGCTTATAGCAGTGGCGTGCAATCCATTAAGGCTGAAAAGCTGTACCTGCTCTAAGAAAAACTTATCTTAAAATATATTTAAAAAATTCGGCAAATTTCTGATCAAAATGTATTTTTTCCGTGTATTTGGTAAGGAATGTGTACGTTAATTTATTCAGTTGGCCCCAACAATCAGGAGACAATGATAATAAAATGCCCATTTTCAAATATGCAATATATAATAATTCATACCCGATCGAAAATCTACACAGCCTGCCTTTGGTCATAGAACAATGCACGCCGCTGGTTTATAGGTATGTGTGCAAATAATGAGGAACGTCGTTAAAACAATACAATCATATTGCTTACTTTTCAGTTCATATAGTTTCCTGATAATATTTTATTAAGTATAAATGGGCAATAATGAAAATATTAAAATACCCAATCATATTTCTGTGCTCTTCATATTTTTTGTTCTCTTTAAATTATTATTTTTATTGGGACAATAAAGAACTCCGGTCCATTTTTACTTAATTTTTAATCAATCGTGACGTTCTAATTTAAATACCTGAATAATTTATTTTTTCTAAAGTGAGTTTTCATAAGAAGTTAAAATAATTTTAAAAATTTCAAAGCCCGTCAAAACGCTCCAAATCTATGGCCGATTGGATTTGAGCAGTTTTGAGGTTAACATATCTAATTTCAAGAGCTTTACTGTACATCATTTTATACCTATTCTATTCATAGTAAACTCAAGATAATAATAGTAATTAACATTATCAATATCAGTGGCGTGCGGTCCATAAGGGCTGATACGCTGTCTACCCTAAGAAAAACGTACCACTAAAGAGTATATAACAATGTTTTATCAAAATTGTTTTTTTTCTCCATAAATTGGTGTATATTTTTTATGTGACAATCGTACTACATTGGTAAATTGTTTATATAATATAACAAATTTACACTTTTTAGTAAGATATTAAAATGGTTCGTTTCAAATATTCAATGCACAATTTTTATATTGAATTTGAAAAACAACGGGTCAGCCTACGTTTGGTTATAGATCAATGCACGCCACTGCTCAATATCCGTATTGACAATTGGTTTGACCATGAATATTCTTATTTCTTACATCATTTATTTCTTTTTAATATTTATCAACAATTATAGAGCTTAAGGGGAACGGCTGCGCGGCCTGTTTGTTACAAAACTTAATTTTGAACTTGAGGCCAAAATACTCACCTAAACCTAATGATCTTTTCTTTCATCAAAAAGTATAATAGATATCTACGGATGAGAAGTAATTTATTTATTTTTGTTTTACATTATGAAATATAGGCCATTAAAGGAATTGATTTTTCGCAATTTTAGAAGCACCTTTAACAATTATTTGGGGGCTAACGGTGATGTAAAAAGTTTTACCCCGTCTACTGAAATATTATGAAATAGAAAATAATTTTTTTAAATATTAAAATAAGCATTATGGTGGGCTTTAAATTAAATAAAAAACGACCATTTTACGTTTGAACACAAATTTCACGTACATAATTTTAAATATCAACCCGAAAAAACGTTTTTTTTAATGTTTTGTTTTTGTATTTTTATTTACGTAATCATGATTACATAGCAAATACGATAATTTAAAAAACATGCAATAAACCCGAAAATATTTTTTTCGATGTTGCCTCTAAAATTATGAAAAATGTTTTTTTTCATGTCACATACTTCATAATTTAAAACAAAAATAAATAAAATACTTCTCATCCGTCCTAGATATTTACTAAACCTTTAATTAAAAAATATATCTTTCAGTTTGGATGGGTATTTTGGCCTCAAATCCAAAATTTTGTTATGTATGAAACAGGCAGCGCAGCCGTTCTTCTTAAAGTCACACAAAATAAGTTTAAATTATGTAAAAACTGAAAAAAAATACGTATTTAAAATACAAAACAAAATCGACAAACGAAATTTTGTTAATAGAAAACCAGAATACGCGGGTGGAGATGTTCCGAATGAAATGGTACCAATATAACAGGGTATTAAATGAGATGATTTTTTTTCGCTTAAATAACGATTTATCAATTCTACCTATTTTATATATAATAAACTTTCAATATTCTGAATAGGGATTTGCTGATCTATTTGAACATACATATATATTTTCACTGTTCTTTATTAGCGCCGCTGCGGATTTTAAATAAAATTCAGAAAATTAGAAAAATAATTTCGACTTTGCAATCTACAGTCATCTTTGGTGATATCATTTAAAATTTTAAACGATCACAGCCCCCTCATTTTTGTTTACTATTTAATGTCTGTATTAGTAAATAAATTTTTTTTTTTTAAAAAAACAAAACAAAATCAAATTCACAGATAGAAATTACAAATTTAAAAAAATAGCCGTGATGATTTGCCCAATGACATTACATACATGTTTGTAATGTCAATGGATTAGCCTGGTTTCTTTATAATGAAACGTCAAATGGAAATATGTGAAAATATTTGCATTTGACGGTTCAAGACAAAGTCAGTAACTTGGTGTTGCCACAGTAATAATATTTTTTTGGTTCCAAAATAATAAAATGCCAAGCTATAGGTACCTCCTCCACACCTTTGTGCTCCTGGTAATGAGGTAAAACCTTCTCGTGCCGGCCAATAAGTAAGTCCCTGAGCCAGATTTTTGACACAATAAAAAAAAAATACGATGTGCATGCGTGCAAATACTATCAAATGTATTTTTACTTAAAGTTTCTTCCGAGAAATCGAATTCTTTCGGATCAAATCGATAGACGGCTCACGGCCCCTAAGATCGGCCGCCCATTTGCCCCGCACACGTTGCACATATGGCTGCGGCGTCCCTGGTCGTGGCAATTATTTTTAGACTTTCACAGACTTCGGTGAAGTGGATCCATCATTGGAAGCAGTAGTTAAGGGAGAAAAGTAAATAATTACCTTCACTTATATGCATTACCTGCTACGTGATAGGAAGAATTGCAGTTCCTCCAATTTGTTCCGAGCTGCAGCAGGTTGGGTTTGCGAATTGCGGATTGCGGGTGAACATTGTCCGTATGATGTCTAACTTCCGGTAGGAGAGAGGGCACCAGAATAATACGTGATCTGCATCATTGTTTTCGGGAAACATACTCACTCATCTATATCGCAGAAGTAGGAACGTAGTTTGCGCTACGGTGCAGTTTTTTTCGGGAAGAGATCATAGGGGGACTAATAAAGATAACATTAATTGTTGAATATGTTTATTTTGACAAAATCTACATTATACAAGACAGTAACATGATAACATGACAAATACATACACATATATAATTTCGACATCCCTTAGAATAATTGTTGGTTTACAACAATTCTCGAGTTTCAGTGCAATATATTAGATATTTTCGGCCATTGGATGTTGGCTTTTAATGATATCTTTTTATTTGAAGCCTTATGAATTGTAAACGATCCTGTGTTAAGTTGTTAGATTTAATTGAATAAATAATATTGTATATATCGGATACTTTGGTTCTGGTGATTTGTACTACGCTGTACAAGCAAATGGTGAAATGAAACAATAAGACCCGTCCGTCGGTTCCTCGCATGTTGCTACCTATTTAGTACACACCATAATGCAACGCCTATTACCTCTAGTTACTAATTTGGGCGATCCTAATTATTATGAATTCTTTCCAAAACGATTAAATGGATATTTTCAAATTACGCAGGTAAAGTTATCTATCTATTGTTTACCGCTTTCGAATTCCAATACATACGATCAAAATAATTCATTGTTCACGAGAAAATTTCACACTTCTAATTGAACTCGAAATAAAGTTAACGTTCTATTATTATAATTCCTCAATACATTGATTAGTTATCTGTTAGTTTGTTATCTGCCAGTTACACACCAGTACCACTCGCACTGGGCTGGGACCGGGCAATGGGCGATGGGCGATGGGCGATGGGCGATGGATGGCTGGTTCCGTTCCCACGTTATATTACTAGTTATAGCGGTTACTTTACATATTCTGTCACTGTCTCATTTCAATTACAACTATTGCCTTTAAATAAGTTATGACATCGTAATTAAAATGTAATTTCCTAAAAAGGGAGAATTCATTAGTAAAATGGACCGTGTTAATAAAAACGAATTGTGCACATTTTCTAATTAGTGTGTTTCCTTCCATCTGGAAACTTTACATAATATTAGGGATAACAGAGCTGACCTGTTTGTACCTGTACATTAGCTGTACACTGTAATAAAGTACCTCGCGGGGATTGAACGCACACCGTTAAGTATTTCTATATGCACAAAGCCTAACAGATTATTATCAAGAGCGTAACAAGCTATAATATATATTATATTATTGGTAAAGAAACTCGACAGATGTATATAATAACCTAAAGCTTATGTTATTATTAGTAGATATCAATCAATAAATTAGCAGAACCTACTTAGCTCTAGGTTCACCACTTATTGATTTTAAGTCAAAATTCCTGATCCCGGGAGCTCTTCTATAGGAAGGGCGTATTAAAATTATTTATTACAAAAGTAATTGCAAAATAAATATACAAGGACTAACATAACATCATCAACATTATATCGACCTGAATATTCTACAGAATTCTACAGAAATCAGAACATACCGGACACTTTGCAGAGCAACTTTAGATACACAAGTTATCGAAGAAAACAAAAGAATATGTTTAAGTCTCGTGTGTCTGTCTCGGGCTCCTCCCCGCGGAGTGTGGGGCCCGGGGGGGGTTCGCCCTCTCACGGGTGCTCCAGAGAGTAGTGGCGAGACCTCTTCCAGAAGTTCTTGAAAAATCCTTTGCGCTGCTTCTGGGTCTGCTCTTCACCTGGGAACAGAACGATCATTCAATTCAGTACAGATAGTTGTTACATCGTTATTAACTACGCGATGTCAAAACCATAATAATCCTAGTATATGTTAGTGGTGAGCGAAGCGGCTCGGTTTAGTGAGCCGGATCACTAAATCAGCTCTTTGTAGTGTACCGGTTCGGTGATCCGGCTCGTTTGAACGACGGTTCGCGTCCTCCCGCACCATGCCCTCTCTCCCTCGCTCCTTTATCCCTCCTAAAGACGCTCTTACACGATACTTTTTTCGTCCAGTTTTCATGTGGATTGTCTTTGCAGAGAACTGATTTAGTGATCTGACTCACTAAACCGAGCCGCTTCGCTCACCACTAGTATATATTGCTTGCCGATGTTTACATAAAAACTAAACTTGTATCAATATACGATAGTAGCCGAAAACTAAAAATAAATAAATGAATATAAATATACCCAATCATATTTCTGTGCCCCTGGTATTGTATTCTTGGTGGCTTATTATTTTTATTTATCAGCTGCAGAATCTAATTAAATTTACGAGTTATTTTGCTCTACTGATTTGTGCGCTCCGGATAGCAAAACATCCGAAGTTGACGTTCGACATCAGAATTCGAAATAAAAAATTTTAAAAACTGGAAAGTATTTGAGAAATAATTTCAAGAGACCCTTGTGCTCTGGTAAAATCGAATGACGTAATGTAAAATCCCTTGCCGGCCAATAATAATTTTACTATGTTATTATTTTATTCATTTTGCAAAATGATGGAGAAAAAAAAGACGAATTGGTAATTCAGCCGCATAGTTTACAAACTTATCTATAGCGCGGCGCTTCTTTCTTTTTTATTTGGTTATCAGTGAAAAAAAAGTTTGTTCATCTGTTCCTCTTTCAACCGCCTGCATAGATAGGTTTATGAATCTGTATATGTATGCATATAATAATATATTCCAAAGAGAAGTAAATATGTATGACTTTTTGTTTTTATGTTAAATATCAATGTTAATCGTCAATAGTCGAAACGCGCACCGACAGTGAGTCATTTATTAACATAGGTAAATTAAATTACATTCAAAAGTTTGTGAATTCTCTTAAGTATCTAAAATCGTATTTTTATCGAATTGTATATATTATTATTGGCATTTTAGACAATGCTACGCAAAAGCGAAATTCTTTAAGTTTGTGGTAACCTACACCTGACCTTAAGCAACTTACATTTCGACCCCTTGGAATAACAAGGTTCCATCTGACACAGAAAAGTCATGCGATAATGTACTCTATAGATGGTAAATTTAAGACTCATTATCGCATAACATTGCTGTGTCAGATGAAACCTTGTTATTCCAAGGGGCTCGATTTGATAAAAAAAGACATTTTCGCATAATTTTTTATGATGTTCACGAGAGCGGAAAGCCGCTCCTGTGACACTATTTAATCTATTTATATAACATTTACGGGATGTCGCAAGTACTAATTAGCTTTTCGTTTGATAAATATAGCTGTCTTGAGAATCAAATACCTACACTACACCGATAGATATACCGATAAGATTAGTAATATAATATATTTATGTCTAAAAACAAACGAATTGCGCGCCCGTATACAGATATTATTATCCTATGCCACTTTTGTCAATTGAGATTAAAGTTTATTCGTTTTCCTCAGCCGCCCCTAAAATTGACCGCCCGTGTGCCCCGTACGCATTGCACATAATAATATTATTATTGCTGCGCCCCTGGATAGATACATAAGGAAAGAGTTATGAACAACGCGACTCCATTTGTTCCCAACTACGTGGACGATATTGAACAAGCAAAGAACCGCTTTTAATTGTCCGGGAAGTTCTTAGGACCTCGTTTTGATTTGAGAAATAAACTTGTGGAAAGTGACAATCATTATTTATCACCTGTCTGCGATGTTTTCCTTTGGCGGTATAATAATAAAAACACGTTGTAATGTATCTATTCAACATAACCATTGTTTTCCGCGTTGGTTTGTTTGATATAATTTAATTGTTGATTAGCCACCGTGTACGAGTACGTATTATAATATAGTATGTGCCGTGGGCGACCTATATTCCGCAGTAACGGGATCCCGGGACCCGGACCGTCAGTCGCGGCCGTGGCAGGATATGCAGACGCGATTAACTTCCTTATACAGATGCGGTGATGTTACCACCACTGACACTATATTATTATCAGAGCCTTCAGCCTACACGCCACAGCTGCACACTAACACTGATACACTTTATATGATATCCTTGCCTCTGGTCGGTGTTCCATTTCAACTTGACTGAGTGAGTGAGTGCAGAGCAAGAGCATGTCACAGATTAGTGATTAGTGATTAGCGATTAGTGCCGATGGCTGATTAATCTATAGTTCCATTTCAACTAGTAAACCCAGTTTATGTTCGCAACAGTGCTATACCTACTTATCTACATATGCACATGGGGTGTGCTGGTAAAACAGTTTCTATTTTTGAGGTCTTATTCTGTTACGAAACGCCACTGCTGCGCTAGGTACGAAAACTTTACGGTTTGCTGGTTGCTCTATATTTCATTGGTAAACAATACCTTCATATTTTAGTTATTGGCCGCTTTCCCGCCAAAAAGGCTTCTACAATAATTGGAGAGCACTTACGAAAATTAAAATTCATAACGAGCTCAAGTACGTTTGTTTTCCCCAGAGGGTTAGGTAAAAGTTTTAAGTCTCGATTTAACGTATGCAATATTCTGTCATTGTCGTCTCTCGTCTCGGCGGTGTACTCCTGAACAATGAGTGTACCTGCACCTGTGCCTGTTTGGCCATGTAACCTGCCCGGAGTCTGGCGGGCGGGCGATTACGGTGAGCAGGAAGTTTAGATAGTGTTGCATCTTGCATGATGTATGAATAGAATTATTATCTTCGCCCACTGCTAACTCGGTAGATAGTTTTGGCGCGGATGTGGCTGCAGTGGCGTCTCCCGCTCCGTAATACAACACTACAAGCAACACGTGCAGTGAATAATTGCAGCGGAGTGTGCTCTGTCTGTCTGCCGTCTCCCGTCTCCCGCCACTTTTCGACAGATCAGCGGTCGACGACGAATGATGACTCTTGACAGCCAAATATTATTTATGGTTTAAAAATATCTGAATTCTAGATGGTTTAAATTCAAATTTTTTTTAAAGCTTGTAAAAGCGTTATTATATTCGGAATAGTTTCTCATTATAAACATCATGAACGAATAACTTTGTTTTGTCGTCGAATTTAAAAGGCAATGATCTCCGGTCTTCCATTGCAAATGAAGATAGGAGGAAGCAGCCCAAGCGTGCAGAAGTTAGCGCAATAAAGCATGGTCACTGGCGCTATGAGTCAGCGGGCCGCGGGTCTGGTACCGGGCGCGCGAGGAGAGTGGTAGTGAGAAGTGAGATAATGCTGTCCGCTCCCGCTGGACGCCCATTGTACCTACACCTACCACCGCAACCAATAACCAAGTGCCCAGTATCGCCACTGCGGAAGGTTGACGCTGATTAATCGCGAGCCACTTATAATAGACCCCGATTGCGACATGTACTATGTAGGTAGTTATATGTTAGGTAGGTACCTACTTCATCGCTGACAATAATTATTATTTTATACACGACGACCGTCTCTGAGAGACATCCATTTATCTAATTCATTGTTGTTTGTTTGGTATGCTCACAATGCTTTCTTTGTACATTAAATATATTCATAAAATTATGTTCTGCAAGTATTTTATTTTTTATTATTGTGACAGCTGTTTCGGCGTTCAAGGCCATTTTCGAACTATGGTTAATCCACATTGTGATGACTTACTTATATGATTTTATTTACTCCCACCTAATTCTAATTTGGACGGTGTTTAAAATTATTTATTACCGGTAAAACCGATTTAAATTCTCCATTCTTTGAGGTACTTACATTTATAATGTGTTTTCCCCGCTTTTAAATGACAATATTTTCTTAATTGATATGTAATGATGTGAATGCTATTGACTTATTTAAATGTGTTATATTGTTTGGGTCGTGTGAACATACTGAGTAGTGGGGAATAAATAATTTTACTTACTTTATAGTTTATATTGGGATCATTCGTTGGTTTATTAATTTCCAATTGTTTGAGTAAATTTAATCTAAGACCCTTTCTTTCTATATATAAGGGGTTTAGGCTCGTTGTTGTCAAGCGGGACGTGATTATTCACTAAGATATGTTCTGCGAATTTTGAAAACGTGCTTTTATTATTATAACATCGTATATGTTATTTGAATCTACTTGAGAAAGCCCTTCCCATCTGCCCGATATAGGTAGCGTTACAGTCGGCGTGGGTTACATTTTAATTCATTAAATTTCGAAAAAAAAAATAAACGGAGTATACCGGTCCATAGGAGATTCAGGGAATTTCTAATAATTCAATGTGATTTAAATTTCCCTTGTTATATTTTATATAAAGATACAATCATCGCGGCCCACTCAACGATGTTATGTTCGTAGAAAGGCCAGGCCATAATAAAACAGTTAATATAGTTTTAAAATGTCTATAAAAACAACAGTTCGCGAAGCCTGACGTGTTTTGAAGCCTTTTAGAAGTTTGTAGTAGGTACTATTAAATAGTCGACTTTCATTTGGAATAACTCAAATGACCGAACGATCGCGATAAGAAGTACTTCAATTAATTCAACCGACTTGGTTCCTTGGTTGACATAAACATCTCATTGCTACGATAAATTATCATAAACTACAAGTTAAATCTTTGCAGCTTGCAGCCAGCATTTCAAATAAAATTAAAGCCAAGTCTAGTTAAAATAGTTATTTGCACACTAAAATACTTTAAATAGAACAGAAACTTTTGAAATTCAGGGAAAAATCGACCTTGTACCCCTTTAATTCCCTACACAATAAAGAGTAATACGGTCTTGCCAGCGATTCAGACCTGCGAGCAAAAATTGTCTTTAAGCCCCTTTAATTTCGAACACAATAAGGTCGATTCGAAGTCAAAACGGGACGTGGAACGCATTGACACGCCAAAAAACACCGTAAGCGTATCGACTTTCGAAGAGAGTATTGCTCAGAGTGGGTCAAATCGGGTGCGTACCTCCCTACAATGCAGTCAGTCGCGGTTGATTTTGCAATAGGCAAAACCTAGTTAAATAGAATAAGAATCATGATTTATGGATACGACCAATATTGTATCAGCACGTACTCGACAAACTTTATCCAGTGATTACTGAGCTAATTAGGAATAAAAAATGTAGATGGCATTTTGGCCACCAGTGAAATTTTTTTGTTTTTAATTTTTTTTTTCATATTGACAGAAATAAAATAACATGTCATCTCTAGTCACTTAGCTGAGTAACAGCCCAACCCCCCACCCCGACCTTAACTGTCCAATACCTGATTTAAAAAAACAGTTTTATGGTGAAGAAAATATATATAATCACACATTTTTTAAATATTAAATATTATTTAAATTAAATCAAATTTAACAATGTTTCAGGTTAAAAATGGCTTTGAACGTCGAAACAGCTCACAATAATAACAAACTAAAATACTTGCAGAACTTAATACATTTACATTATAAAATTTGATTTAAGTACTTAAAAAAAATGGAGATCTAAGAATTAAACACAATGACAATTAATAAATTCACCGGAGACCAGAATACCATCTATACGTTTTACTGTCTGTCGGGTACGTGCTGATAGACCTGTATATTTATAGGGGTAATAGAATTTTAATACAAAAAATAAAGTTTTTGTAGAACTTATTCAGGGTCACTTTCAATCCCATGGGCTTTAACTGTATTTGATGACTCTCCAAGTACTTTCCGATATTTCTCTATCCGATCGGCTATATTTCCAACCGCCACAAAATCTCCAATTGGAACAGCTATAGTCCTACTTATGAAGATTTATAAAAAAATAAAAATTCCCCTTTCAGACGTCTTGAATGAGAATTAATTCAAATCTTCTGAATTTGTGAAATCAGAACGGGTCCATAGAATGTGTTAACCCCAATGAAATGAGATAAATCTTAGTAAATCCTCTTTTCTCTGCCGGAATCGGAACCTTTTGAAGACGCAATGAAGATTCTCCGAGTATGTATTACATATTGGGAATTTAATTTCTGTTGTTTGGTCGTTTTAGAAAAGGAATAAAGGACGGCTCCTAAACTCCTAACTAGTTTTAGCTGGGTGGTCTTAGTAAATATAGTAATAGAGCGCTCCTATGAATAAGGCGATTTAAGTGCTTTTTAACGATGCTGCATCGACCGTTGACATTTCCAATGCCACACAGAGACAGTTTAGCGACCGTCTATTGACACATGTCACAAAATGACCGATAAGGTCTCTTCTATTACTGTTTTACTTTTTATGACAATAAAGTAGAACGAAAATCTATAATAGAGTGAAATTTTAAATGAATTAATAGACAGGATAAATATAATATAGTGCACGTAGCCTGGGTTTTCCAAAAATATTTTTGTAGTTATAAAAAAAAATAATAAAATGAAAAACTGCAAAAAATTATCCCCATAAACATTTTGGTGATCCCCCTGTGATGGTGGCACCGGAGGAGGTCTTCACCCCATAGTGATTGGCCAGTGACCCACAGCTAATCCTTATTTTTTGTTTATTTACCATTGTAGTGCTTAAAACAAAAACAAAAAATCAGACGGTTTTATATAGATATCAGGTAAAAAAAACTTTTGAATTTATTAGTATGCGTTTCATGAATCCGTACAGCGAAGGTACATTTAAAAAAAATATTCACTAGAAAACGAAATGTCGGCCGCAAAATATTTTTCAATCACTTTCTGTTCTGGAAAATCAAAAAAAAGGTCACGGCGAATCGGTGAATCGTGAGACGTTTTTAAAATAAAACATGTTATGATTATTATTTTCAAAAGTGGATAGCACTTTCTCGTTATATTTAAATTCCACTGTAGTTGCGATATTTAACCGGCAACTAAACCACATTGAACACACGCATATCTAAAAATACATTCTGACAAGATAAATTTGATATGTTGACAAGAGATAAAAGTATAATTAGTATACTAATGTATTTCAGGTTAAGTTGTAATCAAAATCCCAAATTATAAATTTAATTTCATGTCTTTGACAAAGCTGTGGGAGGAGAAGTAAGTTTACCCAATTATCCTAGAGGCGTTAGCCATTCTTACATCTTTACATTTAAGTGCAAACATCTTTTTTGCAATTGCAAATATGAGTTTCCCAACTAACCGATGAACAAAAAAAATGTATATGTAAGCAAACATGTGCGTTATAGCCGGTTTAGAATTGTCCCCTTTACAAAACTGTTTAAAAGAGCCACTGTTCTCGGCGTTCAAGTAACTTGTTAGATATCCTCAGAGCATATTTGGAAATCATTTTACAGTTCTGACGTTACAAATAATATAACACGATACAGAATACAAATCCCAATGAGAAATGGTCACATTTATGATTTCATTAAATGCTGTTTTATCGCTCACGTTTGACGGGCAATTAAATGCAGCATTAGTCACCGCATTGCACATAAACAATGTGACGTTTGTTACACCGATGTTTTCGCACCAAAGACGGCAACAATGAGAGTATCGCAAATTATAATGATTTGTTTCTATGAAACAAATCATTATAATTTCGAGTGCGAAAATACTAGGCTCTTACTGAAGGAATAAACCAAAATGTGATATTTTTTAACGTTGATATGGTATAGGTAACCTTTTTTAATTAAAATATGACTGACTTATTAGCAATGCATAGATAAACGACTAATAAGCTCAGCACCTTCCAATTGATGGAGCCTTCCATAATTTATGTCACGTTTGAGAAATTGACCATAGTTTCCTTCAAAATACTGAACATGTAATATTTACCAACATAACAATAGATAGAATCATAAGCCCGACTCCGTAAATGCTCAATTTAAGTGGGTACCTAGTCCCGCGAGGCAACGTTCTGTGATACGGGCCTGGGATTGGAAGCGTGTGAAAAGTGGCGAACGGTAGCGACGATGGTGACTGGTGGCTGGTGGCTGGTGGCACATGTGAGCCGACCAGATCCACAAAATATGAAACCAAATATCTAGGAGACCTGTTATATATTTAGAGTGGTGTGGCTCTCCCACGGAGACGGAGATGTCGCGGGTGCATAACCCCGCGTCGCACAATATTCTCACCGTCCCGGTCCCGGTCCCGGCACCACACGCCACGGTAACCGGATAATTTGGCACCGTAAATAGGCACACTCTTGAAAAGCGATATAAAGTCATGAGGAATTATGAAAAAATGGTTAACTTAGGTTAGATTACGTTTTTAAGCTAGTCTTTTTAATTCTTCTATTTTTAATGACTTTAAATCACTTTTCAAAAGTGTGCCGATTTATCAGTGCGCCGAATTGTCATATAACCCACGCCACACCACACGGGGCGAGGACACGAGACAGCTGTAACACTAACAGTTATGTTCGTTATTCTTATAAATAAATAAATTATAATGGAGTTGATGTCTCGTTCTCGCCATTGCACTTGACATTTTTTAAGTGCAGGCTGCCTGCTATACTTTGAATCTAATTAAACAGTCGCTGAGTAAGATAATAGGTGTGGTCGGTATGAGATATGACCATTGAATGATTTTATGGATTATATGTATTCCTGATACGTATTGCTACGCATCAATACAATATTATAAAACCATCACAGTCTGAATATATGGAACTAATCTAAAGCGCACCTTTGAGAGTTCCCAAGTATTCATAATTATAATAAAAGTTTAATGGTTTTAGCTGTCGCAATATACCTCTGGAACTACTCCGGAGCCGGAGGTCACCAGTCACGTAGTCTATTAATTGCTTTGAAATAAAACCACTCGAAACGAAACAGTGTCAAGTGTAAATGCAGTTTTAATTTTAATACTCTGCCGCTACTCCCACAGAAACGAGAACGAACGCAATCTATTTTGAACGCAGGAGAAATATTTCAAGGAAAAAACAGAGTTTTAAAGATGTCTCACAGCTTGGAAGATATTCATAACACTTTAATTTAATTCATTTCCAGCGATTCAATGGCTCTAAACCATATGTTTACCTTTTCTACAATAGATAATATATAATGATTTATTTACACAAGTAGGTATGTTTCAGATGACGAAATATCTATTTTTGTCTTATATCTGATAAAATATTCGACCAAATAATTGTTTATGCGGTTCATCGTCACTGTTTATCTGTTTGAAAGCCATTGTTCTAGTGATTGTGCACTTATCTATGGAAACCACCATGTCCTAGAAAAGATAAATGTTTATTTTTTACGTGATTCATTTTATCACTTTTCCTGGTATTACGGATGACCATACGTTCCCAATTCGTCACTCATCTCGTTTTCCGGTAAAATTACGCATCTTATTTGCTTAAGAGGAATATACTAATTAAAAATATTTCTACAAGCTGATGTCTTATGTCACCACGAATATGGGTAAAGGACATAAAATTCGATTGGCAAGCGGAGTCCAGAAATGTTTGTTGTAAGCGCGAAAAGCGGTTTTTATATTTTGTGAAGAATTTTGTAAGAAAAAAAATTTATCAAGGGAATCTTTCACAGATAATCTTAGCTACAAAGCAGTATTTTTTTTAAATTTGTTTCTTTTCATTTCCCAATGAAAAAGTAACATTTTTTTAGTTTACGCTTATATTTTTTTCAACGTAATTAGCAGTTTTATTTTAATTCTTATCGAGGGAAGTTCTAGGAAAGGGTTCAATTTATCGAAAGCATATTTGTTTGGTTTTCATAATGTAAACTGATTCGTAGTATAGACTAACCGAAATAGTGATTTCACTGATAGCTTCGCCTTAACCATGAGATGATTAAAACAATTCGAGAAATATTCTTGTTTTTGGTATTATTTTCACAAATAATGTAGCGGATATTTATATAATCTTTAGTCGACTTTATCTAACATTTCCCAATGCTGTTACTACAAGCAAGAGTGCACTCAGCAGCAGTATCATTAGTCATCTCGTTTATACCTACCTCCGCTGAAAACAAATCAAGCCGGAGAAGAAAACTGTCAACATTGTTTTTTCCGCATTCTCGAACTATAAGCAATTAAGTCTAAATTCTATTTCAGACTGACGTCATCTGATTCGACCTAGGTTTGACGAAACTCTGTCGATGATGTGTTAGTAAATTTACTTGAATCACAATTTAAAGGTGTTTGCGGGGCTCGAGCAATACTACGGCTTAAGGTTAAGCCGCGAGGGTCAAGAATAGGTCGACCCACCTGGATTACCGAGTAACGGCTTTGTTCATTCATAATTGATTTGCAGCGCCGACATTTGAGCGTGAGAATCGCCCGATTGAAAAAGAAAGTCGATTCACCAAAAGAGAAAATGGACGATTGTTTTCAAAATATATGTCTAATTTGTACCGGAATAAATCATAATTAACATAGACCCTCGGGCTGAATTTCAATTTCGAGAAAGGTATTACGATTATCATCGCACCGCGAAATACACAAAGGGCAGTTAATTACACGTCCATTAATTATTTTTATAATTTTTCTGGAGAATTTTTAAATTTGTATGTGAAGAAAATGATAAATAAGTACCAGTATTTGCGGTTTCCTCGCGCTCGAGGTAATATTGTAGAAGTATAAGTTGATCACGGCGATAAGATATCACCGGGCTGCTAAGCTTGATAACTGACACTTCGCCGGTTACCACAAAAATCGATAAGAATTAATAAGGTCTGTATGGTTAAGCTAATAAATTAATTTTATGAACAAACCACCACGCCTAACACCAATTTAACCATTTCAGAAACACTCTCAAGGTTATATATATAGCACGATCGTATCGAAAACATTTTAAAACTTTTTGCACGCAATTGCGTTTGTTTACTCTGAGATTGTGGGAAAAATATAATTTAATTCAATTAAAAACGTTAGCCATGTAGAAGGAAAAGTTTCGACAATAAAAATAGATTGCGTTATAAAATAAAATTTGCAGTAGAAAATTACATAAAACATAAAAGTGGAAGTGGCCCTTCGTGAGTAATTGTTAAATTATTTTAGACGAGAGAAATCCTAAACTGTATGCGGGAGAGGTACAGAAAGAAATACGGCAGGGTATTATGAAGTATTTTTGGCAAACGTGGACAACTATTTATTCAATTTATTCTAATAACTTATTGAAGCTTATAAATCTAATTGTAATATTTAATAATTGAAAAAGATAATACATATTATGAAATCTCAAATGAATTATGAAACAGAAAAAGACGCACAAAATAAAAAAGGTATCAGTCCCATATAGGTATATCCGAGACACTAGATTGCAAATATATTCGGGTAGAACTTTGCCATCATACTAAAAGATAGCAGCTAATAATATAGGAATTAATTGAAGATAATATTGGTAAGTCTTAAGTTCGAAGTATGAAATCGATAAAAATGATGTAAAATAAACAGATCTCATTAGCTTAGTGGTTATATCGTTGTCCCGGTAGGACAGAGGTCCTGGGTTCAATTCTCAAATGCGTTCGACACCTTTTTATGTTGTCTTTTTTCTATTTCATGTTTCATTTGAGATATGTTAATGTTATCTTCTTCAATGATTAAAGATTTATTCGTTAAATCAAAAGAATAAATAACTTAGTTTACATCACTTTATTTATATACAATCAACATGTTTCATGAACAATGTTCCACATCATCAGGATTAGTTGTATACTAAACTTAAAAATCAAATATAGATCACATATTGTTGGAAAGGGTAGAAGGAAGGGGAATGGGTAAGAGTGGGGGAAGGTTATTACAATTAGGGATTTCAAAGTCATTAGCAGGGAAAGACCGGTTAAGTGGGAAAAGGTTCAAAAGACCATGGACTTAAAATATTACATACGGGTTATAAGGAATCACAGATAAATAATTTAGAGATTTTAGAAATTAGGAAAAATGTAAATAATAAAGCAGACATAATTAATAAGCAACAAATTTTTATAAACCCTCTTTTGAACCTTTTCCCACTTAACCGGTCTTTCCCTGCTAATGACTTTGAAATCCCTGCTAATGACTTTGAAATCCCTGCTAATGTCTTTGAAATCCCTAATTGTAATAACCTTCCCCCACTCTTACCCATTCCCCTTCCTTCTACCCTTTCCAACAATATGTGATCTATATTTGATTTTTAAGTTTAGTATACAACTAATCCTGATGATGTGAACATTGTTCATGAAACATGTTGATTGTATATAAATAAAGTGATGTAAACTAAGTTATTCATTCTTTTGATTAAAATAATGACATCACAAAGTGAAACCCTTACAGAAGAAATTTTCTTCAAAAAATTTATTCGTTTATCATGTTGGAATACGAAGATTCAAAACGTAGTTTTAAACATAATAGTTACTAGATGAATCACCATATATACATCGAAAGCTACAGTTTAAAAAAGAAGATTTAAAAATGGAAACATTACGAAGTCAAACACGACATTAATTTTGGACACCGTTCTTATTTTATCCAAAATAAAGTTCACCCGTAAACATTTTACACAATGTTCAAGTTAAAGACATAAGAATCAAACGTTTGTAGTTTATACAACCTTATTTAAATAAGTAAACGGAGGCGATCCCCAAAGAAGCTCGCGTTACGGATCTGAAGAAAATGTTGAAAAGTTTGTTTCCCAAATAGGCCAACCAAATATCTATCGACGGTTATGGCTTGTGACATTTAGAGCGATGCTCAGTGCCCACGTGGACACTATTTAGCTAGTTCAGTAATCCATGAATGGTTGTGCGGCCCCCCGCCCCCCGCCCTCCGCCCCCCGCCCCCCGCCCTCAGCCACGTGGTGGGTGACGTTGACAAGACTGACAAGGGCAAGGGTGGTTGCACCGGTGCGGTGTAGGGTGTACCCGCCATACCTCCCGTCCGGAGTCTCTCCCGTCCCGATCCGCCCGGTCCGCTGACTGCGAGCTGTTGGCTGACTCAGCGCGAGCCATTTCACCCAACAAAGGAATCCGATAAGTAGGTACCTACCGTATATTTTAAGGTACTATTTTACTGGTAGTTTGTTTGATTTTAAACCTATAACGCAGCCATATTTGTGAATATGAGCATTCTGGATAAATAATATATCGCTGCCACATGCAGGATAATAATAATGTTGGCAGTCAAATTTTCAGTTTTTTCTGTCGAGAATTTCTAGAGAATACTATTACTGATTGTAACGTCACTTCCATCAAGAGCTATGTGAACCTTTGATATATTTATTTAAGTATAAACGAAACGTAATACATGCTCACAGATGGCGCTAATTTGAATATTTTAGAAGAAAAAAACACTTTGAGCACTAATTTCTTCTCAAATATTTAAATTAGCGCCATTTGTGAGCGCGTATTACGTTTCTTTTAACCTTAAATAAATGTATCATAGAATGATATATTTATTTAAGATATTAAATATATTTTACCCTTTTGACTGTAAAAAAATAACTCTTATCGTTTGTTCCATATTTAATTGTTTAAATCAGAAAAAAATGGACTCGAATTATAAAACAAATTTATTTTTAATTATAAATAAATCTTTAAATGATACACAGATTACGCATTCCATTTTGAATACGGTACGTAAGCCAAAGTTGTAATACAAAATATAGAAGACAAGCTAATCGTGTTGCTTTAATGAAAGCGATTTGGTATGCTTACATTAGCAATCCACATTCGTGTTAGCACCAGCTCGGATCCTGTACGGCGGTGGATGCGCAGGGCGGGGGCGGGCGGTCAGTTTCCCTTTCGCTATTGATCGCTCCAGCTTCCCCCTCCTCCTGTCCCCCTTCCATTCCCCCACTCATTCCCCCCGTCATCTCTCCAGCATCCCCCAACACCCCCGCGCCCGCCCGCTCCCGGGAACAATGCAGGAGGCAGGAGTTTACCAGGATCGCAGCAGGAGAAGTCGGGAACATCCCCCAGACATCGTACTGCGCCGGTATAAGGGCTGGTTATAGTAAAGGTTCGGTTGGTTGACCGGATAACTTGTGAGCTAAGTGTGCTACTGAAATTTACGAGTCATCATTGAATGATACAGGGGGTAAGGAAGTTATGATATTATACAGAGGGACGTTTGGAATGATCGAGAAAGATTTATTACTATAATAAAAACCCTTCGAACTCTTCTTCTAAATCAAAATCTTCAAGTTTTATTGACACATTACTTGACATAACGTCGGCTTGATAAAACCTAATAGTTATTTATTGCTGTAAATGCAAACAAAAAGACACGAAATGGACTATCTGTTTTCGTCGAGAGAAAAATAGTTATTTTATTACTATACCTACTTATACAGATTTTTAATATCATCATTATCTAAAACGTGATTATTGAGACAGAAAATATGTGTGTCGAAACAATTACAACTCTCGAACGGTGAGCTCTGGCTTCATGAGATTTGCATAGGTTAGTGGATTTGGAATTTAATGCAACTGTTTTTAATCCGCTACATCATGAATTATGAGCTACCTTTGAAATTTCAATTCAACTGTCTAAAAATAAGACGTTCAGCATTATTTTAACATTAAAAAAAAAAGTGTCAGAAACTACTAATATCGAAATCGTGAACCATTCGCGTCCATCGATATGGACGTGACAATTCGAAAACACGAATTGAGTAAATCTGAGGAAAGGGCAACGGTAGGAAGTTCCTATTTATTAACCTCAAGTAAATATTTGATAAAAGTGAAAAACCGCGCATTTATGCGATAAAATCGTTTATCAAAGAACAAACATACACCGCAAGTTGATATGGGTAATTAACTAAGTGCCTTTTCTGCAGAGGATTCTTTAACTGTTTTTGTCTACTTCCTGACTCAAATGAAGTAATCGCTAAGGATAATGAGGATAATAAATTATCAGGAGAGAATATTGGTATTTCACGCCCTTTCCTTTGTCTGCTGGAGGATATGGGAAATTCGAGGCGTTTCCTCGCTACTCTCCTTCACATTACTCTTCGCTTAGGTATTACACCTCTTCTCACTCGAACTTGCAAATGTGATATTATTTGCACAGGAACTTCAGTGCTTACTAATATGTAGAAGTGAGTACTCACGTAAGCTGTTCTCGACGTTTTAATCTTCAAGTGAATCCGCTCGTTCGGAAAACATTTCCGCCGTTTTTAAGTACGAAGCGAACATGTCCAGAAAAATAGA
This sequence comes from Halesus radiatus, assembly GCA_022606495.2. Classification (NCBI taxonomy): domain Eukaryota; kingdom Metazoa; phylum Arthropoda; class Insecta; order Trichoptera; family Limnephilidae; genus Halesus; species Halesus radiatus. The sequence goes on along the minus strand of JAHDVE020006083.1, from coordinate 98,345 downwards.
GTTATTGACAAGAATGTGCTCGTATCGTTCTGCGTTATTTAAAAAGTGTATACTATGGCTAGGTGTATTTAATTTTATAAAATCAAAATGACTATATGTGCATACTTACATCTCCTTTGGGGTCAAATCATGAGAAGATTCCAAGTTTAGAATCAAGACAATTTTTTTCGAAACAAATCAAACGAAAACAACTCTTCCAAGAGCCTTATATGTATAGACAGGCGATTATTTGAACTAATTTGTTGTCATTGTACCATCGACTATCGACAGCGCATGTCTGTGTGCGAAAGGAAGAAGGGGAACAGTCAAAATAAGCTCGAATGAAATGAGTATACCCAACCTTTTGCCCTTGCCGTGTTTTTTCAAATTTAGTCACTGAATTGTAAAAATCACATTATTTCATTCGTTGACTCATCTAATTCCGCGAATGTAACTAAGGAGCGACCTTACATACTTCTCAAAACTCAAACCCTTCTTCACAACACAAGTTTTTGATATGAAGTCCTCAAACATTGCGCTCGAGATAAGTAACTTCTATTACTATTAGTTCGCTTATTTCTGTAAATTATTTTAATTGACTTAATTGATTCAATTATCTTAACTATTTTATCTTTATTAAATTCTTTCCAATTTTTAAATCTTTTAATTATTTATCTATTTTAATTCAGTATTTAAGTTGTTCTAATTATGTAAATGGTTTTAATTACCTTAATTTATTTAAAATCTTGTAATTTATTTTCTTTCAATTCTTTAAATTCTTACTTCAATTTTTCTTAAATTCTTCCAAATCTTAAAAATATTTTTAATCTTTTAATTATTTTATATTATGTTGGCGGGCGACACATATTATATTTTATTCTGAGAAAAAAAAATCTTCCGTTAAAAATGCCACAACATGAGGGGCAAAAGATTTTTATAATCTCCCAGTCACGGTAAAGTTTTCGGAGATATAGTGCTCTGAATTCGGAATCCTGACTGACTGTGCACCCAACCAACCTCGTCACCGTCACCGTCACCATACGGGAAGAAGTTTCAAGTTGGAAGCATTCCACGCGCGCCGCCTACTGGACTAAATAATTTTAATGATTCGACATTCACTGCAGTTGATTTCTGGGCACCTTGCCACGGTTTGCGGACTTTGTGCATTCGTTTGGAATAGCTCGATACATCGCTTCTATAATCTAATCTGGACATTGTTGTATTGTTACATAGTGTTTTCACACAAACGAAGTGTTGAATTCCTAAAAAATCTAAAAGGTGAGTTTTAAATTAGCTTCATTATGACATCCTCTTTTCCGGTGCGTCTAATAAAATGTCAGGATTCTCTCAGTATCGCCCTGGTACCGACCACCGTTCAGAATTGAAACGTTGCTTTAGATGACTTTAGCCGTCTTTGGTGAACAGATCTGAATAGCCAGGTACTTACCACCTCCTCTTTCCCATCCCTTCCCCTCCCCGTACCCGTCAGCCTCCCGACATTCCATACTTGGGGATGCCATAGTCTCACTGGCTCCGATTGACATGGAGCAGTACGGACATGAAATGAAGTAATAATAATTACTATTATTATTATTGCTATAGAAAAGGCGTGGCGTGGGTACGGAGAAGGTTAAATGGGTGTTCTTCTATTTTTGTTCAATTACAAAATAATGTTAAGATAAGAATTGCTCCGGGAAAAACGTACAAATCCTGATATTTTTAACGCAGACATCCCTTGCAGTACGCATCATCTCTACGGCTCAAGAGTAAACCAACTTAGACGCTTCCCCCCACATTAATAAGAATCAGTGGCGTGCAGTCCATACCTACCCTAAGAAAAACAAACCAAATAAAGAAATTGAACGGTACTAGAAAAATGATCAAAGTGTATTTTTCCAAGAATTTGATAAGGAACTTTTATTTCATTATTATTAAAAATCCCGTAGGGCTTTTACAAACATAATACGCGCACAATAATAAGTTAAGATGGGAGTAGGTACTTTAGTTAGTTAACATTACAAAATGAATAGCAGAGACTTAATTTAACAGAAATACATATCAGATACATACTTTTATTTATTTTAATTTTATTTAAAACCCACATTATTTAACATCAACATTTAACAAATCTTTGACTGCCCAACTAGGACCAAATCCCGTTTTAGGATACTCAAATTGACTAGTTTAGTTCATATTAAGAGCTATTATACAAAAATAGGAGGGAAAAAGCCAGTATTGACATAGTATTGTAATATAATATATGTAGAAAAAAGTGTAATAATTAAGATTAAAGAGATTATGTACAAGTGTTTGACAGGTACTGATTGGTGCAATGAGGAAAAAAATGCGTTTAAAATTGAATACTAAATTTTTTTTTGAGTATTATTGATAAGATTGAGTTACGTATTACTCAGCTTTACGAACCGACGATGAAACTCGGGGATGCAGACCGAAGAGGATGCAGCGAATAGTTAATAACATATTAAATATATTTTATTCAGTAAGTACAAAAATACATTACTAATTATTTTAGTTTTAATGGACGATGGAAAGGTTTGGAATATGTCAAAAGGGTCTGTATAGGTATTTGTAGTTCGATGAAGACGCATTTGTGTGTGTGTGTGTTTTTTTTTAATTTAACCTAAATTAAATTTATTTCTCTTATATTGAATGAAAGAAAGTATAGGACTCTATGTCAACTTTTTACCGTGAGTTATATGAATAGTTTGTGCTGTGGAAAAGTTAGTGGAGTCGAGTAGATCTAACAGGGCTACGAATATTTATAGCACTTAACATTTGAGGGCAGTCTATGAAGTTATTCAGTGATTTTAAGGGTATTAGAATATCATTATCATAGAACATCAACTTGTACGACTATTTATTCACAATCAGCGGAAGATGATAATAGCGTAGCGATTTTCAAATATTCAATAAAAAATTACATACAGCGTACCATTGATCGTAGAGGAATGTACGCCACTGATAAGAATATATCAAAGTTCGCAATATATTTTCTAAAGTAAAGTTAATAATCAAACCAAGAAGAAAATAATATTCGCCTGTGAAGTCATACAGTGTTTTATTTGTTACGATTATTACGACTTTGCCCTTTTATTAAAAATAATATTATAAACAGAGTACGGGCCAGTTTTGACTGGTTAATATCCCAGGGACCGCCCGGCTGACTATCAGCGTCGCGTCCCTCGGGCCTCTGTGACGGGTGAAAGGGAATGAAAGTAGGGCAAGCCTTAATAAAATGAGTCCCTATAATATGCAGGCCGTAAAGCCGAAAAGGTAGGCATAAAATACAACTTAAGTTGGGCATTTGTAAACCGAAAGGATGGTCGAGACAGCGCCTAACTTATAAGCTCAGTTTATATTGGCCGATACTTACCGCACAGAATCTCTGAACAATTTATCCGAAGACAAATTGCCTCAAAATATCAGATTTTATTACCTAATTTATTCTTGTACGTGAGAAAATTTGCAAACAAGTAAATACTTCAGATAAAATGTTCCAGGCAGTTTATCTAAACATTTAAATTTGGCAATTATAAAAAACAAAAAAAACATGTTTAGATTTATTAAATGAAAGAAAAAAACTAAACTTCGTGGATCTTGAAATAATATGAAAAGCGCAGAGTACCTACTTACTTACGTAAATGAAAATTAACATAACGTGTTTACTTAATATAGAAGCTCTTAAAAATATTTATAAATTCTACACTGTGAATAGGTACAAATATAATAATATTGTAATGTAGACTATAGAGAATGTTGAATTCGACATAAAGTTTAAAAAAACACAGTTTTAAATTAATAATATTTCCACCTAATGGGAATAGCACCAAGGTTGTCTGAAGCATTTCATGTGATGCAATCAGGTAGAATACAACTGTTTCGGGTGGGTTTAAAGACAAAGGCGATTACGCTGCAGTTTGTGCGATTGCAAATTAATAAGAATGAGCAATCGCGACCATGTACGCAATAAATAGTAAATGCCAAATTCTTCCCACACCAAATCGGGATTAAGATAGTCATTAGCCTAACGAACGCCGCTGATGGCGTCCCAAATAACCCGATGATATAATGTTAACATATGTGTGTAGCTTGTTCAATCTTCGGCTTGTTATCAACGTGAAACAATCAACATATTGCATTCCCGATCGGACGGTTCACAATCTACATTACTTCATTTTCTGTACCTTTCGTTATCGTTATCCAGGACGTAAATGATCGTTAACTTACTCAAAGCAATCATTATCCCCTGATAGCGAAACATGTCATCATATTTTTGTCAGTTGGAGAAATGCCAATCAGTCATTTGAATTTGGTGGATTTTCAATGAAACATTGCTATAATTTATCGTTGTACCTACCTACACTACGCGAAAAAATGATAAAATTAGAAAAAGATCACGGAAAAAATTGGTATAGTTTATACAATCGATCTGTTAATAATATTAAAAAAAACGATACTTCTATAAATCATTTAAAATTAGGCATTCAATTTGTAAAATTATTTTAATTGATACTATTATTTTATCTATATGTATACCGCACAAGAGTCCCAGGCCCCAACTGCTCCCAACCGTCTGGAACCAGTCAGACTATGGCATCCCCAATTGGGGCATTTTGCGAGGCTGATGGTAGTGGGGAGAGATTGGTAAGAGGAAGGTAGGGAAGTACTTGGCTATTCAGATCTGGTCACCAAATACGGCTGAATCCATTTCAAGTAACTCTTCAATTCTGAATGGTGGTCTTTCACCAGGGCGATACTAAGAATATATTCCACTCTAGACAATTATTATGAACAATATACAGAAGAAACGGGCCCCTACTGCGAGGGCTCTATGGGTTGATGCCAATAGAAGAATCGTTATCAAATGGATTAACATAATTACATTGTGTATATACGCGTTCTATTTACGGCAAAAAACGGCATCGAAAGGAAGTAAAAAAAACTGTAATAACAATATATTATACTGGCCTACGGATGCTTCAGAGTTCTTTCGAAACCTGTAGACATTTTTGATAGAAATGACATCCGCAGGAATAATTTTAAATCAATAATTTAGCCATCAATATTCCAAGCAGAAATAATTTATTCATAAGATATTGCTTTGACACGTTTTGCGGTGAATTGCAGACTCTAACCGTGAAATGATGTGAACCGATATTCAAGAACACGGGAGATTGGAGAATGATCTCTCTGAAGCGAAACTGAAATTGTTCTCCTATTCTTTTACCCAATGTTTTATGAAAGTTGTCGCTTATTATTGTGTTGGATGTAAGGGATTGTACAAAAGGAATCTAGGAAATTGGGTTACGCGAATAACCTATATGTGACATTACTACACGAGAAAGCCCCGAAACAGTGAAAGTAGGTCACCCGTATCTTTCAGCACACATTTCTTTGCCAAAGTCAATATTCTAATAATGAATCTTTGCCGTGTAAAAGTACGGGATGCTAGGAGGTTGGAGCATTATGTAATTTCATACTATAAGTTGAACTTACCATTGGCGGAACGAGTGGCCGGCGAGACAGCTTGCCGATCTTTCTTGGTACTCTCCTTGCTGCTGTTGCCTGAAATAAAATAAAGTAGATTCATAAATTATTGGTTTATAAGGTGTAGTAGGTACCTAAGAAGATACATACTTTGATGCAAATCAACTAATGGGCTAGAATAATTCAATATTATTGGCATTTCCTTGTTTCCATTAGAACAAACGAAAACCCGAGTACTTTAGATTAAGCGAATATCTAGTTATTTTTATGGCATGTTATACATAATAACCCTTTCTGCGGCGGTAATTAGCTTTGATAAAGATTCCGTAAATACAAATGATCCGAAAAGATACCAGAAGAGTTATTGTAGAATTCCCCTCATTTCTAATCAACGAAAATACCAATGGACGTGATAGGAATTTACTATGAGCAAGTTTTATTAAAAAAATATATATAAAATGTGCAAAAATAATGATGATGTATGAACACATTAAATACTACCTTTATCAACACATCGAAATCTGAGGGAAATGCACCAGGTGAAATAATGAAAATAATTAATTCATTCGTTGGACTCCATGGCAACACATTAATTTAACACTGTTATGTTATTCATGTACCTAATACGATAATCTGATTTTTGTGATATGTTATTGATGTTATTGGATGTACTGTATTCCACAATAAAAAGATAAAAATATTATTTTGTTTCCATGCAATTTAATGTTATGCGTATTATATATTTTCTGGGTAAAGTGAATATAATGGTTTAAGTACTGCTTTTAATTTTTTTGATTCAAGGTGATTATTTTAAGTGAGTACATTCTACCTAGTAACCTTGTCTGATTTATCAGAAATTTTTAGGGATGTTCCACTATTACAGTTTCCCTTCTTGGCCTAATTTTCTCCGAGTACCGACCGATGCACAGCCGATTTTTTTTATTTATTTTTGGTCATGACCCTCGATGACGAATTTTATTGGTGAGCATTCAAAACCTATTAGTTACCATCCTGAATAATTTCTCTACCACGAAACGCTCATTACATTAAAATAATGTTCTCATACCGGATTTGTGCCATTTCAAACTAGGCACTCTTTCATACAACAAAGGGTTGATTTTAGATTTTATGGAAGTGGTTTAGGGGAAATAATATTTGACTTGACCCAGCGCCAGCGCCCAGAGAAAAGTAAGTGTCTTCGTTGAAGTTTGACATTTTTTTATTGAACCCTTTTGTGTGACTACGGTGTCAAATAATACAAAATGCAGATTTTTTATTTATTTTTTAATGTTATTTATGTTCACCCTGAGAAAAAGTTTCAAAACCCGTCGATACAAGCATATGTGTGAATATACCATTGTGGATGTGGCATTTGACAATCAGAATCACTGAAAAATAAATGGTGTTTGGGGTATTAAACCATAAAGATTTATTCGTTGAAAGTTTTCAAATATTCATTTTCTTAAAAAAAATCACAAGAAACTTGCCTAAATCCAAAAAACACTATATTTTACTATCATCATTATCGACGTGGTTCTTAAATAGATGTGAATATCTATGCCGAATTGTAATTACAAGAACGGATGTTCACCCATTTCTTGTTTTCGTATTCTGGCGATAACAAACTATTTCACTTTGGTAGCAATAATGACAGGAATACTGTCCGCAGATTTTCAAAAACCCACACGTTTCTGCTCAACTAAATTACTGGGGCAACTGAAGGTATTTTTCGTAGATTAAAAATAATTTTACTTATTGTGTCTTCTGATCATCACATAATGGAGATTTATTTAAGGCATATTCCATGGAAACTGCGAAAATTATTCTCTTTCTGTATCCTTATTACTACATGCCGATGACTGTACACACAATTCTTATTCACGGTTCTGATGTCATAGCGCGAGTCTTTCTACAAATTGGCATGCTTTCGGAAGAAGCACGGGAATATCGCAATTAAGACAATTTAAGGAATTCTTCGAGTAAAAACCATTACTGATGTTTTAATTGGATATTGGTTACCTCGAACCACGTAGTTTCAAGTGCATGCAAACTTTCCAGAAAAAGGATTTAAAAGACTCAATGCTGATGTGATCAATATGTTACTGCATCCCGAGAGACTAGACCACTCACACTCTGAGCTTTCGGAGTTAAGATATTAATAAGAATTAGATACTTCCAGAGCGAGGATTGGGAATCCAGTTAGACTTATGTGTACTGCATATATTTTAATTAATTTATATGCGACTGTTTTTTTTGTGTTTTATATTCACTAAAAAATTGAAAATTCACCAACGTACCAAAACCTGTTTTATTTTTATTACAAAATAATACAATCAATGCACTTCTTAAAAGTAAAAAAGATAGTTATTCAATAATTTGAATGGTGTCGATGTTATTTTTGACCCAATTCTTTGACAGCAAATATACAGTTTTTTTTACGAATTTCGACGTTACTTTGCAAAATGTTGAGGTTATGGCAGGGAATTTTGTAAAAAAAAACACTGTGCGATGTTCCGGATTGTGCTACAGTCCACCTTATTAGATAGCATGATGTAACGTCTTCGATAAGCAAAGCGAGAACCAATAGATATATCTAATAATGAAAAAAAATACCAAACTATTGTGCCTACAATTTTACAACGTCAAACATATTTTCAAACAGTCAAAAAGATAACTATAAATTTAAGAAATGTGAAACGGATGTGTCCATAATAGAGTCGAATCGAAAAAAAACTCTTAATATTGACGTCAGGTAAACGTATAGGTAGACATGTAGTGTAGGTACATTGCTTAACATAAAAAGTGGCTTCCACCCACTACTTGTGATGTGGCCCACGTTCCCGACGAGTTATTCTTCGATAACGGAAATCACATTGGATCGACAGTCGTCGTTTAAAGTCGCGAGCGCACGGCAAAGGCACAGAATTATTATGAAGGGAAGGTTGATCGCACCTTGCCAGGTACCTACCTACCACCTACCATACTTAGCTACCGGTGTTACTGACTGGGACTTGAGATATACGTACTTTTATGGGAAGATTTCTGATGCCAAATTAACAAGCAGTTTTTTAAGGGTCGACTCACTTACTACGTAGCTTTGAAGCCTTAACGAAAGGGTAAATTGTTTGATGTTTTTTGGAATGTAGAAATCATAGATTTATGATTGACGAAGACAAACTTATATTGAGTAGGTCATTCTAGAGTGCATTATAATCAATAATCATTATATTGTGTACACCTATACGTATTTTTGACCTTGACGTAATTAAGTATACATAATATTATGTCTATTTTCCACAAGGCTAACCATTTTTTTCCAGCGAGATCTGTTAACATTTCAACAAATTGAAATCTTATGTTTTTAATGTAAACGACCGATAATTTATTTAATTAATACTTATCATCATATTTTGCAATACAGAGAGGATTGCTGACAAACTTTATATTTTTGATGTATATGTTTGGATCCTAGATACATTTTTGAATGCTGAAACAACAACTGCAGATTAAGTTAACTCATATCAGTTACAATTATTTTAAAACGAGTTCCCAAATTACTAACAAAATTAGCAATTTTGGCACTGTTTCTTTAATCAACCCTACTATAGTCATTGAATCTCCACAATCGGGGGAAAAGACACCCAACCGCTAAAGTGTGGTCTGCACTGCTGCAGTATGAGAATACACAATATCAGCTGAGCAGCCGCCCAAACGTGGCGGCGGGTATGCCTGTACAAAGGTTAATAGACCTGTACAAAATGTAATACGTTTTAATATTTGTAATTATTATAGTACAACACTTGTAATTTAATCTAATCTAATCGATATGAACGAAAAAACTTCTGGGTCAATCAAAAAACAAGACATACATTTGGTTCAACTTACACTTTCGTCGTACTCTTAGCATAACATGTTTTCCCTGCAAAGTGAGAGTTTTTTTCGCATCTAACAATTGTACGCTTATTGACTCTGTAGGTACCAAACAGTGGAGTGCATTGCTACATGACCAAAGGTGTATTTTTGGACGGATTTTTCTATTCGAACTATCATAATTTTTCAAGACGTGGATCAATTATATTTAAAATAAGTGATAATTTATTTATTAATTGATAAACTAAAGTTTTTAAGACAAGATTTTTGTGCATAGCGCAAAGGGTAACAATTATTTTTATAAACAATAATTATTAACCTGAAACACTCATCCAAATTGAAAAAACTCTCTAATAAAAAACCGTAATTATTGAATGAAACACTAGTATATATTGATTAACTTGGCGGGTTTGCGATAAGCCGACGTAGCTCAATGGTAGAGCATCTGACCGGATATTAGAAGGGTGCAAGTTCGAGTCCTGCCGGCGACATTTATCTTTGCTCGGAAGGTTTTTCAATTTGGATGAGTGTTTCAGGCTAATAATTATTGTTTATAAAAATAATTTATTTATTTATTTGTTACGCCCATTACAGATTTCTACTTGGATAATTACAAATAATATTGAAAAGGTACAAATGTATTATAATAGATAACATAAAAAGAAACAACATAATTTGAAGCTTTTATCCAGAGTTAAATAATTTCAAATAACCTACCTCTCTACCCGATGAAAAAAACCGTACTAATGCATGCTTATACTGTAACATTGATGTGCCAAATATATCAACGACATCGAAGTATTTGTTCCCCAGACGTTGAATCCGTCGCATAGGGGAATAATATTGCGACGCTGAATTTGAATTGTTACAATAAAATGGTAGATACTGTCTTGTCCATGAAAATCAATCAAATATAGCAGTTCAGGGGTATAAAACATTGAATTTACAATCTTAAATAAACGTGTTAAATCGCAAATAATTCTACTTTCAGATAATGTTTCTAAATTTAATGATGAAAGTAGATAATCGTAGTCTATGCATTCTCTAGGAATATCCATTCTAAAATTTATGTATCGTAAGGCGATGCAATGGGAAGTAATGCAAAATCGTGTGTTTGAGAATTTGTTGGCCTAGAAATATCATAGGTGATTGAATTAAATACTGCAAGTAGATCACACCTTGGGCTTTCATTTAACTGTGCACTTTTTTGGCATGTCTTTTTATAAGCTTAGAAAAAAATAAAGTATGACACATTAAAAAAATGTTTAAAGCGCAAAATCTCCTACTTATGAACACCTTTTCCCATATTTTCGTATTGCTCATTGTGGTAAATGAAGTTTTTTAGAATATGACCGTAAAACATTTTAATAATTAGGTCTGAGCTTTACAGAATAGAATAAAACACGCATTTTGGTGATGTTTTTTTGCTGAAATCGAAACATGCGGCCGATGTACAGCGGGATTTTCAACCTTGTCGCCACCTGCATAAGAAGAGCGCGTGATTTCGTTAAAATTTTAGCCGGTGGATGGCCTTAAGAATTTACGTTGGATTCTTTCAATCATCAAAATATCCGAATTATGAAGTTCATTCAAAGTGGAATGAACTTCATAATTCGGAGACCAAACTGTGGAATTATATTTGATATAACTCATATAATATACATATATGCAATTGAAACCCTACGGCGTATTATTAAGTAGTAGCAGGGAAAACGTAATCAATTGACAAAACGATATAAAAAGGAAAAGTTTAACCCTTTCAGAACTGAATTAAAATTGGTACTGTTAAAACTTTCTTTGAAAATGAATTAGTTTTCTAAGGGCTTGTTTCACTAAAAATCACAAATTATACACTGTACACAAAAAACCAAATATTTTATTAATCTAAAAAAAATACATAAAAATTAAATAATAAAAACATACCGTCAAAATCTTACACTAAAAAAAAAAACAGCTTAAAGGGTGCGATAGTCGAGACGAATTACAAAATCTCCTTTGAAAATATAAACATGGAACGAGTAGCTAAAATCCAACGAAAAAAATAACGCGCAAAGCAGTAATGCCAGCAATTGGAAAACAAAAGCCGCCAATTTTTATTCGCTGTAAATGTTCGAAATCTATGTATTTTGAAATATAATAATAATAAGTTTTGTTATTCCAGAACGTCGTGGGGAGATTAGTGTAATCCCACATGTCCCATATGGTTGATTATACATATTGTACATAAATAGAAGTTCAAACAAAATGTATGAGATAAAGAATATACCAAGATAAAAATAAAAATAATAATATAAAAGCAGTAAAATAAAAGGTATGTCGGACGTGGTCCTGAGTGAGCTCGGGCCCAGCGCTCGCCGAGGAGTGGCGCTTGGTGCTAGTAGGCAGCGGTTACCATAGTGTTGTCAGAAGCCATTAGCCGCATCCTGGCTCCTGTGACCCGGTGTCTCATTAGGCCCGCGAATCCATCCATCCATTGCTCCGTGAACATTTCCGATATATAAAAATATGTAGGGTACGAAAGAGTTAATAAATAATACAACCATAAATGTTAACTGGAAAAAATATATAATAATTTTCTTCAGTCAAAGATTTGTTAATTCTTTTCTTACTTAGTACTTTTTCTTGTTAGCCTTTAATCTCGCGGTATTGTTGGAAACTAATAATTGAAGGAAAGGGTAAAACTTTTAGTGGAGGAATAACCTTATGTCCCTAATTTCAAAACGAACATTTTATAATTATGTATAGCAATGTAGTCTTTCTATTTCACAGCTTTTACTGCAAGCAATATGGTGATGCGTGGCTTTGGGTTATGAATACCCCCAAAAATTGAGGAAGTCAAATGTATTGCCATAAATCATGTTGCAACTAAAAGTAGATATACATTTGTAAAATAAGAGTAGAAAATATTTATTAATGTAAAACGATTATGAAAAAAATATTTACAAATTTACAGAAAAAAATACATTTTGATCAGAGATTTGTTGCAGTTTTTTTTAAATTATTCATTTTCTTTTCATGGATCGTTTTCCTTAGGGTAGGGACTGCTTCAGCCTCTATTGACTGCACGCCACCGGTACCAAATAATTCAGAAATCTACATCTACATATTTATTTATAGTCGATTATTTAATAAAATATTGCCTAATTTCCTGCATTTTATTGCTACGTATCTGATGTAGTGGCACAAGTTTAGATCATTGAAAATGATAAAAATGTCGATATGATGTGATTGTATAGTATAGAGAATTGGTCACTAGTCACTGGGATAATTTCCACCACTTAGTTCTGCTTCTTTGGTTTGACCTATCGGCGACCAGAAGAACTCCTCTACACCTTCAACACCTTGCACCAAACCACAACCCCACAATATTTTAAAGTAAACGTATTTAACACTACTATATAATACGAATCAGCTGCAGGTTCAGGTTTAGTCTCACACACCAGCCAGATTTGCATACGACGTGAAGAAATTCATAATCTGGGGGTTGCGAAACATGAACAATTTTTGAAATGTTATATTTTTCAGATAAAGTCATTTAGAAAATATGTAACAGCTGGATTTCTACAATAACTTTTCTTGTGGGCCAGGATAAAAAGGTCAAATTATGATAAAAGTTAACACTCCATTTATTTTTTAAATTTAACAGTGTTATTACTAAGTTCTGCAAGTATTTTAGTTTTTATTATTGTGACAGCTGTTTCGGCGTTCAATGCCGGTCTGAAAATTGATATTTTTTACCTACAAATATTATTGTCTTCGCCTGCTACAACTTTCCTTCGTTTTGAAAAAACATCATTAAAAATGAGCGTAACGGATACGCTGGGAGAACGATGCTAGATATATTCGCCCGTGGCGTTAAGAGTTACGCGATTTTCCTCAGATGATTATAAATCATGGAATAAAAATAAAACACATCATCCTTATACAAGTGTGCCGCAACTTTTAGCATTTCTGAATAGTGTATCGTGGTGTTGGAAACTTTGATAACCCCTGTACCAACGTAATACTTGTGTATGTAATAGAGTTTGTTGTTGCGATAGACGCACCTGCCTACACATTTCCCAATGTTTCATAAAAAAGTGAAAATAATCATGAATGTGTGTGTGTATAGAGATGCGTTGTGAGGTGGTTGATATCCGTCGGCACCATCATTAGCGAGGAAAGTTCCAGCGCCGCGATGCGAAGTGACGTAACGCAAATTAGCATGGAATTGACTACGAGGAAAATAATGAATAAGTGCAATCGAACATTACCAAGATAAGAAAGATCAGAAGAAAAGATATCCCACTAGACCTTCTAGACCCAGAGTTTCTGAACCTGGAAGTGACTAACAGCAAATCGGAAAAACATCCGCACACTTTTAATGTAAATCTACAATCTTCTCAGACTAGTAATACTGAGATATCAGTTTCGAAAAATAGATAATATATTCGATTAAAATTTATTCGGGTGATATAGAACCGAAAGAGTCGAATACATCGGGATGCGATATATGCATTGAAAATCCAATCCGTGGAATCCGACGTGGTTGTTTTTTTTTCTATGCATGTAATATGGTTTATAATATTGTAGTATTTACATCCAGTGAAGTTTCCACTGTCTTAATACTGTGTGAAATTTGTTAAAAAAGATAAAAAGAAAATTTGAAAAAATCAACAAGAACTTAGGTAACACACGATATATACGTAGGTACTTTACATCACGGTAGGAAAATATAAGAAAAGAAAAGCGAGATAATTAGACGTATAATATAAAGCCGCGTCTCCTGCCACTGTTTTTTAAAAACATTTACACAAAAAAAAAACAAAGAGGCGTTACCGTACACATTCTTGGGGGCATACAGAATGTTTTTGTCTTCCGACATCGATGGAAAACATTCCTCTGGTTGGTGAAGAGAGGACGGGAGGGGGGAGGGTTTGCGGGTCTATCTATGCGTCCCGTCCTAAATCGGACGAGTTTTTTTAGGTTATGTGTACTGAGTGAAATTATAATATATTATTATAAGAAGTTTGCTTATGTATCAGTAATAATAATAATTTATTTAACTGCTATGAATTCCCTTATTTTTTTCTGCTATTTCTAATAGGATTACAGCCCTCATATTAAGAACTTTTAAAAGTAAACATCTTGAGGTATATATGCATATAAGCACGTCTTTTTCATGTTAGTTTTTATTATCATAAAAAAACAAGCGAAAAACCTAAAACCCACTTTATATATAATACAATGTTTTAATTAGACATAAAACAGGTTTTTAGGTTCTTAGTTTGGGTTTTATTTCGTAAATAAAATAAAATAACCCAAAAGCCACACAAAACGTGAAACTTAAGGGGGAGGGGGACGTCGGAGAGTTATTATTTATTAATTAAAAATAATGATAGTATTATTATGCAATACGAAAAACTCAATGTTTTTAAATATAAAAATATTTTTTAAATTTACATGAGCTTAGGATTTTTCAAAATCTAATCAGAAATATTACTTTTTTCTGACCGTCCCATTGTATGTTTTACAAAATATTTAAAATACTAATATGATTTTTAAAGCGGAGAAAGGTATGTTCAATCATTTATCGGTGCGGTTTTTTTAAATAAACGTAATCAAAGATTTGTAATCCGCATTACAAAAAAAACAACTATAAATGATTAAACATACTTTTCTCCACTTTAAAAATCATATTCGTTTTTTAAATATTTTGTAAACTTACAATGGAACGGCCAGAAAAAAATGAATATTTCTGATTAGATTTTGAAAAATGCTAAGCCTATGTAGATTTTAAAAATATTTAATATATAAATATTTTTCTATTTAAAAAATTATGTTTATCGTATTGCGTAATAATACTATCATTATTTTGAATTAATAAATAATAACTCTCCGACCTCCCTCTTCTCGTTAAATGAATTAAAATGCGTGATTTTGCTTCTCCGGTGATTGAAATAATTATAATTAAAGTAATAAAAAGTGTTTTTCATTAATTTGTGCATATTAAGAAAGTCGTGCTTATGCATATTTAATCATTGTGGTAAACACATTGATAGTATTACAGTAGTTTACATAAAATATTTCTTATTATTTTTACGTTCATTGACATTTATATTGTTTTGTTTATTTTCTATTCAAACAATAAACAAAACAGTGGTATTTTATTCCAACCTATAAAAATATCTACATTCAAAAGATGATTCTGGAACTCATCTTGTTGTCTAGGCAAAATGTTTTGTTTTTAACCAAAACAGAACATTTTAAGCAGGAGACGGAATGTGTATGAAAACAAATGTTTTTGTGTAATGTTTCGGAAAAATGTTCGCAGGAAACAGTTTTCAGGGAACTAAAATCGGTGGGACCATGTTTAGTTTTTTTAGGAAACCTAATTATGTATTAACATAATTATTATAACATTCAAAACGATGTCGTTCATTTTTGCGTTATTCAGTCCAAACATTATTTACAATAAAAAACACATAAATTTGTTGTAGACCACTTTTATTTTATTAAAACTCTACCGGTTTCGGAAGCACCCTTCCTTCATCAGGAGAATATTAAAACTGAACATTATTCGATTATAAAAATATATCGGAAACAAACACATCGATTATGAAAATGATTCGGAGATGGATATATCGATCATAAAAATCCTTAGAAAACGGATATTACATCGATTATCGAGATGTTTAGATTATGTTCATCACAATCTCAGACGTTGCATGAATCATCCAAAAAATATTTTAACGATGGTGTTTGTATGTAACATTAGCATTCGTGTAACACCTACAGCGCATACATTAGTTGTTACTCGGAGTATGGAGTATGACATGCGGGAAACCATACATTCATCTAATGAGATATAGTGATCACTGTGAATACCACATTAAACCCCCGAGTGCTGGATGGATCAATGAATTTGAGAGTGGATTTCTTGTGACTTCCAGATTAATTTAATGTATTCTAAGAAATTTAAGTAAATTTGTTGTCAAGTTTTATGTCAAACCTTTTTTGGGGTAAAGAAGACGTGTTGCGGTTCCTCCCCCTTCTTGGCGTTTCGTAGTCTCAGTATCCGTCACCAGGTCGGACAAATAAAACCATTTCAAGCAACTTTTCCACGTAAGTCGTTTAAGTTGGTCTCTCAATATCAACCAGGGGTCTACTGATTGAACAAAGTGGATATAATACGTATACAATGTTTGTATTTTGCACTCTGGGTTTTGAATATACTCGAACTTCCACATAGCTTATAAAATATATCTTGTCAAAATAGATACATTGAAACAAAACAAAAAACATTGTTCAATTTGATGATGTATCAGTATGTGAGTAATGGGGCTGATTAATTTGATTGAACTTGAGAAAGAAAAACCTTTTTCTTGACGACTCATATTCGCTCTAGTACGAAAACCGATCTTCTTACTAGACTCCTAGGAGAAGTCAGAATCGTTCTGCCTGCATCACTGAATTGGATCGGCCCAATGTCCGCACTCCGCAGTCCGATCGCCGCAGTGGGTGAGGGGCACCTTGCACTAGTACACTTCTACCTCGCCTGGTCTTGACTTACTAACAGAACAGAACAGCACGCGGAGATGTTAGTCAATGGAGGTTGCCGAGAAGTGCGACAGAATGGCGTTCGGTGTGTAGGCGTACTTCAGGAGGAATTTAAAACATTCTTACTAAACAAATGTCACCACACACACTTATCCTCCACTTATCATATCAGTTTTACCACAAACTCAGCATTAACTGATAATGTTGACATGATGGGGTCATTGGGGCTCAGTTGAAAACAGGTAACTTCGTTGAGTGTCAAGTATTTTATTAATTCACAATGTAAAAAACATTCTTAACTGGTAGGTATTGTGGGTGTCACTTAATTACACGAACTGTTTTTACGGGTAATCTGCACATGGTCCAGTGGGAAGATTACCAGTCGTCTCGATGTTGGTGTTGGAAGCCTCAGAGAGCAGGTGGTACTTCCGGTAGGGGGAGGTTTTGGTGCCGGGCGGACACGCGTTTCGGCTTTCGCTTGACGACCGGTTTCAGACGGTTCAAGAGGATGATCAGCAGGATGCCAGAGGCGCTCGACTGCTGTCCGGTGGTGATTCCTGCGGTGGTGGATATGTGCCTTGATGGTTCCTGCCGAGTTTTCCCGCAGCGTCTCAGGCTGGGGATGCAAGTGGCCTGCTTGCTTTGTAGGAGACGGGAGTCTCGACTACGACCACTGGCCGGACGGTCTCTACTGACTCGTCTCTGTCCACTACTGATGCTGCTTCGGCCAAAGTCCCCCTTTTTAATCATATCCGAACTCTTCTTCGGGTTCCTTCGTGAACTCCGAACTGTGGCTCGGTGGCTTTTAATTAGTTCGCTGTTAATCCCACTAACTGCCTTCTTCTGGCGACTGCGAAATTCCCGGGATTTAAAGCCGGGCGTTTGTAAATTACCCTCATGTAGACAGAACTCAGGTACCGTATTATGGATTAGAATAAATCGGTGTTTCCCGCACTTATGGCTTGTATCAATGTACTATTTTATGCGTCCTTTCTCTTTGAGGTTATCAGTTACAAATCATGCGTTTTTATTTATTTTACTTAGTTTGGACACTTGTCTTTACCCATTTCATTTTGATTGTACCTACTTTTCTAGGTTAGTTGTAAGAAATAGAAAAAATCTAAAAAGCTAAACCCTTTACACAGATCTTCAAACGTATCTGTACAGTCGAGGGCGTCGCTGCTGTAACTATTGAGGTTACCGGTGCAAAAAAAAAGTATGTTGGCCGCCTGCATAGAGCTAGTAAATCTGTACAGGAGTAATATTATAATTTATTATGTAGATTCAATGTAGGTTTCAAAAATTTTTTTCCGTTTTACTGCATTATTCGGACAATTGAAAACTGCTTTTATGACATCTAGCATCCTCAGTCCTTACCTAGTAGATACCTTTCTAATGTGATTTAAAAATCAACATCCTTAATAACAGATAATAATTAATAACACACTTGTTTTAGTGAAACAATAGCGGGATGACAACATCAAGGTAATTGTGCATTTTATTTATAAAAAGTTTGCTTATCTGAGACATATCCGTTAAGCACTTCATTCGCAACGAAATCTTTGAGATCAGCCATCAATGAAAACTAATAGGTGAGAGTATCCTACCGTTTCGTTCAAGTTCCTATGAAAAGGCGGCCTTGGATGAAAACATTCAGTTGTAAGCGGTGGCGGACAGTTCCACCGAATCGGATATTATGAATGTTGAATATAATGATGCATATATAAATCATTTTATGAAGCAATAACTGATTACTTTGTTTTTTTTTTTGATTTCTTTGTTTCTTATTAGTAAGTGACGAAACATTTAAAGTTACTGTCTCTAAATTTACAGGTTCTTTATACAAATAGAACGGCGTCTTTGCGCCTCACTTTTCACCGCATTATGGTAGTTTTTAATAATACCTGACCGTTAATGTCAATTGCGTCTTGTGATTTCTGTAGGGAAAAATCTGTTCATAAAAACCCTACTAAATTGCATGTTTGCATCATCATCGTCAGTCCGAGCAGCATCAGCATCAGCACTTTGGCATAAATACATACGTGCCTGTTTGTGTTGTGTGAGGATGGGGGAGGGTATCGGATATGGCCTATTTGTTGGAGTTCCTCCGCATTTGCCTTTGGAAATAAGGAAAACCATAGAAAACCTTATTCAGGAGGAAACGCCCGATGTTCACAAGGACGAGTTCGGACTTCAGTGATCTCGGTCTTGGGATCCTGCATTTTGTGGTGTGGGTGTGTGTGTCTGTTTTTGTGTAAATATATACGCGTATGGGAATTTATGAATAAACATATTGTACATATATAAATATGAAGTTAAATAAGAATAAATAATTATCAATATACGTACATATGGAGTATATATCAGTAATGTATTTGGGTGGGGTGTCTGGGATTGGGAGGACTTACCGCTCGCTCATTCGTCCGGTTCATGCCATGTGAGGTCATGGTTCATGAGGATGATTTGAGAGCGGCGATTGGTGTGTTTGTTGCGTATATTTATTTATTTATTACATTATATACGCCCTTTTACATATTTTATCAATTACAATAGTCACACGGGTGCAAAGCACATCACAGTAGGTACATAGATAAAATAGATAGCCTTCATGAAATACAACATTTCATTTGTCTCACGAACAAATTCAGGAATAACATAGTATAAGTACCATTCCAAATAATTGGGTACAGAGGCGAATATTCAAATCATACCTCACATTCACTGATACTTATACTCTAGACACATATCTTAATAATTGTTGAGGATGTATGCAATAATCGTATATGTAAGTCTAGTTCACGTGGAAAGCCGGTACTACTCTCTAGTGACTCTAGTCAGACAAGAAAGTGAAAATAATGTGAAGTGAATCTGAATAATATGAGAGAAAAGAAGTCAGGCACAAGGGGTTAGGAAAGTAATATACAATATTCACAGATAAATTATGGTTATTTGAAGTGGAACTAGAAGAAAGCAGTCAACGAAAAGTGTAAACACCCAGTAAATAAACGGTAGAAAATCGAAAGAATCGATCGATTCGTACTGCAGGCGTTAGTATGGAAATGGATGCGTGCACAGGTACACTCAATTGTAGGTAAAATCTAATAACATTCGCCGGATGTGCCGGGAATTATAAATAGGTAATATTCGTAGATGAGAAACACTCCTGACTACAAGAACAAAATCTTATTATCTCGTTTGCCTATAACTTATTATTACATTAGTCTCAATAAGATGTTGCTAGTGCTGAATTAACACGATTGAAAAGTCATAACACACTCAGCGATATGGCCTATTATTAATGGATGCAATTTAATTAGCACCATCATACACAATAATGATTGCAACAAGGAATATCTACAGGACAAACACTTTAATACAAAGACGTTAGCAGAATCGCAGAAAGGAGAAGAAATACGGAGGATGTGCCGCGATAGAGCGAGACAATTAGCGATCAGTGACCCGGAGACCTTCAGGGGTTATTTGCTGTCTGACAGCTTCTTTGCAAAAACTGGTGGGAATTTATTTATTTTACATTAAAAAGGCAAGTACGCTCATTGGAAATAGGTAGCTGCGAAAGATACTTTGAATTAATTTGTTATTATATTAATGAATTTTAAACGTGGCTAACGTCCTACAGAGCAGGTCAGCAGACATACATTACATGCAGTAAAAAAGATTAATCTTAACTTTTATAAAGCCGAAATCTGTTAGTAAGAAGCACAAAATAGATTTGTTTTCTAGTAAACTCTAAAAACAAATTCAAAACGCTGTGTTTTATATTTTTCAATTGTTCAATAGTGTAAAAAGAGTGTTTTACTCTCGGGCGTAGAACTGGTAGATTTTTTTTACATTTGTTAAAGTGACCCTAAAATCAGTTTCCCCAATATTAAATGGAGCAACGTGAAATATTTTCTGAGCGCTCACGAGCGGCTAATGTTGCAATTTCCAGGCAGTTATCGCAGTTCTGAATATCACTAATAGCGTCTCCAAGCGCTTCTAATTTAAGATGGCCGGAATCTATTTTAATATTTTGAATATTTCAAAGATGACTCGTATTCCGCGCAGGGCAGGCTGACCTATCACAGGTGACGACCACTTCGCTTATCTGGCAATCAAATTCATCGCAAGGCAAAACTAGCAATGATTTTAAAACCTATGCGTGTCTTACGAGGTACCTAATGTAAAAGTGGCATTATGTTTACCTACAAGGTTAGGGCTTATTGTGAAAACTATTCAAAATAAATGTTATTTGCTTCAAAAGTTAAACCTACCTTATATAACAGTTACAAATGTGTGTTTATGGTTTGTTTACCAGGTAGGGCCAATACAAATGAGCAAATTTACTTACAAGGTAGAGCTTATTAATAAGGGTGACAAATGGTAAAAAGAATCGAATAAATAAATGATTCATAATTAATTTAATTTACAGTGCATAATGCAAATATTTAATACTAGTAAGTATGTAACTGTTTTAAAAAACATATATAATATGTTTGTAATTTACAAAAAAAGTTATTTCAGTGCTGTTGAAAATATATGATACTTCTGCATTAAAAAAATATAATCTTTAATCATTGTAGAAAATAATATTAACATAACCTAAACGAAACATGAAAACGAAAAAAAAAAGACGGAAAATAAAAAGATTTCAGTCGCATCTGGGACTCGAACCCAGGACCTCTGCCTATCCGGGGCAACCGCTTAACCAACTTAGCTAATGAGACCAGTTCAATTTATGTCATCTTCATCGATATCGTATCTCAAATTCAAGATTTGTCAATATTATTCTCCATTTTTAATCCCATATTATTGTCAGCTATATTTATGATGCTAACAAAGTTCTTAACGAACACAATTGCAAGCTAGGCAGTGTCTCGGATTAATATCCGATTTTTTATTTATTTATATGAGACATCTATTGACTCTTTATAAAAAGTCTAGAGAACATATTAAATTTTTAATTATTTTTATTGAGATTTAAAAACCTCATTTTAATATTTAATCATTGTAGAAAATAATACTAACAGAAAATAAAAAGATTTCAGTCGTTTTTCTCCGTTTTCATGTTTCATTTAGGTTATGTTAATATTATTTTCTACAATTATTAAATATTAAAATGAGGTTTTTAATTCTCAATAAAAATAATTAACATTTAAAAATTGAAAAAATATAAGTTTTTTGTTTTGTAAGAGTGACAAATATTTTGTTTTGAAATTGTAGACCCACAGTTTTATACTAAAGTCAATCAGCCGAAAATGATAACTGATAACACTTCTCAGAAAATTAAACATTTTATTATCAGTTTCTATCTAGTATACTGAATACGTGTGGGTACCATTTTTAATAATTATTTTTTATCATTTTCTGTGCTAATTAATAAATTCTACAAATCGCAATGCCCACCAACTAATAACACGGACCTTTAATTGAATCGGGTTACGCATGCCATATCTTTATACCGGAGATTAATTATCATGGCAAATTGAAGTCATAATTTATAGCAACATAAAGCTTAATCCGAGACCCATCGCAAAGGATAATTAAGATAGAAAATTACTGATCTTCATCACCAAAACGTTGTGCAATATCATGCGATTCGCCAATATAATATTATAGTAGCGCAGACCCGTGAAAAATCGGTAACTGGACAATTCGCCACACTTATGAAAAGTGATATAAAGTCGAGAAAAAAAAAGTTGGTTAGGTTCTTAGGCTAGTTTTTTTTCTTCATATTTTTAATTAATTTATATCACTTTTCAAAAGTATGTCGATTTATCACTGTGCCGAATTGTCATGGAACCGAAATATCACGGGATATTGTAATTGTAGGATTTGTGAAGCTGAAAGTTTGCACCCTTCTTTCCAGATGAGAATATTTAAATTAAAGATATGAACCTAATATTTATTAACATAAATCTACAATTTATTTACAGCAGCAATCGGGTACCGGGTGAGAAAAGAAAAATTACGTGTTTCATAAAAAAAGAAAACACGGGGGTTTTCATTTTAAGAAAATTTCAAACGTGGAACAGCGGCGGATAATTTAGTTAATAACAATTTCACCCAAATTATAACTTATTAATCGTAAGAATTTTTTTTGCTACTTTTATGTTTAACATAATAAAAAAAAATTTAATTATTAAAATTTTTTTCGAATTTTTAAAATTAAATAAAAAATTATATATATTTTAAAACAACAACAAATAAAATCAATGGATTTTAAAAATAAAAGCAAAAAAAATAAACATATACAAGTATAATGCCATGGCCGAGAATCAAACCCTGATCAACTACTTGGGAGGCAACTATGCTGACCATTACACCACCAACTATTTTAAGAACTGCGACATAAATTCATTATACATTATGTACTGAAAATACGAATGGTTTAATTTAAATTTTAGAATTTGAATGTTACGTAGATTGGTTAATAAGAATAATAATTAATGTTTTCAAAATGATACACAATACCTACCACTAAACAATCCTAACTCTACAGTAGAACATCTGTAGATCTGCCTCGAACGATGAACCCTGGGGTCAGAAATTAACGCAGCTTCTACTCTCTGGAATTTATAGGTCAATGCAACTAATTCTAGCTCACAAAGTAATTTCCACCAAGAACTGTAGAGTTTAGAGATATCCATTATTCGCCACATAGTTTGCTCCATACTTGTTTCATAATAGTTACTGTGGAGCCGGGAAGTAAAGCTAGTATATTTTGTAGAATGATAATACATTACCGGTAAGACCTACGACTGGACTAATGGCAATAAATACCAGACAATAATCCTAATCGATTTTATTTCAGTAAGATTCAAGTGCACATTTAAAGCATGTGGACAGATTTCTTATATTATTAGGTGGGATGGTTTTATTTGCGTTATATGCGGTATCTAGGCAAGAACATCCGTCCACCAATCACAGGTAGATCCAGGAGAAACGAGAAAACATTTAATTACACCGAGCGCAATAGTAGTTGGGTTCGGTAATGACTAAAGAACTTCAAGTCCGCAACGTGCAACGGTCGCAAAAGTCGGCCGATGATCGCAGCTCGCAGCCACAGCAGATCTCGAGAGAATATGGCGAGGGAGACTGCGGAGGAGGGCGGGCGTACGGGGAGGGAGAGGAAACCTGTCCCACCGGCTCCGGACACAGGCTCGGGCTCACGGGCACCGGGCACGAGGTATTGTCTCTGTCTGGCCAGCAACAACCAGCAACCAGCAACTCTGACAAGTAGCAGAAGTATGGCCATCTGCTCCGATGTGTGTTTCATCTCCGGTGAAATACACCCACGGGCGCTGGGCACGTCTACCTGTGCTATCTGCATTCAATGGCTCACTTGGCCTAACACAAAACGGAAAATGGTCACGGATATCTGTATTTCTAATTGCTTCACTTTTTCTCTCGCGCAGGACGGTTGGTAACCGAAACTAACATAGTATAATAAGCAGTGACGTGCACTCCATAATTGTTGAAAAGCTGTGCTTATCCCAAGAAAAATGAACCATTCAAAAATTTTCATGAATTTAGTAAGGAACTTGTACGATCTCAATCAGTTGGCCACAAAAATCAGCGAAAGGTGACAATAGAATGGCCATCTTCAAATATAATAATAATGCGCAACTCACACCCGAAAATGAAAACCTATATACAGCCTACCTTTGGACTTTGGCAATGCACGCCACTGGTAATAACCACGTATTCATTATTATGTACAAGTATATATGTATATTAGTTCCAAAATCAGTCGTCAGAAAAAAACACCACGGGTGACGTTAACGTGAAAGTGGGTTACGTTTCAGACACTGTCAACAAATAATCATCTTGCTGAGTGATGCTAGTCACAATGACAGGCGGCTTGTGCTGCAGCCGGCGGAAAAGGCAAATAATGTTCTTGGCCTCATTGCGTATCTACCGCATAATATCATTTTCCTCTTTTACATAAACACGACATCTTGATTTTGTCGTCATTTTATTAGTTAAAATATAATATTTAATCATTGAAGAAGATAATATTAGCACATCCCAAATGAACTTCGAAACCGAAAAAACAACAGAAAATAAAAAAATTAGAGTCGCATCTGGGACTCGAACCCAGGACCTCTACCTATCCGGGGTAACCGCTTAACCAACTTAGCTAATGAGACCAGTTCAATTTACGCCATCTACACCGGTATCATACTTCAAGTACTTGTTAATATTATCCTCATACTTGTTAATATTATCCTCCATTTTTATAAATCCCATATTATTGGCTGCTATCCTTATGATGATCGCAAAGTTCTACCCGAACACAATTGCAACCGGAATAGAGTCTCAGATATACCTACCCGATTTTTATTCATATGAGACATCTATTGACTTATTTTACAAGTCTGAAAAGAAATATTCAATTTATTTTTTATAACTTATTGAAGTTTGTAAACCTCATTGTAATATTTAATCATTGAAGAAGATAATTCGCAATTGTGCAGAAATTAATAATAACATTATTAAATTTGATTTACATTATATTAAAAATAAATAAATGGAGTTCTACGAATTAAACACAAAAACAATTCATATATTTTCGATAAGTCTAAAAAAGTTGTACTCACTTCAATTTACTAATTCTAGTAAGTACCTACTTACCTACATTTGGATAATAATTAACCTTGCACTGTGAATATAATGGACATGTCTATAATCATTTCACTCACTATTCATAGTGATAGCAATAGCAGTCGGTTTACATTCAAGTTAAGTAATTAGTATAATTGCAATGAGAAATCTCGCTATTGACAGGCAGCTAGGTAGCCCTGCGGACAGATAGACGGGGAAAGTTATGTACACCAAACAAATTGAAATTATTGAATTTGTAACTCGGGTAATTTTAGATGTGATATTTGGAGGTAGTCGACCGTTCGTTGGTAACATTTATAGCGGGGATTTGGAGGCTTTCACGCCCACTGAACAATGTGATTGGATCGGGGATCTCCGCTCTAAAGAAATAAGAAAGGCATTGAATTCTGATTCGGGATTATTGGGCTTGGTCAACTAAATAGGTCTGATAAACACTTATCTTGCGTTCACAACTATTATTATTACCCACCGCTATAATATTATACGGGTGTGTCCGCGGACTTGTGGTCTGCAGTCAGGAACTGGGTTACAGTATCGGTACTCGGTGGCGGTACCTACTTCAGTACTGCTGGTTGCTGGGATCGGATTCCACGACACTGATTCACCCGACTCGCATTTCACCCATCCTCTCATTGAATGGAATAATGTGGACCTCTGAACATTCGAACATTCCATCGGGTACCTATCATTTAAATCTAGCACTTAAAGCAGGCCTTAAATACATTCAAGGACACTGCATCTAACTAGGAATTAGACGTCTTAAAATGTTGACAAAACCGAAAAGTTGCACATTCAACCATATGAATTCTAATTTCAAATGTAAATCATATCCCACTCCAGTGTTAATTTACTGTGGGTACCAGCTTCTCAAATTTGCTTACAACAGGAGGCATTAGGCAAAAACAAAAACAAATTCTTACAATATTAAATTTGGTAAGTTGGTACAATAAGCAAGTTTCGTTAGTAAGGCAAAGATTGGCCTATTTCCAAGAGGGTACCCGAAGGATGAATGCTTTCTAAAATAGATTCCTTAAAAGGAGGCATCTAGTATCTGGTTGCTGCGAGGTCACCGCGGCGGCGGACGACCAACTAGTTTGTTTAGCCGTGCAGTCACCACATGTCCAAATCGGCGAACTATAATAATTCATCGCTATTATTGCGTATAGAATACATGCAATTCGGTGGAGCCCTGACCAGGACAATCTATTAACGGGGAGAGGGACGTCGGAGAGTTATTATATTTTTTAGTGGAGATAAACGTAACCAAAGATTCGTAATCAGCTTTACAAAAAAAAAAAACACATTGTTTATTTACAAAAAAACGCAACGATAAATGATTAAACATACCTTTCTCCACTTTAAAATTCATATTCGTATTTTAAATATTTTGTAAAACATACAATGGAACGGTCAGAAAAAAATAATATTTCTGATTAGATTTTGATAAATACTAAATAAAGCCTATAAAATATTTAATAAATATTTTTCTATTTAAAAACATTATGTTTATCGTATTGCGTATAATACTATCATTATTTTGAATGAATAAATAATAACTCTCCGACGTCCCTCTCCCCGTTAAAACATAAAGTCACCAAAACATAATGATAACGGATCGTGGCTATATTACAATTTGGGTCATCATTTTTGCAAGTCGTAAAACGTTGCTTACTCTTCAGAAATTAGTCCGTCATTGTTTAGAATTACCGAACCATAACGATTTCAAAATAATGGATGTACCTACCTACATAGGTAGCACAATTAAGCAATGTATAATTACCGCAAATGATTAGATTTCGCAATATTTTAATCTAGTAAGTACCTATTACATTTTAATCACCAAAATGATAAGAAATAAGTATACATTATGCAGTTACAAAAAATTAACATTAAATTCTAATTATTACTAACCCATTTATTACAACAGATTGTGGTGTTGGTTTTTCGACATATATTTAAAAAATACACGTCCTTTAGGGGCTTTTACATATTTTATTATAAAATTTGAATTATAATAGTGACACAGGTGTAAACATATTATAGTAGGTAGTAGGTACATCGATAATATAGAACGTATTCACAAAATACAACAAAATATTAAACATGTCTCACGAACAAATTCAGCAATAACAATGTCTATGTATAATTCCACATACTTTGCAACAAAGGCGAATATACATTCAATCATACTTATGCTCTAGAATGGATCTTGTTAGGAATTGTTGAGGATGTATGATATTATAGTCTCCTTGTATTTGCATTCTGTGCACTTAAATATATATGTGAAAAAGTATTACCTTCTGCGTGAAGTCTAGGTACAAGCGAGTTTTTGAATGACTCAATCCTGAAATTACTGTTACAGTGGAGATCGAGTATTTCTAGTTGGAAAATTAAAGTTAATTAAGCTAAGTAAATGGCTGTCTATAAAACAATTAAAATTTTAATAAACAGAAAGTCTCCTATCTCCTAGAGAGTTTTAATTATTTAATTATTTCATTAAGTAATTGCAATTTATAATTTCAATGGGTAATCCAAGTTTATAGTTAACACATCTTAGAAACTTATGTTGAACTTTAACCTTTTAAGTCTATTAGAATATAAAAACAATATGTCCCATATAAATAAAAATCGGATAGGTATATCCGAGACACTATCTAGATTGCAAATATATTCGGGTAGAAGTTTTCAATCACACAAAATGATAGCAGCCAATAATATGGGAATTAATTGAGGGATAATATTGTTAAGTCTTAAATTTGAAGTATGGTATCGATAAAAATAACATAAAATAAATAGGTCTCATTATCTTAATGGTTAGAGCGTTGTCCCGGTAAGGCAGAGTTCCTGGGTTCGATTCCCAGATGCGACTGATGCTTTTTTATTTTCTATGTCTTTTTCTGTTTCATGTTTCATTTGAGATTTGTAAATAATGAGGTTTATAAGCTTCAATAATTTACTCCAATAAATTGAATGGACAAAAATACTTGACAAACAATATTTACTAAGAAGTAAGAACGCATTCGTCGGTATTTACGGAACTAGAAAACTGGTATTTACTATGTCGAGCGCTTTGATGGTCAAACACGGTTGGATGCAAGGGAAATAGAAAAGAAGAACACGACAATGTGTGCATTATGGATACCAGACTAGATACGAGCATATTATCATAAGATATTGATTAAATTTCTGTACGGCACCAACTCAAAGGGGTAAATATTGAAATACATTAACAACAGGGAAAGGGGAAAGAATATTGATAATTTGATAACTTTTGTAACAGAGTAGCCTTCCGATGATAAAGCATGCCTCTGCATGAGGCCACGTTTTGACTCAACGAGGAAAGAGAATACACAACACTATCTAGGCACCGAACCCGATAAAGCAGCAGGCACTCGTAATAAAAATCCCATAATCCGGTGGGAAGTAGGGGCTTTATCATAATAGTAGAACGTGACCAACTGCGATGACCCGATGATGGCCAACGGAGAAATGAATAATACAATCGAATGAGTATCTTTTTTTAAACATGACATTAAATATAAAACGCTGACACGTGAAATCATCTCCAGAAAATCTGAGGTACAGAAATAAGGAAAAAGGGAAATCCCTTTATTAATGCGATAAAACCCCTTCTACATTTTTCGTCACGGAAAACTGTTTAAGGGCAGGGCACGGTCTGTGGCCGCAAACACGCGGATCTAGATCGTTCACTAGTCTAATAGACTAGTCTAGACGAATGTCACACGCACGATGATAATATTACGTATTCAAAAAAATGTTTCGTAAAATCACACGTGTTGAATTCATACAGATTGTATCTAATTAAATAAAGTGAAATCATATTTCATATGCCTGTGTAAAGTACAGCACAAAAAGTTTTAAAATGGTAGCGTTTTTGCAAACTTAACTATTTCATTAGGTTTATTTTTTAAATTATAAAATTTGACATTGAAGTATTGACTATGGCTTTTTAGCCGTTTGTATAAAAGTCGAATCAAAATTTACAACACGTTCTTACGTTGGCGTCCTTGAAAACCAGTATCGGCTGTACATAACAATACAAATAAATCAATGCAGGAAAGTCATAATATGAACAGTCAGGTATGATTAATCTGAGAACTTCTGTGATTTTAACAACTGCTGTAGCTTCTGCATATTCAGAAGAAACTAGTGATAATAGAGACAGATAGTATATATACATAGATAAAGTATAGTTCAGGGGTTTTAGCAAAAAGTCCCAAGTGCATTTTTGTGGAAATTCAAGACGATGCGCTGAGAAGAAAAGAGTTGTGTCGTGTCGAATTGAGAGGAATAAGAAGATAGAAGGTCTCGCGACAAAATATACAGGCGGCGAAAATTGTTGGCCAAGGCCTTGACGGGAAGCTGACGTTTGTTTGGATATTCGGAGAGTGTAACCAAATTAAATGGGTCATGTATATTCGTCCGGAGAAGCCTTCAGCGCGGACGATCGCAGCTTGCGAAGGTACTTCTGACAATAGATAAGGTCACCTGCACGCACGCTTCCAAACACTGCTTGGCATGGTATGGGCTATCGGAAAGCCTGAGCACCTGTCCAAATCAACCAAAGTCAAAGTAGGGTCGGTTCTTTCACGAGACAAAGTGGGCAAGACGCACGACCTAGATACTGGGTCTGCTGATGGGATTCTCGGTCATGGCCAAACTGTCATAAGATATACATTCACCGATTTCACGTGTGATGCTGACTACGGCGGGACCACAAATATCTACACGGAGAGGCCGAGAGAGGTAATAACATAGAATAGATAATAGCGAACTCAAGTTCATTTTAAACAACACAATGATGTACATTGACCGTTTAGAATTTAAGCAAACCTAGTTCGAATGAATACAAGTTTGAGAGTTGACACGTTTCACCTGTTTGTTTTTATGAAACCTGTTTTTTTGCAATAATTCAGTTTTTAGTGTGAAAAATGCCTTTATGAGTTAAAGTGGTTTCACCAGGTTGTTCCTGGAATATTTGTAGTTATTCCTAAAAAATGAGGCTTGAAGGGTTTTACCTATTTACAATCGATATTGTAAGTCGTATATATATGGTGTAACATATTATTTTTAGTGTGAAAAATGCCTTTATGAGTTAAAGTGGTTTCACCAGGTTGTTCCTGGAATACTTGTAGTTATTCCCAAAAAATGTGGCTTGAAGTGCTTTACCTATTTACAATCGATATTGTAAGTGGTATATATATGATGTAACATATTATTTTTATTGTGAAAAATGCCTTTATGAGTTAAAGTGGTTTCACCAGGTTGTTCCTGGAATACTTGTAGTTATTCCCAAAAAATGTGGCTTGAAGTGTTTTACCTATTTACAATCGATATTGTAAGTGGTATATATATATGGTGTAACATATTATTTTTAGTGTGAAAAATGCCTTTATGAGTTAAAGTAGTTTAACCAGGTTGTTCCTGGAATACTTGTAGTTATTCCCAAAAAATGTGGCTTGAAGTGTTTTACCTATTTACAATCGATATTGTAAGTGGTATATATATGGTGTAACATATTATTTTTTCTAACTCGTACGCGATCCTTTCTCAGTTTGTATCTCGGGCTATTTATAACCGTTTTCAGTTATTTCCGAGACCGTGTCGCACAAAAACCATTACGAATTGCCACAATGATAATATAACGTGCAAAAAGCGGAAATCCGTATGAAACAGTGTGCTCTATCGTCATGAAATTTGCAACGCAACTAATTCCATTTCAGTTATTATAATTATTAAGTACCTACCGCCCTTGATGATGACTTTCTCATGAAAATGGCGCTATAGAAGCCAATTATTATTACTCAAGTAAATTAAAACGTTAGTCATGAAAATCAAAAGGATGGAAAATCAGAGGGCGTCTTTTGTTACATTTTAATGTAAATGTTTATGAATCAATGTTAACCCTGTCATAAAATAATAATTATTATTTAGCAAATATTAATAAATGGTGAAAACAAGAAGAATTCGATTCAATTTCCAAGAATGAATGAATAACGCACAAGTTGAAGAATCAATTGAGCGTTTAACGACTTGACATTGGTGTCACT
This sequence comes from Halesus radiatus, assembly GCA_022606495.2. Classification (NCBI taxonomy): domain Eukaryota; kingdom Metazoa; phylum Arthropoda; class Insecta; order Trichoptera; family Limnephilidae; genus Halesus; species Halesus radiatus. Next base: position 66,753 of record JAHDVE020006083.1, on the reverse strand, counting down.
TTTATTTTCGCTGGATGTGTTATTGGATTGACAAATTGATAACCTATCTACGCGGCTCAGTTGAAATATATACAATTTAAATTAATATAAAGTCGGAGATAACGCAGTGATAGCGGCGCTGAGGCAATGGTGACTCATTGTGATAAATAATTATCATTATGATGATTAGATTCGGTGAATTCAGCGCAAGTTCGTGGGCGACTCACCTGGGCTCTGAGCTCACCTCTTTCCTCTTCCATCAGGCGCAGTTTCCCAAACTTAAATGGCTTACCGCCCCCTTTTCGGATATTTTTCTACAGCGCACCCGCTCCCACCCGGAATTCTATAGATTGTCTGCAAGTAACATATTGACTTGAAGATACCGCATGAGTCACCTGCTAGGCAAATAGTGGAGAAATTAAAATTTAAAAAAAAATGCAGTTTAGGTTAGGTTGAAAAGGTTAATGGTTACTATTTCACAGATATTCTGTTTTTTTTTTGTTCAACACTCCCATTTTAATAAATGAATATCTTCGATCTGACTGGACCTATAAAGACGTTGTAGCGTTCTTGCAAGATAACAGTAGGTATTCAAATCGCCACGAGATGAGCCTGCATTATATTATATACCAGTTGACTATTAGCACTCACTGGGCCTGCATGGAGAGTAAGACGCAAAAATGTTAGATGTTGACACAGAGTGGAACATTATTAAAGAAAAAAATTCCGGATAATATGACGACCAATTTATTTCAGCTTCCTATTCCCCTCGCCACCCCTTTATTGCCATTCAATGCCACCTGTTTCCTCTGAGATTTATACCGCCTCCTGGATCTCTCCAACGACCCTTTAACGCCCACTTTGAGAACCACTGATCTAGCGATCTCGAATCTCCTTCATTTCTCCAGTTGGCACTGTTGGCAGTTTGATAGTAATAATGCCTCCGCGAACAGACTTCGTATAAACAAAGCGAAAGTTCCCAACATAGACGCGCTTCCATATTACGCTCTACATCCGCTTCGTCTTTATGTCCAATTATTTTATTCATAAACACACATTAAACATTTACAAGATTAACGCGGTGACTGGGAATAATGGCGATACGAATGCTATAATTCGCATTTCGGGTAGGAATTTCAGGCCAATTACGGACGACAATTTCAACTAAATACATAATATTAATCCGATGCATGCTAAGAAATGTGCATTAAATTAATTTGAAGGTGATGAACTAGATTATTCTGAATATGAATTATATTCTGAAGAGACAATAGGCTGGATAAGTGGATAGGGGTAGAAGGTTCTGTAGAAACTGGATATTAGAACAAGACATTGCTAATAGTAAAACAATCGGTAGGCATAATACTGGAAAATGTTTATAATAAACGGTTATGACACAATAGAACAACATAAATTGCAACATTTTTTTTAAATTCTCGCCATTAAATTGAGATATGAAATGGTTATCTTCGGAAAGAAAATATTATCTAATAATATAACGTACTCGTATAATCGGCGATTGGAAAGTTTGTTCAACCGATGTCCACATTTTCAATATAAAATGCCCAACGTTCACCTCTGTACGCACCTTTCAACGGGATATATTTTTATTATAAAACCATAAACAACTGGAAAGAAAATATTATCTAATAATATAACGTACTCGTATAATCGGCGATTGGAAAGTTTGTTTAACCGATGTCCACATTTTCAATATAAAATGCCCAACGTTCACCTCTGTACGCACCTTTCAACGGGATATGTTTTTATTATAGAACCATAAACAACTGGAAAGAAAATATTATCTAATAATATAACGTACTCGTATAATCGACGATTGGAAAGTTTGTTCAACCGATGTCCACATTTTCAATATAAAATGCCCAACGTTCACCTCTGTACGCACCTTTCAACGGGATATATTTTTATTATAGAACCATAAACAACTGGAAAGAAAATATTATCTAATAATATAACGTACTCGTATAATCGGCGATTGGAAAGTTTGTTCAACCGATGTCCACATTTTCAATATAAAATGCCCAACGTTCACCTCTGTACGCACCTTTCAACGGGATATATTTTTATTATAAAACCATAAACAACTGGAAAGAAAATATTATCTAATAATATAACGTACTCGTATAATCGGCGATTGGAAAGTTTGTTTAACCGATGTCCACATTTTCAATATAAAATGCCCAACGTTCACCTCTGTACGCACCTTTCAACGGGATATGTTTTTATTATAGAACCATAAACAACTGGAAAGAAAATATTATCTAATAATATAACGTACTCGTATAATCGACGATTGGAAAGTTTGTTCAACCGATGTCCACATTTTCAATATAAAATGCCCAACGTTCACCTCTGTACGCACCTTTCAACGGGATATATTTTTATTATAGAACCATAAACAACTGGAAAGAAAATATTATCTAATAATATAACGTACTCGTATAATCGGCGATTGGAAAGTTTGTTCAACCGATGTCCACATTTTCAATATAAAATGCCCAACGTTCACCTCTGTACGCACCTTTCAACGGGATATATTTTTATTATAAAACCATAAACATCTGGAAAGAAAATAAAACACGCAGCTTCTAAAAAGTATGGCCATTGTTGTCGCGGCAACACGAGACGTCTTTAGTGGTTATATGCTATAATAAAAAGACGCCGGGCGTTCATTTCTTCCTATCTGAGCCAACAAATAGTTAGAAGTGAAAATAAAGAAGGACTAGAAGCCTAGAAGTGGTCCGCAGTCCACCACCCGTCTACGCATCCTGTGGCTGAGATTAGGAAAATGTAAAAAAAAAATGTTGATCAATTAAAGGTACCGTACGTAGGTATAGAAATAATAATATCTGAGTGCTGATAATGGATAACGGCATGTTGTGAAACAGGTCTACTTATTTATATCAACAGGTATATTTTTTTTAATATAATTTTAGTAAATCAAGAAACTAAATCGGCGTTTCTCAAACTTTTCATAGAGACTCCTAAAATCTGAAAAATTGAAGCCCCCCTCCACATATCAATTTTCGGCCACCAACAGCAGGTGCACTGTCATTTATTTTTAGCATTTATTGTTATTATTTGTGGGATTTTATTTGTCACGTTTTCTAAAATATTTTTCAATGAGTAAATTGCACTCCTATTATAGGCAGGGCGGCTTCTATATAATGCGACTAACGGGTGTAACAGTGCATGGTATACATAACGAGGGTTAAGGGGAATATACTTGTACAAGTAAAACATATTACTACAAGCTGTGTCTTATGTCACTACGAATATAGGTAAAGGCATACAAATCGTTACGCGGTTTTTATTTATTTCGTGAATAATTGTGAGAAAGAAAAATACCGACCAACAGAAACTGTCACAAATAATCTTAGCTGTAAATATGGGTTCATAATTTTCTAATGAAAAAATAAATTATTTTGTTGTTTATGCTTATATTTTGTATAACGTAATTAACACATTTATTTTAATTCTAATCGACAGAAACTATAGGAAAAGCTTCAATTTATCCAAAGCATATTTTTTGATTTTCATGATGTATACCAATTCGTAGTAAAGATTAATTGAAATAGTGATTTCAGTGATAGCTTCGCCTTAAGAAACGATACTCCGTAAGTGACAAATTAAAAACTTTTCAGGGGAGGAAAAAAACTTCCCTGTTTACTCTGTGTTGGATATTAACAAGGATAAATAACAAGAATTTTAAGCTCTCATCGGCAGATGCCTTTAGCATCATTGTATTGTAATAAAAATACGAAAAAACTTAATTTGACAAAAATTTCACTAACGAGATTTATTGATATATATTATAAAAATAAGAGGATTACTTCATTCAAATTCAGAGGTAGGTACTGAAATATGTCTTTTCTGTTTGACGAATTTCAGGATACCTGGTTTGAGAAGCGCTGATCTAAACTACTATACTGACACCAATTGAATTACTGTCAAGGTTGTTCAAATGGCAATAAAGTATGGTTAAAATTACAATAAAAAATAAACTCTTTTTATTTTCCATAAATCATAATGATAGCGGAGCTGTCCAATTAATTGCTCCTTGAAGTGGCATGTTTTATGTAACAGTCGTACAAAACGGGTAGCATTTCATAGCACTGTTATTTTTTAATTGCCAAGATTGACATTCGAAGACCAGACGGGTTAAATGTCGACAGTGTCAGTCATAGACATGAGATATTAGACATAAAGCGAGACAATGAATGGGATTGTCGTCATTGTCGACACAGAACATCGACCTGCTAGCGTTAGTACAACACTTCATTGGGTTAACCCTTTAGGTGCGGGATGTCGATATACCGACATGACACGTTATGCCTCCTAAACATAGCGTGTCAACATATGTATAGGCTGGGCCATAGAAAACGTCTCGCAAACTCGGTCACCGCATGGGGAACACGTGTCCCTGTCACCTGCTCATTCGACATTGGAAATATTGGCAATTACTTTTTTTATTTAACAAATAAAAAAGTAATAATAAATTATCAAATGTCGTAAATTTAATCTATATATTAATATTCTAATTTCATCGGCGGAGTTATTTTTCAGATCTCTCGATTTTGACTAGCGTTCTCCCGCATCTCAATCTGCAATAGGGTCTATTATGGCGTGAACCGTATTCGTGTAACCAATTATAATTTTAAACCATTCAAATTTGATGGACTTTTTAATACGTTTCGAACTTCACTAAGGTAGAAATTTGCGTGGACCTGTAAACATATCGTCGCTGCATATATAATATAGTCTATGTAACGTTTCGTATATTCTGAGATGATCGAATAAAAACTGTTTTAAAAAATAATTGCAAAGACTAGATTTGCTAAAAAGAATAAATTTGTTAAGCTGGAAAGCTTGCCAAATAATTATAAAAAATATATTTTCAAATGTAGCCTTGCAATTATTTTTTAAAACAGTTTTTATTCGATCATCTCAGAATATACGAAACGTCACATAGGCTATATTATATATGCAGCGACGATATGCGAGTTATATTTACGCGGATTACTTTACACCAAAACCACCTAAATCTCAAGGCCAGGACCCTGAACCAAGTTAGCCTCTTACTTCTGTGAGATATTAAAAAAACGCATCTAAAGGGTTAAAGTCAGATAAAAAAATAAAGAAAAAACATATTTTATCTTCCTTCCGTTGACAGAACTTTATTCCATTTATAGGATGTATTGACATAGCTGAAGTCGAGATTACTCGGAAATATATTTATTTATCAACACGAACCGTTCACAATAGTGACTACAGCACAATCATCAAAACCCAGAAGGAGAATAAACACAAAAACATCGCGATTTCACCAGAAAATTAGGTTCGCTTCCTACTTCCTATTGGAAAATGAAAGTACCTACCATCTATTGTAATTATTTTTTATTATGGAAATGCCGCAATTAAACTTTAAAATGACCATAATAACATAGTAATTATGACCAAATGCGAATTGAATTAAATCAGCTGAAACCAATGATGGGTTCAATTTAAGTTTTAGATTTGAAAGAAAGGGTCGAACAATTGTTGAATGGATCTATTGTAATAAGTCACAATACAGTGCCGGTGACAGTTTTCAACCCGAAATAATATTCTTGAATGTAACCCACGCTTTGGCTAAGCATAAAAAGCTCATCTGAATAGACACCTACTTCATTTACACAAATATCCGCATGAAACAAAGCATTAGAAAATAAGGGCGCGTCATCGTGAAATCCCCAAAGATTTCCCCGGCGCCAGTGAAAAATAAATTACAGTGGGAAAAATAAACATCGGCTGGGTACTTGAATTTATTAGCCATTTAAAGTGTTTGCGAAGGATGATGAAATGAAACAGTATTCCAGAAGTATTAAGAAAACTAAAAAAAGTGATACAATTTTTTTTTACTTTATAACTATTCCGATAGATTTTTTGACGGAGCAGAGTTAAACATTCTGGAATTAAACGTTTTCTGAAATATGCACCCACACACCTCAGTATGTGACGTGTTTCAGCGGCCGGCATAGATAATGTAAAGTCAAGAATTTAGGAGCAAATTAATGTTTAAATTATTATCGGTTTCCAACTACGGCGGCTGAAAGCGAGGCAACGCCCGCCACAGGCCACAGACGACGCGCCCGTGCGCTTCGTCACTTTCTCCCCCATGTACGGCCCTGTATCTCCATCCCGCTCTGTCGCCAAGGTGACCAAGGTCGATGCCAGATCCTTAGCGGGAACGCCGCTTAGTCATTGTTCTAGAATGGTATCCATGCTGAATTTAATTGCCCCGTATTGCAAGATCAACAGATTTATAATTTGTTCCAGAATTTAATTGCAAGAAAAAAAGGTTGTATAATATAATAATTTGAAGAAATGTCAACATTCACTTTTATAATAGTGTTGCATTTTCGAAGAAAAGTGGGAGATCAGTGCACTCTGTTGGATTATTTTAGAAACTATATGACAAGAAATACGAAATCAAAATACAAATGGTAATTATTTGTACTACTTTTATTTGATAAGTAATAAACTATAAACTATTTATTTAAATACTGTGGTGATTGTTTTCCAAAAATATTATTTGTAAAGCAAATGTAAATAATAATATAATATGGTGTGAACTTGACAGTTGAAAACGTTGTTTATGGTATGCGTGTTCATAAATGCACCACTAATTTGTACTAACGACGAGAAAAGGCGGCAAATGTTTTTTTTTTAAATAACACGAATTGGAAAAATTATTTTATTTCAATATCAGAACAACCTGGTTTTGTTACATCACCAGCATTATTTTATTAGCTTTAGCATTATTAGCACAAAGTCAAATGCAAAACATTGTACATATAATAAAAAGTGTGAATATGCAAAAAATGACATTTACACACTGTAAAATAATGAAAATTAATTTGCACGATTTAAACAGAACGGATTTCAGTAAAGAAATTTAAAAAAAAACTTTAACTGTGCATTAAATACTAGATGTTTTAGGAAAACTAATCCGAAATGCCCCGACCGCCCGCGCATTGTGTCAATGCATTAGTACAGTATTTACATTATTTTCTATGTAAGTGAACAAACATTATAATTGTTTATCATAGATAAATAAACAGGTTACATAAAAAAGTTTTGTTTTATTGTGAACAGTTAAATTAAAAATAAACGAGTGAGTAACTCAGAATAATGAATGAATTATGTGCAAAATAAAGTCCAATTTTGTGAACTGGTATGCTTTCTGGATTCTTGCGCAGGTCCAGTATTCTGGACAGGGGCAATTGAGTGGGTTAGTGAATGATTAAATAATATACATATTACAAAATTGTGGAGACAACCAATTGGATTCAAGACTATTCACTGCTGTTGGCCAATAAGAAACTGATAGAATATTTAGTTAGATCAATGCAATATTAAAATCATATATATTTTTAAACTCTTGAGAAATAAAATTAATTAACTAACTAACTAACTATCACTCCTTTTTACCGCAGGGATAGGCAGAGAGGACAAACCACCAAATAACTCGATCTTGGCATACACTTCTTGCGACTCAAGTATTTGATTCACTTGATCATGGCATGGTCTTCCTAGGGTGTCTCCGAATTTTTCTTCCATTCACGTTTGCGTCATATATTCTCCTTATATTCATTTCTTGATCAATTCGTTCTACATATCCAAAACATCTAAGCGTCCCTTTCTTAATCTTACTCATTACGCTTACATCATCCTTGCATTCTTTGCAAATTTCAACATTTTTCATACGATTATACATAATTTTACCACACATTCGCATCATAGATCTCATTTCTACAGCATTCAGTCTACTTTCATCCTTCCTCTGCCAGTTCCATGCCTCACTGCCATACATCAGGATTGGTATCAGAACTCCATTGTGAACTGCTAACTTTGCTTCTTTAGATAAATTTTTGTTAGCGCCAACCAAAGAGATAAAATTAATAATAATTATCCCTTTACTGCGGTTCCAATGTTATAGAAAAATGCGTATTTTTCTTTCAACTAACGGCCATATATTATATTATGTATGTATAGGCATCCCTTGAAGGATGGATAGTTGGTTAAACCTCCACATTCAAATACATTTTTGGTTGGAATAAAAGTTTAAATTTGGACACTGAAAAGAAGAACACCTGTGAATTTTGATGATAATTATGCAAAAATGGTCGTATATATCAAACCCTACCATGAAAAGGGTGATAGGTACGTTCATGTTCAGTCACCTCTATCAAATACATCCTAAGATGTGTTTTTTGCTTCCACACCAGCTTACCTGTTAGGCCATCTTTATCAAAAACAACCAACACTGTGTTATGACGGTCGGCCCATAAGGACACCATTATAAAACAGCCTGTTGTGTTATACGTACATACATACGAGTTATTATACACACAAGTTATTTCACGTTGGATACAAACTTATTAAAGGTTACTATACATACATTATTTTGTATTTTGTGTTGTGATATGCAAAGGAATGTCAAATATACTTTTATAAACAGAAAAAAAAAACAACATTTTTATTATTTTCCGTGACTTTGACAAACCTTTATGGTAGAAAATATGTATGAATTGTCCATTTTCTAGTGGTTAACAAATACCAAAAACATATTTTTTTTACAATTTATATCCTCTAAATGACTTAGACCTGACTAAGATCCAAAAAAATGATTTCACAACTAAACAAATGTACGAGTATATTGAAAACAGAATGAAAGCAGGAATTTTAGTGTCAATTTTGAAGTTTATGTAGAGTAAAAACATAATTAACGGCATGTGCCTGCTTATGGCAATGTTTAAAGCCAAATTAAGTAACTAATCACCACGCCGTTTATCTGCAGGGATAGGCAGAGAGGGTATACTGGCACACAACTCTGTCTTGGCGTGCACTACTTCGTCATTCACATTCATAGATCATCTCATACATACTCTTTTGTTATTCTAGCTCTTGACATGATCCGATAAAAGTATTTGATTCTCTTGATCGTGCCATGTCTTCCTCAGGCATCCTCGACTTCTAAAGTCAAAGTAAAAATAATAAAATTCAATTTGTGCATAATATGGCCAAGCACTATTTTAAACACTTTATTATAAACCACAAATTAATTGTATTTTTGAGTTATCGTATATATATATATAAATCCCACTATCATTATTATGTCCTTTCTTTTACTTATCCCACAGTATAGCGTCCATCTGAAGGGCTTGATTTTACTTAGTTTCAATAAAGTATATTTTATCTTTTAAGTGTATAAATGTAGCAAGGTATAAAATTAATAAATAAAATTAAACTGTTATTTAAAAAAAAACTTACAGACGTAAATATTTCTTACAGAACATTTTATAAGTAGAAGCAAATTAAATATTATGTACCTACCAAATTAAGAATCGTGACTCCCTTATCAGACAGAAGAACTCCTCTTTTCTGATAAGGTATACGTGACCAAGAATACCGTTTAATTAAATATTTTGTAAATTACTTGTAATGTAACTTAGAAGAAATAAAAAAAAGTTAAAAAAAAAAAATACAATTTTCGAAAAACTTTAATTTAAAAATATACAAAAACAAAAAACCTTCTTTCATCGACCCATCCATCGGAACTCCTTTCACATTAGAGGAAATAAGGGTCTGGCGTATATTTTCTTTAATTTTATACAAAACCTACCGTCCAACTTATATATTTTATTTCATTTTGCCTACAAACCGGCGTCTTGCGATGTTCCCGCTTGTTTATTTATGTTTTTATTTGTACGATTAAATAAATAATTATTGAATACGATGACATTCATGGCAAAGCGCTAATAATTGACTCTGGCCCAGACGTTGCGGGTTCATACCAACCCAGCGATGCGTAAATAAAGTAATTAAATGGTGTTTTTGGAGACCCTTCATTCAGAATTGAAACATTACTTGAAATGGGATTAGATATGTTTAGTAACTAGATCTGTATTGCTGGGAACTTCCCAACCTTCCGCTTCTACGTACTCCTTTCCCTCCTCAATTTTATTCCGCCTCACAACATTCCCCAATTGGGTGTGCCATAGTCTTTCTGTCTCTGGGCAGTTAGAATTCGTTTTAATAATAATATGTGGTTTTCACATAATAATAATTGGATGATTTGTATAGCGCCGTTTTTGTGAAAAATCACCTCAAGGGCGCTATTATTATTAATTATGGAACATAACTTATGTATTCTTATTCGTGGGAGTGACAATTTTACTAATCATAATAATATAGTGTTTTGTCCGTTGCACCCAACGAAGGTGATTAAAATAATTTTATTTTTCATAATTACAAATTAATATTTTTATGCTCGCAAATTGATACATGATTTTTTTTTTCTTAATTATTCCCTAATTTAAAATCATGAGTTATTAGGTAGGTACAAAGCACCTACCTATGATTTGATGTTTAAAAAAAATATATTTTACTTAATTATTCCTAAATATTAAAACATGATAATGTGTTTATACTTTAAAGTATTTTTTGTTAAACCTTAAATTTAATCGTAATTTGATACCTTTGATTTCTTATTTTATTTTGTAGGTATTTATTTTTCTAAATTTTCTTATCACAACTTGATATTATTATAAAGGTGTGTATAAACAATATACCTAAATATTTTTTATAAGTTCATGAACGGACGAAAGCACAGAGGAAATTATGTTGTTAAATTTCAATTATGTAATCACTTCTATTTTTTTTAATGGTCTGCAGAAGAAACTTATAAATTATTGTAATATTATTATAGGTAGAAAGGTGTGCACTTAATTGCTTGTTAAAATTAATTCAAAATCGAATTGAATAAAACATTCTGATTTGTTTATATTTAGAATATATATAGTGGGTGGGAATCACATTAGAATCAGTAGTATACATTTTTTTCTATTATCGAATTTGGATATTTTTTCAAGCAATGCAATTTAAAGCATATACGAGGTGTGTTCAAAAGAAAAGGTGAATTTTGAATTTTCGCGGGCTGTGTACATTCGATTATCGATTTTTTTTTGTTATGTTGGTACACATATGTTTATCATATGTTAGCTTATCAGCCATTTTGGATAAGTGGTTTGTTTTTGACAACTGGAAAGGTTAGTCACGTTTTTGGGTGTTCTTCGATTTTTTATTTAGGTTCTTTTTCTGAGGCATCATCAGTCCGATTGAAGTGAAATTTTAGATTCGCTTTATTTTCTATGTTCTCATCAGCATTTCTTCGAAATTTTTTTAAAAATTATTTTTAGAAAAAAATTGTTAATAATTGTTAATCCTATGGAGGAATTTCCTAGTTTTGGTCGGAACTTGATAGGCGTTTTCTGGGACATCATCAGTCCGAATAAAGTGAAATTTGAGATTTGCTTTGTTTTCTATATCCTCATCAGCATTTCTTCAAAAAATCGATGTTTTTCGATTTTTTACTAAATTTTTTTTTAGTAAAAAATCGAAGAAAAAACAAAACAAAACAATTGTAAAAAATATATGTGGTCCTAATGTGATAGCCACCCACTGTAGGTACACTGCAGCCGGTGGTTGAACCACTAACTTACGTAAACAAAGTATTCCCTGAATTTTTTTCACTTGCGATATATCTCAACTTCAAGGGAAAACTTACATAAACAATAATGCAGAATTGTATTAAAAGTGCTATTTTAAAATGCTCGAGTAATATTTTCAGGATCTCTGCATAAACTAAGTGAAATTGGGTAACTTTATGGAGATCAAGCAAATGTCTACCTTACTGAAGTGCGAGACATGAAAAAGTCAAGCAAATTCGAATGATTTGAAAATCAAATGAACTCTGAGGTTACACAGATGCGGTTCATGCAGTAATCGACCCAATGTAGAACGAAATGTAGGAGAATGCTAGTCAAAATCAAACTTAATCTTATTTTTATATTAACTCTGTGATTTCATAGAATATTAATAGACAGATTGTAACGGATATGCAACAAAAATTAAACAATACAATTTAACAAACTTATACATATCCCCCTAGAAGTAAAAATGGGAACGCATAAATAGAAGTAAACCAAATAAAAACCTTTAATAATATAAAAAAGATTATTTATTTATTATCAACTCATTCATAAGTTGAAAAGAACATGGAAAGTGGATATCTAATGTGTGTTTAAAAATGGTAAGGTATACAAAAATAAACAATAAATAAAAAATATGGTATATTATAATATAAACAATTACAATAATAACCTTGGCACTCTGAAATATTTCTGAGCAACTTCCACGAAATATTCTAAACTTAATAAAGTAGTCTTCCACACCAAAAATAATATAGAATGATGTACAAAAAATCTACAAGGAGGTTACTACCAAAACTTTGTATTACTAAATAGTAGTAGGTATTCACTAACTGGAATGCGATAAATATAAAACAAAATTTGTAGGACAAAAGGACCGGTCCTAATATACGAGAAATAATACTAACTAACTTACTAACCATCACGCCGTTTCACCGCAGGGGTAGGCAGAGAGGACGGATACACTTCTTGCTTCATTCGCTTTCATACAACGTCTTATACATTCTCTTATCTTATTCTGTTATTCCGACTTCTGACATGGCCTGACTCAATTATTTGATTCACTTGAAAGTGCCATGTCTTCCTCGGACGTCCCCGGCTTCTTCTTCCATTCACATTTGCGTCATATATTCTCCTTACACAACATTTATCCATCTTTCGATTTTATCACTTTCACACATCCGCTTTCTGGACCATTCCTTAATCTGCAAAAGACCTTTTGAATAATGATCACACAATTAACAAAAATGGTATGTAAAATCCATTGTACATAAAATATTTCAGAAAAATTGAAAAAAAAAAACAAAAATTGTTAATAACTGATAATGCGAGAATTCATCTCATAAACCATTATAGTAACACAAAAGTTTTAATCTGCTAAAGACCCTTTGAATAATAATCACACAATTGATAAAACGATATTGCGAATCCTTTTCTTCATTTTGTTTTCAAAACAGCCCCTTTATAACACACAAACAATAAACACTTGTAATTTAATCGGTCACATGACGCGTATCCCAATGTTATGGTTTATGGTTGATCTTCCGTAGTCATTTTGTGAACTGCTTGACAAGCAATGTTGCCAAATGTAGGAGTTGCGATACGCGGTACAATGAAACTGAATATGCACTAAAAAATATACACTCATCGACGGCAGTGCCGTCAGGAAACTAAACAGTGAAACTAAAATCATATTTTCGGTTTCATTTGGGTACCATAAATAGCTTACTTTCATTTTTAGACTATATGGGGGTATAGAAGTGGAGAAAACTTTAAAATATTAATATATTTGCCTTTACGAAGCTAATCTAAGCGAAACTGGTTGGTGTAAAAATACACTAAATTCGTTATTTGTAACAAAGTGTTTGTTTTATTTAATATGGTGTCAAACCACAAAGTGATAGATAGCTTCTCATAAAAAAAATAAATAATAACACAACAGATGCCATTTTTAATAAGGGCGGCCAAGCACGGAGACAAAAATCCAATCAAAAAGAATTTTCTTACCTTTCCGGATCAACAAACTGGTGACTCTTCGCAAAGCCTCTCTCGGAGACTTCTGGAAGAATTTAGGTGTGAGGTTGGGAGGCAGCGTCAGAGGTTTCCTCGAGTTATCCCAGGCACCCGACTGCTGGCTGGTGGAAGATGCAGACATAGGTAACCGCTCCAAATGCTCAATGGATGCCGGTCTGCAACAAAAAAACAACAATGAAATAAACCACACTTTAGTTATTCACATTAAAATCAATCTAGCATTGTGCATTCAACTCTACGAGACCTCAGTATTGCTGCATTTATACAATAAATATCCATTTCCCAGATATCGAAAAATGAATGACACTCAAAAAAGGAATTCGTTTGTTATTTTTATAGAAGTTTGAATTTAGAATTTTGACTAAGCAAAAGGTTTTTATTTTATTTGGCTATCAAATTTATCATTATACGAGTATGTCTGTGAATTTAGAGATTACAATATTTAATTATATTTCCCTCAGGATTTTGAGCCCAGTATTTACAATAGTTAAGATAGCAACAATGAATATGCATCACTGTTGTATTAGTTTTTGTACAGGTGTGACATCGATATATCAACTACTAGATTTGGTGCATTATACAAACAAGCACGATAATTTTGCCACCCCTATGAGTAATTTCATAACACAATTCCCTATTGAATTCCATTACCTTGCTATGAAAGACTAGCACGCTTCACTCCAAAATAACACAGATCGCAAAGTTAACCTCAAGTTGCATGATATAATTTGGTCGTGCCGATGTTCATTTGGTCCGCAAATAGGAAACCAGAAAGGCACGCATCACCACGCGCCACATGTTTGGAGTTGAAATTTAAGATCCCAACATTATCTAAACTTTGTTACCGCCCTGTATGGAAAACCATTTTTGAGCGTAAACTTTGTGATAAAACTACTGTTGTAATATGAATGCATCATACGCCACGAAACCGGCACATCTTCATACTATAACGGCTTGAAGAAATTGATCACTTTATTATCCGCGAGTGTCCCTATTTTAAATACTTATTGCTGTCTTAAATTAGTGTTTGAAAAATGATCTCGATAAAGTTAGCCACTCTGTTATTTATTAATTTAATTTTTTAATTTTTATTTTATTAATGGGCTTTCACATATTTTAACATTTAAATGATTTTGTGTACAGAAAGAAAAAAAGATGAAAACTTTCTGGGAGACAAATTTTCTCGATGTAGAGCAACAAAAGGTAACAAGCAATGTTTCTTGCGATCTTTTGACTATGAGATAATGCACTTTCTTTTTGATAAATGTTTTCGCGAACCAAATCATTTTGGTGTTATCATTTAAAATCCTTTAAACGATCGCAGCGCCCTCATTTTTTGTCTACCAGGGGTGTTAGTTGAAGTTTGCCGCTTTTACTCATAGATGTCGCTAGAGATATGTATATATTTCTATGATTTGGCATCTATGTCATATTTTTCTATGGACATTAACCTTCAAAAATACAAAAGTTACATTCTGCCAAAATAATAGTGTCATAGTTGGTTACCTCAGTGAATATGTCGAGTTTCGTTCCAAGTAAATCACATTTGCGGCATTCGTTGCTTTTCTTATTTCATCAAAAGAAAAAAGCAGTTGAAGCTCATCGGTTGCTAGTAGAAACTTATGGTGAACATGCTCCAGTGATTAGAACATGTGAGACATGGTTTCGTTAATTTAAAAGTGGAGATTTCGATTTAACAGACAATGAACATCCTGGTGCAACGAAAAAGTTCGAAGTCGAGGAAATGCAGGCGTTATTGGATGAAGACCCAACCCAATCGCAACAACAATTGGCCCAAACACTTAATGTGACCCGAGGAGCAATTTGCCAACGTTTAAAAGCCATGGGAAAGATCCAAAAGTATGGAAAATGGGTACCACACCAAATGAACGAGAGACAAATCGAAAAAACCGCCAAACCGCCTCATACAGCTAAAGTAGTGAAGAACACTCTCAAAGCATTGAATTGGGAAATATTATCGCACCCGCCGTACTCTCCAGACCTTGCCCCGTCCGACTATCACCTTTTCGCATCGATGGGACACTCACTCGCAGAGCAGCGCTTCGCCAATTTTGAAAAAGTCGAAAAATGGCTCGTCGAATGGTTTGCTTCGAAAGAGAATTTTTTTTTTGCAATGGTATCCATGATTTGCCTCAAAGATGGGCAAAATGTATAGAATCCGATGGTCAATACTTTGAATAAAAAAATTTTGAGATTCTCTTGAGAATTAAGCGTTTTCTTTATTGAAAAAACTGGCAAACTTCAACTAACACCCCTGGTACTATTCTACTGTCAATATTCAATATTCAATTTAATTCGACAGAAACGTTGATTTGTAATTTACCTATGTCTCTGCTTTGGGTACCACCCCCTGGCTGGGCCCCCGGCCATGCGCAGCAGCTCAGCCCCCGCCAGGGCCCTTTCCATGGAGCCCCCACTGTTGGAGCCGACTCCTCGGCTATAGCCCCCGACGGTGCAACTGCCACCTGAATGGACAGACACTGATAATATCACATTAATAACTAATACATACAAAGAATTACATGTTATACTGAAGAAAGCTCACAAGTCAAAAGTAACATAAAACACAGTATAAAAACAATTGGATGGCGTCCTTGGATGGGATATAAGAAGGATAGATCGCGCATAGTTGAATTTCACAATTTAAGTGTAACAATTTATTTTATATTTTCTTATGAATACCAAGGAATGCTCTTAATTGAAACTATTCATAATAATACTAACTAATTAATGTATAAATTAAAGATCTTGAATTTGGAAAGGATGTGATGTGATCATTATTTTTGCTGTGTAGTTTCACTCCGCATATTATATTATTTTTATTTATTATAGAAACAAAACAGTACATTGGTTACAGTGCGAAACAATCTCCAGAAATTAAATATTACATAGAAGGTACCTATGAATATGTTTCCTTGTATTGTCTTATTTTTAAACAATGAGCAATTAGTGGGTGATGATGCATGTAGTGTACAAGTTTATGTGTATGTGTGAGTATGTTTGTAGGTGTGAGAAGTGGTGATCTAAAGAAGTGATGCGATGTGTATGCGCATTGACTAGTTTATATCATTGACAAGATGCTCCTTTTAAATGTGGTCAGTGAATCCGAAAAAATGTCAACATTGGAGTTTTGACAAATATTATTGAAGAGCACGGTTAATTAGCGAGTTTGCTGCTGCATTTGGTTTGTAAATATATGTGTGGAATAATGCTGTGTGGCGGGTACGCCTCGAAAGTTTGTTAAAATTAATTAGGGATATAGGTTCGGTATAGTCGATATTATTGTGGAAAACTGTATGCAGAAATGTTAAATTAGCTAGTTAGTTTGAGGACTGTCAGTCTGAGCATTGTGGTATTCACTTGTGGTATGGAAAGATTGAGATATGTCACAAAAATAGGCTTAAACTTCAAAGCCATTGTAAGGAAAATTGAAAAATCTATAAAGCAGAAGTTGAAATCTTGGACTAAACTGGGACACAAAACTAGTATGTAGATAAATGAAGAGACAACTCACTCATGGTCTGAATGGAGTTCATGGTGCTGCTCTGCCGGGGGCCCATGTCGGTGGTGCGGCGGTGTGGGGTCCGGGGTACGTCGCAGCCGCGTCCAAACACCGGTGTCTCTGGCAGGCTGGCCGAGGTTTGCAGGCCCCCGCCGCCCCCGCCCCCGCCACCCCCCGCAGCACCCAAGGCACACTCGTCGCGCCCCCGCTGGCGCTGAAAGGTGCGGCGGCGGCTGCTCATCACACCCATGTCTGAAAGAATATATTATATTATTATTTTTTCCACCCGACTCAGAGGATCTTTGCAGAATGTTCAATATCTAGTAGCTACTGGAAGCGAAACCAGTGGGACATGCTTAGACATCATGTTAGAACTTGTTATTGAAAATTGTGCAGACAAATAATTGAGTCTTGTGTCGCTTAAGCTCTAAAAAAATTGTAAATACAGTAATTTTGTCACAGTATTATATCTTTCCCATCAGCGAGTCTAAAAACCCCGCCGATGCTGTTGTGCCGGTTCGTGACCGGAGGTGACCCAGCAGTAGCGTTTGGGGTGCATTGAGAGCCCTTCCCAGCCAGACTCTCCCGGCCCATCATTTTGCACCGCAGTAGGTGGGATAGATTCATCCGTCCGTCAGTCCTGAATACCCTGAACCCCGGCTCACTATCCACCCTTTATACCTAATCCTTCCCTTACTTTCCTTTTCCTCTAAAACCCCCAACAAAAATATAAAACATGCAATCACAAAATATAAATAACAGTATCATTACAACGGCAAGTAGTAGACGTTCCCGGTGCAGGCCAAAAATTTTTGTGAATTTTACCAACATTCGAGGCCTGCACAAAAATTTAATTTCTGTTGACCACCACCTTCAATCCCAATACCCAAACCTTCTATTCCTCTCTGAAACACAAATAGCTGAGCCTCCTGATGCCTCCTATCTGGACTGCTCGGGCTTCACCCTTGTAGGTAAGTTCAGACCAAAAGGAGTTGTTTGTTTGTATAGCCGAGCTGATGTCAACTGTATGCGACTGTTGAGTCGGGAAAATTCCAGATTTGACGTAATGTGGGTGATTTTACGCATGTTTATACCGCTCACCAAACCTCAGTGAATCAGACACATCCGAGCTATATAAACATTTGAGTGAAACTATTGATGACCTCTTATCCCTTTGTTGCACCAATGCACCAATCCATTGTTACGCGGATGACAGTACAGTCCATGATAGCTTTTTGTTTGACAAGCCCCTAAAGGGCACACAAACTCTAATGGCTCGGAGGGCTTTGAAGCAGAGAATGAAGGGTTACCTCGAGGGTCTCCTCTTGGGGTAAGAATAACCTCGTCGAATTTAATGTTTCAAAGACCCAATCACGTCTGATTACATCTAAAAGGTATTGAAATGACAATTTAGACCTTTAATTCAAGCAATCTTCCCAACAAGCTCTCCATTGATATACTTGGTGTAACCTTAAGTGACCAGGGGCGCTATTCCCGTTCTTTTTAAGGAAGATTCCTTACGTTTTTCCTTAGGGTTAAAAGCTTCTTGATAAACTGCGGAATTCCGATGAGACACGGTAAAAAGATCTTAAATAGACTGTCAAGAGATTATTTTAAAACACAAATTGATGAAATATCTTCAAGTGACATAAGATTGTGAACTAAAACCTTTAAAAACAATTACATTATATTATAATTCATTTTAATACATTTTAATTTTATTTTTAAATATCATAAATCAGCCTTCTAACGAAGAATCACATTTTATAAAAAGGTATCTACCTCATTAGATAATAATGACCTTTTTTTGTCTCTAGTTCTAAAAGCTTTAACATTTGAATTTGTGCCGAACGAAAAGGTGGGTCATTCCACTTATTTTAAAAACTCGGTTCCAATTCCGAGTTTAGCCACATGGACTCGATTCCTCGGACTCGGTCTTCGTTCCTTTCGGTCCGCATAGGTCCGCCGTTCCGGAATCAAAAATCGTTCATATTACACTAATGAATAGGGATGCCTTTCTTTCTTGACTCCAATCCAAAACATTTGCCGTTCCTTGAGTGTGAGTTCGAAACGAGTGAATGCGGATTTGAGAACTCGGAGTGAGTCCACCGCCTTCGGAATCGAATTCATTGGACTCGGCCGGTCGTACCAACTCCCTTCAATGCTGCGCTTGACGTGAATTGTCAAAAATGTCAACATCTATATAATGTTTAATAATGTTTACTAGTTAATAATGTTTACTAGCTAATTATGTTTAAAGTAAATAATAATGTAATTGGTAACATACTTAATATTGAGTTTTTCTCTTGTTAAAACCTCGCAAATATTGACATTTTTGATGAATGTCGCTCGCTGAATTCAGCTGACAGCTGTCATACGAGAGAATCAGAACTGCAGTTAAGTAAGAAGGCTTTAACCCTAAGGAAAAAGTTGAGTTAATCTTCCTTAAAAAGAATGGGAATAGCGCCCCAGCTCAGGTATGGGGGCTCCATCGAAGCCAGAGTAAAGTTAGCCTCTCAGAAGCTGGGCGTATTGTATAGAGCCCGCAGATACTTTAATAGTGCACAACTACTGACCCTGTACAAATCACAAGTGTGCTCAATGTAGGATTTGGCAGCCACCTCTGGTCGGGAGCCCCAAAATATGTGAAAAAAACCCTTGACTTTGTGCAGAAACGGGCGGTCCGTTTGATAGATTCACCTATCCTAACAAACGGATTGCAATCTTTGGAGCACAGACGTCAGGTGGGAATGCTGTCCTTGTTCTACCGGTATTTTAATGGAAGATGCTCTGAGGAACTAGCGTCATTGATCCCTTCGGAACCGGTGCATAGTCGGGAAACACGCCAAACGTGCACCCAACATTTGCACATGGTTGACATTTGTCACATGAGAATGGGTCGCTTCTACGACTCGTTCTTGTGTTCAACAGCTCAGCTGTGGAATAATCTGCCAGCCTCTGTGTTTCCTCCCTGAGTCTCTTCAAGACCCGAGTTCACTCTTTACTATCCTCTAAAAGACCCTGCACACAGCATCCCCAAAGATGATATAGATGATATAGGCCTTAAGGGAAATTATTTCCCTCACAGCCTCCTATGTGGAGTTACTGTAAAAAAAAAAAATAATAAAAGAGGCAATGAACAGAGTTTTATTTAGATGCAGGGCTTGCATTGAATTTGGAGGACTTTTGGAAACTATTTTTGTGCTTAAATCAGATTATTTTATTATGGAACCGAACAAAAGTGAATAAAAGAGCAATAAAATTCGTGCCTCACCTTTTATAGAATATTCTGATTTATTTATAAACTTAACTCAAGTCATTTCGTGCTTTGTTTTTATTCTGAACAGCATTTTTCCAACGATATGAGTAATAATGAATGTACATGTGGAAATGTTTAAGAAATACCAACTATTATACTCCAAACATCATTAGCTGGAGACAGTAAAATCAGCAACGTTGTAGTACGAAATAAATTCCATTGACTTTTGGGTAAACTTACGATGGTTAGGGCTTATAAAGTCTGTCTTTAGTTTAAGATCACCAAGATCTAAATAAACGCACTAAGACAGCAAATTTTTTTCCTTCGATTTCTCTGTAGTTACATCTCATTTGTAATTCATTATTACTCTACACTTATTTAAAAAATGCATATCATACTTTAGTCTTTTATACTTTAAACTTTTATTCTTTATACTTTTAACTTTACATATCATATGTAATTCATTATTTCCCTACAGTAAATTAAAAAATACATATCATACTTTAAATGTTTATACTTTAAACTTTTACATCTCATATGTAATTCATTATTACTATACAATATATTAAAAAAATGCATCATACTTTAAAAACAAAAAAAAAACAACAATTTTTTTTTTTTTTTTAATTTACTTTATGGATTCTTTTATATTCTTTTATGTATATGTATATTAATATGAACTAAACTTATCAATTTGACTGTCCTAAAACGGGATTTGTTCCTAGTTGGACAGTCAAAGCCTTCTTAAATATTTTTGTAAAATAATGAGTGTTTCAAATAAATATTATTATTATTTGGTTTGAAACCCGGATAAAATTGGATTAGGATTCTAGGAAATCCATGTTGACATAAACTTCGATTTAAAATGAATGGGGTTTTACTGTACTTTGGATATAAATAATCTAGAAAATGTTTAAAATAATATCCAGATTCACAAATGAAAAGCCAATATGTAACACATTTTTATTTGTTGAAAGACGATAGTGGATATTGTTTTTTTTTTTATGAAAATGCTCTTCATTCATGAATCTCGTTTCCAAACTCAGTATTTTTAGAACTTAACAAGTCCGCTGCCACAAAATTTTGAGAAAAAACTTTCACTAAAACTAGACCCGAACGTTCCTGATCGGGAATGCTGGCAGTGAACCAGTAATAAATGTGCATGTTAAGGATGATTCAAAATTATTTAGAGTAAATATCAGTGGAGGATGCAAATTATAATACCTGAAGGAAGTGTTCTTCTATCTGTTGACATATTTTTATTAGAACTGTTGTTTCTGCGATTTTTGCTAAAACTGGTGTCCATTGAACGAGTTCTGAGACTATTGTTTCCTGTTTCACGGTGTGGAGGAATGGCCGGCGGATCTAGGGATCTGGAAAGAATATGAAATAGATTAATGGTCTGATTTATTTTGCAACTTACTTTCTGTTGGCAGAACAACTAAACTAAGTTAAATATGTATATAATCAGTTGGTAGGTAACCAAAATGATTTGTTAGCTCTACTTAGATAAACTGAATAATGATTGCATACTGGCATAAAGGTTAAAGTAAAAATTAATATCAAGAGACTTTGCAAAAATAAAGAATCGTTTAAAATGAAAAAAACAACACCAACAAAAAACATGCATGTTCTAAAAAAATATTGTTAAAAAAAAGGAAAAAAAAAACATACGTTGAGATTGCCTCTCCGTACCTGTGGTACATGTCAGAGTTGGCTGTGGGTAATGTGTCCGCTTTGGATTTGGAGAGATGAAGCTTATCCAGTGGCTGAAGAATCTCTGAATATTCATCATCTTCTTGAACAGGTGAGGGGGGCAGAGGGGGAAACTGCGGAGAGCCAGGGGAGTGGGGTAGCGGTCCAAAGTCATGCTTGTGAGGCTTGAAGGAGTGCTCCACTATCTGCACATGCACTGGGAAGTCTCCCCCACTGGAGCCAGTGGAATCTGATGAGGTCTGTCTGTTGAATGATATCGGCATGTCTTTAGAGCTCACAGACTTGTGGATCCCGTTTCTCTTGTTGGAGATATTCTTATCACGGTGGAAATCTAGTAGTTTCCTATTGGGGATCTCATTGTGGCTGGAAGACTTCTGTATGTCATTTCGCTTACGTCGGTCTCCAGAGTTGAACGCATTATTGATGAGGTTGTGCTCGTTGGAGCTGCTGCTGTACTCATCCTTGTGAATATCCCAATCCTTGTTCATGTACGGTGAAGAGAATTGCTGATCCCGGCTCAGTAAGGCGCTTATATTATTTTCTATTTTTTTCAGTGGTGAAGTATCTTCACTAGAGTGGCTCGGAGTTTCAAACTCTTCTTCTTCCTCAACTGTTGTGGTGAGTATCTGTCGAGGAAGGGTAGATTCAGCTTCCGCACACAGACTAGGCAATGAAACCACTCTCACCACGGACGGAGGAATAATGCCTAGTTCTGTTGAAGTTTCATCGAAATGTGTTCCACCATTCGACGTCTCGACTCCCTCTTTTGCAAGAGACTGAATGTTGTCAAAAGTGCAAGAGTACTTTTTGAAATCTGTGAAACGATTTTGTGGTGATAATTTATTAGGTACTGCAGAATTTTTATTTTGGTAGAAACCATCACAGGTGTCCTTATTCTTTTTGTTTTTAGGACTCGCATTGAAAAAATCTATATTTACATGTTTTTCTGGACCGTTATTCAAGTCTAAGCTCAAACGAGATTTTGGAGAGGTGAGCTCTTTGTTCAGGTGGGATGGTGGGATGCACAGGTCTACACTATAGCGTGAATTAGGTGTAGTGAGTTCTCGACTGAATCGTGAATTGAAATCAATACTATAACGAGAATGGGGAATACTCAAATCAGAACTAAGACGAGAGTTCAATGAGGAGACAGAGTTATGAGAGCCGGACATGGACATAGCGCTTATTGAGAGGCTGGAGCCGTCTACCGATTGATCTCCATCAGTCAATATTTTGTTAGAAGCTTCATTTTGTAAATGCTGTTGAATGTTTCTGGGTGGCTTATGTGGTTTCTTCTTTTCGAACTCTGGGATATTTTTACGGTCTTTCTTTCCCCGTCGGATTATGTATGTGCCAGTTGCGTTGATTTCTGAGATGTCTTCTGGTAAAGGTAAATGTTCAGATTCTGTGTCAGAAAAGGGGCTGATGACTTCATCTTCTGTGGAGCAGCCCATGGGAGGAGGGGGCCAATAGTCGCCCTGGCCTTCGGCCCAATCTTCCAACTTTTGTGGAATAGAGCTGGTACTGGAGTTAGAATGGTCCCCAGACTTTCGTCTTCTGCGACCAATTACCTGGAAATAAAATCAATGAACTAATTAGAATAAAATCTTCATGAGATATGTTATAGAATAGTACAGCATTTTATGTATTTATTGCCTAGAAAATGCAAATTAAAAAAATAGAATCACATGGCATTATGGCTGGTTATAAGATTTACTTTATAATAATACTAGCTTTCTCTCTTGCTTCACCCGAGTTTCAACACTCCCTCTCTATTTATGGAATAATTGAAAAATATGAAGCAAGCAATTTGGTATCTCATTTTTGGCAAGTTAAATTGATACTTCAAGCTGAAAACAGATTTTTAGACCTAGAAATTCCAGGACAAAAACAGATATTTAGACCTAGAAATTCCAGCACAAAAACAGATTTTTAGAACTAGAAATTCCAGCACAAAAACAGATTTTTAGACCTAGAAATTCCAGCACAAATTTCATGATTCAATAGCTAAAAGTTTGTTTGCTGCTTTAGAAAAATATTTAATACGATTTTAATAAAAAATCTATTTAGAGAAGTGACTTAAACTATTTTTATTTTACCTTGGTGCTTCCAGGTGTGAGTAGAGGATCATCGTCCATAGGAACTTCCCAAGCGATGGAGCTCCTTTTGGACGGTGTGAGTGTGAGGGGCGGTGGCGGGGGAAACGCTTCCTCCAGAGAATCATCGGAGAAGTGATCTTCATCCGTAGACTTGGAGCTGTTCCTCTTGCCGGAATTAATAGTAATAATATCTCCCGGGCCCCGGCATACCTCATGGTGCCTTTCAATACTTCCCGCCAAAGTGCGGGGGGGCATCTTGCTCTTTGGCGAAAGCAATTCTCCTTCTGAGCGATTATCTCGTCTCGGGGGTTTCTTGATTTCCGGAGCGCCAGACTTCGCAGTGTATGAAGTGGACAGTGGGGAGTTTTTCGGCAGTCCATAGGTCGGTGAGTTCAATTGTTTAGTATAAGGTACGTTTGCACCTGGATAAATAGTCACGGGGTGTTCGTTATAAGGCATATTCCCCAAAACAAAGTCGTTATCGTAACTGAAACTGCTGGTCAGCGGGTATACTGGTTTTGGGTTCTCAATGCTTGGAGAACGCTTGGAGGGATTGTTGATTTTATTGTTTCGTTCGTCTTTCATCGCCCTCGGGGGCAGCCAGGAGGGGGGAGAGGCGAAGGGAGGAGGCTGGTGGGAGCCATAAGGCAGGGAGGAGAAGCGACACTGCGGAGTGGAGTTCAGTTGGTTGTTTGTGTTCACATTTACTCCCACTGGAGAGCCTTTCTCCCAACCAAAAGGTCGCTGGTGACGAGTTTTAGGCTGAAAAAAAAAAAATCTATTAATATCACAGAAAAAAGACAACTGATTCCCAATATATCTGGTTTATAAAAATGCTATTGGTTTCACTCGTGTATTTTTCTAGTGATTTGATGATGACAGTCAAATTCACAAGAAATCCATCGTAAGCCATCACTTGTACATCGCATGTTGCAGCTTAATTTGTTCAACATTTTATACCTAACAGTGACCATTCATACGGCGCCCTTGAGGTAATTTTTCACAAAAACGGCGCTACGCAAATCGTCCAATTACTAATATTATTATTATTGTCAAATTCCTTTATCCAACAATAAAAACAGTTCGATTCAGAAAGAATGTACATTCTTCAAAATATATTAGCATCGGTTTGATTGAAAACATTTGACAATGTGTTATTTTCAGGTGAGAAGAGGAAAATTATAAACATTCTTTGTCAATGACTCGCGAAGGCCCCTTGCTGAGGTCGACCATATGATACCGACCTAAATTAAAACTGGCAGTGATAAAACATATTTGATGCTTAATAACAACTTGTAGAAATATTAGAAAAATTTTGTTGTAATACTTTAGAAGTTATTGCTGCTTTAATTGAGAGAACATTAGGAATTTAAGGGCGTATTTCACATAAAATGACAAATCATACACTATATACAAAAAAAAACACAACATTTTATTGATTAAAACTTTTTTTTTAATTAAAAACATAGATACTTTAAAAAACTTACATAAACAATAAATAATTTAAAGATTGTAGAAGTCGAGATTAAACACAAAAATCACCATTCAGAATATAAACATGGTCACTGCCTGAACAAGTAGCTAAAATTCAATGAAAAAAACAGCACCCGGAGTCAGTAGTAATGCCGGCAATTGGAAAAAGAAAACCACCAATTTTTATTTGCTCTACATATGGAATGTATCTCTTAAATACACTTATGGTACGAAAGGGTTAATATCATCATGGAGAGCAATACTTTCTTACTTTACCATTCAACGCTGTTCTGCTTCAACCACGTACCATATGTATCTACAAAATCATGTTTTCTCAGGAGGTGAAAGAAACTGCCTATCTTGCTTAAAAAAAAAGAATTGCTTTAAAATAAATAAAAATAAGGAAAAGAGACGGTTTCTTTCATCTCCTGAGAAAAGACATTTTTATAGATACGAGGTTGAGTCAGAACAGCGACAATTTGGACAACTTCAATAAAAATAAAGTACTATCGATCACAATATTTTGAACTCTTTGTATGAACAAAAAGAATACAAATTACAAATCGCATAATTCAATATGCCATTAACGTAAATAATCAAAATAAATTTTAATTCATCAACTAACCAGTGTTGTCTGCGTTGAAGTGTTGGTGGCTCTACCGTTGCAGTTGACTATGACTTCAGCTGGCGGAGATGAGGGAGACTGACTTGCATCTAGGTTGGTGATACTCCTCTTGGAAGAGTTAGACGGAGATACTCTGCAAATAAAACAAAGCCACGTTACAAAAACTTATTATACATGAATACGACTAACTATGTGAATAGTACTTTATTAGACTAGTTTAATGGTTTAACCCCTTGGTCAGGAGATGGATAAATCAGGAGTGATACTTATTATGTGGAAAAAAATTGTTATTTGTACTATTACAATTTGTCAATCGTACTAAATATTCCAAAAATGGATGAAGAAATTTAACTGCAAATGAACCAGAAAATCTGTCAACTATGAAAAACAATTTTAATATGCTAAATTAAAATGTACGAAGTTTTAACAAAAACTTTGATGTACATCAAATCCTAATTAAGAACCTGAAAATAAATTTAGACATAATTATCCTTACTGAATGCTAGATAATGGATTAATATCACACTTACATATTAACGGCTACATTTCCTATGCAACCAAAATGAATTATACAAAAAATGACAGTGTAATAGTGTACATTAAAGATGACATTAAAAGTGAAGTCAATGAAATTAAATTTGCAAAATGCAAACTGTTTGAAAATCAAAAAGATGATATAGCTACTTATTGATCACCAGCAACTAATAATAAAACCCAAAACGTCATAAATTGCATTAGAAAAAAGAGATAAATTACACAGGAAAGTTAAACAAAATCCTTGTAATATTTTTATACTACAATACTATAAAAGATAGAAAAATATCTGCAAAAATGTTATACGCAATGTTAAAGAGGAAAATAGACTAACGTAATAATGACTCCCGCAAATCATGGAAGATTATTAATGAAATTACAAATTCAAAAATTTCTCTTGATTACACGACCAGACAAATTAACCATTGATAATGCTCAAATCTCATTCACAAAGCATCCGGAAAAAGTTCTCGAATACATAATCTAATGTAACTAATAGAAGATCACAATTAGAAAAAGAAACCAACAATTAACAAATAGCATTATGACAGAAGAAAGTAAGAAATTGAACCAGGTAAATAAATAAACTAAAGTTAACTCTAATAACAAGTAATGAAATCAGAAATGTGATTGCACCCCTTAAGGCGATATAACCAGCCACAACTGAAAAATAGTCATTTTTGAAATGAATTCTAGATGTGTCGACTCTTTTCCACAAAAAAACATAAATTGATTTTGAAAGATTGTTATTTTATTTAGCATAGTAAGTTTGAAATTTTGAAAAATTATAAATATATTTTTATGTAATAAAGTTCTTCCATTGGTAGTTGCGTAGATTTTTACATTTTCAAACGAATGTTTGTTATAAAACACATATTTGGTATCTCCTAACGATACAGTATTATAAATCAATACATTATCTAGCTTGGCTACTTTTCGGAAAGTCAATTTTATTTTAAATAATATCATTAATAAAAAATTCCGAGCACGTGTTTTGCTACGAAACTCCTTCAATTTATTTATTTATTTCCTCACGTACTAATCGATATATTTCAGAATTTTTTACTTACCTACTGTACTTAGATATTATTAAATAATTAGACATATTTAGAAAAAAAAAAATTTTTGAAAAAGTTTGCTTATTTTATCTAGTTAGCACGATACTTATTTACACTGGTGAAATCGCCAGTAGCTGCCGAGAGCTGGCAGCGGGTAGACGTGTCTTCGCGACGCTCTGATTACCAAAATTTTTTACGAATTATTTGGTTAAAAATTGACAGAAAAAGACAAAATGAGAAATATTTCACCAGAAAACACAAGTCACAACATCAAAAACATTTTTGGAATTAATATTTTGTTGAAAAACATTGATTAGCGATATATTTAACAATGCGTGTACCTTATATGTATAGGGTAGTCCGAACGAATCAATGGTATTCAGTCAGATTTTTTACTATGACAAAAATATTAAACGGAAATGGATATTGACATTTTTATTTTTTTTTGACACTTTTAGTTATTTACAGTATTGCGGGCTGTGGACGCATTTGCGCACCGATGCGTGAATTTTTTTTACTTTTTCTAAAGTGAGTTTAGGTAAGCACTAACCGGCTAGCCTAGCTAAGCAATTTACTGGTGCATTTCTTCTATTTATGAATATGTTTGTCTGAAAATATGAATTTTAAGTTTAGTTCTGAATTCTGTCGAGTCTTTGATCATTCAAATCATGCGCAGTTCATTCCTCATTAAATAGTAATGAGTTTTCATTATGTAGTAATGAGTTTTGCGATTTTGTTTTCTTTCGAAAGGGAAGTATTATTTCATTTCTTCTTCTTGTAGAATGGTTATGTCTGTGTTGATGTTGATATTATTTTTTTACAATAATTCAGAATTTTAATGGATTTTTATTTGCACAAATGCACACGTGCAATGCAAACCTTGAGCCCTGTATAGCTCATCTATTCTAAATAAATAAAAATTCTAAACAATTTTTTTTCTCATGTTAGTTTTCATAGTTAAAATAATTTTCAAAGTTTCAATTTTTCAAACTCCGCAAAAATGCTCTAAATCTATGGCCAGTCGGTTTTGATGAGTTTTGAGGTTAGAATATCATATGTCAAAACAAAGATGAGCTTCACTGTACATAATTGTATATTCTATTCACGGTAAACCATAACTAAATATAAGTAAAAAAGTATGTACCTTTTTAGAAACGTCAACTCTAAGAATAATAATAGTATTGAGAATTAACATTTATTTATTTTTTTATTTTATTTATAAAAATACATGATATTTAATGGAGACATTTACATGGAGTAGATACATTAGATCACCATACTAGGCGGCTGCCTGTTTCATGGTAACCAATGGAGTATAGTTACATTGTATGAAGTCTAGTGTAAAGATATGGATTTATTATATTAATTATATTAGCATGTTGACAATTGGAAAAATTATAAAAGAAAGTAAAATACACAAAAGATAAAAAGACATACATGCGTAAGGCATAGATCACAAAAATATAGTTTTTTTATATGTGCAAGCATGCACACATGTGCACATTTGTATGAAGTCTAGTATAAACATATGCATTTATTATATTAATTATATTAACATACTAACAATTGGAAAAATTATAAAAGTAGAAGATAAAAAGAAGAAAAAGACATGCGTAGGGATTAGATCACAAAATATACATTTTTTTTATTTTTATATGTGCAAGCATGTACACATGTACACATAGGTGCACATATACATGCACACGCAAACACATACGCATATAATATACACATATATGTACGCATATATACACATATGTACGCATACACATATGTACACATATGCACACACACATACACACATCCTTATGTATGTATAAATATACACACATATACACACACATACACATGAACGTACAAATGAACATACACATATATACCCACACACCTAAACAATATATACACCTCTATCTGAATACGAGAAATAGGCTACTAACACTATTGCAATCACTCATTAAAATGTCCCCAAGCGCCTTCTTAAAACTGTGGTATTTAGTTATTGCCTTTATTTCAATTGTTAAATTATTAAAGATTTTAGGAGCAAAGAAATTAAACTGTGACTGTGCCATCGATGTTTTTGTTGGTGGAATAATATAATTGGATTGGTTGTAGTTTGATTCGACAATATCTTTTTTTGTATATTTATATTTAAAATAGGAGGATATGTGTTTGATATATAAGGATTTTATATTGAGTACTTTGAAGTCCTTGAATAAGTCCTTCGTGGGGTGAATATAGTGTACTTTGTAAATAGTACGCATTATCAATTTTTGAGCTTTAATTAATGGATTTAATATAGTTTTAAAGCATCCTCCCCAGACTATTACACCATAAGATATAATTGATTGACATAGAGAAAAGTATACTGTTTTTAATGTATTTTTATTCAATATATTTCGTAATGATCTGAAGATATATGATAGTTTTCGTATACGGTTTGTGACATTAATTACCTGTTCTTCCCATCGAAGTTTATTATCAATTATTACACCCGAGTATCTAGCGGAATCTACTCGTTCCAGTGAGTTTCATAGGCAATTTGAGAGATCTCTACAAGAATGTATTTTTAGTACATGATTGATTGAAGGCTGACTTGGAATATTAAGACTAAATGTTAGATATTTCGTTTTAGTTATATTTAACGTAAGTAGATTGTCATCCAACCATTGTTTAATATTTTTCAATATAATATATTTTCAATATTATATATTTCAACATTATTATAATATCCGTATTGATAATTGGTTTGATCGTGAATACCCTAATTTCTTTCATGAACTTAAGTAAAAATTAAAATTATACCAACAAATACATATTTAAAATACAAAACAAAAGCGAAAAATATTTTTACATATTTAAAATACAAAACAAAAGCGAAAAATATTTTTTTCATACTAATTCAAAAACTATATATATTAATTAAATAAGCCAAAAACATACGACCTGTGTTTCAAAATATGACTGCCTTAGAGCACACTTATTATTTTTATTATATTCATATCCAAAATCCAAAATCCAAAATGGCGGAATTAAATAAAGTGTAAAATATGAAGTCTTCAATTGCTTGTCATTTAATATTAATTTTAGAATTTTTTTTATTTCAAACAATAAAATTAATTTTTACATAGTATGTATGTTTTTTGATTTAATGATAATTATCCGCTATCAAAAAAACCGTTTTGTTTAGTTTTGCTATTTGGAAAACAACAAATAAATTGACGTAACTTGAGTAGTTACGTCAATTTCAATTGGAGTAGTGTCGCCATCTCCCGCCGAGTGCGACAACAGTTTTTGACGGAAACATGAAATTTGGCTGGGTGGTTGGTTATATGGCCTTAATGCTAATAAACCATCAAGAAATTATGTAATCTCAAATAAAACAAAACAATTACAAAACGAACTGACCTTCCCCTTGACATACTCGGTTAATCTTTCAATTTCTAAAAGTGTCTTCCCTTCTTGTCTTAAAAAAGCCACATCCCATCTCTAAAAAAAGGATATATATAATTACCGACCTTTAAGTCTTTTAAACTCATTTTCAAAAATCTTGAAAACTGTCATGAAAAAGGAAATTTGTGGAACAAAATAAAGTATTATCACCATCCTAATACGGTTTTAGGGAAAATCTAAGTATAATTGTTGCTATAGAAAATTTTACAAGCAATAAAATACAGATGGCGGGAAAAAAATGTTTAGCTTTATTCATAGACCTCCGAAAATCTTTTGACATAATAGACCATAAAATACTATTATCTAAGCTTAAAAAAATAGGAATGGCCGAAACAACAATGAACCTATTGGTGACATATATAACAGGGCGAAAACAGCAAGGACAGATTGGAAAACAAAAGAGTAAACCATTGCCATTAAACTATGGCGTCCCGCAAGGAAACGTATTGGAACTAATTCTATTTATTATCTATGTAAATGATATCACTAACCTTCCCATTAAAGTAAAATATAATCTGTTTGCTGATGATACCATATTATTATTTCAAGAAGGAAACTTGATGGAAACATTTTATATGGCTGAAAAGGGGCTTAAGGCACTTCAAAATTGGCTGAAAATAAACTCGCTTACCCTTAATTTAAACAAAACTAGATATTTAATATTTTCAATGGACTGCTCAGCCAGAAAATCACTAGACCTAAAATTACACTAGTGTCAAAGAAATAATATTCAATGTCACTGCCCCATTAAAACAAAATCACAAAGCATAACATAGTAATTGATGAAAATCTTAAATGAGACCTACATATTAAAGGTATTACGGAAAAGCTCACAAGGCTTACATATTTTTTCAAAAATCTAAGAAATGTGGTAAACAAAAAGGAAATGAAAAAAGTCTACTATGCATTATGTCACTTTCGAATTGAATATGGAATTATAGGATGGGATCTGCAACATATAAGTACATACACAGTCTTTATACAATTCAAAAAGGAAACATAAAAACCATAAACCATAAGAACGCCTTTGACAGAAATTTTCAAAAGTTTTGACATACCAAATGTACTACAAATATACACAAATTTTTCTGAAATACGGAACCCCCCCTAAACCATGTGTTCATGACACTAGATCTAACAAAACCGAAAATAAAAAACATTCCTTGTTATAAAACCACTTTCGGACAAAGAAACTATATATATTTTGTGACAAAACTCAACAACATCCTTCCCCCATATATAAAACAAATAGAAAAGTTTAGTGAGTACAAGTCAAGAATAAAAGTATGGCTGAAAGAGTTCAATGAAAAAACATTAAAAACAACACTAAAAACGACATAGAGACGCACCTAATTACAAAATATCAAAATAAATAACTCTAGTCCGCCTCAGCACAGGACTTCCTAGTGAGGATTAAGAAAAAACAAGATCAAATAGTTTACAAACATTAAACGCTTTGTTCTTAAACATTATTCTGTAAACATTTTTGTACTTTTACCTTATTTTGTATTTCACATGCTTATTAAATAGTCGATACAATACAATACGATTGTACCACCCCAACCAGGAGTTCTCCTGTCCCGGTGCGACCGGTATACCAGGGGACACTGATTTGTTAGGACTTGGAACACATGCTCTGAGGATGGAAAGGAGGTTGGATTATAATCAACCGGTATACATGGCAACCTAATAAGACAATATTGGAATTTAGGATACGCAGGAATAAAAGAAATGATAGATTTTTTTTTTCCAGTGTCTTCCTTTTTCTTGCATCTTTCTGTCTCTTCTTGGCTTTTTTTATTTCTTCTTGGTTCTTCTCGTTTCTTCTTGGCTTTTCTGGGCTTTAATTGGCTTTTCTTGGCTAGTCTTGGCTCTTCTTGGATCTTCTCACCCCTTCTTGACTCTTCTTGGCTCTTCGTACATTTTATTGCTTCTTACCGCCCCTTCTTAGCTCTTTTGGGCTTTTCTGGATTCTTCGTGGATCTTACTAACTAATCCTCATGTAGATGCGACAAACCGCCACACTACTCCGTCCCGGCACAAACTCCCCGCCTCACCCACCACACACATCGTTTCAAATTTTTTCTAGTTGTAACGGCTCCTGACATAACATGACTCACCCGATGCATCAGATCGCGCTGTCTCCCTCGGGCGTCACCGAACCCCACTATCTATAGTCGCTAATAATATTTTTTATTTTTTTAAATGAATGTTTTCAATAAAGCTATTTTTCAGAAGAATTTTTAATTCCCAATTGTTTAAAAATAATGATTCATATATGGATGACAAAAGGTTATTCTCAAGGATTTTTAATCAAATTGTCACTCTCAAAAGCCTCACCTTTTAGCACAATATGTACATTAAAATATTGGCTGTTAAAAACCTTGCTAATAAATGGAGTGGTGATTATAATAAGCAGCATCAAGTAGCAGCTCCAAAGGACAAGAAAAAGTGAGACAGGAGATAAAATTATGCAGTAATTGCATCTTTATTTAAATGTGGATACTGCACAAGAATCCCAACTGCTTCCAACCGTCTGGAGCCAGTGGGACTATGGCATCACTCACTTGGGGTGTGTTGTGAGGCTGAGGATAGTAGGGAGGAGAATAAGATGTGAAAGAGGAAGGTGGGGAAGTATCTGGCTATTTAAATGACAAACATGGCTAAAGTCATTTCAAGCAACATTTCGTTACTGAATGGTGGTCTTTCACCAGGGCGATAGTGAGGGTACCTTCTACTCTGGAATGTGCTGCAAATATACTGTAAATAAATATACTATTTTTAATAAAATAATTGTGAAATAACACAAATTAATTAAATAAAATGTATCTGTGCATGCCGGGATTTTAACCCGCGTCCTTTGAATTCGTAGTCGAGGACCTTATCCCTCGACCACGGAGGCTGTCAAATGATATATTAAATGAAATTAAATGCATACTTAGGCAGTAGTGTGCAGATGATCCTCTCTGCCTCGGAGGGTGGGGGTGGGGAGACGGTGTCCTCCGCCCCCTCAGCCCCGATGGACGTGATGCTGACCTCTCGGATGCGCAGTGGAGACGTCGAAGACACTTTCGCCTCTATCACCGCCACCGGCTCTCCCCTCTCTTCGGTAGGACGGAAACTCAAAGCAAATTTTGTGCTGAAATCAACGAAATGGATGATGTATTTGTGATATAAAAATGTTGTTAGATTAATTAATCATTACGGTATTAAGTTCAGAAACAAGGCTCGAAATTTAACCTACTGAGTACTGAATTGTTGACGAGAACATAATTAGGGCCTTGAATATCACGTTTCGCATTGTTTGTAGCAAAAGTTGTTTTACAGTCTTCAGCTACAAAAACTAAAGTAACCCATAGAATTTTACTTTGACAACATCAAATAAACAAATAATGGATTAATTAATTAAAAAATATACTTTCTTTACACCACTTTATAAATATACATAAACATATATTCATATATTTCATATATTCCTGATGTAGATGTTTAAGTATAATTATAAAGTGGTGTAAACAAAGTATATTTTTTAATTAAATAATTAATAAAGACGCCACAAAGTGAATACCAATTGTTTGAAGAAATTATAAATAATGGATTCATTATATTTATCATAGTATAAAGTTTCCAATAAGATGCCCTAAATATGAATTACTGCAACGCTAGCTAGATTTGATAGAGAGTTTGTGTTGATATGCTATGGGTTAAACCATTTAAGAAACCATTGTAATCCAGTATATCTTAACACTGCTTTCTTTGACTCTGGGTTTGGCTAATGTTGCAGCAATTTCAGATTACTTATAAATTAGTATGTATAATCTAACGGCAAAATTTAAGAAAGGTAACGCCTTTTATATAAGTTTATATTTAATAATTATCAGCAAATATACTGTGCTGACTTCACGGAATGAAATATTAATTCTTACATTTTTATTAAAACGGGTGGTTTGCGGAAAGTGCAGTAAACTGATATTATTGCAATTTATGAAAAGATTTCAATTTTTTTTTTGTTTAGCAATGATTGACGACGATGTTATGGTTTCAACTGAATCAATTAAAAAATAAGATTTTGAACAAAAATACAAATATCAAAAAGATTTTTTAATCATTAATTCTTGGTTTTAGAAACATTCACTGCCCGTGGAAAATTTACTGTGGAACATTCATCACAGGGAAAATTCCCACACACAATTCAACGGGGAAAGTTCACCACACACAATACATAAAATAAATGTCGGAATGGTGCTAAGGACTGTTTGTATTACATTAATAATAACAAGTTCATCAATAAAAACCTAACCTAACCTCATTCAATGTGGTGATGTGCGGTGAATTTACTCAGCGGTGATATTTCTGCCTAATTCTATGTGCCTTTGAGGTGATATTTCAGAAAAATTTGTATTATTACCGTCTTCCGTTCATGCTCATGTATCCATCGTCCTCGGACTGGTGTCCGCCCAGCGAGGGGCTGTCGTCGTCCGGAGTGCCGGTGGCTCCCGCCCTGGCGACCCCGTCGCCCCCGCCGCCCCCCTGCCCCGGCCCAGCGCCCGCGCCTGCACCCTCTAGCAGCACCGCCTCGTCTGCTGCGCCTCCTCCGCCCCCTCCCTCTCCGCCACCGCCCTCCTCAAACTCGCTCAGCACGCTGTCCAGCAGCTCTAGTGATCGCTGGACCTCGTCTCCACCACTGAAATATTAAAAAATACAATAAATTATTTTTAAACATTATATTGAATTAATTAATTAAATCTAAGGTGTGCTGAGATTATTTTACATATCTCCTATCTAATGCGCCTCAGAGACGATCAATCGTAGAAGGTTTTGAAATATTGTCAGATTATTCGTAACCAGGGAATATTTGTCTTTCTTTCAATTTAAAAAAAAATATATATATATATATATCAATTATTGTCAATGGTTATGTCAATTTAAATCATTAATGTAATTGACAATTGCTTATTGATCATTTACAGACGCAATTGAAGCGAGAATAATGGGTATTTATTTTGACGTGCTTTATGGTCGAGGGGTAAGGCTCTCGACTATGAAATCCGAAGGTCGCGAGTTCAAATCCTGGCGTGCGCAAGTAAATTTTATTTAATTAATTTGTGCTGTTTCACAATTAATTCATTTAAAAATAATATATAGTATATTTGCGCACAAGATGTTCTCAGTATCGCCCTGGTAAAAAACCACCATTCAGAATTATAAACATTCAAATTATTCAATGTTGCTTGAAATGGCTTTTATCCATGTTTGGCGACCAGATCTGAATAGGCAGGTATTTCCCCACCCTCCTCTTCCCCTTCTCCTTCCCCTCCCCAATACCTTCAGCCTCACAAGATTCCCCAATTAGGGATGCCATAATCTCACTGGCTCCAGATGGTTGGGAGCAGTTGGGGCTCTTGTGCGGTATTCATATAAAAATTATTGATTAACCGAATAGACGCCACAGACAAGTACCATTGATGGCGCGGAATGATAGTTTTGCTGTGCGATTGACAATCATTCGTTTAATTGCTCTATCTATCGAGCCCTTTGGAAATCAGTTTCATCGTGGAACGAGATTGCGTTTTACTTATAAAATCAACAAATCACTGTATTTAACACTGTGGGTACTCTTTCTGCAGATATTCACAAAGCAAATGGGGTGAAAATATTGATGTGTCGATTGACGTTTCGTCAATCACACTTCAATGCACTTTTCAATGACGTAAGCACCTTGATCGGGCCACTTAAGACCTTATTTCTTAGACAGAATCCCAGTCCTTTAGTTTAGAACACTTTATATACATTTAACTACTTAATAATAATAATAATAATAGTTGGATGACTTGTATAGCGCCGTTTTTGTGAGAAATCACCTCAAGGGCGCTGTAAATAATAATGTTAATAGTGTATAAAAGCGGGCTTATTGCCGGGTGCCAATTTCTTCCAACCAACCCAAATTCGTGGTAGGAATTAAAAATAATAATATTGTCATATTTTATGCATGGTGTGAATGCAATAAATGTGGAAAAATTAAACAGTTATTATAATAGTAAAATTCAGCGGGGGTTGTCATTGGCAAAGTCTCCTGGTATCACAACATGGCCCCCCAAGATTATGAGCCTTCTTCACTTTGTATTTGCTATTTCCTGTAGCGATTATGAACCACAAAAAGATAATAAATTAAAAATAAGACGTGTATGGATGATCCTTACTCTGTTCCTGTATTTCTGCCTCTGTGCAGCATCCCAGCACTTGCCATTCTAATCAAGCCACCTGGAATTTAAAGAAAATACTTGCCTTTACTAAAGTTAGGTATATGTTTTGTAACTTAGATTAATTATTTAGGTGCGTTAATTGTATGTTCATAGTTTCATAAGAAGTGTCAATGATCCATGGAAAAATAAAGTAATAATCATTTTTATGATATGTGTTCATTTATTATTACTTTTTTTATCGGATAAATAAAAAAAAAAATTATTCCAGTGTCAAATGAGTGGGCGATAAGGATGCTGTGAGTTTACCAAGTTTGCAAGATATTTTCTATGACCCAGCCTATATATCGGCACGCCACACTCAAGAGGCATAAAGTGTGATGCCGATGTATCGACATATCGCACTTAATGGGTTAACTGGACTCCATAATATTCATTGATCATGAGTCAAATGAATGTGAGTGTGAATGTGACTAATAAAACTGTATTGTATAATTATACTTATTACATGTATAGGTGGCAGAATATCTATTCACTAAGAATTCAAAAATATTAAAAAACATAATTTTATGTATCATATCAAAAAATTGGAATGGATTAAAAACATATTTTTAAATGATTGTTTGGGAAAAAATAATACTTTATTCAATGACATTGCAAGCAAACATTGTTTGTTTGTGATTTCATTAACTTTATTACAAAAAATACCGTAGGAATAAATCTGGGTTGCCACGACGATGTGCCCTATTCAGATCAGGAATAAAAAAAATCCTGTCGTTTTCCTATGTAATGATAACCCTATTGTGTTCCCAGGTCAACAATCATAGACATTGGCTATACAAATACTCCCGGCCGCTCTTTAAATTCGGTACGAACTATTATTTCGTTAGCATTACAGATAAAACTAACTGTAAAGAATTTTAAACATTTGATCAAACGCTGAAACGGGCCGAGAATCGGCGGTAAACGGTGGCCATTATTTGAAGCGGCAACTGTAAAAAAAAATTGGCGCTAATAAGGAACTCCAGTGAAAAACATAATGACTTTAAAAATATATATTCATATAAATCAGCAAATGCCGATTCTGAATACGCAATTTTTTATTTTATATTATCTTATTTTATTTTAGTACATAAAACAGGCAATATGACCAAAACTTACATACATGAGTGTTTAAGTATATAACTTTTATAATCTTATTATTATATAACTTTTATTATCTTATTATTATATAACTTTTATTATCCTCCCCCTAGAGGGGTGTTCCACCATTTTAATTTGGGCGGACTCTGATGATTTCCAAATCTACTGCCAAGATGAATGTATAACAAAATTTTCATGATTGTAGCAATTATGTCATTTATTTAATGAATTTTGGGTTTACTTTACCCGTATTAAAAGGAGGAACTAAAGAACGAACGAAATGATTTTTTAAATCAACGATTTTTTGTATCCAAAATGTATGGCGATAGTCGATCTGCAGGTAGCTGTTCTGTTACTGTAAACCACAGAACGTAACGTTTTCGAAACAAAATTTAAAATTTTCTTTTGAGTACCTACGTGAATTCCACGCAAATTGAAAAGCAGTCTGCGCCACCTTAAAGCAGAAGGCGTTTGAAGTTTGAACATTCAAATTAAGAAATCGGAGGTTCCTTTCATTGACCGTCCGCAGGAAAGAAGGGGTGAGTTCGGGAGAGGGAAGAGGAAGAGGAAAATATATTATTATGGTGTCGGAATATAGAAGGAGGTCGTTAGCATATTGCGGATTGCGAGGAAGATTTCTATGAGATTTATTAAAGAGCGGAATACAAGTTTTTATAAAGATCACACGTTAATAAAAGAAAGAATTAACTAATGATTATAATGTCGAATGTGAATCATATTTCCGTAAATGTAACATATCGAAATCAAAGGCCAAGATTATTTTTTTTGAAAAATGTAAGCAAAATATTTTTTTTTCTTGAAATTCTTGGAAAGGGCGTGAATTAATAAATAAGTAGGTACTGTCGGGATCTGATTTGTGGAAATAAAATCTTCTTTATATTTGACTAGTTAAAAACTACTTGATTAGGTACGTACTGGAGATTTAGATAACTCTTGATGGAAATGACGCTACGAGTTTAAAATAGTTTCATATCCTTAAAAAAATCCGTACCAAAAAAGCTGCGCATATTTCATGATGCCATAACACATCGTTCGACAGATTTTTCGCGTTATAATAAAAATATCGATTCCACATAAATTATATCCGGTTAGAATAATGATAAATATATTGAATAAAAAAATATTGACAAGTTAGACAGGAAAAACTTACGAAAGGTTTATATTTATATTATCGTGTAATTTAAACCTGATATTTAGTGGATAAAAGGTTATCGGAGAAACGCCTTTTTCTCTCTCCCACCCTATTCCAAAATACATATTTATTTGTACCTAATTCAAGAATTTTGGCTTTACTTGGAATTACACAAAAGATTCTCGATGATTATAAAATATACCAGTTACATTAAATCAAGGAGGGGTGGGTAGTCTAGCCACTATCCACATAACAGTATGGGAGTAATATGAAGAGTCGCGAAAAACGCAAATTTTGTCATTTTCACGCGAATAATGTGAAATTCTCAATTTTCGGGTAAATAACCGCGAATTTTCGCATTTCTCGCAAGTAATACTGTAAGTTCTAAATATTTATTTGACCATGGTTTTGACAAGCTTGAATAGCCAAAAAAAGTGGAACGCAGATAACTTCATGTCGATTTAAAAAAGACAACATAAAATATTTAAAACAAAAAAACAGACAGAAAAAAATGCACCACTTATGTTGCAGAATATCAAAAAAGGAACATAACGCCACGTTTGTTGCAAAGTATCACAATTTTTATGAAAAATAACGCAATTTTCCCAAAATTAAGGCAATTTTTTTTTCCAAAAATAAGGCAAATTCCACCGAAAAATAACACCACTAATCGCACGAACTGTATTATAAAAGCGTTTGTAAAAATCACCCTCGACAAAAAGGTAGTATAAACATGTAATATTTTACGTGTGGGTCCGATATTCAAGTTTGAAATAAATCAGGGTATTTACGTGCAATGGAGGGTGATGATATTAATTTGCATACACCCCGGGGTGAGGGCGGCCCTGCCGGCCCCTGGATCCTGGACCCGACCTGCAGGGCGGCGGGCGGGGGCGGCATGTGCCCGTTTATTGCCTAAATAACTAACTACTGCCTTTTATTAAATCTGCGGCGATCGTGCCGGACGCGCGAGCCGGCTGGTCCTGGTGTGATTTCCACGGGGCTCGCTTTTCCAATGACAGACGTGGGTGAGATTTACAGAATATATAATGCATGCAAAAATTAATACGCGTATCCGAGGAAAACTTTTTCGTGCATTCTTTATTAAGCCAAAATTACGTTAAGGTTGTTTTTGGTATATCTCGAGGGCTTCGCGGTAGAACTGTGCTGAAAATGGCTTTAAATGCCGAAACATCCGGAACAAAAAAAAAAAACAAAAATAATTTGATTAGTTTAAATTTATGGGGTCGAAAACACTGTTATGAAAAACATTGCAACCACAACTAAAGGAATACTGCTGATAGTATCTTTGTAACCTCTTCCTTTTTTCACACAAACACAAACAACGCATGTTCATAACAGAAAGAGAGATTACAATGGAGCTCTCAGCGGCAGGACCATACAATGCAATGTAAAGAGGTCTGGATGTTGTCATGATAATTGTTCTGCCTCACAATTATGTTTTTCTAGCGGCAATGTCGTAAGGGAAATATTTTTTTAATTAATAATTACGATTACGAGAACCGAATTCCAAATCCTTTCAAACTGTTGATGACAGCCATGTCCATCATTTGTAGAATAGATGTGGTTTAAGAATACAGAAAAATGAGGAAATTCATTAGTTTGGCCGTAATCATAGTTGCCTTTGTATGTTTATCTTTATTCCAAGAATTGAGGACTACCATAGCAAATACAAATGTTAGCAGTTTTTCATTAGGTACCAAATACCGTTCGGTATATATGCATAATTTGTACACAGTGGTTAAAACCGTCA
The DNA here is from genome assembly GCA_022606495.2 of Halesus radiatus. Classification (NCBI taxonomy): domain Eukaryota; kingdom Metazoa; phylum Arthropoda; class Insecta; order Trichoptera; family Limnephilidae; genus Halesus; species Halesus radiatus. The sequence goes on along the minus strand of JAHDVE020006083.1, from coordinate 25,178 downwards.
ACGATTGTATGAAAACACACGTAAATTAAATAAGTGAGGACTTTGTTCGTTACAGCCATGTCTTCGTTATAAGTGTGCTCGTATTAAACAAATTCCACTGTATTTTGTTTTATAAAACGAAAACAATTTCAAATTGAGACCGATCGACTTCAATCGATATAATCTTGTACAAAAAATGAAGAAGTCCTTGAAATAGATTAGTTCTCAGAAAAAGTTATGTGAATTTTTATAGTCACGGATCTTTATTTTCTCAAGTCGAGGTCTCGAGTCCTTAGAACGTTTTTTTATGCAGCGCGGCGCCCGGCGAGGATTTCTTCCAAACTCGCTCTGTCATCCACTCTGGAACCTTTAATATCCCCCGGGGCGGCTAAAAAACTCTCCTTCGATTTGTCCGGCTCCGTTTTTAGGCGACGTTAAATATTCCGTCGTCCGCAGGCGGTACATTTACCCAACATAAAACTATCCACAAGTCTGACAAAACTAAAAACTGTAACTTTGCAGATATTGTAAGTATAATGGCTAACACCTGCTTATGAAGTTTGTTTATTTAATTATATTATTACGAGTTTGTACCACCGAAACGGTTATTTTATGAATGTTCCTAGAGACAGCTGCTGCTGACACATTTATTCTCCGTCCAATGCCGCGTGCAATGCAACATTTAATGCAACGCGAATTGTTTGGACGGTACAGTAATCTCACGCGAATCCTGTTCTGTTCGTGTTGCCATGAGTAGGGCGAATGAGACGCGAATTCTGTTCGAGTGGCATATTTAGTTTAAAAAAATATTTAGTTATTTATGAAATGCCGAACAGAACGGTGCGATTGCTGGTGCAATCTGTACTTGTATTTAGTAACTGAACGGCAAAGGCTGTCGGTGCGGCGATGGTGGAGAACTGACTCGTATTATCTTCATTACTTTTGAAATTAAAATTTCAGTAAATAAGTGGCTAAGACAAAAACTTTATGCAAATGTCACCTACTGATTAAAACAATAAAATTACCTTTTCCGGTACCTTGATTGTTTTTTTTTTTACTTTTGCCCTTAGTTGTCATTATATTTTTACCATCCTCTACACTTCTCCCCAAGAAAAGAGCAATATCGCCCCAAACATCGGTTTTCGATGTTACTTTTACGTGTTCACGGTATTTGGGATTTCAATGTACAGACTTTTCTCGATATGAACTGATTATATTAGTTCAAGTGACTGTTCGTCGCTCCACATGAAGAACGTCCGCACAACACAACCGTCATGAACGCCGTCCAAACGACGAATTCGAGCTGCATTGCATGTTGCATTGCATGTTGCATACACGCGTCTGGACGCGGCATAAGATACATAAAGAAATATCAACATCACAACACTGAGTCTAGCAGCTCTTATTGAATAAAAAAAGCCACGTTAACAGATCACGCTAAATTCACGTGAAAACGAAATAAATTAATTAATAAAAATCATAATATACGTTGTGCAGGTAATTTTTTTTCCAATATTTTTGGTTTTTCACAAAAAAATATTCTCGGCTTTAAAAAAACGATACGCATTTCATATCATTAGATGGATGTGACTTTAGAAACAGCATTTATCGGAATAAACGGATGCGCCATATGAACTGTAAAATATTCATAAATGAATTAAAAAATATACTTAGCATTCACCACTTTTTAAATATACATTGATGTCTACATGTTTCGAAAGCGATGCTTTCATAATCAGGAATATACTGCTATAATATAATACAATACTAATTTGTATTCATATATTCCTTATGATGAAAGCATCGCTAATCAGGAATATACTGCTATAATATAATACAATACTAATTTGTATTCATATATTCCTTATGATGAAAGCATCGCTTTCGAAACATGTAGATATCAATGTATATTTATAAAGTGTACTAAGTATATTTTCAAATTTTTCAAACCAATCGTTTGAAGAAACTATGTAAAATATTCGTTCATTAATCGGTGTTGCGAAAGTAATCACGCGACCAAACAGGAGACTCAAACACGACCGGGGTCTAAATTAAATATGGAAACTAGGCGGAAGGAAGGTGTCCGCTAGAACGGAGCGGAGCTTTACCACCTCTTCTCTACTATACTCTTCCCCTCTCTATTCTGTCCTTCTCAACTCTGCTCTGGTCTGGAGGGTAAACAGGGATTTGTAACGTAGTCGGCGGAGCAGCCGGCGGAGTCAGGGCGGCGGTGGACGGAAGCGGAAGTCAGAGGATTTTTAAATAAATAATAATTATAGTCAAGTTGCAGCATCTTCAACATTTTCATACGGCATCCAAGTACATGTATTATAAGGGTTTTATTGAAACTCTAGAGGTTTTGTCAAATATGCACAATTTGAAGAGATTCAAATGTACATGACGGGCTATTAATTACTGTATTTTTATAAATACATGTTTATTTATTGCATGGCATAGTAATTGACAGCTCAAAATCAGTACCGAATTACGCAGATTGCTTGATCTAAATAAAGTAAATACTGTGAAGCAAACAGATAAAACATATGACCGGTTAGAAGTCGAATGAATAAATACGTCGGGTTCCCACGACGGCGTAGCGGGTTCAATTCTCTACTAGTCCACCATCATTACACGAACAACATTTTCAGCTTTTCATGATGGGAGTAGGAGGAATTAAAATATTGCCAGGTTATTCGTCTTTCTCGAAAAAAAATGTATCTAGGTGTTCATCAAATCATGAGGGGTCATATACCTTAAAGATCTTCCGGCCCGGATAGACTAACTATGTCACACACCACTCCGGAGTTCAGCTCTAGAGCATCCTGCATCCTGTCTGTGCCACCTAGCTTTCTACAATACGATGGAAATATAAAATAATGATTATAAAATGAATTAATTAAAATCAACTTACAACGCTTTACCTTTTGGATAAAGGGAGTGTATTTTTAGAAACATCAAACCCAAAAAATTAACACAAAGCTGTAACAGTAGTTAAAAAGGGATGAGTAAATATTTTCCGACTATCAATAATTTTACTTGTCTTGTTTGTCTTGCCCCTTTCAAGGGAAGCTAGCAGGGGTAAGGGGTTTGAGGCGCGAGGATAGGTTGGGGAAGGGGGGGGGGATGTGTGGATTTAAGGGGGAGGAAGGGTGCTGCGAGACAAGGGGTCAAACACGAGTGAAATGTTAATTAGTGATTTACACAGAATAAGTAAGAATCGATATCTGACAGACACCACTGCAAACCGCACGTTTAATTAGAAACTCTTAACTAAAATCCCAAAATGGGGTTTCATTAGATCCATGTTGATAATAATAATAATAATGTTTTTATTTAATTTCTAATACAATTACAAACATGTTATATTTAATACGTAAGAGAAATTACAGGTACTTATTTAATATTTGTAAAACAATGAAGAAATATACTAAAAATAAAAAAATAAATAAATTCAGAGATATTTAAATAAATTCAGGCAGTGGTGAAGATCGCGTCAATGAGAAGAGATTCTTTCAAGAATCAATAGAATTTCCTTTTGAATCTTTCCTCACTGACGCAAAATATGTCGATATCCTGTGAGATTTTGTTCAGGAGCAATATACTCCTCCCCACCGGGAGAACCATTGGCAGGTTGGTTCTATAGGTAGGAAGACAGAATAATCTATGACGACGCTGTCTTAGATAGTCATCAGGAACATAAAGACTTATGCGTTCCAAAATAGCTGAATTCTCTATGGAGCCTCGCAATAGTCTAAAAAAAGTGGGTAGCGGCATACCCCTCTCTTCTGAGCTGCAGGGAGTGAAATCCAAGCATGCCCAGAAGAAAGTTAGTTGGATAAAGCCACGGATAGAGTCCGTACTCCCTCATGTAAAGAAATCTCAAAAACTTTTTCTGAACCCTCTCTAACATGAGGGAGCACCCCGTCTCGTGAGGATTCCAAATAGCCGACCCACTCTCCAGCCTACTACGGACTAAAGAGAAGTATAATATTCTAAGAGTACGAGTATCCCGAAAAACCCTCACGGTCCGAATGACAAATCCTAACATTTTTAATGCAGATTGACATACCCCTTCGATATGAACACGAAACGTAAGTTTACTTTCATACACGATTCCAAGATCCTTTATAGTAGAAACACGTTTGAGATTATGACTGAGCATAGTATATCTGTGGTAGGTGAGACTAAATGCTCTGGTGAAAGACAGGACTACGCATTTTGAGATATTGAAATAAAGCTGATTTCGTAGGCTCCATTCAGAGATGTTATCAATGTCAGCTTGAAGATGTAGGCAATCTAAAATATTTCTAATTAGTAGAAATAATTTGAGATCGTCAGCGAAAAGGAGAAAGCGAGAAAAACGGATGACTTTTGCAATATCATTAATGAAAATAGAGAAGAGAAGAGGCCCTAGGATTGACCCTTGGGGGACCCCAGAAAAAACAAAAAAATCAGCGGATTGAAAAATTCCGTGTGTGACAAATTGCTTCCGGTTTTTGAGATAACTTCCAAAAAACTTTAGCATACGTAGGGAGAAACCCATTAGGGCAAGTTTTGTTAGTAAGATATCGTGATTCACGGTATCAAAGGCTTTGGAGAAATCATTATACGAACAGTCTACTTGGTATCCACTATCTAGGGACCTAGCAACATAGTCAGTGAAAACCATCAGATTGGTTTCCGTAGATCTTCCTTTTCTGAAACCATGCTGTAAAAATTTTTAAATTTTTCTGCAAATTGATACGACATCATTGAGCACACGCTGCTTAAATCGGGCAGCTTGATAAGAGCAAATTAATTAAGAATAAAGCCACGGATTTTTAAGTATGTAGGGAATCAACCAAGCGATATTAAATATAATGGAGACACAGTACAACAAATTCGTACAGGATGATTTTGGGTTTTCCTGGTACTGCAGAGCCTTAGAAAAGTTAACAGTGGGGGGCGCGTTGCTGGATTCAGAGCTCTGATAAGATACCGCATCGTAAACTATGGGACAAGTATATACTAGCCACGAGCAAAAATACTTCCTTTCTTCAAGGTATTTTTCGGGAAATATTAATTTTAAGGTAAATTGACATACCGAGTAAGGGGTCGATAAGAATCCCTAGGTTGTTTTTGTGTTTTTTCGTCTTTTTTTTAACGTTTTGTTGACCGTGTTATATTAAAAACCGTGTAACAAATACCGTGTACGCCCGCTCCCGGACGGTCCGGTAAGGAACGACTATTTCACGCGCCGCCGAAAAGTAAAGTTTGCTAAAGTAATATAACGGTTTGCAGCGCAGTCCACTGCGCGATTTTTCTGCACAGGGTCTGCAGCGGTGCGTGAAATGCTCGTTCCTTACCGGACCGTCAGGGAGCAGGCTAAAATAGAATTTACTGTATATAGTGTATATGGAATTCAAAGAGCTGCAACACCTTTTATGAGATTCGAGGGAGGCGAAAATTATTTTATTAATTTATTATTTTCTTTTTATTTATAATAAATTTTTATAATATAGGCAATTATTATATAGAATGATGTGTATGTACTATAAATTATTAATATATAAAAGCGTGCCAGGAACGCCTCACTAGGAGAACGTGTACTGAGGTGTTCACGTATTTATGATATAGTAATATTGTGAAATGGTTATACAATTGTGTTAAAGAATAAAAATATTGCAAAATGGACAAAAATGCAAACGAATAATTTATATTTAATGTAAATGTTGTTACGTTATACGTTATGTTTAATTTGGTTTAATTAAGTTATTTAAAAAAATGTGCTCCTTTTGTTCTTATCCAGATCGAGATATTAAGTTTTATTAAATGTGTTGGTGAATTCTCTCTAATTTGTTTCAAAGATGTAGGCATGTGATTATATAGTTCAATTGCATAATATTTAAAATGTCTTTGTCTGTTGGTAGTATATTTTAATAGGATATTAAGGGTGTAGTTTGTTGAAGATCTTGTTAAAATAATTGATTGGGATTGTAGGGGAATATGAATATTAGATTTGAAGAGATGAAGGATTACAAATTTAGGGTAAAGTTGTCTAATTGTCATAACGTCTTAAACCTTGAAGACTTCAGAAGAATCTGCAAAGAATGGTAATTTTAATTATATTATTTTGTGCCTTTGCTTTTACTAAATAAAAACATTTTTTGCGGGCAGCGGAGACATGTCAAATCAAAAAGGAAAAACATTACTGTACTTTTTAATAAAAAAGCTCAAGGTGTCGACTGTCGAGTGTCGATTCAATCAGAGTTCGCTGCATCTTTATCGTTTAATGATGCTAGCAGGTGTGAACTGGCTTTCTGGCTGCAAATAGCTTATCTTATTAACGGCCAAGGGCTTGATGCTTTAAGCAAACCGAGTGTCTTGGTGTCACCGCAACTCTTCTGTCAACATCAATTTAGTCTGTAGCTAGTAACGGAAGGGTAACTTGCACATTTACTTAGCCTTTATCAGGGCGGTGTATAAAATTGGGGGCTTTTCAGAAAATAGTTATAAGTTATTGGTCTAAAAATATTCTGTGACTAATTTATTTATTTGAAGGGAATACTTATTGGGTACAGTCACCTCTAATAAATAATGGACGCAAGACAGATTTCGAGAAAAATATCTATATTATAACTTCAACGCCATGTTGAAACAACATTTATGGTCTAAATTTACGAATTAAAAATCAAACAGCAATAAAAAGGTATTGAAGGGATTTGAACTACAGGCCAAACGATTAGGAACCGGGCGACTGCTCTTAGCAACTGATCTATCGAGGTAACCAGACCCACCGTGAATAACCAACAAAGCATTTGAACATTTTATTATAAATATTTTATTTTAAATTTATGTTAGTACCTTACAAGAATCCCAACAGCTACCAACCATCCGGAGGCAGTGAAACTATGGCATCCCCAATTGGGGTATGTTGTGAGACTGAACGTTGTGGGAAGGGGAAGGAAATGGGAAAGAGGAAGGTGAGAAAGTACCTGGCTACTCAGATCTGGTCACTAAACACGGCTAAATGTATTGCAAGCAACGTTTCGATTCTGAATGGTGGTCTTTCACCAGGGCGATACTGAAAGTATCTACCGTTCTGGAACGTGCCGCAAATATACTATATCAAATAAAATTTACTTGCGCACGCCGGGATTTGGACCCGCGATCTCCGGATTCGTAGCCGGGGATCGTTAATACTCAACCACGGAGGCCCGTCAGTATCGTTTCAAGTTTGAACGTTTTTACATTATTTACAAATCACCATGGTGCGCTATGCATTATAAAAAAAGTTTTTATTTTGTTATTATGAAAAACATAAGTCCAAAGTGAAAAAAACAGGAAGCTGAGACGATGCATACATGCAGCGCTATCCTCAAAATCCGATGTAGCACATTTTTGTTCATTTCAAAATGCACTTCTCATTTTACAAAGCAAATAAATTAAATAATTCAGCAAAAAATTAAAAGTAGCAAAAAAATGGTCAAAAGGGTAAAAAACCACTATTGCAATTGAGTTACTTTTTAGACTTAAAGTGAGATCCCATTACCACGACGGATTTTCTTTATTCGTGCGATCTAATTAAGATAACTCCGGGCACTTTATCAGCGTAGTGAGCACCAGAAATCGTGCCAAGATAGTAAACAAACAACACTGGAATGGAAAAGCAATGATGATAATCTTATAAAAGTTATTGTGATGAGGGGAGAAAAGATTATGAGTTTCGTTAAATCTTAATGGGTGATTTTATAATTTTGCACCACACGACACGGTAACCGCACGTCACGATATGACGGCATAACAGGGAAGCAAAATGCAAGGGTTTGTATGAAGACGCTTTTAATTTACCGCCCGTTATCATAAGACACCTAGCTCCCCGTAAAACCGTGGCGACAATTTTGAGAGCGTAGTGTGTAGTTACAAGGATAATTTGATGTGTGATTGTTCCGAGCCGTCATCGCCCGCCGAATTATATTCGAAGTTATGTATAATATTTATTAGTATGTATATAATTTCAATTCCTACTAATATAGATACATTTTTCATATTAATATTACATATTCATATATTAAATTTTGATAATATTACAATGAATCCCCGACCCGAGTAGAACAAGGAAACAAGGGAGGACTATACCATAAAATTTACCTGGTTATTCAATATACTAGAATTAATATTTAAGGATTTTATAATTTTGAGTGCTTCTAAATTATCTAATTTTTTGCCTTTATTACAGTGAAGAATTTGAACTCCTGTATCTTTATTAAAAATATGATCGGTTGAAATGAGATGATTGGCAAACTCTGAAAAATATCGTTACTTAAACAGTTTAAAGTGTTTTTGATATTTACATTACGGGATGTATTTCCTATGTAGAACGGATATAGTTTGTAAATACGAGAGTGGCTTAAATTATGGCCCTATCTTTAGTGTTGTTTTTTTAGGAATTTACCTACCTGTGTAGGACGCGGGTTTAGTGTGGGCAGGCAAGTTTTTAAGTGCAGAAAAAAATGATATATACAAAATTCTACGCCATTGAAAGGGATTGTTTAAATTGTATTTTTAATGGTAGATGTATCGAATAAAAATTTATTAGTGGAAATGAGTTTAATTTTTTTATTTAAAATTTTGTTAATTAAGTGTGTGGTATAACCATTATTTAGAGCTATTTGTTTAATTTTTGCTAAGAGGTGATACTTATGATCGATATCTGGATGATATTAAAGATGTCAATTTCACGTACCAATATATTACACTGCCAGAATTACACACGGACGAAATTACACATGAAGAGACTTACACCTACTGGAATTACACACTGTTGGTTTCTTTAACATGTTTAAATTTTAGAGTAAATTTTAGTGTACTAAATAAATTTCATATTGGAAAAAAAAACAAAAGTCAGGTTTGACAGAAAATCTGTCTAATTTAGCATTTACGCATAATATTCGCCAACATGCTAAGTTAGGCAATTCACGATTTATGCGAACAGAAGGTTTTAATAATCACATTTATAAATAAATATCAGTAATGTTCTCTTATTAAACATCACGCAGCTTTTCCATTCTCTTTATTCCGTTTAAAACACCCGGAAAAATAACAAAATCAAGAAAGAAAACATTGTTTTACATAAATCTACGAACATCTAAAGACAAAAAAATTACGCAATATTTGTACTAAACCGAAATTTTATAAAAAATCTATGCTGTCCGACTATATACTTTTCGGATTCCAAATAACATTTTTTTTTTAATTTGACATCATATGAAACACCAAAGGAAATCAATTAATGAATGTCGGTAAAATATTCATTACTTTTCAGTTATTTCAAATAATACTAGGATTAAAAATTTATCATTTCGAATCTTCTCCTTTTCTTCGTTTTTTTTCCGATATAAAATTTATCTAGCACACACTTTAAACACTAAGATTTAACGTATTAAAAAAAAGAAGAAAAGTGTGTAATTCTAGTAGTAATAAGTAGGTGTAATTCTCTTCATGTGTAATTTTGTTCATGCATAATTCCACACATGTGTAATTCTGACAGTGAAATTAACGCCTGTGTAATTACGAACATAGATGGTTTTGCTACACATACGCTTCAGGAATCTCATTTCAAATGCATTCAGTCTACTTTCGTTCTTGCATGCCACACTGCCATACATTCGGTTTGCTATTGCAACTCTATTGTGGACTACTAACAAACATTTCTGTATTTATCAAAACGGTTCGAGAAAGTGGTTGGTGCCCTCGACTGTCCCTATCAGTCTTCCCTTCTGTCGCGAACTTGCTTCTTTCCACAAACTTACTCACTAGCTCCTAGATTCGCATTTATTATATTAAAAAGCGTTTTCTTATTAATATTCATTTGGACTTATTAATATTCATAATTACGTCATTCTACATGCTTCCCAATGTGTTTCTACGAAAGGTTATTAAAGGTTTTAGTAACATAAATGAAAACATATAAAGAAGCGGTCAACTTTAAGAGTAGGCTTTGTCTAAAAGTAGGGGTGGGTACTAATGACAATCGAGTGCCTTGGAATTAACTATGTTTATAAAAACGGAGGTTGTGAAGCTCGAAGCTCGAAGCTTAGGGAAGCTCCGCTGTGAGCTAAATTAGCATTCCGGTCGTACGGGGCGAGGCCGAGGACAAAGTTCTGATTGTTAATTACTCTTTGGGGGGTTTTAAGGTAAATGTGCATTAGCGACATTAATGGCAGATTTCTCATGAATCCCCTAACCAACTCGATAAATAACAAGGAAATGTGAAGGCTGCTTACGGACAAAATTTGTTTATATGTCTCACTAAAAAGCACGAAAATTGCAGAGCTTTTATGGTCAGAATTTCCAGGTTAGTCTAACTATTTCTTAACTTTCAAGGTTATTTCCACCATGAGCTATACAGCCTTTATATGATTAATAAACTGTAAAAAAAGAGAACAAGTCATATTATTTGTCGCATTTAAAAATAAAAGTTCAATTAAGAAACAACGAGTGACGAATAAAAGTTCATTTAAGAAAAAAACGAGTGATGAAACTGGGTATGAACTACTCATGGCCGTACTTTCCAACATTTCGATTAATCAATCCGAGGCACCGATCAGCCAGTGTTTTATTGAGCAACGCACTGTTCGCCTGTTTCCAAGAATTTTTTTAATCGTAAATTTAATAATAAATTAACATAGACGAGTTAATTTTGTATTTATTTTGAATATAAATCATTTTTTTAAAATACTGAATACATAAACCAACATTTTATAGTTTAAAAACGAACGTATTAAAAATAGTGTTGATAAATAAGGTGTTGACTTTTGCTAATGCCGCGAAAGTACATTCTTTTAGTATATTTGATGCTTCTCCTGTGTAAAAAACAAGCCAAAACGTAACAAATAATAAGTAGAATAAATTAGGTTCTCTTAAATTTTATTAAAAATATACCAAAATCACATTTTTACATCCGAAAATGGTTAAATACATCTTTGTCATTCAATATTTGGATGTTAAATAATTCGTGAAAAACGAGTTCGCGAACCGAATGACGTTTGACGTTTCGCCCACAACTTTTCACTCTGTTCACACACTTTTTATAACTAGTCCTTTGTTGAGCGGAGCTTTCTTTAATCCAGTTGAATCGATCTAACTTGATTGTACATTTAATCGTTACTTTATCGAGAGTTGCGTTGGGAAGTGCATTTGAACATGAAGTGTGTTGAGGCAAATTTTCGGGTCAACAATTGCTAGGTAGGATTAGGAACAACTGTCGTTATACACGAATAAGAGAGTTAAATGGGTCCAATGAAAGCGAAAAATTGTCAAATAAAAAAAAAAAGTTTAGTTTTGTTAGAATTTTCATTAAAATATAAAGAAAATTTTTTTGCAAAAGAAATCGCGAAAATAGGAAGAAAGGACACGACACGCTACTAGGAAACACGAAAAACAAACTAATCATTATGAAACAGCGGGATAGAGTAATACATTTAGATGGTAAGGAGTGAGAGAATAGGTGTAAAAACAAGATCTTTCCGCATCAAGCGAGAGAGAAAGCGCGGAAAAGCGCAAGTTAGGGCGCGCTAAGTTACCCTGTTGCCTTATTCAATGTAGAAACCTGCGGTGTATTTACTTTGGCCATTGCCGAGGCCATTCGCCGCGTGAACGCGCCTCGCCAAATCTCGAATGAACAAATGGACATCGCAGAACCTAACTTTTTTTTTACAATTATAAAAACACTAAGTCTTGATGTTTTTAGTGACCATGATCGTTCGGTATTTTAATATAATACGCCGAGATATTATGGTGTTTATGTTGTGTTTAAAATAATTGGGGCGTAGTATCTTGGAATATTATCCGTGACATCCACGATACTGCAAACTCAGCCAAGGAAACTACTAGGAAGATTTGAAGCTATTGTTTGAAGGTTCTCTTGGGAAAATTATACACGGGAACAGATTGAATCCTTCGTTTTTTTTATATGAATACCGCACAAGAGTCCCAACTGCTCCCAACCGTCTGGAGCCAGTGAGCCAGCATTCCCAATTGGGGAATGTTGTGAGGCTGAAGGTATTGGGGAGGGGAAGGAGAAGGGGAAGAGGAAGGTTGGGAATACCTGGTTATTCAGATCTGGTCATTTCAAGCAACGTTTCAATTCTAAATGGTGGTCTTTCACCAGGGCGATACTGAGAGTATCTTCCACTCTTATTTTGTATGACTATTTTATTTATTTTGAATTTATGTTAGCGAAATAAGAATTTATCAAGTGTTTCTATACTTGAACGTTTTATATGGTAATCTGCAGTGGCGTGCAGTCAATAAAGGCTGAGAAGCTATGCCTTCCCTAAAAAAAAACAAAGCATAAAAATATATTAAAAGATAATTTTTAAAATACGTCAAATTTCTGATAACAATGTATGTTTCCATGTATCTGGTAAGGAACTTGTTCGTTCATTTATTTCGTTGGCCACAACAATCAGTGGAACACATAAAATAAAGAATACACACTAGAATTGCCTTCCACGTAGATTTAAATGTAAGTCGGTGTACCTTTAATTTAGTACCTTTTGGTTATAGCCAATGAAAATACAGAAAATACAGTGCACTGTCTCTATTACACTACCCGCATTAATGCAATTCCATTTGAAATGCAATTATGATAACATATCATGAAGATTGATAACATAATTGTTGTATTAGATTTTGGCCGAAATTCCAGACTTTTGGATCACGAAACACGCCCACATCGCATTTCTTGTGTTATTCTTTATTTTGTGGCGGGAGGTGATAATAAAATGGGCATATTTAATATTCAATGCGCATTCATACCAGAACTTGAAAAACTGCAAACAGCCTACCTTTGGTCATGAAGCAATGCACGCTACTGGTAATATGTGACAATAACATGACTAGTTTGTATTTGACTGGCAATAGAACCTCTAGTATGGAGCCCATAGATACGTGAAAAAACTGTTAACTATGCGAAAACTGGCAATCAGTTCGCCAATATTAATACGAGTATTGTTATTTAATGTTTCCGAAATAAAATAATACATTCTAATTCCTAGGCTCATACTATAATTAGGCCAGATGACTACCTTTTTGGCATGGAAGAGGTTAAAACGCGCTTAAGAACATTAATCTTAGAGAAATGTGTTACATTATTACTGTTTCCGAGAACTTTCCACTTCCAAACCATCCTTTTCAAAAATAAATAAAAAAAACGGTGTTATTTGAAATATTTTTTTACATTGACGAAATAATTGTGATTTATATTCCTGGAAGGTCAGCATGGAAGTTTCATTAATACGACACTGTCACAAATAGGTAGCAGTTTTCAGATGAACAATTCGAGCAAATTTCCACGAATTTACTCAAGCTGCGTACGAAATGAATTAATATTTAAAACGCGTACCGGCCACGAATACAAATAATATGACTTGAATTTCGCCCTCGCTTTGACTAATAAATGAAGTAAAAAAATATTTTAAACATGTAGTTAAATTAAAGGCTAAATATATGCTGAATCATTTGAAAAAAAACAATTATACTATGTTAAGGGAACGGCTGCGGTGCCTGTTTCATCCAAAACTGAATTTTGGATTGGAGGCCAAAATACCCATCCAAACAGAATTATCTATTTTTTGAATTAAAGGTTTAGTAAATATCTAGTACGGATGAGAAGTATTTTATTTATTTTTGTTTTACCTTATGAAATATCGGCCATTAAATGAACCGATTTTTCGCGATTTTTGAGGCATCTTTAACAATTATTTAGGGGCTAAAAAAAAAGTTTTTACACATCTGCTTTGAAAACGAAATGTTCTGCGAAAGAGGGATATCAGTATCCCCCTACGTATGTATGTATGTATATGTACATTCGGTTGTTATATTAAATACACCTTAATAATACTTGGACGATTTATATAGCGCCGTTTTTGTGAAAAATCACCTCAAGGGCGCTGTGCAACCTTATAACACTTCTTATCAATATCATGTTGATATAATACATTTTAGGAAGCAGTTATCACGGGAAATTCGAATTTAATGTTCCTTTTTTTCTAAAACGTATTAAAGTGCAATTGCTAAATTCTTTAATATATTTATTTAAAAAAAAAACCTTTGTAACTTTCTTCCACTTGTTAATTTCAGACAGGACCAAATTCACCCCATCGCGGGCATCTCCAGACTGGTACAATTTAAACTAAATATATGGTATACGTAGTATTTATGTCAGGAGTGCGCCGCATTTCTCTTTCTAATACGATATTAGAAAGAGCAACAAAAATTCACATTAAAATGGAATTTCACCATGAATTGACAGTTTCAAAATTAGAAATGCTTAATTCTTTGCTATCTGCATATTATCGGCATATGAAGCTGGGTTTAGTAACAACATAAATCGACTTTTGAAGCCAGTTCAGAGACTTCAAACCTCGATATCTCGAGGTTATGTGCTTGCAGATTCGCGACTTTGTCAAAGGCCCGACGTCATGTTATGCCACTAGATTAGTGAATATTAACCATTTAACCACGAACCTGTTAATTAGGAACCTAGATAAAAAATAAAAAAGTGGAAAAATTTAAGTTTGTACATACTATACGAGTACATACTAGGCAGATCATTTGTAATAGCGAGCAATCCATAATGACTGAAAAGCTTTACCTACCCCAAGAAAAACGAACCATTAAAATAATTTGAAAGATAATAACACAAGATAAAAAAAAAACGCCACTCTATTTGTGGAACTATTATTTTCAATGCACAATAATTTATTCCCAAACTACACACAGCTTACCTTTGGTCAAAGAGCAATGCAAGCCACTGATCATTTGGATATGTGTTGGACAACTCAGCTACAATCTAATGATTCAAACATCTAATTATTTATGAAGTTTTAAGGTAATTTTCACAACAGTTTTTAGGCATTTCCTACCTGTAAAGTGTCCTTGAGGTGACATTTGACAAACAAATGTTTATTAGGTAAAACTTCATACATTTAATAGCAGATAGGGGTTGTGTTTACCTGCTACTGAGTATTTTTCCTCCCGCCAGAGGGCGCAGTTCGCTCATCTCAGGGAGCAAGCACAGTTAGGGGCGCTTCGCCGGTCAACCACCTGTAACGAAACATTGCACCCTTAGATACATCACAGCAGCCGGTACACTACAACCTCTATAAGAATGGGTAACGGGTATATCAAATATTACAACTTGGAAATGGGATACTGGGAGAGAATTTAGAAATAGCTTCTTTATTTAGGGAGTCACGTAGAAAGCTGAAAACTACGAAGTTTAGAATATGTTTGCAGGACACTAGAATTTCCAACGATCGAGAACACATTCGAATGTTAAAAATAGGATGTAGTTGTCACCTCTACGTGGCTGAAATTTTTATTATTATTTATTTTTTATTATTTATTTATGACTAGCTGATGTGTACCCGGCATTGCTAGGGTACAATAATTGATTTGACAGCGAAAGTAACTATCTTCAAATAAAGAAACATTCATTTGAATATTTTCTTACATTCCAAACGTTTATTTTTTTTCAAAATAATAAAGTTCTTAACTCCTAAAAAGTTAGAACTCGTGTTTTCCATTTTGAAAATATTCTACCCAAAAAAACCTTCTTATTTTGAATACGCAATCTGTGGCTAACCAGAGTGTTATATCTATGGTCTAACCTAAATAATACATGGCGGGTTCAATGTTTTTCATAATAATTTTAAAACGTTATAGCAACAGTTCTACGTATTGGATTTCATTCAAACTACACTCTAAACCTTACCGGCACTAATAAGAACAAACTGTGCTATTTTTACTTCAGCGAAACCGGTCGAGTAATTTTCGAGAAAATCGAAAACAAACAAACAAACTTACATTAATTTTTTTTTATATATATATATATATAGAGATAGACGGTGGAACTATTGCATCCTTCATTTTGAGGGAAGTTGTCAGACTAAAGAAAGTGGGGTAAGAGAAGGTAATAGTAAGATTAAGATAAGTACAGGAATAATCAAAACTGGTCACTAAACAGGCATATTTTGATTTTTATCGACTTTTTTCTAAATAATTGAGTATTTTCCACTATGGAACGAGGCACAAATAATAAATCATAATTTAATAAAACATTTTTCTGTTTCCGTGATCTTATGATATTCCATTCAATTTCGCTAAATTAAATAAAACTGTATTTGACTGTGTAATTGTTTAAAAAAATAGCAATATGATATTATTAATACGATAGTGAGCAAATAATACAATAGGTTTTATTCTCATTTACTGGCGGCATGAAGGAAAAAAACTGAGCAAATTTAATGCTTCAGACAAACAGACGTATACTAAAAAATATAACCTAACAGCGCCTTCTTCTTTTTAATTATACCGAATTTATTCTAAGTTTCGTTATTTTCTATGTAAATATTATAAATATTCTTCAATGGAGTATTATTTGCGAACGGGTCAAAAAGCTCGTCACTATAATATCGCCAGATGAATATTAGCATCGCAGAGCGCCAATGCAGCCAAATAATTCCGCTCCTACGCCCTTCTTATTGCAGAGAGAAATTTCCTTTCCACAATAAAACCTTTCAAACGTTTTCAAGAATGTCTTTGATATGTTAAGTAACCAGATCTGAAAAGCCAGGTAATCCTCGGCGTTCTCCTATCCATTCCGAGGTTGACAAAGGTACGATTCCAGGCAGCTCTTTTGATGATTTCTAGATATACATTTTGAATGGACATTTTATAGAAAATGCAAATCGGAATGAATGATTATCGATTACATTAAAAAAACATATTACTTAATGAAGTTCTACAGAATAAACACTAGAAATTACGAAATATTTCTAGTTACTTAAAAAATGCGTTTCGTGATTCCTTGGGATATTATTTTTTGGTATGCATGAGGAAATGAGAAATTAGATTTTCTTTATTTTTTCCGAAACATTTTTTATGTCATATTTTAAAACGGCGCACCGTGGTGCTTGAAAAGTTCTTCAATTTAAATATTAATAAAAAATAACAATTCATTTATGAAGAGCAATTAAGTGAAGGGTGAATGCATACACGTTAATATTATTTTAATACAACCTGTTCACAGGATATCTTTGGGGATGTTGTGTTGGGGTCACTTACAATCTTTCGAGTGTCACTTAGAATTCATCGGTGTAGGTAGGTAATGCAAATGTTACATCTGTAAGTGATGAAAATTATCACAGAGACATCCTTCTTACTCCAAACGATTAATTTAAAAAAGATTGGACAATAACTATGAGCGTATTGAAAAAATCATGTACTTTACTAATGAAAAATAGAACAAGAATTTTAAGAGATCGCTTTAAATCTATTTTAGAATTAACCATAAAACAAATTAGCGGAAAGGATTGCCTTTAAATCCGCCGACATCTTCGCCATGCTCGTGTTCGTCCTCTGGAGAGGTGTGAAACTACTTAATGTTAAGTGAAATTTATGTAAGCGGACGCCTCGAGGCCTGCGATTTCACAACATTTATAATTGAATCAAACCGGGAAGGATAACCCTTAACACAATTCAATTTACCCGGAAACTAGTTCCACTGGTTTACCGAATGGCCCAACACAACAAGCGCCCTGCTTATTAAGGGTGTGTTTTAATATCGACAGAGGTGACATTTTAATTTAATAATGAAGAATAGTAACACAGGTCTTACGTAGTTCGACCCGAGTGACGAAAACAAGAAATTCAACTCTCAACTCAACCTATTGACATTTATAAATTGATTAATGTTAAAAATAATTAATCAAATACCATATCGAAACAAAGGTGGCGGTGTCAGTCATATGCGATTGTCGGAAAACAACATTTAAAAAAAAATTGAAACCTGTTAATGATAATTTGATGCTAGAATAATAGAATTAGAAAACATAGGCAGCTATAATGTGTGATTTTTATAAATTCACGAAAATTTTCAATAGAAATCTGCACTTTGACAATTGATATTTTTTGTCAAGTCAAGAGTCGTAACAGAAGAGCATTGTTAGTATGAGACGATGTATGAATGTGAATGAAGCAAGGAAGGTGTGCCAAAAAAGAGGTGTGTGGAGGTTCATCTTTCGCATTGCCATGGGAAAACGTCAGTTATATTTTTTTAAATTACAAACTACACTTCTCATTGAGTCATATACCACAAATTTAATCAGTTTTCGATTTTTCCCCGACACTGTTGTCTTTGTTTACATACCCACACCTCAAATAATATAGCAATAAAAAAAACATTGTTATCTACACGGTAGAGGCTGCAATTTTCTGTCGCATTATTGATCTCATTCTTCTCTTGTTCCCCTGCTTCCATCATTAGAAGGTAATAATAAATAATTGACGTATCCATATTGCGCACATCGAATCATCCCCAGCCATCCCCATCAACTTTTATTCGGCACATTTAGGATGAGACGATAATCTCTCCCATTATTTATCCCATAACAAATCCAAGAAAATAAATTGGATATTTCTCTCCAATTCTGATACCCATTTGTTTTGAGATATAAATTGTAGATTGCAGGTACTTTGTTGGGGTAACCACCCCAAAAAGCTCGGTAGGCTGAATTTTGATAAACACTTTTCACAAACACGCTTTAATGTTAGCTGAAACTAAAAGGATTTTCGGGAGGGGGTGGTTTGGGTTGAGCACCCAGGAAGGTCACACCCTAACTCGAAAACTTACTTTGCGTTATCATTTATTCAAGAACACTTGTATATTAATTTACAATAAGGAACAGGATGCTAGAAAACTTTGGGTGACCCGGCGAATAATTAATGGATCCGAAGAGACCAAACTAAGGCTGAAGTTATCTGAATGGTAAGACATTGATGTATGCGTATTAGACGATATTCTACCATCAGATGTTAAAGGAGACTAAACTTTGTCGATAGGTTGTTTTGTACCTGAGGTTTTGTAAAGGCAGATTTTTCATTTCTATTATGTACATATTTTATATATAATTTTCCTCAGAATTCCAGACAGTAAAAGCTACACAAATTTCAGATTTTCTGCTTTAAAGATAAGACGTATATTTTTATAGGATTTTAAAATTAAATATGAGAGTATACCATTTTATTCATCGAGGGTTCTGGTTTCCGATAGAGAGATCAGTCTCAAATGAAACGAAAAGTGCACAATCCAATATACGGGTGTTATACTCGTACAAACGATTTACTATTTCGACTCGATTGATCGAGAGCATAAAGAGTTAACCTCTATACACGATCGGGGTTTTGAACTCCAACCCCAGCCTATATTAAAGAACCAGTCGAGGAGCAGCCAAAAACGAGATATGGAGTCATGAAGTCAAGGTTTGGATTGTATGAGTTTCTCAGAAAGAGCATTTGAAAATATATCACAGTTTTTTTAAATATATTCTGATTAGTGTACACTTTTTACTATACATTTTGGGTTTATTGCACATTATCAATTGTTCGATAAAAAGGGAGTCATGAGATTGTGATGACTTGTTTCGTATTTTTTTTCTATTCATTCCTTTTTTTCGTGGATTAGAAGGGAACATTAAAATGATATCAGTTTACAAGAACCGAAATCACCGGTGAAAAATAACCAGGATAATTTGATGTATTTGAACTTCAACCACCAGCGTTACAAAATCTCTATGATGCATTTTGGCAATATGTATGCAAATCTACGGCTGGTCAGTTGAAAACGTGTTAAGTGTTCCTACGTTGTCTGGAAAGTTGGTAGACGGTTTCAGTGCATCAGCCAGAATGGCTAGAACAGCTAGATGATACCGGTAATTAGGTTCAGAACCATTTAAATAAATATAATTAAGAAAAGAGAATTTTTACCCCTAATGATGGTTTTTGCAGCGACTCGAACTGCTGAATAGCGTGATGATTACATCCCCTAACGAATCGTTTCACGCGGGGAAGGTTTTTAGTTTTCTTTTGACGGCAGTTTCGACTTGTTATACTTTTATTTTTTAGTTGAGCTTTTGAATACATCATGTTCTATATTTCGATATAACATATTAATAGTAGATAAAAGCAAGGTTGTATCAAATAACTTCAACTGACTTGGTTTAAGCGGGGGGCTTAAGTATCTATGTTTTAACGAGCATTATCGTTATTAATCGATATATTGGTAATATTTTTCTTTTTTACGTTTTCTTCGAATTGGCAACTGTGATTTTGATAACAGATGTGATTTAGAAATTGTTATTTTTTTATGTGAGAACCGCAAAAGAATTTAAATTGCAGCCAGTGGGACTGTAGAATCCCCAATTTGGGGAATTTTGTGAGGCTGAATGAGATGGGAAACTGGGAAAGGGAGGAGATGGGGAAATAGAACTATGGGTATAAGTACCTGGCTACATCAGTATCACCACTCTGGCAGATAATCTCCAAAGAAAGAAAGAGCTTTATAAAGTTACTTAATTAAAACTACGTTCGCAAACTAAATTCCCCCATTCAGCGCATTATGCCGTACGTACTACGACGTTTATGATAGCGATGACAGTTATAAATTGAAAAAAACATGAGCATCCTTTGTCTGCAAAAATACAAAGAGCTTATCTGCTAGTTGTGGCAATGCAACCAAAGCTTAACATGCACGAGAACGTTGCACCAAAACCAAGTTCAGTGTCAGGCGGTGACGGTGGTGAGATAGTGAGACGGTGGGGGTGCGGAGGGTGGAGTTGGGTGGGGTTGGGAGGATTTCTGTGGAATTGGGTGGGGTTGGGAGGATTTCGGTGGAACTGGTGGGGTTGGGTGGAGTTGGTAGAGGTGGTAGAATGAAGCCCGCCTCTGCATTTACCACTGAAAACAGAAGCGCAGCACAACAGCGAAACAAGTATTTTCAAGTAAATAATTATGATACTTTTGTGAAATAGATAGTTAAAAGGTGGAAGTAGGAGTATCGATGGCATCGTGCATGCATACTCGTATGTCATGCGCCGTGTAAGTACAACGTCAAGTTTAACGTGAGAATAAAAGCGGCATGATTAATATTATAGGCCCAAGGGTTCCCAAACTTTCTGAGGGCGGGAACTACTTTTATCTTAATTTTCACAGCGATCGACCTTTAATAAGAATCTTGCATTTTTTTATTATTAATTTTAGTTTCATAAAGCAAATAAAAGAAATTATTAAACGCAAAATATCGTTAAATATCTAGAAAAATAAAATGTTATACTTTTTATTTCCATAATTTGTTATGGATAGGAAGGCAAGGAAGAATAATTTTTTTTCATTACCACACCGTTATCAAACAATACCTACAACAAAGAGGGTCTCATATTACACAAAGATGGCGACAAATGTCAAGCAACTAACTACCGTCCTATAGCGATTCTCTCCGCACCTGCTAAGTTATTGGAAATAATTATCCATAAATATGTATATGCCAAAGTTGAACCATTCTTGATCGAACAACAACATGGATTTAGACATGGCCGATCTACTACTACAAATTTAATGGTATTTACAGATTACTTGGCGAGAGCACTAGATAACAACGAGCAAGTTGACACATCTTACCATGACTTTGCAAAAGCTTTCGATAGAGTTGATCACTTAGTGCTCATTAATAGGCTCGAAGAAATTGGTTTTTCGGAAAACTTATTGAAACTCTTTTGTAGCTATCTGAGTGAAAGAGAACAATTCGTGTCCTATGGTGAGTTCAACTCAATCGCGTATCCTACAAACTCTGGTGTGCCGCAGGGATCCAATTTAGGACCTCTATTGTTTTTAATTTTTATAAACTCTTGAAACTCTTTTTGAGAATAAGGTCGTTGGAGGACTGTAGAAAGCTCCAAGAAGATATCAATGCAATAATTGACTGGAGTATTGAAAATAAACTTGGGTTCAACTTCCAAAAATGTTCAGTTATGTGCTTTACAAGGGCACACAAGACCATATATTTTAACTACAAAATGAAAGATACGTCACTGAAGCACATGGTGAACTGCAAGGACTTAGGAATTGTGTATAACATTCGCCTAGCATTTCACGCTCATATTGAAAAGATCTGCAAATCAGCCACTAAAATGTTGGGTTTTGTCATACACAATTCAAAAGAATTGACCAACCTTGCGGTTATAAGGCTGCTCTACTTTAGCTTAGTGCGTAGGATTCTCGAGAGTGGATCTCAGGTATGGGGGCCAGAGGACACTGTCTATGTACTAATGGTCGAGAAGATACAAAAGAAATTTTTACGATACCTCTACATGAGAGAGTTTGGTTTTTACCCATAGCTGTTTCCAACAGCATTTATCTCGGGAATGCTGGGTATATGCAGCCTTAGTTCCAGAAGGGATGTTGCATTACTACTGATGGCGTATAAGCTTCTAAACGGTATAATAAACGGATAACAAACGGATTGCAATCTTTGGAGCACAGACATCAGGTGGGAATGCTGTCCTTGTTTTACCGGTATTTTAATTGAAAATGCTCTGAGGAACTAGCGTCATTGATCTCTTCGGCACCGGTACATAATCGGGAAACACGCCAAACGCGTGCCCAACATTTGCACACAGTCGACATTTGTCACATGAGAACGGGTCGCTTTTACGACTCGTTCCTGTGTTCAACAGCTCGGCTGTGAAATGATCTACCGGCCTCTGTGTTTGCTCCATCCTACAACATGGGTCTCTTCAAAACCCAAGTTCACTCCTTCCTATCCTCTAAAAGTCCCTCCATACAGCATCCCCAAAGATGATATAGGCCCTGAGGGAAATTATTTCATTCAGGCTCTCCTGTGTGGAGTTACAGTAAAAAAAGGCGTACCGCTGATCTCTCCTTATTTCTCATAAAACGACGCATAGAACACCAGAAATGTTAATATAATATTTTGATGGTAATGTACCATATTCCAGATAATTCTCATGAAACGATTAGTTGCTAATCTTAAGAAATACGCTTTAAACTCGGTAATTGTATTCACATAAAATTAGCCATATGATATTTGTGTTACGCCATCGTAACATACTTTATACGAATGAAAGGGCATGTTTTCTGAAACAAAAGTGCGCCAATCAGAAATGAGTAGCAGATGCGAGCGTTACCTTTTTTTTATTTCCAGTGTCTTTTCTGTTTCAAGTTTCATTTTGAGATTTGTTAATGTTATCTCCAATGATTAAAAAAATAAATATATTTTTAATTTCTATTTAGTGATTTTTATTTTGCATACTTCAGAATGTATAATATTTGAATTCTACATTGGAATGCGTATTATTCTAGGATGCCGTACGTCTAGTTGTATCTGTGACAACTTAACCTAATTTTTTTTAGCAATTATGGAAGAGATATAAGAGGAATATTACCCCATGTCCAGAGGAACATGCGTGCGTTGTTCTTCTGGGGAAAAAACGTAATTAAATACAATTAACGATAAAAATATAAATAGACCACCATTCAAAATTGAAACGTTGCTTGAAATGGCTTTTAGCCGTGTTCGGTGACCAGATCTGGATAGCCAGGTATTTCCCACCTTCCTCCTCCCCTTCTCCTTCCCCTCCCCAATACCTTCAGCCTCACAACATTTCCCAATTGGGATGCCATAGTCTCACTGGCTCCAGACGGTTGGGAGCAGTTGGGACTCATGTGCGGTATTCATATAAAAAAAGAAAGTTAAAAGTTTTAAAGAGAAAAGTGCCCATAGGAACTTGCCCCCACTCTTTACGTGTGTTTGAAAATGCACAAAGAAAAATAATAACATGTTATATTATTAAAAGGATCTTGTTTTGAAAACAACATACCCTACCCTTGGCAGAGATTTGGAACAACATCAACGTAAGGAGAACAAAAAACACCAAGTATTTCAGCGAAAAACAACCTGAAAAAAACCGTGCGTAAGCATAGGCAATAATTATTATATTAGTACGAGTACGATGTTTCAGTGGGTATTTAAATGCCACCACTAACCGTTATCTAGGGGCAGATGTATCCCACGCTTATGGAATTATGTTACAAAAATAGTGAATTGCCCTTTTAACAAATTTCAAATGACAAGCATGAAATAAGGGTAGGTGTAATAATGTTCATCAAAATTATTGTTTTGCCAAAGGTCATTTTGCCTTTGGAAAAGGGTAGTACCCAAGCACATAATATATTAAAAAAAATAAATACATCACAAAAACAAACTTTTTGAAAAACACTACGAAAAAAATATATAGAAAAGTAATATACATATTTATTTGAAACACGCATTATTTAACAACAAAATGTAAGAAAGCTTAGACTGAACAAATCCCGTTTTAGGACAGTCAAATTGACAAGTTTAGTTCATATTAAGTGCCATTATACAAAATAGAAGGGAAAAAGATAGTATTGACATAGTATGGTAATATAATATATCTATAAAAAAGTATAAAGAGATGTGAAGAATAGTACAGAAAAAACAATTGTGTATACCAGATAATTTGCAAGGTCGGTGCGGGGGTAAATGAATCATAATCTTTCCATATTCTATGGATTTTCACCTTACTGGATTTAAGTAAATAGCATTTAAAAAAATGATATTGTGTTCAATACCAAATTTTCTGTTAAAATATATATATATTTCATAGTTCATTATTGAAATGATATTACAAAAAAAAATGATAGTGTTGAACTATAAAACACTAGACGGAACATGCTGAACAACTTTTAAGACGTTATAGCTAACAGTCCGAGAACATATCCTGCTCCATACAACCATATTTCTGCTTTATAGTTTATATAATAACTAGGTGATGTGTACCCGGCCTTGCTCGGGTACAATAATTGATTTGACAGCGAAAGTAACTATCTCCAAATAAATAAATATTCATTTGAATATTTTATTTCATTCCAAACTTTTATTTTTTTCAAAATATATCTAAATCATAAAGTTCGTAAGTAGGTACCTATTCGTGTTTTCCGTTTTGAAAATATTCTACCCAAAAAAACCTTCTCCTTTTGAATATGCAATCTGTGGCTAACCAGAGTGCTATATCTATAGGCTAACCTAAATAAAACAAGGCGGGTTCAATGTTTTTCATACTAATTTTAAAACGTTATAGCAATAGTTTTACATATTGGATTTTATTCAAACTACTTTCTAAACCTTCCCGGCACTAATAAAAACAAACTGTGATATTTTCAGCGAAATCGGTCCAGTGATTTTCGAGAACATCGAGGACAAACCAACAAACAAACTTACATTGATTTTTATATATACAGATTAAATATTTTGTCTATTTGTCTCCCATAATTTT